>OY979633.1:10102151-11352151 GCA_963855885.1 Coenonympha glycerion | reverse complement strand
TAATATTCATTTTCAAATTCACAGTCGTATTTAAATTGACAGCTGAATACAATTACAATTACAATTTTAACATTTAATTTTATTTATAATTTTTACATATCAGATTTTTTCAAGTTAAGTTTAATAATATGTATAAACTCTAGTTTTACAATAGGCAGGTACCTGATAGCTAATAAATTACTAATAATAAATAAATAATTTTGAAAGTAAATATTTGATATATTTTTTTAATTGGCACAAAATTTTAGTTGAATTGCGTTTTGTAATGAAAAGTTTTGATTAGTACAATTTCTAATTGGTTTTGAATTATTTAAAACACATATAAGTAGTAGATTAATTAATTAATCTGTTTTAGGTTTTCCACATTTAGTAGAACATTATTTTTAATGTTTAATAATACACAATACATATTTTATAAGTACATAAAACACATTAACTAATATCAAAGAACGTTTTTATGTAACAGTTATTTACATACTTAGATAATATTGTAGGACTGGTGCATGTAGTAAAGTGTAAAAAATGCTTCCAATACATTTGCATGTTAGCATTTTATTAGTATTTTTGTTAGCGATTACTATTTAGAATTATTACATATCACTATGTGTTAGTCGTTACTTTATAAAATTATTGTTGTTCTCTCATTCTATGTAAGTACATTTAAATATTATTAAAATAACTTTTCAGGACGCCTTTTTAGGCGAAGGCCTCTTCTAGTCGTAGATAAATTCATTATAATTAAGTACCTATTTTAGCAAGCTATGCATTTTCTATGCTTTAGAACCAGAAGGTTTTGGTCTAGCCCCTCGTGGTGACCAGCCAAATTGAGAGGCGAGAGAGGGACGCTAATATATTTAGTTATTTTTGGTATTTATTTAGTTTTTTTTTTTTTATTATTTATATGATATTTATTCTTTCTCTTTTCAGTTTTAGATGTGTTTTGACATTCTCTGTGAGTAAAAGTGGATGATGATAATTCTTCGTTCGTATTTATTATTTTGTTGATATTACTTTCCGTTTCCTGGTTATTTAAAATTATTATTTTATCATATTTTAAAATTGCGTTTTTCCCCGACTTTCTCTCCTCTTCAAGATCCTTTTTCAACTGCTTTCGTTTTTCCAACACTTCTTTAGGGAAATCTTCCATAATATAATAATTTGTACCATTAAGACTTTTTTTCCTTTTCAACAATTCAATCTTTTTTCCCACAGTAGTTAGTGTTACTATCACAGGTCTCAATGTACCTTTGTTTTTTCCCATTCTCCCTACGTATTCAAGGCAACTTTGGCCGAAGTTCAAGTTCATATTGTTGTTAATAATGTTCAGTATTTTCTTTTCCAAGTCGTGGTAGGAATGTTCCTCAGCTTCCACTCCGAAGAAGAGTATATTTCTTCTTCTTATGTAGGATTTATCTAAGTGATTAATAGTTTGCTGCTGTACATTTAATTTTTCTTCTAATTGAGCATGCTTCAGTGAGATTACTAAAAGCTTGTTGTCAATATGTTCAATTATTTTACTGGTAATTTCGTCTTTCATATGCATGAAATCCCGATCTTGTTTTTCCATTCTTTCTTTAATCTGTATTAGCAACTGCGATATTTCATCCATAATTTCGAACTATAAGCACGCAATAGTATAACAATATTTTGTAATAGGCTAAGGATTGTTGTATATAATCCGTGCTTTGACAATCGTGTCGTCTATATTAGCGTGGAATAAGTTTGTTCTCGCATAATATTCAAAAAGCCGGCGGGAAGATCGTATATACCTACGTAATTATATAGGTATCACTGTCACCTTACCGCGTCAGCGGCGGCGGCGCACCGCGCGTCGCGTAGATTGAAGCAATACAAATAAATAATTATTCGGGTACCTCCACAATATCAATATTATTCGTTGGTTAATATTATATCTAATTAGCTTTTTTTTCGCTTGTATTCGAACTAGATTCACTTTGTAACAATTCTAGTATGTATTCACAACACAGCACAAATAAGTAATCTTTTCTGTTATTTCGGTTTGGATTTCGTAAATACACTGCACTGAGTCGCCGTGGACAGCCGGTTGAAATGTTCACTTTTAATGTATTGAGACACCACTTTGGCCTAAGATAACATTTATGCGTACTTATTATCCATTAATCTCCGATATTTTAGCACTTGTAGACTTTAATCTGCATATAAAATATTTATTACTAATTAAAATTACGGAGCTAGTACCGCTCTGTTGCGCTGCAGCGCCCTCTCTCCCTGGACCTCGTGATTACGAATCTTAATTTCATCGCGGAGGGATATCGCTCGTATAGCTCAGCGGATAGAGCATCATATGAAATTATGGGCCTTCGGAAATTTAGTTTGAAAAACTGTAATGTTTTACAATAGATGGCGCTGGTGAAATAACAATGCAAATTTGAAACCATCCAAAGCTTAAACACAAAAAATGTCTGCTTAAAAATATCCATTCTAAGAAATTAGAGTATCGAGTTTGAAGAGTATCGGACTAATTTCTTTATTATTTTATAAACACTTGAAGATGATACTAACATTTCCGCAATTTTAGGCTGCGGGCACGAAACTAGAGGTGTGTAACTCCGGACTAAGTGACTAAAAGGAATAAGATCCGCAGCCGGAGCCGAAATTCTTAACGACTCCGAGCTCACACTAACGATTCCAACTCCGCTTAATTATTCCCTACTCCTGGACTCGTTTGCGGTTCGAGTTAGTGCGATCTGTTTCGCGGCACGTCGTGTCACGAGTATGACTCCGTTTGTTTTCGGTACCATCGGGCGAACGAGACAGCTACAAGCTGTCTCGTTCGCACTTCTGTATTGCGAGTGGATAATGGATATTAGCCTTTATGAGAACCTAACAAAATTTAAAATCGTTTAACTTTACTCGTACATATTGTGTTATTATAGTTTATTGTTTATTTTTACGAAGAATTTAAAATTACGTACCTAAGTAATTATGCAACTTATATTAAAAGTTAGGTCCATTTTTAGAAAAAATACAAGTTCAAAAACAGACATTATAATTTTAATAACTAATAGGTACTTAAAATAAAGTCCTATCTAAAAACTTTGTCATTTAATTTAAAGATATTATAAGGCAGTTTAACTTAAGTATAAATTTTGTAGAAGTATTTTCAGTGTAGGAATTATTCGGAAGCAATAGTTAACGGCCCATTATCCCGGTTTTTAGCGACTACGCCACTTTTCAAAGCAATTCAAAGTCATGAAAAAATTGTTTTTTTTTCACTGTTAAAAATATATATTAAAGATACATGCTTTATCTCTATAATGGCCTCATGAAAACACGATAAGTTAAACTTGCCTCGATCATAAAAATTTTTGAAAACAGGTCGTTTTTGTTCATTTTTTTAATGGTATTTCCAAAGCTTTGGACTAAATTTCATAAAAATTATACGTAAAGTAAGCTCATTGTATTGCCTATCCATTGAGCAGACAGATATTAAATAAAAAAATTGCTGCAAAATTTCGCCTAACAGAAGTCATAAAATGGTCTAACGCATCGAATAAACGATGTACTCAGTGGCTCACGAGCCTCCATACGAGACGGACCTGCGCAAGTTTTCACGACTCACGCTCCTTTCGCGCTAAAATTATTTATTTTTTAAATGCGCTGGAAAAAAAAACTATCTGAAAGGAAGCGAAGGAGAATTTAAAAAAATTATATAGTAAGTGTTTCTTGAGTTTATCAAAATACCTAGTCCTCAAAAGCTCAGAAGAAACTCTGATACGAACTAAGAAAATTATGGTAGGTAGTGTAAATTCCACCACGTGCAAATACCATCACGCGTAACCACAGTTTAAATACTGTTACCTACTGTTTATCTGTTCAACTAAAATAACTCGTTTTTTACTTTTTACACGACTGCTCAAAAAAAGGCGTGTAATGTTTTTAGGGTTCATGTATGTATGTATTTATGTATGTATGTATGTATGTATGTACGTATGTATGTGTGTATGTATGTATGTATGTATGTATGTATGTATGTATGTATGTATGTATGTATGTGATGTTTCTTTATTCCTCCATAACTTCTGAACGGCTGAACAGATTTGGATATATGGGGTATCGTTAGAATCCTTGGATCCTCCCGAGTAACAAAGACTATATTTTTTTGGAAAAATCAATATGGCGGATGTGAGGCGCCATTTTCAAAAGTGGAAAAAAAATTTTTTTCTTCAACTATCATAATATGGGTATCAAAATGAAGGTATTGGAGAGTAGTAACAGAAAATACCTTCACCTAACTGCTGACCATCAGTAAAAAACATAAAATAAAAATAAGTAATTAAAAAATTAAAAAAAAAACCGGCCAAGTGCGAGTCGGACTCGCGCACCGCTTCCATACTATAAAAGAAGTAAAACATTAAAAGAATCACTTTTGTTCAAGAATTTACGAGTATAATTTACATGTACCTAGGTACTTTTGTTGGCGAACCGCAAACCTAACTTTGTTTTCGGCGGTTTATTGCTATTATCAAAAAAATTATAAAAGTTAGGGAGTTGAGTTTATTTTTCCTGTAAAATATACGTTAATTTCTATTGATCATAATTATTTTAGATTTTTCGGTTGATAAACATCGGAGATAAGGGGGGGGGGGGCTGGTATGTTTTTCGACAGTTTGCTCAATAAATCAAAATTTAGAATATACAAGTAACGTCCTTTCATACCCCACTCAATATTGTTATCTCATTTTGGAAATTCAAAGCCCTGGTTTTCCCCCCTTTTTAAATAAAAATAAAATCAATTTGCAATGTTTTATAATTGCATTGGCGTTGGGTCACTATTACCTAAAACTATTTCAAATTTCAAGTCGATAGCTTTGATAGTTGCTGAAATAATCGAGTGTGACAGACGGACGGGCGGACGGAGAAAGTCTCACCATAAGGGTTCCATTTTTACCAAATTGGTATGGAACCCTAAAAACACGAGTGCCCTGTTATAAAACGAACTAAAAAGTAAAAAACGAGTTATTACTTCGTTTTATAACAGGGCATTCGTGTTTTTTAATTGTTGAAACTGAAATTATTTTTTTAGAAGGCTTCTATTTCGATGAACGGTCTCATTTACAACATTGGAGATCACACAATGATTGGAGATAAATGTCGACTCGACATATGTAAGGATACTCAATGCCAAACCATATGAAAATCAAAATGTAACCGTTGAAAAAATTGAGTGTCGCAATCACATATTACGCAACTTTTGTAAAAAACTACGCAGACTGGCAGCAGAAACAAATGCCCTGAGACATCGAAAAACACTTACCAACATAAGAATTATGATAATGAGAAAAGCTATCGTGAAATATATAAAACTAGCAGTGCCCGCGGACTCCGTTCCGCGTTAGAAATATTTTTGTCCCACGTAAGGCCCGGTTTCCACGAAAGCGGAGCGAAGCGGAGCGAAGCGGAGCTGTGTTTGGATAACTAACCAGATTTCATCATTTAGACATCCCTCAGTTTCAAAAATATCAAAATGACGTAATCTGATTTGTTACTGAAATACAGCTCCGCTCCGCTTCGCTGTGGTGGAAAACGGGCCTTATACCCAAAGCCCACAGCGCTGGACGCGAGGCATTCAGATAAATGAATGATAAATGCCTATCCTATCGCCACGCAACGACCGAAGCGGCTGCGGCGCGCTCCTGCATACCGCGCGTTTTTGTTTTGCTAATATCTTTGAAGATATTTATTTAAACTGTATAGAGTAAAGGGCAGAACTATTCTACATTAAATTTCCGTTCTAAAAAACATATTTACAAAGATATAAATTAATACCATATGGGCTAAATAAGCTTCACAAAAATTATTTATTTTTAATCCACAATTTTAAAGTAAAAGCAGTTATTGCGAGTTACCCATAGGAGATAGGCATATGCTATTGCGGACTTTTTTGCAGATTTTGATACTGATTTGATGATTTTGATTTTGTTTTGTTCTATCCTCAATCGCAGCGTACGCGATGAAAGCAATTTTTTGCGACTTGGATTGCATTATTCAAGTTTTAGTAACAATGCAAAGTTAATTTTGGAAATTATTATAGCCTATGACACTCCACGATAATGTATTGGTGAATGAATTTTGAAAATCGGTTCAGTAGATCCAGAGATTACCCCTTACAACGTCACAAACTCAAAAACATCGTTACGCTACCTTTTTATAATATTAGTATAGATATCACAAAATATCTGGGAACCCTAAAAACGTTGCCATATCAGTTCTGCACAACGATATTGTTAAACTCAATGCCGCACTCTTATGGTGATCACAGAATTTGTCAAAACTACTACTGTGAAAAGAAAGATGCGGACGGTAGCAAAGAAGATTAAAAAAAATATAAAACTCTTCATTTCCCTAATATGTACAAGAAAAATTTCTACAAATCCTGCTACTTTAGTAATACATAATTATTATAAATAAATACCTCGGTTGATATTATTGATTACCATAAAAAGTCAAAATATACGTAAAAAACGCAACTTCCAGCATATATTTCGTGAAGCGAATTATAATGACAAATAGTCCAACTGTAACAGCACACTACTGCACAGTACTGTGACGCAAATATTTATGAATAGGTTCACGGAGTTCATTCTAACTGCTCGGCTCACGACAATGGTCGCTAGGTATCGTAGAGCGAGTCTGAGTGTGCGACAAATACCTAAAGTGCTGGGATATAGTCGCCTTAAGTAGTTCAGTAAGTGTTTTTAAAGTCGTCTCTCGCGATTCGACACAACGTTCCTCCGAGAGTCTAAAAGGTTCGGTGAATAAAGGTATCGTTAGGACTAATTCAGTCTTTGGACTAAAGGAGCCGCACGGGAGTTGGAATCATTAGGAGGATTCGGAATCAATAGGACTAATTCAGTCTTTGGACTAAAGGAGTCGCACGGGAGCTGGAATCATTAAGAGGAGTCGGAATCGATAAGAGGAATCAGATTCGAAAGTGGATTCGGACTAAGTGAGCTGGATCTTTTAGAGGACTACATAGTACCCACGACTACACGAAACTGGCGGCGGCCGAGCGATGTCGGTCGCGGGGCGACGGCGCAAGGCAGCGACGTAAACAAAAGCTTATAAAACTATAGCGACATCGCCCCGCGACCGCCATCGCTCGGCCGCCGTCAGTTTCGTGCCCGCAGCCTTACTGCCATAAGCCTATTATATCTTATGAGCTTGAAACTTGCGAAAAACTACTAACAAATCCGATTGCGCATGCTCTTAAGCACACTGTTGACTTATAAAGACATTCATCGTGCAGAGTTCCCCCGCCATCGCTGTCGACGCGCATCATCCGCGTGTCGGTGCGCGCGGCGTGCGCGGGCGCGCTGCTGTTCGCCGTCTACAAGATGATCCCGCGCCGCTGGCTGCCCTGATGGCGCCGCGACCCACTCGTTCCACGACAGTGAGTATATGACATTCATCGTGCACAGAGCTCCCCCGCCGTCGCTGTCGACGCGCATCATCCGCGTGTCGGTGCGCGCGGCGTGCGCGGGCGCGCTGCTGTTCGCCGTCTACAAGATGATCCCGCGCCGCTGGCTGCCCTGATGGCGCCGCGACCCACTCGTTCCACGACAGTGAGTATATGACATTCATCGTGCACAGAGCTCCCCCGCCGTCGCTGTCGACGCGCATCATCCGCGTGTCGGTGCGCGCGGCGTGCGCGGGCGCGCTGCTGTTCGCCGTCTACAAGATGTTCCCGCGCCGCTGGCTGCCCTGATGGCGCCGCGACCCACTCGTTCCACGACAGTGAGTATATGACATTCATCGTGCACAGAGCTCCCCCGCCGTCGCTGTCGACGCGCATCATCCGCGTGTCGGTGCGCGCGGCGTGCGCGGGCGCGCTGCTGTTCGCCGTCTACAAGATGTTCCCGCGCCGCTGGCTGCCCTGATGGCGCCGCGACCCATTCGTTCCACGACAGTGAGTATATGACATTCATCGTGCACAGAGCTCCCCCGCCGTCGCTGTCGACGCGCATCATCCGCGTGTCGGTGCGCGCGGCGTGCGCGGGCGCGCTGCTGTTCGCCGTCTACAAGATGTTCCCGCGCCGCTGGCTGCCCTGATGGCGCCGCGACCCACTCGTTCCACGACAGTGAGTATATGACATTCATCGTGCACAGAGCTCCCCCGCCGTCGCTGTCGACGCGCATCATCCGCGTGTCGGTGCGCGCGGCGTGCGCGGGCGCGCTGCTGTTCGCCGTCTACAAGATGTTCCCGCGCCGCTGGCTGCCCTGATGGCGCCGCGACCCATTCGTTCCACGACAGTGAGTATATGACATTTATCGTGCACAGAGTTCCCCCGCCGTCGCTGTCGACGCGCATCATCCGCGTGTCGGTGCGCGCGGCGTGCGCGGGCGCGCTGCTGTTCGCCGTCTACAAGATCCCGCGCCGCTGGCTGCCCTGATGGCGCCGCGACCCATTCGTTCCACGACAGTGAGTATATGACATTTATCGTGCACAGAGTTCCCCCGCCGTCGCTGTCGACGCGCATCATCCGCGTGTCGGTGCGCGCGGCGTGCGCGGGCGCGCTGCTGTTCGCCGTCTACAAGATGTTCCCGCGCCGCTGGCTGCCCTGATGGCGCCGCGACCCATTCGTTCCACGACAGTGAGTATATGACATTCATCGTGCACAGAGCTCCCCCGCCGTCGCTGTCGACGCGCATCATCCGCGTGTCGGTGCGCGCGGCGTGCGCGGGCGCGCTGCTGTTCGCCGTCTACAAGATGTTCCCGCGCCGCTGGCTGCCCTGATGGCGCCGCGACCCATTCGTTCCACGACAGTGAGTATATGACATTTATCGTGCACAGAGTTCCCCCGCCGTCGCTGTCGACGCGCATCATCCGCGTGTCGGTGCGCGCGGCGTGCGCGGGCGCGCTGCTGTTCGCCGTCTACAAGATGTTCCCGCGCCGCTGGCTGCCCTGATGGCGCCGCGACCCATTCGTTCCACGACAGTGAGTATATGACATTCATCGTGCACAGAGCTCCCCCGCCGTCGCTGTCGACGCGCATCATCCGCGTGTCGGTGCGCGCGGCGTGCGCGGGCGCGCTGCTGTTCGCCGTCTACAAGATGTTCCCGCGCCGCTGGCTGCCCTGATGGCGCCGCGACCCATTCGTTCCACGACAGTGAGTATATGACATTCATCGTGCACAGAGCTCCCCCGTCGTCGCTGTCGACAAAATGGCGTCTCAAGTTACCGAGATACTTGGAGATTTAAATCGACATATCTGTACACGACAATCCGTCCTTGACTAGTACGTGACAAGAAGCTCTGAAGAAGTTACTAGAAACCAACCCCCAAGTTAGTACGCTAACATCTTCGGCTGCATCATCACTTACTATCAAGTGAGATCGCAGTCAAGTGCTTACTTGTATAGTGTAAAAAAAAAGGTAATAAGAAATTTTTACACAAAAGTTTTACTTTTACCTCTATTCTTTTACCGGTGTTTCATAAAACCACACAATCCTTTTTTTTGTTTTCAGCATGCTTGAAGGACTGGTACGGTTATGGACTTCGTTCGTCTTACTATCAAAAAATAATAACAGGTCCATATTATATTTTTTATTTTTCTAATAATAACTAGAACATTGTTTATGGTTAGACCTAAATTGAAAACTAAAATTATTATCAATTTCGAGAGAATCTAAACGGACTACTTATTTTTATTAGGTTTACTATAGTTACATATTATTCATAACATGATAATTACAGTCCGCGAGGCGTAAGCTGAGCTTTGCATTTGTGTGAGTGATCACTAAAAGTAGAGTCAGAAAAAAAACTTAAAAATAAATTTTATTCGTAAAAGATAAATACAATTCAAATATGAAAAAATATTAAAATTCTTCTACATTGGACATTGCATCTACATCATTTTCCTTATCATCATTTTCACTCTCGTCTGATGTGTCGTATGTGTTAATAATGAATCGTTCCGATAAATCATCAAGAACAGCGTCGTGGCCTTTAAACATATTTTCTTCTTTTACTGCGTGATCGCATACATTTTTCCATTCTTGTGCAGTGATACTGCCAACTTTTTCTGTCACTAACCTCATTATTACATCCATATTCATTGACACGTTTTTTTTCGCAACGTAGCCTTTTATCATAGCCCAAATGTTTTCGATTGGGTTGAAATCCGGGTGATAGGGTGGCAGACGAAGAACGCTGTGTCCATGTTCTCTGAGTACCTAATGTATCAATTTTATATTCAATAAATCTTTGTTTGTTTTGCAGTATCAATTGATACAGTTGTGGTTTAAGCATCGATGTAGAATGATCAATATTGTGATTCTTGAGCCAGTCAATCATGTCTTGTTTACGACTATTTGAGTTGGGAGCGGGATTTTCTAATGAATTATGATAAGATGCATTGTCTACCACCAAAATACTATTGGGCTTTAGATTTGGAATTAGTTGCATTCTTAACCATCTCGCGTAGTTCTCTGCGTTCATATTATTATGGTAATCACCACTTTTTTGGTTTGCTTTGAACATGAGAAGGGCATTTGGTATGAAACCGTCCTCTCCGCCGGCATGGACTATAATTAAACGATTTCCTTTGGAAATTGGTTTCTTCAAACCAGCAGTGCTGCCATCTGAATAAGATTTCGAAGAAGTGTGAGTCGTATCTATATATGTTTCGTCGGTGTAAACGATTGGCCGTCCTTGAGTGCGATATTCGGCTATTTTAATCAAAAAAATTATACGAAGATATCGAATCTCATGTTTTTCCATTAGAATTTGCCTATTATCCTCTGTCCTTTTCCACTTAAACCCTAAAAGAGACACTTCTTTACGTAATGACCAAATTGAACCGGGATAATTTATATCTGCCTTCAACTTTTCATGTATTCGCTTCATAGTTGGTACTTCTTTATCGGTAATGTGAAAATTGTGAATAGTTCTTCGGATTACCGCTTTATCAAAATCGTCAATATTGATAATATTTTTTCTACATCTGGTCTTCTTCGGAGATGTAAATTTGCTCACATCTTCCAAAACACGTTTACCTTCCACTAAAACGCGTTTGACAGTAGACAGAGGAATCCCGGTCGATGTCGCTACCAATTGGGCAGATGTAGTGTAGTGACACTTGACATGTCTTTATCGTTCACGTCTTTAAAATACTTATTTAGATTGCACAAAATTTCTTTCACTTGGCTATTTAAAGGTTTTCTTATTCTTTGTTTACTTGTGTTAGCCGCAATTTTTCACTAACGAATCTAGTCTAGCACAAAATAAAATATTAAGAAACACGTCACGCTGCTACCAGTACAAGAGGTGAAGTGCGGAAGGTGCGCGGAGAAGTTGCGTCATGCGATGGACGCACCGCGCCTCAGGCCGATTGTCAAAAAGCAGTTAAAACCGGTTTATACCAAGCAAGGGACGCGCCGCGCTTTAGGCCAATGTTACACCTACACTATCTATGTACACTCACACTAATGCAAAGCTCAGCTTACGCCTCGCGGACTGTATTATATTTCGAGTATTTTTTATTATATGGACGTAATTTTATTTAATTCATAAACCCCACTTAGTTTATGTATAAATAGCCCATAATTTATTATTTATTTATTTGCATTAATTGGAATTTATTAAATTAATTGGAAACCTCAGTCCGCGAATACATCTCGCACTTTTCACACGACGTTATATTTTGTGTAATATTTGTATTATGTTTTTTTTTATTTTATTTATAAGACCTTTACTTACTTATGTTATAAGGACTGTGATAATTCAATATTTGTGAAAATTTAAATTTTCCATCCAATAACGCATAATAATTATTATGTATAAACTGTGTTCTTGGAATGTATCTGTTGCTTTGTTTTTCAATCCATGTTGACTATAATATTACTTATTTTACGTGAGAACGTTTTATTTATAAATAACTAATAGATAATATTATATAAAATATTCGCGAATTTATTATTATAGATTTAATGTTAGGTAGATACCTATTTAGAGTTAACTATGAAAATAATATTCTTTAGTTAGTTGATCATCAAAGATAATAAAAATACTGTTGGCTTAAGTGCAAACCTATATAAACCTATTAAGGATCCAGCCTATTTGTGGTCAATAGAGAATTAAATCTTATTTAATTAATCGTATCTAATTACCTAGAATAAATCGTATTTTTACCATACGCATTTTCGAACTAAAAACTGAAAAAACGGTTTTACCGTTTTACAAAGATGTCTTTTTACAATATTAATTACTTTAGAAGATGTAGGTATTAGTTAGCTAGAAACGAATTTTTATAGTTAACTAATGTTTCTAATTACGCAATTAGAATAAGAATTTTAAGTTACAGATTTTGAGCACTGATTGTGAAATATGTTTTGATAATATTAAGCGTTATTAAATTCATTTCTAAGTATGTAATAAATTACGGTCTATATATTACAGATGTTTTTTTTATTTTCCTATGCAATCTATTTTAAAAATCTAGACTATCAAATACCTAAATCGGTATAAAAGGATCAGCACTTAGTGATGTCACGCATGTATGTTTAGGCTCCGCCCTGAAGCATCCTTTTAAATTTGTCAAAACTCTAAAATGGCGCTAATGTAAGCGACAATATAATATGCTGTCAGTGGCACCGTACTGTTGACAATGACGGATGATGACGAAATACGTTAACGTGAAATCAACGGGTCTGCCCGCGAAATTCAAAATTTTGGGGGTTTTTTGCAATTTGTACGCTAATTAGACATGATAGGCTTATGGCAATCAATTTGCGAGAATGGCAGTATCATCTTTACATGATTATATCAAAATCTTTGCATAAAAATGTGTATCCTAGGAAATTAGTCCGAGTATCGAGTTTTATGTAAGTAACTCGCAAATCTCGGACTAATTTCTTTAACTCGACACTTTCGAGCAGAGATTTTTATATAAACACGTGAAGAAGATATTGGGATTATCGCAATTTGACGGCCATAAGCCTATTATGTCTTATTAGCTTAAAAATCGCGAAAAACCACGAAAAATTTGAATTTCGCGGGCACACCCGTGGTGTGCTCCTTAACGTGAAATCAACGGCTCTGCCCGCGAAATTCAAAATTTTCGTGGTTTTTTGCAATTTGTACGCTAATTAGATATGATAGGCTTATGGCAATCAATTTGCGAGAATGGCAGTATCATCTTTACATGATTATATCAAAATCTTTGCATAAAAATGTGTATCCTAGGAAATTAATCCAAGTATCGAGTTTTATGTGAGTAACTCGCAAATCTTGGACTAATTTCTTTAACTCGACACTTTCGAGCAGAGATTTTTATATAAACACGTGAAGAAGATATTGGGATTATCGCAATTTGACGGCCATAAGCCTATTATGTCTTATTAGCTTAAAAATCGCGAAAAACCACGAAAAATTTGAATTTCGCGGGCACACCCGTGGTGTGCTCCTTAATACCATGCGTTTAATATGTTTAGTCAATGATTGTTGTGGGCGGTAACGACGCCATATTTGAGAAATTTTTGGCTTCAACATATTTCTTGTCCTCTTAGCGTAGCGTATGTTGTCATTGGTATAATCAAATATTTGGTATTATTTTCTTAATACATATTATATTGCTTGAATATGCTTAATAAAACCTTTTGTTTACTCTTGCGAAAAAACTTGTTTGACAACGTCGAAATTCCTAGATCAAATTCTTCAATGAATTCTTCATTCATCTTCATTCTCGGACAAATATGGAGTGGCAAAAATACAGTTTATTTCGAGTTTAAATTTTAGTGTACGTAGATAACAATGGTTACTTTTACGTCTAAATTCCTGTCTGGATTTTTATTGAAGTAAAATGAGATATTCGACATGCGTTTCCATCAAACGAATACTGTTTACACGACACACTTTTGTGAATCAATGGAAGGCTCCTAATATTAATAATTGTACGTATTTTACTTTATTTTTGTAAATACTCATTTAATAAGACTTTTCATTAGTGCATGATAGGCCCGTTTGAGATAAAGCACTTATCTTTGAATAAATGGGATTGAAAATGTTTTATAAATTACTATGCGTGCCAACTAAGAATAGGACCGCGCTTGCTGCCAACTTCACACGATAACTGTCAAAATAGTACTGCCAGCAAAAAAAGTGCAAAACTGAAATTTCATATAATTTTTATTGTTCATATCATAGTATAGATTTAATTATTGTATAATCATTATATTCATTTAAAAATACTATTCTTGAATTTTATTAATGGATAATTTTGGATAAATTAATTCTACAGGTATGGAAACACTTTAAAAAATGAACTAATACATAATTAATGTTACTGGTCACCCTTATTTCATTTCCTACTCATTTATAATTAATTTGGCGTGAAATGTATTAGAAATACCAAAAAAGCGTACATTAAACATTTAAACGGAATATAATTTGTTTACTGATTTTTTTGCACACCATACACTTTAGTAATGAAGTTTGCGCGTATTTCTGAACAAAATGGCGTCTTGACAGTCCTATTCTCATTTGGCACGCATAGTAATTATTTATATAATATTAATTCCAGTTGCTTGGCATACATTTAGGCGAGGCGCCGGTGGCCTTACAAATATCGACCTACCGTCCTCGGCTACCATATTACAGAACAATAATAACGCAACTGTGGTACTCCTGGGTACTGTACATTTCAGTAAACAATCCGTGGAAGATGTTAGCAAGGTACATCACCAACCGACATCTCCTAATTCCAAGAAAACATCGAATATCGCCTTATACTTTTACTTGTGATTTTTAAATGTGGTCAAATACTTATTTTTATTTTAATCTAGAATACAAAATATATAGTACAAATATTATAATATACTTACGAACATGACAATAATTGAATTGATATTTTCAAGCAGATAGTCAAACAGTTGAAGCCAAATGGAATTCTGATAGAGCTATGCCGTCAGAGAGTTTCTCTTTTAGAGCTAGATGACAAGAAATTCTTGGAAGACGCCAAAAACTTGGACGCCAAGAAAATTAAGTAAGAAAGTCCTGTTTTCAGGGATTACTAATTGCTACCTAGGCGTTACTAATTTAGGTACAATATCCTACAATTCGCGTCACATAACTTTAGCATTCCGAAATTTTCCGTACAGCAACACAGAAGTCGCTTGGCACTTGGCAGATCAAGCTTATTACGCTGTCGCCTGTCATTTGCGCCATATAAATGTGGTGCGAACTGTACCTACTTATATAGAAGGGACAAGGGATAGAATTTTAAAGAAATTTTAGGGACCTCAAGCAAGTATCCGTTTTAGAGCAAGTAGGTACTGGACGTATGTCCTACCGCGATTTGGTCCAAGAGTCCGCGATGGCGGTTGGGCCATTTGAAGGTGGATGGTTGCACTTGTAATCTAAACATTTATAGCTTCGACGGATTAGCGGGAGTTAGCGTGGTCCTCAGGAAAATAAAAATATGTTACAGACATGCAGTAAAAGGGCAAGGATTGGTTTCTGGAATGCTTCACGCCATGTTGCTGAAGACTTACGCGGACATTGCAAAAGAGTTAGGCGTAGCGCCGGGTGGAGAGTTTAGACGGGCTTACCAAGAGGTTGCTACTTTTACTTATCTTTATTTTTTATTTTTTTTTATCTGTATGACGATATTTTTTTTCTTTGTCATTTATTTACAAACAGTAGGGTTATATCTAATGTATAGTACAGGTTTTTGTATGAATTTCGAGTTGACTCGCATCGCACAAACGAATCGAATTCCTCCATACATTAAATCTATTGGCAGCCGCATGTCAGCGACATCTATGGACAATAGATGGCAGGAATTCCATGCTTGTATCTGTTCTCGGTGTTGTATACGGTCTAACCACTTTTTCCGAAAAAACTCCGAAAAATAAGTAAGTATATGAGTTTGGATTGGAAAAGTTTCCGTTTTAGTGAAGAGTAAAGCGCGTCTAAATATCTCTTTCACAGCGATTCTTAGGGACCTCTTTTATAAATAACAGTATAATTAGTGCGAATTGCTAGACTCTCCAATCGAACCTACCGTTGTAAAAGCGATAGAATAGTACAATTTTCAGACGCTTTTTTAGAGACCAAATCCTTTTCACCATTATTATTTTAAAAATATGTTTTGTTTAGATGAAGGAAATACCCGGTTGCAAGTTATTTCTTGGTGATCGTCCTATCCAGATTACAATAGCGAGAGCTTTTCAATCACTGAGCATTACGGAACTCGGTCAAGTTCTTTACCATCTTTCAAAGTCAAACCCAAAACCGTTAAAGTACGTAAAATTGAAACTAGCCACATAGACTTAATGATAATAAAGTTCCATATACCTATATGAAATTCAATATTCTAAAAACATATATTACGTATTGAATGGTAAAGAAAAAATGTTAGAAAATTGTTTTGATACCTGACTACCTCCTTGGCACTCTTTAGAATAATTTTTATAGGATTTCATTGGTTTAAATTTCTAAATTGGTTAGTCAGGTAGGAGGCTTCAGCCACAGCTGGTAGTGGTATAAACCTAGAGGCATAAATGCACCACTAAGCGATTTTAACGTTCTCGCGTGATGCTGTGAAGCAATTGTTAGGGACCCTTTCTTACCCCTGAGTTCCAGGTTTGTATAAGTTAACATAGCTGCATCATCACTTACCATCAGGTGAGATTGTAGTCAAGAAGTATACTTGCCTATTCTATCTGTTATTGTTTGTAGTAAAAAGCAATTGGAGAAATATAAAAACAAGGACTACGTCCAGGCTCAGTTCGAAGAGATCACGCGGGAGGTGCCCGCCTTCAAGAAAATATTTCATGTGTTTGTCGACGAGCGCGACCGGTGCCTCGCGTTTTCTTTGCAGGAGTGTGTTCGTACAGGCAAGTATCAAATTAATCTTGAAACAGTTTCTTTCTGCATGGTATCGCACAGGGGGCAAAAGAAAATGGATATTTTGCGTGACGGAAATCCCGTCACGAAAAAACATCTTCGAAAATATTACGAAAGTTTGTCTTACTAATCCGCAGAAATATATATTTGCCTAATATTTGCTATGAGCTAGATGACGAAATTGAACGACTTTAGTGCCAGCTAACTGAAGAAATTGTTATCTATCTACTTAATGGGTGAAATACACATGAAAATACAAAAAGGGGTTATGTTTTATCTAACGAGAACTATCATCGACATTCGTCTTTTTTTATTGTTGGTATTTCGCTAATAAAATTTTAGATCAATATTTCTTTACTTAAAATACCTACTTAGTGGTTGCAATACCTTTAAAAGGCCGATAAAATCCAACAGTCCTGGCAATAATTAACCGGTGAATGGATAAACCACGGATAAACAAGCAACCTCTAATATAATAATTTTCGAATTTCGCAGTTCAAGATCCGCGGGTATTGGCCGTGGTGGGGATGGGGCATGTGGACGGCATAGTAAAATACTATGGTAAAATGAAACAAGAGGACATTGTGCCATTGTTATTGTGAGTTCAATTTTGTTTTCATTGCTCAATTAGGTCTAGACTTGGCTAGACTACTTTACTCGTTTTTGAATTTGGTCTTAGTATGGAACCCCCAGTGTGCCAGCCCGTCTCGCACTTGACGAATTATTTTATTATTTGCTTCAAATCATATCTTTCATGTTAACTAAAATCAATCTTACTTATAAGTTATAGGATAGACGTAGAAACTGCATAGGTATGCATACCATCAGTAGGTACTAACTTCACAGCATTTGTTTTTTTGTTTCTAAAGTAGTTAAATTTTTTTTCAGCAAATAACTTGTGTCTACGTACAAGTATTAATTTCATCTAGTTAAAAAACAGGTGAGATAATGTTGCGTGCAATGCATACTGGCTAAGTAGATACTTATTACGTCTTTATTATCAAAAAAATAAATGCTTTTAATCTTAGGTACTATTTTAGATAAAAAATATATTAGGTACTTTGTTATAACAATGTTAAACCGTATACGTCGGTGAATGTATATTATGTTTGTTACAGACTTCCACCTCGGCCCTTTTATTCAGTTTTACTTGCTAAAGGAATTAAATATACATTTTATTTCTTAGTTTTTTCTTTTTTTTATAGACTTTTGTTTGGTTAAGTGTTACGAATAAAGTGCCCATAAAAATTAAGTGCTTTAATTTAAAATCACCGTAGTATAATAAAATATACCATTGATGTAGAATTCTATTGATCATAAAATAAATGGTTTCTTAGCATGGTCTAACCTCTAAACTCTAAAACCATAATTACATAATGGCTCAACTTAGTGTTTTACAATTTATAGGTTCTGCATCTCGTCTGGTTGGTGCGATGCTGTGTAGGGAACTAACAAACTGAAATCTAGTAGTGCCATCTGTTATCGAGTAGAGTACGCAAGAACTCAATCCTACCAACCTAAAATACAAATAACCATAAATAGCCATAAACAAATACAAAAGAATAGTGGCATGGTCAATAGTCACTGACCATGCCATTCACTGACTTACAAACAAACAAACCAGAAGACATATTTTTCTAGTTTATATATCTGTGGTTATACACAATTTATAAATTCTAAAATGTATAAGTATAACCCTTTGGTTTTACTCATTGTTCCCGCTAAGCTTTGAATGTAATGAAACAATGAAACAGACTGTTAAAGTTAAAAGATTGGTTAAAAGCATGTTGAAAGCTATTATAAGGTCAAAAGGCATTTTGTCGAACGTGAAATAATCATATTTTATGCTGTGTGTTCCTTTGATACAATGGTGTGTTCTATGAGGTGTGAAGGAGGCTGTTGGCTGTTACTGTCTGTGGTCTGTGTCAATTTGCTATCAATGCTTTATCAATGTCATATTTTGTTGACAGTTGACACGTCACTCATCAGTGACAGTCATCAGCTTTGTTTACATTTTGTATTTTGTTTTGTTTTGATGTGTTTTTTGCGGTTTTGTACTTTTTTTGATAATATTACTAATATTGTGCTATAGTTTAAATAATGCTGTTGAAAGTATTGTTATTAAGTATAATATGCATTGAATCAATTGATAACCTTAAAAGTGATTGTGGTTGTACAAGTAACCGGGAAAAATCGAAGTATTTCGAAAAACAAACCAACCTAAACGATGGTGCACCAAATGATCAATGCCACAGGGAAAGTCTAGATTGTATCGTTAATAATAAAGCAGCTGAAATGGTTTTAATACCTGCAGGTGAATACCAATTTGGTACCGACGATATAGTCATTGATGATGATAAGGAAGGTCCAAAAAGATTAGTTAAACTACAAAGTTTTTACTTAGACAAATTCGAAGTTTCGAACAAGGATTTTAATGTTTTTACTGAATCTACTAACTATAAGACTGAAGCAGAGACGTTTGGTGACAGTTTTGTGTTCTCACTTTTTCTTAATAGCACATTCAAGGAAACTCTGAAAGATTTCCGCGTATTACAGGCACCGTGGTGGTACAAAGTTGACGGTACTAACTGGAGACATCCACATGGACCTGATTCCAATATATCGGGTAATTAATCGTTTTTGTCCTTTTAACCATTATACTAAAGGAAATGATAGAGAAATACTGTTTTGCTTAATGTGTTTCTTTATTAACTAAAAACACCTATGTTTGCTGATGATATCTTAGTGTTCCATTGCGATCCTGTTTAGAAACCGTTGGGGTTACTTTACTTACCTCTTTCAAGTTAGTATGTTAACATCTTTGGCTGCATCATCACCTACCGCAGTGAGGTCGCAGTCAAGTACTAAATTGTATAGTGTAAAAAAAAGTTAAAATTCTATTTTCAGATTTGTTAGAACATCCTGTAACCCACGTATCCTGGAATGATGCCATTGCGTATTGCAAGTGGAGAGATGCACGGCTACCCACAGAAGCAGAGTGGGAAGCAGCGTGCAGAGGAGGCCACCATAACATCACCTACCCTTGGGGTGATAAACTGTTCCCTGACAAGAAGCATATGTAAGTACCGTATAATCAGTTAAGAAAAAAAGCTTATGTGTTTGTAGTAATGTAATAATAATTGTTTCAATAGTATTGTATTAATTATTTGCTACAATTAGCATTTTCAGTGGAGATAATTAGGGTAGTCTTGAAGTCAGTCAGTCATATCGTGAATATAGCAAAAGTCCCAAGGGATAGAGGCTGTGCTGTTGGGGCAAATCTGTATGAATAGCATCATAGTTATTTCTGACAAAGGTTTCTACATACAATTTTCAACAATTGTAATTCTTTTACTCCACGATCATTACTTTTGGAGCTACAGGATGTTAAAATTAACAGAAAAATACATAAAATATGGGCAATGGGGAAAATTATTTCTAAAAAATTATATTTTTCGTCACTGTATTGCAATAAATAGGAGTTTGCAATAAACAAGTTTTTACATTACAATCTATTTTAATATCAAAACTTTTCAGGACAAACATATGGCAAGGCACATTTCCAAATCATAACTCAGCAAAGGATGGCTATGTTGGCACTAATCCGGTGCACATGTTTCCTCCAAATAGTTTTGGCCTCTACAATATGGCTGGAAATGTATGGGAATGGACACAAGATTCTTGGTCCGATGAAAATGTAAGAAAGAAACATATATATTTTTTTATTAAATCTCAAAGAAAATTGACTATGTTTAGCAGCATTATAATTGCCCTCTTTTCATGATAAATGAGTAAAATTGTCCAAGAATTGCGAGTTATTCACACTCAGCAAAGATTTTTATATAAGCACGTAAAGATAATAATTAATGCATTCACGCTTACAAACTGTAAAGAACAAAGTAATATTTGAAGTTTACAGACACACCCTTGTGTTGAGCTTTAAATTCTTAATTCTTAATTCAGGGAATCATCTACATCCAGTAGTTTTTGCATGAAGGAGTAACAACCATACACAACCACCAACACATACAAACTTACGCTTTATATTAACAGAAGAGTGCATGAGTGTGAGAACAATCCTTCACCACCCATGACCCAATCAACCTCGCGGTTAAAGGGGCCGAAACACGGGAGGGCGCCTATTCGGTACTTGCTCTGGGCGTGTTCCCGGGGCGCCTTCTTGACTCCCTACAAATTGTTTCCTCTCGCTCCTTGTCCCTATGTACTCTACCCATTTCTCTACTCTCTACTCTCCCCATTCTGGGGTAGGAGTCAGGACTATACAAGTAGGTACAGACTCGCCGTCGCAGTCCAAAACAAAGGTTCTCTGTCATGTCACTCCAAGCCGCTCCGTGTCTTGTGCGAAGTCAAAAGAGGTCCCACGCCCTGCTGATGCCCACGAGGTCCTGGTAGAAGAGTATATAGGCATTTTCTAGGCAAGCGCGCTCCAACCTAAACCACATCAAGCATGATTATCGTCAAGCGCAAGTCTATCTACAATACATAAAAATATATTGTGTGATATATTTCCAGAGCAAAGAGAAAGTGAAGAAAGGTGGTTCCTACTTGTGTCACCGCTCGTACTGCTACCGGTACCGGTGCTCCGCCCGCTCGCACAACACAGACGACAGCTCCGCCGGGAATCTAGGATTCCGTTGTGCTAAAACTGCCTGAATCTGTCCATAGATTTAAACTTTTTATACGAATTTCTATATGTTAGTACTTAATCTTTAGTTTTTTTTTTGTATTTACAGCTAGAAATTTAAGCATTTTTGTGAGTTATTTTGTTTATAAATATACTGTGTTGTGTAAATCGAACAATTGTTTTAATTTTTAGGGTTCCGTACCTCAAAAGAAAAAAAACGGAGCCCTTATTAAGATCATTATGTTGTCCGTCTGTCTGTCACGACCCTTTATTTCAGTAACTACTTATTAAAGATATCCACAAGAAATTTTTAATACGAGTGATGATGGCCCGACGTCACTGCAATTATAAAAATTTGAAAATCTTTTTTGTTTTGATTTAAAAAGGGAAAACTGGGTCGTCGTAATTTCAAAATGAGATAACTATATTGAGTGGGGTACAAAGATAAAATCATAAAAATTATGAAAGGGCGAAACTTTGGTATCCTTATTCTATAAATTCTTATTTATGATTTTTATTTATTTTTATTCTTGATAGTTTTTTATTTATTGCGCAAAATGACGAAAATAAATACCATATCTGAGCCTAATAGAGCAAGAGCCCAGGACTGCCTGACTTTCGTTATTTTATAAAAGCTGAAAGTTTCTCTGTACATGTCCCCTATGTACCTATATAGGCAAGAAAAACCAGCGACTATAGAGTTTGGGTTGTGTGTATAGGGGGCATGTACAGAGAAACTTTCAGCTTTTATAAAATAACGAACGTCTGGCCGTCGTGGGCTCTATAGGCTATAACTGTGGTGGTGGTACTCTTGATGTGGTTTATTACATATTCACCTCTGCAAATAGACAATAGTATAGACCATAGAGTAAAGTAATATGGTATAGACTCTATAGAAAACTGTACAGGTTCTATCGGAGTCACTTCACAGTCCAGAAACAAAATAAAACATAATTCTTATTTCTTATAATTTATTTGCATTTTTGTATAAAAATTGCAATATTATATAACCTGATCTCAATATAACTAATGAAACAAGATTTATTTACAAAAAATGGCGAGCTTTAGCTTGTAACTGATAACAACAGCCGAACTGTACGGTGTCATGCAAAGCACCTAATTCCAGATAAGTACAAAACAAAACGGAAGACTATTATGAACGACAGTTATTTAGTTATTGTATATTGCTACAACCCGTTGTTATAGATTAAATGCAGTGGGAAATATAAAAACATGTGTATTAAATAAAATCAACACGCTTGCCCCACTCCAAAGTTTAGTGCAGGGTCGATTACACGTTGTAATAAATCTAAAGCTATTATTTTTAAAATCATATGTATTTAGTTAAAAATTTATTTATTTAACATAACATGCTAAATCTCAGCTAGTTCAGAAAACCACTGTCGGGTTTTTCTGTGGACTGCCGTACACTCATACAGGTGCCGGCACGTAACTTGGAAAGGTTTTAGCGAGGTGGGGAAAGTTTGCGCATCGTACACTTCGTGCAACGAAGTGCGAGAGAGACAACATCAAATGACTAACCAACAGCGCACTCCGATCCCGCTACTTCGTTCCCCCCGCCCCCGCTGTAGTCAAAGAGACCCAAAAGCATGTTCTGCGCATCTTGCGACTGTTGCCAAGTTACGTGCCGGCAACTGTACTAGACGCGCGACAACGCTGTCAGCGGAACCACTTTGTGAACCCGATAAAAACGACCTGCAATACAGGTTGATCCAGAAAGTAATTTTTAAGCTTTTGTTGGTTGTTTAATTTGTAAATATTACAATAAGAAATCCAGTCGTTATAATGTATAGTTGTTTTTTTTTTACTTTTACAGCAACTGGAAATACCTATAGATACAAAGTAGAGACACTAGACAACGAATCGATCTCTACTTTTCCTATAGTAATATTTTTATTAAAACGACCAAATTGTTTTAGGTAGGGATTCTTTCTTATATTTCTCACTACATGTAACAAAACTTTAAAATAAAGCCCCTATCTGTGGCGAGGTCGCTACAATCATTTTTTTTTCGAATAATCCTAAGTAACAATAATTATCTAAACAATTTTGTACCAAACGTGGTAATAAAATTCATTTTCACACCCATAAAATACTCTTCACGAGTTTGCAGCGACCTCGAGACAGTACCACATTATATATTTGGTATATAAATAAAATTAAAATTAAACAAAATAAATAGCCAACACAACCATCTAAGTGTTATAGTATATCAAAATAACTGCAATGCATTTTGTGTTAACTTTTTCAAGGCGAAAAAGTCACGATTGTTTTTAAAACAATTACATGTATTGCAATTAATATTATAGTAAGTATAGTAAATACAAATAGGTAAAAAGAAACAATTTTCCTTTGAAAAATTGATCTTTTTGATGCCGAAAAATCCGAACTTTGCAGCTGCATACAATGCGTACAAAAATTACAAGATAATAATATATTATATTCCGCAATAACGCGACATTTCTGTTCGATAAACAAACACATTTGTTCGGGAGAGTGCAAAATCATATTTAACTATTAAAACTATTAAATACATATGCATTGCAATAAAAAATAATAATTTAATTGACACTATACATAAAATTTGTTGCTGTAGCGATTATGATAAATTGTTCAACGGAGCACCCTTTATACGAACGTAAAACACAAACAAAACGCTCTTCCAATGTTAACTTAACTAAAAGCGATCTAAATTTAATACCAGTACAAAACGCTACACGATCACAAAACCAAGCTATACTTTTGTATCAATAAAATAAAATGTACACCACTGATACCGCCTAACGTATATACACTAGATAAATCACATTTTAAACTAATTACGCGACTTCCCATGCTTATACCCCGAAATGACAGAAAAACACCCAAACCATTTGTAGTAACTTTGTGACTGAAAGTACAGTACTTTCATAGAACTACAGGTATTACGTATAATATTTGAAATACTTACTTTATTTTGGTATTATTTAATCCATTTCGAGATCTAAACAGAGAATATCGACAGGGATCAAAGATGCGGATCAACGCTTCTTTAGCTAGTCGCCTTCTTTTTATCAAATTGTTTTGGGGCCACAACTTAAACACAGTTTATTTATTTCCCCTGTGTGCATATTCCTGGTAGTGTCAGTTTTATCCACAGGTTTTATCAGTCCTTTAACGAGAATTATTTTATTTATATCAATATAGTATATTATCTCAACATGAGGTATAAACGGCTAGCGCTTTTATAGTGGCACAAATATAAGTTAAGCGCTGGCGGTTTCGGGAGCTAAATATTTTATAGAATCAAAAATATGTTTCATTGCCAGTACTTTCACGTTTTTATCAAATTTTATTTTTAAATGCATAGAAAATTGCTTATAAAACGACTGCAACAATTTATGCTTGTCACACCAGTTCATTGTCTATGCCACACAAGGAAGGATGTAGACCACTGATTTAAAGACCGATTTGATTCAAAGCGGGCGAGACACATTGGTAGCATGTACTTACAATGTTTCTGCGTTATCCGAAACATACGAAATACATTAATCGGATCACAATCATTTTAATCGGACAGTGCAGAAACGTTCTTACGCTAAAAAGTTTATAAAAAATATTAGTTGTTTTAATATAATGTCTTTTATGATTTAGTTTATAAAATGGAGTAAAAACTTAATAAGAAATGTGCATTTTATATTCAATTCATTCATCAAAATAGCCCATATCGAAAACGCTATGGTAAAACGTAGGAAGTCTTCTTGTCAATAGTATTGATTTAAAAACAAAGGATCAATATGCCATGTGTTTTTTAATTATGGAGGCATATGAGATATTATGTTAAAATATACATCCGTAACATATTAAACATGAATTTGTTATAAAATCAGAAAATCCCGGAATTCTTTCAATCAAATATATTATATTTATTAAACAAACATGAAAAATAGAGAATTTTTTCGAAATTAATTCAGGTACAGACCATTTTAAAATTAATTTTGGACAGTTTGTAAAACTGAATAGCTAACTAATGAGTGTAATACATCCAGATGAATGAAACAAATTGATTACTTAACAGCAAATTCAGAGAATCAATTTGTCTCGAATAACAAAACCCATATTCGTCGCTTAATTATATTTATGCGATACTACAAGTTTGGCAAAGTATATTTTTAGAACTAAACCCGATTTGTACATAACATTCAAGAGTACGTCGTGGCGCACCGACTGCCGTACCAAAACTACCGGCCCGCCCGCTGTAGACAGTTGCAAAGAGGCTGACAGCATTCAATATACAGGCTTAAACAGTTAATTCAGAGATTTTTTAAAGCTGCAGGTTAAAAACTATAAAAACAAACAATTCATTTAAATTTTGAACATCATGTATTTTGATCTTTAATCTAAATTCGTTCGAGGCAGGATAAATGAATGGAAAAAATCTCAATAGGTTCCCAAAAGTTGCTCCAAAGTCTCCATTTTTTTTTAATTTTTATAAAAACAACAATGGATATTATTTGTTATTTTTTTTTAATTTGTATCCGTAACAATAATTTCCTAACTGGCTTAGTTTTTTAGTAATTAGGTTTAGTCGCATAATCTAAACCCCCTCCGCGCGTTTACGATTACACGTTGAGCGAATTTTTAAATTAGACGATCTATGTAACAGCGTTTTTCTGTGGTATTCTCGCGCAATGCTGCCGCTCGAACTAACCAATGTATTTTTAAAAGTGAAGAGGACAAAAATGAAATCAGTCTAGCCTCTTAACAAGTGAATTTAAGGCTTTAAGGCCCTTCGCAAATGGCTCGTAAGCGTAGCGTAATCCTCGCGTACGACGACCGCAGGACAGGCACGCACATTTTCTAACAAGAACTAGCGCAGCACTGCGGCCGCGCGTCAGTTCATCGATCGACTAGTGCTGCGCGCATGTATTTTTTTTTGTACAAATCGAGCAGTGTTTTCTCGTCAGAGTCCATCGTGCACTGCAGCGCTGAAACCGCGCTTCACTTTGCTGACTTTGCGGCTAATTTGAAGGTGCCCTTACGAGCCGTGTGCGAAGGGGCTAAAGCTGCCGTTGGTTTTGGTGTGAAGGTACATGTGTTACTGTTTGGCCACTACCTACAACGAACACTCGGTCTCGCCTAGGTCGGCGCACGCGCACGGGCGGCGCGCGGTCGTCAGTTGCCGGCCGGCAGCACGGTCCGCGCGCGCACCAGCCCGTTCGCGTGCCCGTTGCTGTACCCGTTCTTGCCGACCAGCGACCCGTTCTTGTACATCTTCAACTCGTCGATCTCCGTCGTTACGGGCTGCGGCGATTTCGCGCGAACCTGAAACAAATAAACATTCGGTTTAAAATGCATTACTAGTTTATGGTACGAGTGAGTAAAGTTGGTGATTACCGCTGAGGTGCTATAGAGCGAACATAGCCGAGGACGGTAATCATCAATACTTACGTGTGTCATACGACGTTTTTCAACACACTTGTGAATATATAAATACTAAAAAATAATTTTATTTAGTAGATAAAATTAGAAAAACTCACTACTGAATAATAGTCATGAAAAAGTCACAGTTTGCGATTATAGGTGTCAGTATGTGCCTAATTGCGGTGAAGTAAGAGCCGCTTTATGAGCAAGTGTGTTGAAAAATATTTTTCTTAGCCATTTTTTTTACGGAGGCGACGCAACAAAACAAGATGATAAAATAGAAGATACAGGTTCTTGTTGGTTACATAACACCCAAAATTTAATATTATTACTTTAACTAGGTAAAGAATCTAAGAATTTATTAAGTGGCTACGTATCCACGACACAGCTAATCCCTATCTAAAGTGTATGCTAAAGCTTGGCAAAACTAAAGGCTTATGACACGTTAAGTCAATCTTTCAGGCAGTACTCACAAAACGTTCTGCAATAGCTCTAAAAACCATGATTAAGAGCAATTGCTACTTTCATTATTATTACACCATTGTTTTCTTGTGAGGCGTTTGCCTTCACATAAGTATAGGTGTAGTTGAAGGCTGATGTACCTTTGGTTTGGAGTAGGACTGGTTGTAGAAGTCCTTGAAGAGGAAGAAGAACATGACGGCGTGCATGCCGATCCACCACACGAACGCGCGCGGGTAGTCGCACTCGATGAACAGCAGCTGGAACGCGTGCACCATGATCCCCACGAACTGCACCTGAGGGACCGCGCAACACACCGCGTTACTGACTACCTATCAATTAACAACAACCACCAGCCTCCTAGCCACGGATATCGGCGTACGTATACCCCAGACACGACGAGGTTAAACCCCGCCTATTTTTTCCTCCTTTACGGACTAGGTACCTACATAGTACATATGGGATCAATTCTAGAAACTTTAATGCCGGTTTACAATATTTTATTCATCTTCCATTTGCCCTACTAACACAACACACAAGCTCCATACAAGTTATGTCTAATTTCTACCTCTAGTAAGGCTAACCATGGATCGATGCCATGGTAGACATATGGGGACCAGCATAAGCGGATACGTTCGGGGTTGTTTCACTTTACGAGTGTGTCCTCATGAGGGCACCTCATTGAGGGCATATATGCTCAAGCAGTTCCCAATATCCTATCTATCCATGGTTTGCCATACTAGTTATAGAAATTTGACACGTGTATAGGGGGCATTGATATCTCAGATAGGGAAAAATTAAGTTTTTTGAGAACCGCCATTAGATGAATGCATATTTTATGCATGTTTGCATTAGATGAATTTTGTGGATTCGTGCCTGCTTTATGGAATATGCATGCGTCACGTGCTTGTTAACGTGTGTGTTAAATACAAATCTGAGAAAATATACAATATTATATGTATGTGGGTTATTTGAGGCGAAACACTCTTTTAATTCCACCTTTTAATTAATTATAAGCAAAACAACATATCACTGTTACATCTTCTTTTCTTACAACCAAACCACAGACTACTCAACAATGTTAACCCGCTAACAATTTCAAATTCTACCAAAAGAATAAAACATTCTACCAAAACTACCATTTTACAATAATTATTCCACACGGCCGTCCTGGACTATTCATCTGTCCCAGATGAATCTTCTGGTTTCCATGGCTTCATCAGGTCAGCGGAGGTGGTAGTGTTAATAGGGCCTTCGCTGATACCAACCTTCTTCACGTTGTAACGATCATTTCTACTGGCTTTTACAACCTCATAGGGGCCTAAATATTTCGGAAACAGCTTACTTCCCTGAGAGAATTGTGTCTTTTTTATGGCTACCAAGTCTCCAACATTGTAGGTGACTGCTGGTTTTCGCTTCTTATTATAATTTTTGACATTTTCGTCTTGTATTTTCTGGATACATTCTTTAGCGGTTTTCCTCATTTGTTCTCTTTTTTCATTAAAATTCTGTATGTTTTCTTCTTCGATTAATTTTTGTAGTTCATCGTCTTTATCCCTCATCTTTGTACCAAAAAGCAATTCAAACGGCGTCATCCCAATACTTCTTTGATACGTCCCATTTAGGCATCTTTGCACTTGGGATACACGGCGATACCACTTCGTCGGGTCATCAGCACTTAGTTTGCTCAGCACGGCGATAATGATTTGATGAATGCGCTCAACTTGACCGTTGCCTCTTGGTTGTCCCGTCGTAATAGTGTAGTGTGTTATGTTTTCATCTTTGCAATATTCCTGAAAGTCGTTTGACGTGAAAGCGGCGTTTCGGTCTGAAATGATTCTCTCGGGAGCACCAAAAGTTTGTTGTTGCTGTCTCAGTTTTTCTAGCGTCTCTTCAGTGGTTAAAGTCTTGACAGGGTAAATCCATGTAAATTTCGTATACGCATCCACGACAGTTAGGATGTACTTGTAATTCTTGTGAGTCGAAGTCATTGGTCCTAGATGATCGACATGGTATGTCGATAGTGGGACATCACCTTTATCAATAGGGTGTAAAAACCCTTTTTTTTTACCTCTTTTATGCGATATAAGAATGCATTCAACACAATTGTTTATGACTTTTCTTATCTTATCTTTTAAATTTTCTATAAAATATTCTCTATTTATCAATTCTTCACTTTTCAAGATTCCAAAATGTCCCTTTTCATGATTTTTCTTAATTATCTCATATTGCATTTTCTTTGGCACAACAATTAAATTATTTCCATCTTTCTTTTTGTATAATATGTCATTTACTATGACAAAATCTTGGTAATTTTCGGTTTCTAAAATTTTCTTTATCAGTCTTATATGGTCATCTTCATTCTGTGCTTTCTTTATACGCGCTGAAGTTTCAGTAAGTATCATACAAATAGGATATCTGCTCAAAGCGTCAGCGTGTTTCATTCGTGTTCCTGGTCTGTGTTCAATTTTGTAGTCGTATTCTTCTAAAAGCAGGGCCCAGCGAGCAACTCTTGGTGGTAAATCCTTTTTCTGTAGCGTCATGGTCAGAGCAGAGCAATCAGTAACTATCTTGAAATGTATCCCTAGGAGGTAGACTCGGAATTTCTTTATAGCAGCAACAATAGCTAAGATTTCCAAGTAATAGCTATGGTATTTTTTCTCAGCTGGAGTAGTCTTTTTACTCATATAGTGTACGGGATGAAACTCATTATTTTTGGGGCTTCTCTGAAGAATAACTGCTCCGTATCCGTCTATACTTGCGTCCGTATGAAGTTCTGTCTCTAAACTTGGATTAAATATTCTTAAAACTGGTGAACTACATAATATTTGTTTCAACTCTATAAAAGCTTTCTCACATCTGTCATCAAAATTAAATTCAACATCCTTTTTTAATAAGTCAGTCATCGGTTTCGCTATAAGAGAATAGTTTTTTATAAACTTTCTGAAATAGCCTGTAAGTCCAAGGAAAGATTGAACGGCTTTTACATTGTTTGGCTTCTTAAAATTCGCTACAGCTTTAATCTTTTCTGGAGACGGTCGCACTTCGTTATCACAAATAATGTAACCAAGGTATTGAATTTGTTTTTTCAGAAAATGACATTTCTTCCAATTAAATTCTAAACCGAATTCTTCACCTCTTTTAAGTACTTTTTCTATTTTGCTAATTCCTTCCTCTTCTGTTAGCGAAGGTATGATTAAATCGTCGAGATATACCAACAGAGTTCCATCAGTAATTAGGTCACTGAAGATATCATTAATGAATCTTTGGAATACAGAAGGCGCTGTACACAAGCCGAAAGGCATTCTTTGAAATTCGTACTGGCCTTGTGGCGTTACGAATGAGGTATACTTTTGACTATCTTTGTGTACTTTTACGTGTAGAAAACCGTTTTTCAGATCAAGAGACGTGAATATCTTAGCCTCCTTCAACTTGTCTATTTGATCTTCTATTATGGGTAGAGGAAATCTTTCTTTAATAACTTTCTTGTTTAGTCTTCGATAATCTATACACAACCTTCGTGAGCCATCTTTCTTGTTAGCCAGAACTACAGGAGAGGCAAAATCGGATTTGCTAAGTTTAATAATTCCTTTATCTAGCCAATCTTTTATTTGCGTATTTACAGCATTTATTTCCAACGGTGACAGACGTCGAGGATTTTGGTGGACGGGGTCTTCATCGGTAAGTATTATTTTCAGTTCAACATTACTTTCTTTCTTCTTTTCATCAGGCTTATACTTTTTACACATCTCGTGAATCTTTTCTGCGTATTTAGAATCTTCTATATCATATTTTTGGTCACTGTCTTTCTCTTCCATTAAAAGTGTGAGGTGATTAATCTTTTCTATGAAAATACCATCAGGAGTGAAGCTTACTTCGAAATCTTTTAAGATAGGGTTTCCAATCAATATAGCTACAGGTATCTCGCTGTCCTTGACGACATGGAACTTAACATCTGTATAGTAATTATCAATTTGTACATTGGCTGTAAACATGCCTTCAGTTTGAACCTTTTTTTCTGCTATTCCTGTAATACACGTTGACTCTTTTGTAAAATTCTCAATACCTTCTTTAATCTTCTCAAATACCGATTTTGTGACCAGGTTGAGGTCACTTCCAGTATCAATGAGTGTAATAAAGTCCTCTCCATTAATCTTTATCTTCTTGTAAGGTACTACTTCTTTTCCATTTTCGTTCTGAATATTTAGCGTTTTCTTAGGTTCGCTTGTACATTCGGTCGATTTATGGCCAAAATCATTGCATTTAAAACATTTAATTCCCTTTGGACAGGTGGGTGACTGGTGATTTACGTCCCCACATTTGAAACACCTCTTCGTCTTGCGGGTTGGATGTCCGGATGATTGGACAGATGGTTTGTTGGGTATCTTCTTTTTAAAATCACTGTAAATGTCTAATTTTTTCCTAAAATCCTTTAAGTCCGTAGAACCGTATAAAATTACTTTATTGTTTTCTAAATCTCGGATGCCATCGATGACATACTCAATCAGTGCAGCATCTTCAACCTTGCCGTGAAGTGCCAATTCTTTCATAGCTAAGAAATACTGTTGATAGGTTTCATCGTTCTTCATTTTACGCGATGCAAGCTTCTTGTGTATGATTGCGCTATTGACTTTAGGGCCAAATTCTTCTTTGAGTGCTTTCTTTAAGGTCGCGTAGTCCTTAACTCTTCCCATAGAACGTAAAAACAGTTTGGCAGTTCCGTCTAAAAGTCTCTTTGCGTAAATAAGCTTCTCAACTTTTGTCCACTTCATAATTTGGGCAGTGTCTTCAAATTCATCGATAAATGTCTCAATAGGATAGGTGTCATCTCCGGTAAAAATGTGCATCGACTTCTCTAAATCCTTAAATGAAATCTGTACATCTAAGTCTTGCTCTTCATCTTCACTTTCCTTTTCATCTTTTTTCGGCGGCATCGTGGTATTCAAACTTGTATTAACTCTCAAATTCTTCGAATTACGCCTCTTAGTTTTGGTGCAAAATGATGGTTTATTTGGACTCATTTAATCTTTAGTCTTCAAGTCTTCAAAATAAATCTTTAATAAATCCAAATTCCAAAGCTACCATTTACAAGAATTTTCCTTGAGCTGGCAACATTTTCTACCACGACGCTTGGTGAAGTCGGTAAAACAGTCTGTAATGCATACTTCGTCTATGGTCCGCTCACGGTCGGTTCAAGGTCGTCTCCAACCATACGATCTTGTTCTTATGACTTGCGATTTTGCTAATTTGCTTGCAGTCTTCGTCTCACCTCGAATTTTGTGTGATCCCGGACGAGCCCCCAAAAAGTTGTGGGTTATTTGAGGCGAAACACTCTTTTAATTCCACCTTTTAATTAATTATAAGCAAAACAACATATCACTGTTACATCTTCTTTTCTTACAACCAAACCACAGACTACTCAACAATGTTAACCCGCTAACAATTTCAAATTCTACCAAAAGAATAAAACATTCTACCAAAACTACCATTTTACAATAATTATTCCACATGTATATACTAGCAGATACCCGCGGCTTCGCACGCGCAAATTTTAGTTTTAACTATTCTACGGGCACCATCCATTTTCCGGAATAAAAAATACCCTTTGTGTTAATTTACATGAAATCTATCTTCATTTCAACTGAAAACCAAAAATTTTCAGTAGTTGTGCGTGAAGTAATAAATTTTCTCCCGCATGAATATCTGTTTTCCCTATTATCACGAAAACAATGAATTTTCCCGAGAAAAAAGTAGTTGATTCTAGGATATAATCTATCTGCATTCCAAATTTCAGCCCAATTGGTTCAGAAGTGACGGCACGATGGAGTATTTCTCCCGCATGAATATCTGTTATTTAACTATTTTCTTAGAAACCATGGATTTTCCTGGGATAAAAATTTGCCTATGTATTAATCCAGGATAAAACCTATCCCCTTTTTGAATTTCAGTCAAATCCGTTCAGTAATTACAGCGTAAAGTAGTATTTTCCCCGCGTGCATATCTGTTTTTAAGTTTTCCCGCGGAAACCATGGATTTTATAGGGACAAAAAGTAGCCTTTGTATTAATCCAGGATAAACTCTAACTTCATTCCGCATTTCAGCCACATCAGTTCAGTAAGTAAGGCGTGAAGGAATATTTTTCCCGCGTAGATATCTGTTTTTTACTTCTATCATAGAAACCATAATTTTTTCCAGGACAAAAAGTAGCCTAGGCATTAATTCAGGATATAAACTATCTCCATTCCAAATTTCAGCCAAATTGATTGAGTAGTTGCGGCGTGAATAATTTTTTGCGCGTTTTTCACTATTATCATAGAAACCATGAAATTTTCCGGGATGAAAAGTAGGCTTTGTAATAATCCGGGATAAAATCTATCTCCTTTCCGAATTTCAGTCAAATAAGTTCAGTAATTACAGCGTAAAGTAGTATTTTTCGCGTGTGAACATCAATGTTTCAGGTTTCCCGCGGAAACTATGGATTTTTCCGGGATGAAAAGTAGCCTTAATATTGATCCAGGATATAATCTATCTTTGTTCCGAAATTCAGCCATATCAGTTCAGTAATTATGGCGTGAAGTAGTATTTTTCCCGCGAGAATGTCAGATTTTCACTTTTCCTGCAAAAACCATGAATTTTTCCGGGATAGAAAGTACCCTATTTATTAACCCAGGATATAATCTATCTTCATTCCAAATTTCAGCCAAATCGGATTTGTACTTGTGGCGTGAGATTTTTTTCCGTGTGAATTTCGGTTTTTGACTCATCCCACGGGAACCATGGAATTTCCCGGGATGAAAAGTAGCTTATGTGCTAATCCATAATACAATCTACCTCCATTCCAAATTTTAGCCAAATCGGTTCAGTAGTTGCGGCGTGAAGACGTATTTTAACTTGATAAAATCCAAACTTCGGACCCCCGTTTCACCCCCTTAGAGGGTGAATTTTGAAAAATCCTTTCTTAGTGCTCCCCTAGACCTCACAAGGAACATGTGTGCCAAATTTGGAGTCTCTAGACCCATCGGTTTGGGCTGTGCGTTGATATGTCAGTGAGTCAGTCAGTATCTTCTTTTATATATTTAGATATAGTACATAACTGAATTTATTCATATCTAACGCAGTGGAGAGACGAGTATCTCCGGTTTCACGATTCTTGTCAGTTTTGTATCTAATAACTAATTACGTATTTTTATGATGTTGAGGATGAACAATGACAGTGCCTCAAGCGACCTACAAGTCGACATAGTAGGTTGAAATTTAAATATGTATTGTTGAACTTTTCACATAATTGAATGTACAAAACAATTAATAATTATAATTAAGTTAAAATTTACATAAAACAAAGGAATAAATACAACTGTACATTTTATAATTTGTTTTAAGGTTAATTAAAGTTAATACCGATTCCTTCATGAATATTTATTGACTTAATGTTTTAGTACAATATGGACTAAATTTAAATGTTACATTTAGGTTAATTAAAAGTCTTAGGTTTTAACCTATGTCATCGAGTAATGTGAAAAATGTGTACTTAATTTTCTTGTATTTAAGATAGGATATATGATATGGTTAAGATGAATCTCTAAATTCAGAGAAATAAATCAGACACCACAAGTATCTAGTGGCGACAACTGGAGTAGTTTATAAAGTTACCCCTATCCGTAAGTGCCGTCAGTTATAATAATATACCCCGATAAAGAAAATAGGTAACCTCACCATATGTTTTAAAAAACTGTTTTTTTTTTTTTCTGAAAAATTTCTTCTATAATAAAATATTAAAATTGCAGACTTAATGCAGAAGCCATAACATAATGAAATGGAAATAGCTTCGATATTTATAAAATACATGCGAATAGCCAGTTGATTGAGCCAGTGACTTATCGATGGCAAATGTAATACCTTATATTTATTAGTTTTAAATGTAATAGCATTTGTAGAATACAAACTGTAACATCACCACAACAGGTGGTTTTTGATTTTCTTGGTCAGGCTTTTAAATAGTCACATCTGGTCAATAGCAGCAACATGATTCTGACATGATCGTAGATATGTCATATAGCTAACCATATGACATATCTAAGATCATCACAAAATCTTGTCGATCGCTCAAATGAATAAAAAAAACCGGCAAAGTGCGAGTCGGACTCGTGCACCGAGGGTTCCATACCATAAAATAAGATAAACATTAAAAGAATCACTTTGGTTCATCAATTTACGAGTATAGTTTACATGTAGGTACTTTTGTTGGCAAACCGCAAACATAACTTTGTTTTTGCCGGTTAATCGTTATTATTCAAAAAAGTATAATAGTTAGAGAGTAAATTTTATTTTTAATGTAAAATATACGTTTACTTCTATTGATCATAATTATTTTAGATTTTTCGATTGGTAAACTTCGGAGATAAGGGGGGGGGGGGGGGAACTTTTTTTTTTCGACAGTTTGCCCAATAAATCGAAAACTATCAGGCATAAAAATAAATAAAAATCGGTTTTAGAATATACAAGTAACGCCCTTTCATATGATACCCTATTCAATATTGTTATCTCATTTTGAAATTTTGACGACCCGGTTTTCCCCCCTTTATCTAATATATATAAATCTCGTGTCACAATGTTTGTCCTCAATGGACTCCTAAACTACTGAACCGATTTAGTTCAAACTTCGTGAATATCTGTCATTTGGTCCAACTTAAAAGATAGAATAGTTTTTATCCCACGTGGACGAAGTCGCGGGAATCAGCTAGTAAATAAAAATAAAAAAGATTTTCAATTTTTTATGATTGCAATAACGTTGCGCCGCAATTACCTACAGCAATTTCAAGTCGATAGCATCGATTGTTATTGAAATAATCGAGTGTGACAGACGGACGGACGGACGGAGAAAGTCTCACCATAAGGGTTCCATTTTTACCAAACTGGTATGAAACCCTAATTAAAAAAAAAGATTCCGACGAATTGAGAACCTCCTCCTTTTTTTGAAGTCGGTTAAAAATTTCGTGGAATGACATATGCATATGATTAATGTTCGCTAAATTCATCACATGACTTATCGCAGACAGTCTATCGCCATAGGTTTCTGTGGCGATAGCAGACATTCTACAGGCTAATGCTGTTGTTTGTGAATGTGAACTCACCATTTGCAGGGTGGTGAGGTACTTCTTCCACCACAGGTACTTCCTCATGTGGGGGCCCATGGCCGCCAGCATGTAGTACGAGTACATGATGATGTGCACGAAGGTGTTCAGCAGCCCGAAGAACGTGGAGTGGCCGCCCGGGGTGAACTTCACGCCGAACCACACCGACATGGGCATCACTCCGTGGTGGATCACGTGCAGGGTCGACACGTGGTCGAACTTCTTCCTCAGCACGAAGAAGATCTGGACCATTAAGGGTAGCCATAGACCATCCGTTCTATCGTCAAATCGGCATGACGTAACCGATTGGGTCAGTTAAAACCATTGATTAAACATATAAAGGACTCAGCACTTAGTGACGTCACGCATGTATTTTTAGGCTCCGCCCTGAAGCATCCTTTTAATTTGTCAAAATGTAAAATAGCGCTAATGTAAGCGACCGACAGCGGTATATCTGTCAGCGGCACCAAAATGTACGACGCGCGACGCCATTCTTGAGAAATTTTTGGCTTCAACATACTTCACATCTTTCCCGTCCTCTTAGCGTAGCGTATTTCGTCATTGGTTAAAACTGACCGTGTGTAGGCTTGGATTGGCATGATATTTGGGCTTGATCATGTCGATTGACGAAAACATCTTCGTCTGTCACTGGTGACGCCATACTAAACGTCGCTGCCGATTGGACAGCTTTAATTGATCGTGTTTAGTGTATGTTGACGAACCGCAGCTAGGATCAAGCCTGCAGCATCATGCCGATTGGACGATATAATGGAATGCTTTATGGCTGGCCTAAGCAGTGTTGTATATGTCTGATAAAACTGCTAGATGATTGTGTAAAAAAACGTATTCATAGCTTTCGTAATCGTAAACTTATTATGCCCGCTGATTAGCTGGAAAAAATGTAAACAGCGGAGCCAATCTGCGGGTAGAATTAGTTTACGATTACGAAATCAAGGAATACATATTTTTTACGCAACTGACCGCCTGCCTTCTAATATTTCAAGTACAGATCGCGCGTTAAGTTCGGATTCTAGCTCTTGTAGCATGGATAGAGGATAATAATTGTATCCCAAAATTTTGTCATAAGTAAAAGAGTATAAAAGTGACATACATAGTCTTATTAGGGAGGCATGATGATGGAGGCAGGTCAAAGAACTCCTGAGCTTCACACGCTAAGCCCATTACGTTTGGAGTCTGACAATTGGGTGCTATACTTTTAAGCCTATCATTACTTAAGAGTTTATTATGCAAATAGATGTTTGTATGAACTTTAAATAATAAAAAGTGAACTATTGTTAGTGAACAAATACTCACCGTATCAAAGAATTCTGTGAACTTTGAGAAGTAATACCACCAACAGGCATTAACCATCTGAAAATTAAACATTAGATTAATTCCTGTTCAAAGGAAAAACAATTGTTAGTTAACAATCAGTAAAGCATGTAAATAAGGGTGGATAATTGTTTATATTCCAGTATAGTGTTTATACTTTTTAAGTAAAAATGTTTTAATAGCAACTTTCAATATTCTTTTTAAAATAGGAAAATACATTGCACAAAAAAATAATAATTTATACGAGTATATCGTTTTGTTAGACTGTACTTTACTGCAAAACAAAATCATGCTTTTAGATAATCTTTATGTTCCGCTTTTCTTAGATCATAATTAATATAATTTTATTCTAATGCGGAAAAGCGACGAGCAAAAGCTAGCTTTAGGTATCAACTAAACTTATTATTATAATGTAGCAGCTATTGCAGCATGATTTTCGTGCTATGAATATGTATTTAGTATATCTACATCTGAAAATATGACGATGTTGGTTTTATTTTGGTATTGTGAAAAATGCTTCAGTTATGTTGAGAATTTGCAAAATTTATTAAAATCTAATAAGTTTATCAGCAATTACAGGTTAGTGTAAAAATCGTTAAAATAAATTTTACAAACACTCAACACATTAAATTACTGTAATTTTGATCGAAATGTATATGTTTTTGCAAAATAAATGGTAAAAATGTAATACTTAATTACTCAGAAAGTCAAATCGATGATCAATATCGAAAAATAATTTAATTATATAGAGATAATACTAACATAATAATTTGATAGATTACATTTTGTACCATTTATTTGAATCAGTGAGCATGGTCTCTGTATTTCTTGACACTAATGTAATTAATTATTGTGATAATGGTAATGAGAATGTACCGTGAATTGTGATAACTGATAAATATTTAGATCGAAGGGGCTAGGACAGTGCACGAATCAGTGTGTGTGTATTTCCTGAGGATAAAACAACGGTTGTGTCATATGTGTAACAAATTGGGATTAGCTGGGAATTACGACTGTTCATTATTCATTCATTACATTAGACTCTTGTAAAAATTGCCCTTTTTTATGAAATATGTATTGCATCCAATGTTCATCAAGTAGTGATAATTTAAACGTCTGATGTGGTAGTTTAATATTAGTTATTTAACTGTGAACAAAGACATCGAAAGGAAACGTAACTGTATGGCTTAGTGATAATGCCTTATGCGAAATGCCTTAGTGTCTCTATAATGTGTCTGGGGCCTGCCAATGTGCACTTGGCCAGCTTAGTGGGCGGCCAAACCCTTTTTATTCTGAGAGGAGAGAAAAGGGGCCGAGACAAGACTAAAGGCTTTATTACACCTCAGGGTCTTTGAAAAAAAAAACAAATGATCAGTCATTACCATTGATGTTACAGTGTGCTCGGTAATTATGTGTGGGAATGTGGTTGTGGTACAGAACTGTGAGCAGACTACACGGCAAGGGTTCAATTAAAATGTGTTTAGATAATTCACCCTCATTGTTTGTGGACTTTTCGAGTGGTCGACCGGTTGACACTGAAAGCTATACCTGCCTGTGAACCAGCCCGCGGCCCCGATCTGAAACAATATGCCCACACCTGGCCCTGTGTTACTCGTATCGACTGGCGTCAGGCGCGGGTCGGCGCACTCTGCTCGTATCACCACATGCCGCTCGGTGGTAAGTTATGGTGGACTTAAGACTACGATGACGTATACGTGTGCTTCAAGTCATCTTTGCGCGCGGCGCTGTGTGCGTGAGTTTGTAAACAGGTAGCTTCGACGCGGGCCGCAGCAGTCCACGTTCGAGCAACCGGAATGTGTGTGCGAATTTATAACTTATAATTTGACTTTGCGAGCAAAGATGAATTGAACCTATTTAAGGTCAATGTATGGGTATCTTTCAAAGCACTATTAAAGCTGACGCTAAAACGGTTAGGTACATGAACTCTTGATGGCTCTTAAGCTGCGCCAAAATTCTTTAATTTTATTGCGCTATCGCCTTTTTTACATCGACACCCATACATTGACGCTTTTAGTTAGTTTATCTGGCACTTAAAATATAAAATAATAAATAGCAGATTCTTAGTTTAAGTATACCACTTTCACCCTGAAGATACCATTTTAACCCTATACTATAAAATATCTATTTACAAGTTCCTGAAAAAGAAATGGGTATATACAGTGATGTTAGTCTTGACCATTTTTCGAGCAGATTGGTGTCATTTCTCGACTTACTCTATTAGCAATAGGATTGTCAGAGTAGTCCACGGGTTGGCATCGTAAGCTGTAATGGTTCAGCCAGCCGCCCATCAAGCTCTGGGTACATTGTAGTAACAGTAATTATATGTAAATATGCTCAAATAATATAACCAACAAAAACACTTATATACTTAATAAATACCCACTAAATTGTACTAAGTAAAATACTACTATTAATTCTATGATCTCATAATCTTACCATATGTATTTTAAAAAAGTAATGCGTTTTTCGAACGTTCACTCATTCGTAAGTTTCCCATTGAAATATAACTCTACAAACTACACGTTACAACAGTTAGTACTTGCGAGTCTATTACGAGCCTTCATAGAACATTAATAAAGCGGATGTTGGGGCGAAGAATCGTATTCCTTGGCATTATTTCCTTCTTCCCGCTTACCTCGTCTTTAGCTCACGCCTCGATTACGATTTCCCTAAGCATGTCGTTCGACATACGGGTAGTATATTTTTAAATCAATTAAATATTAGAATTTTAATATCAAAAAGCCTTATCCATATATTATTACTGTTAATTAAATAGGCACAAGATTATAACTTTTTTTTTTCAAAAGTTAAATATCTTTAATCAACCATACACCAAAAGAGGCTAATAAAAGGAAGTAATGGTTAAATTAATTAAATAAAAATTTTCAATCAAAAAAGGAACATAATATTATACTCGTAAGCCTTTCTTTTTTTCATTTTTCATTTAAGAGTTGGTGGTTGGTATCCATACGGTAAAAAGGGATCCCACATTATTAAGTCTGTGCATCTGATTATCTATCAGAAAGCTGTATCTTGTCAACTATAAGGCCCGGTTTCCACCAAAACGGAGCGAATGGAGCTGTGTTTGAGTAACCAATCATATCTCGTCATTTTGACATTTCCGAAACTGAGGGGAGAGGAGATGTCGAAATAACGAAATCTGATTGGTTACTCAAACACAGCTCCGCTCCGCTCCGCTTTGGTGGAAACCGAGCCTAACAGGTAGACAATAGAAAGTTTCATAGAATACCATACCCATGTCAGTAAAAAATAAAAATTAAATGTTAGGGAAAATTTTAAATCAAGACAAGGTACAAGACCAAGTGAGTGTGATTTGATAAACAATGTTCAGTATTTAACTTGACTCATCCTTGGACCAAGTTTTAATTACAGGGCATAGCTATTGTTTTTACTTATAAAATTAACTCATTGGCGCAAATAGGTCCGAAAATCGACATTAATAACTGTAGTTTCTAGTAGATATCACACTCAATAGGGAAATCTATAATATATTATTATTAAGCAAATTATAAGATGTAGGCTGCCAAGCCAAAAAGCCTTCCAGAGCAGTTTGGCGGCCTTCCAGAAATAAATATTAAAACTTGTGCTTCATATGCAATGGTAACTCATAATAACAAACATATACATATTAAATGCGTAGCCAATCAATATCCCTAATCAGTTCTATAATTATGTTTTAAGGATCCCTAAAATTTACGGTTATGAAATATTTAAATAACAAATATTATCTAAGCAAAAACGATTCGCAATCACTGTAAAGTTTATCATCAAAGCAGGTTTTAAATGTGACCCAACAAGATGACTTACACAAGATGCAGTTAGTTTTTTTTATCTCACAAGAAAGCAATAATAAATAATAATTAATTTTTATTAGGTGTATGCAGCAACACTTTGTTCATCAAAGTTAAATGATAAAGTAATAATTATTTTGATGAGGTATTCAGACATTTACAGAGATACAGGATTAACTTATAGTGAGACTACATCAGTTTGACTGTCTGGCTCACTCATTTTTTCAAATACTGATTCAGGTCACATCACACATATTATCTTATCATAATTTGTTGCTTCAAATGTCTGTATTTTTTTATCACTGTCACACATATTTTATCAATCAAATTAAACATAAAAATCTAGCTAAAGCCGAACTTTTGCTAATAAAAAAAAGATAATTAAATATAGATATCATGTTGGAGAACTCACCTCATAGAAAAGCCATGCACTAAACAGTACTTGTGCAAAATTGTATGCTACTAATAAATTTTTTAATTCGTAAGGTTTTCTTGATTCCATAAATCTCGGGCCGAAGAACTGAAACAAATTAATCAAATATTTTGTTTTACACTTGAACCTATTTTCATTTTATTAGTTTTGCAATATGGTGTTTTTTCACCAGATTATAAACAGTTCGAAAGGAGAATGCCGATTCTTGTATGAAAATTGGGCTTTACCTTGCATCTTAACCAAATCATCAGTAAAACATTAGAAATATTCTCAATATTATTAAAAAAAAAGACAAGATATTAACCGGGAAATTGTAATAATCTGATTTTCTAAGTGGTTAATTTTCTAAGTTTTATAAGTGGTATGGCGGTTCCCCATGTTTCGAACGTTTAATTACTTTTTTTTATAATACTTTTGAACCCCTTTTCACATTTCACTAACATAAATATTAAATATATGCAATATTAAAATTTAAAAGAAGATTCTTCATGCATACATGCTTGAGACGCAGAGTGAAGCAAATCTAGCATTCTCCTTTGCGAGTTACTTACTTTAAACTAGATACTTAGACTAATTTCTTTGAATGGACATTTTTAAGCAAAGATTTTGATATAAATATGTAAAGATGATACTGTTTTTCTCGCAATTTGACTGTTTTAAGCCAATTATGTTTAACTAGCGTACAAATTGCAAAAAACGAAAATTTTGAATTTCACAGGCAGACTTGTTGACTTCGCCATAAATGCAAGGCATATCAATATGTAACAATATATAAGGTTGCCTTAATAGTATTGAAAAACTAATTACCTTGACTAGATAAATATAACTTAGACATATTAATAATGTAGGAAAAGGTGAACTCATCAGGAACCATGGATTTGTCCGAGGATCTGAAAACATTTTTTATACTTTAACAATTGCTATCATTAACATTATATTGGAATAATAAATATTTTTTAATATTGAAATAAGGGCATAAACATTTAATTCATATATTAAATGAGGTTATCATATTAATCTGGACTTTTTAATATTAAAGTTTGATGAGACAAGCGAGTCTTTTTGGACATTGCAATGCATTGATATTATCACTACTTAACTAGTTACCTCATTTCAATCCACATGAATTTCTAAAGTTTTTTTATAATAATTAGGTGCTCATATTAAAAGAATAGCAATGTAACGTAAGCCTTGGGTAACTAAAGTAATTAAATTTTTTATAATTGTGGAAATACAAATTAGGCAAAGTAAAGTAATTAAAACAGTTAGTTAATTCCCTAATCAAAAAATAATAATGCTTGTTTAAAATACTGGGACTCACCTCCATATTTGTCCATAAATATATGCATATCATTTATATACTGAAGAATTAGTGCCATGTTTTCTCTGAAAGAAATGTGAAAATTAAAGGTTAAAAATAATTTTGTGTTACAGAAATATATTATTACTTCACAGCGGGATGAGATAACATCGAAGTGTACCTGTTTAGGGCACAGTGACAAGAGGCACATATTACACACAAGCGAAACACACCTAATATTATCAGATCACATTTATGCCACGATAACTACAGTTTGCTTTGGACCGTATTGTAAAACTTTTATTGGTTTATTTCATAACAACTCGAAGTAGGTTACTCTGACGAAGACTAGATTATTCATTTTACTTAATAGGTATTTTTATCTAAATAAAATATCCCTCACTCATTTGGTTTTGGTCTACTCCACATTCAAATCGAATGTCACTAATGACTGATGTCACTGCTTGTCAAGCTGTCACTGACTTCTGCTCACTGTACGATAGGTGGCGCAATAAACCGTGACGTAATGTTTGACTATGACGTAACGTGACGGATAGTGTACAGATTAAAATAGACCTTGAGTCTTGACCTCAAAATGGACATAGACTTTAATCCACGATTAAAATCATGATCACTGAATATTACGATCATGATACTTTCGACGTAGCCGTAGCAATAGCTAGCCCGTGGAACAATTTCTAAGGGTACAGTATTGTTTTGAACACAATAATAATATTTTACAAAATACTTAGATCACATTTCTATGATATTTGGCCTTGAGTCTCAGACATGCTCAGACCCATCTCAGACTCTGAATGGAGGTTAGTGATTGACTAAGGTCAGTTTTGAGTTTGACACAATGATGACATAAGTTCGTTATTTTGAAACATTAGATATGACATTACAGCTGATTATTGAGGGTAGTAGGGTACATTTACTACTTTAGGTGTATGACTAACCTTTATAAATCCGTTTTTAAAGCAGTTATTCACTCCACGGTTGAAATTGAATTACAATGTAGGTAGGTATCTGAAAAGATAGAAATGGAAATTGTGTTACTAGGTAAGTACTTGTAATTCGTTAGAACGATGTTGGCTGGCTACAATGGATTCTTTGTACCTAGATAGAAAAATCAGGTTTATTCTGCAGAATTTTTCCACTTAACAGATGTTCGTAACACCATAATATTACGAGGTATATTGGCGTTGAGATTTTTACAGTTATGGCTTAGGTATTATTTATATTATAATCTAGATGGCATAGATTAATAAACGCCTTCGCTGACGCTCCTAGATAGTTTGTATTTGTACGAGCTAGCGTTTGACATACGAGTAGAGTAGGTGTGTTCCTCCTGTAGTGCAGGATTACATACAAGCAGCAGCTGTCCTCAGATATATACTACTTAGGTACTCTGTAGACAGGTACATACAACTCTGTACCTGACATGGACTTTCCACTTACTATGTTCCTATCTAGATATTCATTTATGTAGGATGTTTCAGATTTGTTTTTATGATATTAGTAAGTAGGTACACACTACACATTTGCTTCGTTCGCGTTGAGGTTAAAGACCCGGATTAAAAAATAACGGACAGATAAAATGAACTGTTGTACATGCTATCTGTCTGGCTAATGAGTAGCGGCTAGGTCACCACCTGTGGTCTCACTATCGATTTGTGGGGTCGCCATTCCAACATCTTAAAACTTTACCGTTAAACTTTTTTTTTCTGTTTGTCCACTACATATAAATCATTTTGATTATATGTACATAAAAGATTTAAAAGAAAAATAACAGATTAAAAACTAGGTTATAAATTTAAAACCTCATCGATTCCATCGCAACGAGGCATGGTACCCAAGATATTATTAATTTTGATATATTATATTTTGATTATCAATTCGGACTTGAAAGATTGCTTTCTTAAAATATAATTAGCCTGTAGCCATGTTTAATTTGTGGCTTATTTCTTTAGATTCAAGATAGATTCACCTAGTCTAGAAGGTACCTTTTTGAAATAGACATTGCGTAAAACATACTGTATCTTCGTCAGGGAAACAACGGAGCTCTAAAAGCATGGTACGGAACCCTTCGTGTACGAGTCCGATTCGCACTTGGCTGATTATAATGATTTAATAATATTTCTATTATTTTAATTGACCTACTAAACTGCATGTGCTTACTGATTGTAAAATATTTTGTGACTTTCGAGTAATGTCGCGTCACCGTAGCGATAAAACTGATAAACTAGCGCTGCGATAAAAAGTTATCAAGCATCGCCACCGGTGTCGCCATGATATCGCAGACAGAGTCGATTTCGCGTCGTTACTCGTAGCATTTCACGTACATAGGATAGCCTATGTACGTGAAATGCTACGATATGCCACGCTAGGCTGCCCTATTTCTTGATCTACATAATATTCGTAGAATATGCCTGGAGCATCTATGCTACGACATGGCTACGAAGCTGCTACGAACTATTTTTAATAAGCGTGTTTTTGGGTCCCGCGCCAAAAATATCAAATAGAACCCTTGTGCGACTGTCCGCCTGGTTTATTAAATTCCGATAGATCCTAGCTGTCGCTTGACCACCTGTGTTCTGCAGCAACAGTGTAGTAATGTTACTTTATCTATTGTATTTCTACTTACGATTGCTCTTGGAACGAAAATAAAAAAAAAAAAAGATATCGGATTTAGAATTTGTTGATCGGATATGACATTCGCATACATTTTTTCGTCCCAATAGCATTCCTAGAAATATAATTGATAGAGCAACATGGCTACAAATCCAGGAACTGCAACATTTTAGTATCTAATCTGTGACTGCAAGAACATCGACAGACAATCAGTCTAAAGATGTTCCCATCAGATTCCTATTGATTAAGTGGTGGTAAGACCAACGGTTGACGTGATAAGATATCATTCTGTAATGAGCAATTGAGAAAAAAACTCAATCGCTCAAATAGACAGCTATAATAGTATAACATTATCTACGAGTAAGTATGCCCGTTATCTGTCATTCTGACGATGTCGACAGGTGGACTCATGCAACAACTGTTTGGCCTGGCCCATCAGGAAAAAGGAGAATCGGCAGACCCAAAACCCGATGGTGTGATGACCTGATTGCAATAGCCGGAAAGAAACGGACTGAAAAAGCACAGGATAGAAACGAATGGCAGAATCTGGGAGAGGCCTTTACCCAAATAGGGATCCATATCAAATCATAAATAAAGATCAATCAATTAACATAATAAAAGCTGATAATATGGAATTAAAAGGCTGTAATAATAATAAGTATAGAGAGAGTTGCAAGTCCAGAGGTACGCCTACATTTTCTTCTTGAAATATTGCTTCGGGAATAATGTTTTAACCCCTTAATGTTTACCAATTTTAGTCTCATTAAATTCAGTACAATTTAATCTAGGCTCGTACGTTTTAATTTTTCTATATTTAGGTTAAGTTAAATTAAACAAAATTAAAATACTCGAGTGCAGTAAACAGTAGCTACTAAGTAGTTACAGGGTGCATTAATAGCTTCTAATAACGCTTCTTTCACCCATGTTATTATGAAACTCACAATCAAAGTATAATCTAAGTGATTATCTTCTAAAACTACGTGCAGTAAGTACTGTATCTCCAGCACTCGCTTTAAATAATGAAAAAGCATTTCTTCACGTCTTGCATATGTCAGCACAATTCCAATAACGATGTTCATTGGCTCATACGTTACGATAAGATAATATTTTAGATAGGAAGTATACAAACATGATTACTTATAGTCTATACAGATTACGATACCTAAGGGATTATTCAATATAAGTATGGACTTATAACTCAAATTATACCCGCTATCAAATATAAGTCAAGCCTTCATAAATTTCCAAAAACTTGTTTTAGTATTTAAGAGGCCTGTGAACTACGATGTCTCCGTTAATGCAAAATACCAAATCATTTGTAATTCGTGAATATTTCGATCATGTTGTGGTGTTATTCGGATTCGTATAGTAATAATCTATGCTCCTGGCCATATTTGGTTCGGAAATATTTCTTTAAAATAAAATAATAATCAATTTTGATCAAAATTTTTATAACTTTGGTCGAGTTCCGTAATACCAAAAATTATAAATGAAAACTTGTAACTTTCTTTATTAACTGGTGTTTTTCTTTAGCTGGACAATAAAAACTGTGCTCCTGAACTAATGCGACGTGAGATAGTGTTGTTTTTATTACAAAACAAATCAGCAGAAAACATGTCCTCTTTGACATAAAAATAAGCAAAACTAAAGTCGTTTACAATTTCGTTTAACAACAGTATTTCGGAACCAGATATGGCCAGGAGCATAGATTATTACTATACGAATCCGAATAACATACACGAATTATACACGAAAAAATATACACGAATTACAAATGATTTTGGTATTACGTTTGTATGGGAGACATGGTAGTTCACAGGCCTCTTAAGTTCGCCGCGAAGAACACCTAAGTGGTGGATAGACATACGAACAAGCGGATAACAAACAAACAAAATCTTATAAGGGTTTCGTACCTATTTCTCATTTGAGGTGCAAATATCTATCTGTTTCTCGGCAAGTGAGGTTGATACTCGAAAGGTTATCAATGTCATAATGGCTCAGCAAAACCATTTGCCGTTGTTTTGCAAGTAGGTGGATTGTATAACAAGAATGCGTGTATTACAACATTCATTATAAGCAAGCAAGCATACCATGAGATAACCTACCTAAGCACCATATAAGACGTAGGTATCGTTTCTGAAGACAACATTATCACGAAAGATAAGTAAATAGTTTGATCCCATGTATATATTATTTGCGGCATATTAATAAATTTTTATCGTCGTTAGCTTAGTAATCTTCTAAGTGGGTCATTGGCTGCACGTTGTATTACGTAATGTTGAACTGCTGGTATAAACTCGACTCGATTCATGGTTTTACACACAACTCTTCGCGCTGGCTAGAAGACACTTCCCAGGCTATATAATGGCGCCTTATTAACTTGAAAACATTTTTTAATTGCTGTGTCTGTTGGAATTTGAGATCCACCAATGGATCCACCAATTAAATGTTTCGGACATGAACACGGTATTACAAATAAGTAAATCAGGCAGAATATGAATAGGTACGAAAAGTAGAGTATCAACTATCACTTAACTTTACAATGCTATGAAAATATTTGATGTTTTTAATTTTCATGTTACATAATACAAAAACATAATGATAGGTTGTGCCTATGCAATTCAATTATTTCTTAATAACTGGTAACATGCCCAGATAAACATTACATCAGATGCCCAAATGCGCCTTTCTGGGTACACATATTATGTCAATTATTATATTTTATAACCTGACGACTATAGCAAACTGCAATCTAAGTATCAGGTGTGTCCAGAAAAAAAGACTATTCTTATAGTAGTAATAATGACTCATCAGTTTAATATTTCAAGGTGGTGTGGGGAAGCCCGTAGGCCGTATGATATTGACATTCAACTGGTGTCACTGATGTGCATTTATATCTCCGAGTTCCCCACCATAATACGAAAGATCTTATGCAGCATATATTTTCATTGCGCATAAATAAAATACTACGATTTTGTAATAAAAAGCAAATTAATACCTATCTAGATATTTTAAAACGATTGAGGAGGAGTTCTTGTAAAGCCCTGCAAAGCTGTACCTACAGGAACAGCTCATATTTAATGCAGATCAAGTGTTGATGTCTACAAAGGCTTAAAGAGTGTGCAGTATGTACGCTAGTGAAGGATACTACATAGAAATCTTTGGCTAGTGATTAAATTGTAAGTGCAATTACACGTACTTATTTATATACCAACTTTGAAGTTCCAAGTGAATCATAAAGCTTGGTCGGGAAAACAAATAGATCTAGATTGAAACAGGCAATGTTTAATGCAGATCAGGTCATCGATGTCTGCAAAAGGCGATGGGGTAGGTAGCTAAAGTGCACTGACACTTTGTTACTTTGAAATGAATGGAAAAGCTTTGGTTTGATCTGGATTGAAACTAGCAATACTTTATGCAGATCAGGTAAACGATTGATGTCTGAAGAAGTCACTTTTACTGATTTATTCGAAAATTAAGTGGCATTTAAATGGTACTTTTCAGACGTTTTGAATTTCTTCTGGGAACTTCTTGTTAAGATTGAAGAATGCAATAAAAAGGCAGATAGAATTTTATTATTGAATCGTCTTAGGATTTATTTGCAGTCTCAGATAGAGAGATAGAGCTTATAGAGATGGAAGTCAAGAGTTGATGAATATCCTTTGCTAACCAAATTATCGAAATACTTATTAACTCTGCTATTGGCTAAGATGGTAAGAAAGAACTTAAATCTATATATACTTATAATAAAACTGTAAAGGGTCGAATTCTGTACATTGAAGATATTTTGAAAATTTTTGTTGGAGGACACTATTTAGTCGATACTGAAGCCAAAACTGTAATTTGTTTAATTTTTGTCTGTCTGTCTGTCTGTCTGTCTGTCTGTCTGTCTGTCTGTCTGTCTGTCTGTTTCACGACCGGGCATCACGGCTAATCCGCTGGATGGATTTAAATGAAACTTGACATGATTATAGTTCATACCCCGAGGTAGGACATAGGATACTTTTTGTCCCGAAATTCATCATGGTTTTCCTGGAAGACGGCATCAAAGTCCAAACGTTTTTTAGTTATAATTCATTAACGCGTTCTCCGATTCCATTCATTCTTTTTTTGTTAGAAAGGAGGTTCTTTAAAGATTATTTCATACAAATCTTATCATCATCACTTTTGTAGTTCAGAAATTACAGACATCAGGACCTTTAAGTTCAAGTAGGTAGGTGACTTGAAACTCGGAATGCACAAAGAACCTAGGGCTAGGACGTAGGGCTCAAGTAAGACTGGAGTACCCTTACAGCCGTAAATAAATAGGCTTAGCAGGAGATTTTGTATGGTTTAAAATTTTTCACTTTTAGGGTGAACAAAAATCATGTAACTGGCGTTATCGCTACGTTATACCGTATAGCGCCATCTCTACAATTTATGTGGAACTTGAATGTAAAACTCTGAGATAGGTACTACCGATTTTTTTTTAATAAAAATTAACTGTCATGTTATTTACTGTTTCCTGACTTTATATTAAGATGGCACTGTTAACACATGAACAGATTTAAACTTTATCATCCGCAATATGGAAAGGGTAAGATAATGGTTCACAAATATTTTTAACTCTTAGGTCTTATCGATCCTAACCGACTGACTGTCATCTAAGGTCTTTTTATACGTAAAGAAATATATAGCCATTGTCCATTCTGATGTTTTGGATTGTATTGAGATGAAGCAAAGATTTTTAAAAGACTCTTATATTATAACTAGTAGGGCGCGTGGGTGCGCGGGCCACATGTGGCCCGCGGGCTGTCTTCTCACCTATAAAAGAATCGCCGTCATCTCCATCGCCAATTGGTATCTGATTGGCAATGGGCTAAAAGAATTACCTCAGAGCACACTGAACCTCAAAAATACACTGAACTTCATCGGATGAGGTTCAGTGTATTTTTCATTCAAACAGCCCTTAACTATCTTTAAATCCATGACCGTGCTCCTCAATCATCATCCAAATCGTAGACCATCATCTCGTCTCATACTTTTCATAGTTTTTCATAGGCCTTGTTTATTGTAGCATTCACATTTTTCATGGAAAAATAAATTCAACCACTTTGATTTTTTTCATTCATCCCGTAGACCTTGAGATTCTAATTACGTCTTTCAAAGAAATCACTCTTTTATCGTTTATACGTTCCGAGATAGAGCAACGCGAAATTTGTATGGCGGCCATCTTGAATCCGCCATTTTGATTTTTTTTTTAGCTAACTGCCAATTGGATGACGTTTCGAGTTACATTTGGTCGAGCACCCCCCACCTATCTTCGATACCCTGGCTGTGCTCTTCACCCGTCTCCGAAATTCTCAATCATCAGCTCTCTCCATATTTTTCTCTAGTAACTCTCCGAAAAACCGCATCACAACCTTGCATAATTACCAACTGTTAGTCTCTTCAACATCCGCTATACATTTTCTATGGTAAAAAAAATTTCCGCCATATTGGATTTTTTTTCTATCCATCGAATAGACCTTTGGGTCCTGATCAACTCTTGTCAAGAAACCGTTCTTCCATCTTTTATACTTTCCGAAATATCGACGAAATTCGAATGGCGGCCATTTTGAATCCGCCATTTTGAATTTTTTTTCAGCTAACTGCCAATTGGATGTCATTTCAAATGACATTTGGTCGAGCACCCCCCACCTATCTTCAATACCCTCCCCGTGCTCTTCACCCGTCTCCGAAATCCTCAATCATCAGCTCTCTCCATATTTTTGTTCTTAATGATTTTTTCCTTTCTATACGACATGATCCTTGAAAAAAAAATTTTTCATACAAAATTGTTCAGGAGAGGTGATCAATCAGTCAGTGGCCAATCAGCACAAGCAGCTATATATATATTAATGGGCTGGGGAATATTGTTAGTAGAGTAATTTATCCCAGTGGTACCTACCCGGCCGAACTCTGAAAGAAGAGTTCTACCACCAGTACAACTTTTCACATGGTTTAATAATTTTTGACATATTTCGTGGTTTCAGAATAAAAATCACAATGAAAAGGACGATTTTAACTGTCGATATTTCGATACATTGGTACAAGTCGTGGTCACGTAGTGACCACGACCTGTGCCACTGGGTCGAAATATCGACAGTTAAAATCGTCCTTTTGATCTTTCAACTACGTATTAATGAAACTTTATATTATTATTAAGAAAAAGGAGTTTTCAAAATCACCACAAGATAACCCGTGCAAAGTAAGAACAGGTTTCTGTACAACATCACACCAGAATCCCGCGAAAAATCAAGGAATTTCAGTAGGAAGGTATATTATGTAAAAAAATCGTAATTCACGCGGGCGGAGCCGCGGGCAACAGCTAGTAGTTTATATATTCGTTGTTAATGGTCTCAGAACATTCAGAAATCTTTTCAGAATCGAATAGAAATTGATTGATTGTAAAACCGAAATCTTTAGTTAATCTGTTAAAAAATGACGTCGAAACTTTCAATAATAAAAGAAAATAATATTTTTTATTACTTTGAAGGTTAAACTAAAGTGTTTATTGTGAAATAAAAATTAATTATACCTACTGCCATTATAGATGTTTTAGCATCTTCAGAAGTTGAAAAGATTATGAGTTAACGACCTAGTCATTATTAATTTAATAGGTATTCTATCTCAATCACTATTTTTTTATAAAACACAACGTAGGTAAATGTAGAGATCACAGTATAGAACAATTAACAGTAATATTTTGACGTGACAACGTCTTATAAATTGGTTTGCCGGGTGACACTTCAAGAAACTGCGTTACGCTCCGCTCACGTTATGCGCTCACAATGAGAGCAAGTGAGAGGCACGCGTCCCTTCCACTCGGGCATGGTTAGCCCGCCTAAGAGCGAGAGAGACAGACATACGTTGTCACGTAAAACTTTCGCCCGTATACCGACTTTACAGGCAACCAATTTTTTATTTATGTCCGAGTCCGAGAATCGGATGGAACATATACCGCCAGCGCATGAATGATGACGAGCTTGATGCTCTTATAGGACGTGAGACCATCGTCAGGTTCTGTAAGTCACAACGCTTGAGATGGGCGGGCCATCTGGAACGGATGCCAGACTATAGGGCCGTGAAAATCATGACCAAGTGGACCCCCCAACAAAAAAGACCAAAAGGCAGACCAAAAAAGCGTTGGGCTGATGGCGTGGAGGAAGACTTACGGAGCATGGGTAAATACACCAACTGGCGCAGGGAGTCGAAGGACCGCGACAAGTGGAGGAATATTGTGGAGGAGGCCAGGGCCCACAAGGGGCTGTAGCGCTGTAGAGGATAGATAGATAGATTTTTATTTATGTAGACACGCCTACATTTCGAATCCTATAAACTTTTAGACTTACGTTAGAGTTTGCGGTACCTAAATTCCTACAGGTAGGTAGGTGCTAAGATTTCACCGTTGTTTTATTGATGTAAAAAGATTTGTCCAACTACTCTACAATGTTATGTAGTGTAGTAATATATTTTTAATTTGGAGCCAGCAGGAATTAGTCGTGATGATGGCAAGAGACCTGCTAGATTGACGCTGGTTCCCTGGGAACGGGGTCGGGCGCTGATGTGGGACGCAACATGCGTTGATACATTGGCTTCGATTCATATCAGGGAGACAGGATCAAAGCCGGAAGCCGCAGCTGAAACTGCTGAATCCGGTAAGCGTTCCTCTCTTTTATAGAGTTACATATTTTTCCCGTTTGCCGTGGAGACCCTGGGGCCATGGAGTCATAGTGCCAAAAAAATCCTTCGAGAGCTTTCCCCACGGTTAATAGCCTCAACTGGGTGAGAGAAGGGCTGGCTCATTTTTTGCGCAACGTATCAGCCTAGCTGTTAAACGCGGAAATGCAGCCAGTATTCTTCGCACCATTCCACGAGGGTAAATTTTTGTATAGTAGGTAATTAGAATAAGCTAATAATTAGTTTTATTGTAACATTTTAATAAAAAAAGTGTAGTTATTAACTTAATATTATACAGTGTGTCCGGGATCGAACTAGCGATAATTTAAGGGAGTGTTGTATGGCGCATTACAAGCAAAAAATTTCCTATAAAGGGGCGGGGGGGCCCCCTCCCCGTGAGAGCCATTTCAATTTTGGTTGCGTTTTTTGGGTATGTGCACACAAATTCAGTAATAACTTCAAAGTCTGTTGCTTCACATGTTCTTAAATGGTCCCATTCGACTGGGTACAATATCCTCCATCGCTGGATACCTAATAATAATGTAAAACGTAAAAATAAGTAAACCAAAACTGCATCGAATATTTCGAATTGCTTGTAATGAGCCATAGAACACTCACTTAAATTATCGCTAGTTCGATTCCGGACACACTGTATAAGTATAGTAAATACTATAGCTGTTTCCTGCGGCTCCGCCCGCGTGAAATTTGGTTTTTGAAAACTCCCGCTCAATTAGCCACGTGCCAATATTATACGAGATAAAGCTGCTTCTATAGTTATTAGCTACCAACTACCTACGACAAGTTTCCGCATACTTATTGTAAGAATAATTCTACATTGATCCTGACAATGAAAACAGCTTTTAATTGCACCTTTGATACGAGTTCTATGATTTCCGTATATAACCTACCGTAACCTGTTTTATGATCAAGTGTGTTCAATAAAAACTAAGACTTACTAACGTGTTAACTTCCATTTTCTCTTTGTTTATACACATCATGGAATTTTTCATAATTTATATCTATTATATACATATATATATTATATCATAGGTAGGTACAGATCTTAGATAGGTATCTATAAGGTATCACATGTGTATAGGTATACCTTTACACCTATAGTTAAAGTGAATGAGCATTTAGCAGTTAAATGCATAATATGCAAATAATTTCAAAATTAAAAAACACGTCTACCCTGTGGTAAAACGACGCTACGGTTACGGTACTCGTAATGATGTAAGGATTCTAACGATACCCCAAAATCCAAATGTCCAATTCCGCCGTTCATGGAATACGTTCAGATGGAATAAAGAAACTCACATAGGTACTTACATACATACATACGAGTACATACATACAAGAACCCTAAAACATTACACTTCTTTTTTGGCCAGTTGTGTAAAAAGGTAACTGTCTAATAAATAAATATAACAAATCTACGTAAGTATATAATGGGTTAAGGTTCTACTCATACATACATATACTTTTATATGTATGAAATTAAGAATGAACATTTTAAGATATTGCGTGTAGTATTATCGTATTACATAACGTAATAGCACAACGCAAAGTGTAACAGAAGGCTGTTTTAGTAACAGTTTTGTAATAATATTTTAATAGTAAGGCGTATATATCCACGCGTAATGTACGTGTATGCGAAATACGGTCAAGTTATACTCGCAGTACACTTTTCACGCATTCGACATTGACAATGGAACCGCACATACCTGCACGCTATTCGACAACGAAAATGTTATTTTGTAATTGGAAATAACTTTCAATGTAACGATGATCGCCAGGCGTAAGAGTCGTGTGTGTCTGTGTGCGTGTTACTTGGCCGTGAAAGTACCTATGCAGTCGACTACGTAGACGCAGGTTGTTTCAGCAAATTAGTAATTTTACAGACCGACGGCGGCGGTTTATTTAAATTTTTCATTTCTTTAGAGTAGCAGGTATAGTAAATAAATGTAGATCTTGAAGTTCGCATATTGTTGGTAATGATTCTTGCCCATAAACATAATAGTTTCTCAATTATCCTTACGATTTTTGTTATTTATTTCCGTTCGGGATAGTTAATGGGAAATCATTAACATAATAAATTCCATAGAATATAAGAAAAAAGGTATCCGTATCCATTGTTAACGATTGCACAATTTCAATAGCTGTGTGATACATTGCGTATTATACAGTCGTGCATTAAGTATACAATCGTAAACCATAAATAAAAATAAAAGAGTAAAATATTTCTCGAACTTCCCATGCTCTCAAGTTGGGGTAAAAATTGAAGGTGCATTGGAATTTGTATTAATTAACTATTAGGGACTGATCTTTTTCTAAACGAATTTTAATAAATTAATCGCTGGATCATCATTTTTTAAACAAGTTTTTATACGTTTTATCCGCATTCTTATCAGCACTAGACCAAAGTTCTCGTCAAGACGAAGAGGATCTCCCCCAAAGTACACGTCAAGAGTCAAGACGGATCAAACGGGTTGAGTGGTTTTTAACCTATTGAGTTGCTAGATCCACCTTTCGGTTTCATCATCAGATAGCTCCATTTTATAATAATTTTAAAGTCATCCGATGTCCACATGCACGAAAAACTTCTGCTAATCAACTTTAACTTGCAAGATTTGATTACAGACAAACGAACGGGACAGGTAAAACCAACGATATACTTAGATAAATTAAATCTTGCAATTAGGTGATGTCGAACAGTCTCCGCACTGTGCTATGTACCTACACATGTGAAGTTGATTTTAGATAACGACAAGATTATAAATATGTTGTCCCTAAATACAAATATTTTATATTTGCGAATGATTTGTAATTCACTTTATGATTTCACTGATTCATTTGAACAGTGCGAGGCATTGAATGTTTGAGGTTAACATTTCGTAATACTGCATCATTGGGATCATGTTAACAATGTTAATGATAACAAACGAACAAACGTGTACATAAAGAGTTCTTGCATGAAGCTAAATAACAAAAAACAATAATTGTATTGTTAAAATAGTTAATTAATAATTTTATTTCGTTTTATAAATAGACACACTTATAACTACAAGGAGCATGCCTACAGACTACAGCGTAATATGTACCTAATTTAAATATAACATAGGCATACTGTGTATCCAAAATAATAGCGATCTTTAACGAGCATAAAACTAGTACAAAAACGTAATTTATTGCCAAAAAACCCTACCTCAGAATTGCAGGCATTTTAATTTTTCAAGATATTTAACATTCCAGAAAACATTATTATGTAGGTATTAGACACAGGTATTAGATTAGAAATCTGTAGACGGAAAATTTTTGAACGAAGTAAGTAGAACTTATAAGCTAAGTTCTTCAGCTACTTGTATTCACTAAAAGGATTGACAGAGTTTTAGACGAACTTCGCAGAGTTTCGCGTCCATCTTTGAATGTAAGAACCTACTTACCACGTACTTACATATTTGAATGAGACTGCTAAAAATGTTATTGGATGCCTATTTTGGATGCATAAGTAACTCCATATCTCGGCCACCGATTTCGATGATTCTTTTTCTATTGGAAAGAATGTACTTGAAGTGTATTTTGATGAAAGTTAAATTCAGTTTTTTTGTTAAAAATTTGTATTATTATCATGTACCTATTTCACAACAGTAAAAGAGTTATGGTTACATTGACCTCGTCCTCGAGTAATACTATAAAATTTAAGAACTTTGTAAGTATGTAACAAAAAAAAAAAGTTAGCGACACCTACTTACTCGTATAAACCCAATTTCGCAGAATATAACCTCGTTGAGTTGTTATATAGTAGCTACACCTATTAACACACAATAAAAGTAAGTGGATAGTTTTTTTATTCTTGTGCCCAATCAAAGATTAGAAGCAAAGACTAGAACTACAAACTACAGCATACCTAATATAATTATGTGCCTTAAAATAATAATTAGGTATAATTGATTAGTCTTTTGTAGGCTTAAATGTTACTAAAACCATTTTGTTAATCCCTTTGACTCTATTGGTAAAGCTCTACCTATTATTTGTTTTGTTAAATTACTTCAAATAAATCTTAACACAAAAAACTTTAACATCTATTTATGTCACAAGTCACACATCAATGCTAATTCGTGAAAATAGTACAGCGATTTAAACAATGACAATTTATAATCATACTCGTAGGTACCTACGTCTAGTAAGTACTTCACAATACCTAAGGTAGTTTTTCAGCTGTAGGTATAGCTAGGTACTCATTATTCCACTACATTTATTTATTCAAAGTTAAAATCACAAAATGCACATTTATAGTCTCGTATAATATAGTGTAGGTACTGAATGATTGTGCACGGTCATCGTGAGTTGAGATTTCAAAATATTAAACGTCAATAATATTAGCAGACAAGCAGGCGCACCCAAGTCGCAAAACTGACACCGAAAAAGGCTTTTCAATAGGTTCAAAACATTCAAGTGCTAGACTGACTGCAATCTCATCTGATGACGTCGCAGTAACTTGGACGCACAGATTTTACTTGGACTTATCACTAAACCCCAGTCGATACACGGCGAGCTAGTAAATATGAGAATCAATAAGCTTTAAGGTTTGCTCTTGATCACGAAATCAGATTTTTTTGTGTAGGTAATGTTTATATTTTTGAAAAACAGGCACTTCCTACCGTTTCTACATATTTTTCGTCTACATGCAGTTCAGAAACTGCAGATAATTATAAACTCGGGGGAAACAGTCTGGTGTCTCAAACTATGATAGATGCAAAATTTACTCAAGTAAGTACCTACACCATAAGATAGCCAAGGAATCTTTAAAATAAAAAAATAACAAACGTAAAACATAAAATGCACATCCACTATCCACTATCCAGTATCCACTATCCACATCCTGACATCTTGACACTTTTCTAAAAGGTGAAAAGAAGTTTTTTTCTTTTCATTAAAACATGTTCTTCTTTTGTTTTTGAAAAAAATAATATGGGCAACTCAAATCCATGATGTGACATTTCTTTACGGTGACTAACAAAATATTATTTACCCAGGATAAATATATATAATAATAAAATAGATAACACAAACCATCCAACGAAAAGGTATCTATCGAACTTTTTAAGGTCGCGAAGAACTACTTAGGTCTAACTAAACCTAGTGTTTGCCTAATTTGTGGATGTTTCCCAATAAAGACTAATCATATTTTTTCATGATAATAGCACTTATATGCGGGGATCGCTCTTGACCCAGTTGGACTTTTAATAGCGTGTAATTATGGACCACCTTACGAAAAGATGTGAACTCGGACATTGAAAATTGCAATTTTGTGCGAGGTTCACATCATAAAATTTTAGTTTGTAGTTTCTTTCACGAGGTAAGTAGGTACTTACATGTAATAAATAACATATTTAGTAAAGGCTATATGAGAATTAATTACTAGTAATAATAACCTTGACATTTATATTATTATAGACAATATTTGGTTTGAACGTAGGTATGTACTTTCCTATTAAAACCCTTACTCTAGAATTAGACTTAGAAATGAGTATAATTTGCTTACCTAACTCTATTTATACTTAATTAATTATTGTTATTGTTATTTTTATTTGTTATTTAATTATTCTCTTCTTTTGATAGACTATTATGTCTGTCAACGTTTATCTCCCAATCGAATTCGATACTTAACCCTCCAGAAAATTGGATTGAATGAGAAAATTGGAGTGAATTTCCTAAATTCAGTTATGGGACTATTTTAAAATGTCCTTTACGAAACACAACTACAATTATTGCTATTAGCCAGTTTCATTCCTATAATTTGTTGAAATTATGGCGAACAAACTTATGAATTAGTATGGCGATACTTATAATGATTTGACTGTGAAGTATAGATACTACTACTAGTCTACTACTTTGAATCTATCAAGGTACTCGTACTACTCTACTCTATTGAATGATGATACTATACAAACCTATACTTTTTAAATAAAATTTAACAGTAATATGTCCAACGCTTAATATTTTAATAATTCAATATAACCTATGCAATATAGAGATTAGAGGAATAGAAATTTACTCAGAAAATGGTACCTACGCCTAGTACCTAGGCCTAGGTACGTACTGCGCTGAAAATACGTAAGAAGACAATACGTTGAGTAGTTAAATATAGAATATCTGGGTGACCGAGCTTCGCTCGGTAGTTTAACTACTGGCCAATAGATGGCAGCAGGAGTCATATTTTAATTTTTTTTGGTAAATTCGACATTTTCTAAAAATGAATCCTAGCTAGATCGATTTATCGCTCCCAAAACCTCTGTATACTAAATTTCATGAAAATCGTTCGAGCCGTTTCCGAGATCCAGATTATATAGAAAAACAAGAATTGCTCGTTTAAAGGTATAGGATATAACCTATGCAATACAGAGATTAGACTCTAATCATTAGAGGAATAAAAATTTACTCAGAAAATGGTACCTAGGTAGTACGAAAATACGTAAGAAGACAATACGTTTAGTAGTTAAATATAGATTTACTGAAATTATATTGAGTGCTTAGACCACAAAATAGATGCAACATAAATCTAGACTGAAGATGTAATATGTAATTGTACTGATGAGATAAGTGGAAAAATCTAGTGTGATGGAAAGCAAACTGTGACGTAAGCGTTTACTGGTAAAGTGGAGCGTGACTGAACAGTGAACAGTGATTCACGGGGGATGGCTATATCGAGCAATAAACCGTGAATAAATCATAAGAATTAAGAAGGTACGCATTTACCCATCAGGTATATGTTATGATAAAAAATATTAAAACGAATCAATAACTCCATGAATTACATACTTGCTTCATAAGAAATTAACATTCAGTTCCTTTCCATAATATTATCATATTGACGTTTTACAGGAGCCTGTACGTTAGGCCTATGTAAAATAAAGATTTGATTTCATTAGGAACTTTTAAAAAATGTGGTTGCCGGCAGACACCGGCAAAAAGTAAAAAATGGGCTTTTAGGGGTAGTTCCTTTTATCTAGATACTAGGGATCTTATGGGTATCTATGTCACATAGACTATGTGTTAGTAACTTAATTGTATTTATACATACTTATCGCTAGAAGTATACAGACGTAACTATTGTTTATATTTAAATCTCCTGAATCTCTCGCAGCGAGTCATTATATTATTATTATATACTCTTTGAAGTCATTTATAGGAGCATGTCTCAATAAAGTCGCTTAGGTTGTCCGTGATCTGTCACAACATTTCCACATTTAAAATGATTACTGTGCAAGTACGCGTATTCAGGATATTGCAAGTTGTGCACATAAAGAAACTATAACATAATATATGGTAAGTGAATAAATAAGAATGAAGTGAATATAATGGTGAGTGATATTGGGCGCTAAAATTGTTGGGTAGGTTTAGGTAGTAGATATTGCGTGGGATGCTATCGTGCCTGTGCTACATATTCCTGTTTAAAAAGCTAGTTTATGTGCTCGGCTAAAGGTACATTGTATTGATATTTAATGTACCTAATAATCATGTGTGAAAGTCTAGGTAATAAGAATATTATATTCGAAGTAAACAGGACACGTTAGGTTCCTTTGTAAATATTTTACGATCAATTTAATATTTACTCAGATGGCTGTTTGATCTCCGATGATCACCTCGTCAGGCGGGGGGCACACCGGCGCGCGTGGTCCGCGGCCCGCGATGCGCCCGCGCCGCGCGTCTACCGCGTTTATTGTCGAGCGAATGGTGTGGCTGCACGCTTGCGCAACACCCGGAGGCAACACTCTCGACCCTGAACTCAATTCGGCTACGAACATTTTGCAACTAATCACTGGTCGTTGCGCCGCAGGTAGACAACTCTGGCCGTCGCCGGCACAAATGTAAACATTTACAGGCGGTATCGGTCTAACGTCCGAGGTCGAAACGGACGTGCTCCGGGCTCCCTGACATCGCACACCAGCGACTAGCTGCAGCTATCCTCCTACGTCCACGTCGCTGCTCCGTCCGCCTTGATATCTGCAGTAGATACTACACGACCATCTATAATCTCAGGCGGGCAGGTATCGGATATAAGACCTCGTCACGGACGCTAAAAATATCTTAAACAGCGACAATCAGTACTTCCTATTGGATAATGGTCATTCAAGGATTAACAGCTTCTAGGTAGGTAGTTTACCTTTATAATTTTATGTGAGAATGGTATATTTGCAGTAAAGTATGAGTACCCGTCCAAGTCCAAGTTTCAATGATGTTATTAATGTTTAAAGTCACTTGTTATGTTGTCTGCATGGTGACTTGTTTGCATTGGTATACAAACACGCTAACATTACAAACATACTTACCAGATTCACGGAACTCTTGCCTACTCTAGTCTAGATATACTGTCATTATAGTGTTCCGTAGCAAAATGGTAAAAATGGAAACATGGAGCGACTTCATCCGTCCAAGGCTGTTCTTGCGTTAGAATCGTGGTTTAGTCATCAAAATTTACAATTTCCGACGGCACATAAAACAGTAATGTGTTCAATTACTGATTTGATGATTGACATCATATTATTTGGAATTTCATAATCTAGTTTTTGTCTTGAAAATATGTGTATAATTTTCTCATTAGAACAGTTCTGGTACAGACTGTTTGCTAAAATAGCGGTCGACGCTCTACGCAGATGCAAGATATTAGCCAAGTTTCATATCCCAAACTTATTAAATATCATATTTAAAAAAATCATAACATTTTTTAGAAAGTGTCTTAAAAAAATACGATTTACTTAAATTTGCATTCAAAAACAGTATGATATTATCCACCCTTATCTCCGAAGTTTACCAATTGAAAAATCTGAAATAATTATGATCAATAGAAGTAAACGTATATTTTACAGGAAAAATAAAATCAACTCTCTAACTATTATACTTTTTTTGATAATAACAAAAAAACGGCAAAAACAAAGTTATGTTTGCGGTTTGCCAACAAAAAGTACCTACATGTAAATTATACTCGTAAATTCATGAACCAAAGTGATTCTTTTAATGTTTCACTTCTTTTATGGTATGGAACCCTCGGTGTGCGAGTCCGACTCGCACTTGGCCAGTTTTTTTTATAGTTAACGCGAGAAAATAAGCGGGCGGGTCGATGGTAAGCGATCACCGCCGCCCATGGACATTTGCAGCACCAGAGGAACTGCAAATGCGTTGCCGGCTCTTAAGAAATTTGTTTATCCGCTCCTCGAATAACCCCACGTTATGGTATTACTTTAGAGTAAAATTTAAATAAACACTCTACCATAAATGGTAAAAAAAAACTATGCTTGCTACCAACGGTACTACCCTCGGTGCGTAAGTCCGACTCGCACTTGGTCGGTTTTTAAAAATAACAACGAATTCAACTGATCAATTTAAATCTTACCTATGGGTATTATCTTAATGGAGAATTACTTATTTTTTTCTTACTTGATCATTTACATAAAATATTATTTTATGTATGAATTATGTTTACCAATCAAATTCTAACCATTACTTCAATTGCAACGATATTAATAAACAGAATCGAAAATTGGAAACAATATGTTAAAAAAATTGGTAGGTTGTAAGATCGGCGAATGATTTTTGTTTTGTGTTCATTCCGTGGCCGTTCAAACAAGAGTTATGTACCTTATCTATTTTAAAAACTCAATGTAATATAATATTACGTATCGTAATAATGTTATTGTCACTGGTCAAGAAAAAAAAAATAAGTCGTAAAAAATAAGAAATCGTCTAAAAAATAATACTATTTTGTAATTATCGTCGTCATCTTACTACATGGAAGTGGAACAGCTAGAGTAAGGCAGATCCTCCTGAATTGATCTCCAAAATTGATCTTGAAAGAGCGCCTGCATGTTACTGGGGCTTTCTACGAATCTCCTCACTTCTGTCTTGAACGCATCAACATGTTTTACGTATTCTTCTCTGCATCGCTTCCAGTCAGACTTTAAGGTTTCTCGTAAGACCGAGGCTTGAACTTCTAAATCTCTAAATGACCAAGGACTTAGCTTGAATGATCTCGAACGCTTACCCCACGAGCTGGATTCTGCTGCTTACTCTTTTCTCCAAATTCGATCAACTTGATTGAGTGTCCCAGATTATTTAGAAAATAAATTAGGTATATTACACTTACTTAGATGTAACGTTACAAAAATCACAATACAAACGTTACAATAATCACAAAAATCAAGAAACCTACCTACAGTCAAGCATACTAAACTAGTTTTAAAGTAAGCTATAAAAATGCGGGTTATTCCAGAAAACCAGTTCTGAATTACGATTGTAATAATTCAAGTTTGCTAACGTAGATTTAGCAAAAAGAAGATAAAGCGCTTCTTAATTTAAGCTTAGTAAATTGGTTGTAACTTATAAATGACAATATGTAATTTAATTCAACGTCAAAAAACCCGGATTCATATGTTCCCATTATTATAAGACTTGATCGTTGTCAAAAATTAAATGATATGGGTCTAATAAATGTAGAATCTAAGACAAGGTAAACTGATATCGAATACTGTGTTACGAATTAAAGGCATTACTTGATTATCAAATGTAATCCTAACACTTAAATTAAATGAGTCTGCAACTTTGAATTTACGAGCGCAATTTTTAAATTCAATAAGCACGAAGTTACCAAAACTTCAACATGATAGGAGTAAATATTATATTGGTTGTATTGCATATACTTATGAGTCCAAACTCCAATATTAAAACTTGTAGTGGCAGCTACCGCTACGGCAAAATGTTCCACTGACCTCTAAAGAAATCGCATAGATTGTGTCATAATTTTTGTAAAGCATTTCAACCGATTTAATCATACTATACATTATATGAGAAAGAATGAAATTATAGTAACAGATTTCTAAATATTTGTGATTATCATTTTTAGGGTTCATTTCCATCAATGTCTAATTCTTTTCTATCAGTAGGTAATAACTACAGAGATATGAAGTTAAAATTGATAACACTCTCTTTGAGAAGTTAGAAAATCAAAAGATATGGTTGCTCTAACGATAAATAATGAATAGGACATAGTTTCAAATAAACTAGCTTTAGTCAACCGAATCAATGTTATGTCCTTAATCAAAATCTATGTGTCGCTGTCAAGTATTATCATTAATGATGATTTGACGGTGGGACATCGTAAACTGTCATAATTTACGTGTGTTTACATATTATGACATTGAAAAATTTTGCTACATTATTCAAACACTGAACATTTTAATTAAGTGATCTACTTGATTTGAGTACGTATTTATGCAAATTTAACCCCTTCGTATCAAACAGTTTGCTTACCATGTTTGTAATTTATATTTTTTTTACGTATAGTTTCAAGGATTTCCGATGATGACTTTCCTTATTTACTTTTCTAGGCCCCGTTTTTGTTTTCCTAGTACTAAGGTACTACCAGTAAGTATATTGTAGCTCACACAGCACTTACCTTTAACATCATCTTACAAAAGCACTGCATAATTATCCGATATTAAAGACTTATTGAGATGTTCAATATTTTTATCTCAAAACTTTGCATTAAATTTTGTTACATTAACATATTATTTTTATAACAACACCTCTAGTTCGCCTTCACATATGTCACCTTTTTTAAATTGAAGTTCAAGAAATGATTTGATCTCACATGTTGTCATTGGGTCATTAGATTAAGAGGCAGCTTAGAAAATATTTGGTAATCAAGTTTCAAGCGTTTGTTTAATTAATTCCTCAATGTTTACTTGCTCTATAAATGTGTGTCAAGATAAAACTAAATTCGTGCTTCTTGTTATCGATCTGATTATGTGATTTTTTGTGTTCTCTTCATATTTATTCTTCACTACGCATGAACAAATTGTGTATAATTTTTATTTGTCTATTTTCAAAATAATATTGCCATTTTTTCTTTCATTGTGGTCATCTATCAATAGATCAGTGCTTATTTCGGTACGTAGTTCACGGAATAAAGTGGCTTCTTAGTGGTAAGCTAAATGGGTCTTCATATCATTAACTGATTTTAATAGAACAATTGATGAAGTGCCTCGCAATGGTGTCAGAGGCGATAGCAAGGAGTTAATCTCATGTCATGTCAGTGGCCAGGCGTCGAAAGACGTGACCTTACGTCACACGTCCATCGCTTTGTGCCGACACGCGCAGGGAATACTAACGCCTGCTGAACGCCTTGATGGATCCTTGGCTTCAAAACCGAGCTCCTTTCTTAGATTATTGCGTTTAATGAACGGTCTTCATTATAACCTTATACACTACTCGGTTTGACCTAGCGAGTGTACTCGTGTGTTGAGACTTGAGGTTTAGAATTTTGCAATAAGTGGTTCTACTTTCCTGATGTACACTATTTCTATGGTACGAGTATATGGACCATGTTATACCAGAAACATGTTAATTTTTTTAAGTTTTCTGTATCTGAGTCTTGAAGGTTATGAAATTTCATTTTATCTTCTTAATTAAACCTAGTAATTACGTATAAGTTACATGATTGTCATTCAAATTATCGAAACCAAGTTGACCTTGGATCGAAACTATTTTATTAGGTTCGTCTCTATATGTAGCCTTAATGAGAATGTTATGTTTTTTATGATATCGTATTGAATGTTTTATCTTGATATTAAAACTTCCATTCTATTGTTTAGTGACACTTTTAGGTTTCGTATTTTTTATTTGCAGGTTAAATATTATTTTTTACTTTTACAATAATAAGTACCTGTATAATATTATGGTGATTAAATTTTTCAAATGATCTAGCATTGATTTTGTATAAGCAATCATATTTAATTATTATTATATTACTTAATTCAGAAAATGAGTCAGCCTTTCCTCGTGGGATGCATTTTCCGAATACTTCAGATGCAAGGTCTTTGAATATTGCATAATAAGTGTGGTGAATAAATATCGAAGAATTATAAAATTTAACTTAAAAATTAAACCTTGATTTGAATGAATTAAATCACAGACTAGCATCGTTTGGAGATATGTGTTGTGTGTACATACTTATGCTATTCTTTATCCAAGTTGTCATTCTCAATCACATGATTTACTTAGAACGTAAACTGATTTCGTAATAACGTCATATCGTCATCATGTCCTCACCTGAGAATGGGAGAGATCGTTTCGGAATGTCGCGATTCTGTTCCAGTTGTCCAGTTTAGAGCACAGACACTAACCGAGAACGGACAGCAATTGTCCAATACTGGGGAAACCGCCGGAGGTGGGGGCGCTGTGGTCTCGAGTGCGCGAATCGCGCGCAAGTGTCGCGGAACGGTACGTAACTGCGCCTGCGCTCGTCGTGCAGGTGGGTTCGCTACTGGCTGGGCGCGCTTCCTCCGGCGTCTTTTATCACATCGTATTCTCGCGCCTTCAACTTGACTCCTGCGCCTTAGGCCTATGCCGCGCTACAGGATGCGGAATTGAACGCCTTTCGGGCGAAGTTCTTTCGCTCACAATCTCTAGGGTTTACCTTCGTACCTACCTAGTAGATGCAGTAAAACGTATTTTCCCAAGATAAAAGACGTCACCATTTCATGGTAGCTTCACAGTCAAAAGCAGAATCTCAAAATTGTAAATTAAAATTGTAGATCAGAAATAAGGCTAAAGCTAAATTCATGAGTTTTGAGATGAAATCTGTAGACACAAATAACGGGCCCTTTGATTTACACAAAAAATTAAGATTTATTTATAAAATGTTTTCACCTAAATAAAAATAGACAAAAATTTTAAATATATGTATAAATATAACTCATGGTCGTGCTATCATATGCGTATTCTTTACCACCAGCACATAATTTATCTATTAAGGAACAATATGGTTAAGAATTTAAGAACACAAAGGTACACCCCTCTAACCTTTATTTTCTGTTACCCCAAAACTCTCTCTAAACTTTATTAGGAATATCTACCAAACCATTAGTAGGTACATCCAAGAAACTAGAAATATTAAATTCATCTTTTCCAAATATCGACTGCACACTGCACAGCTCCCTCTGTCATGAGCCAACCATCCTCTCTGGTTTCTTATGTTCCACTTTCTTAATATTTGAATTCTAATCCGAGTCTTCCATCCACTTGTCGTTTTCCTTGTATTAGGTGTTATAAGTGGCGATAAGAAATACAATAGGTATACTAAGGAAAAGGACTAGAGTCTAGAATTGGGATATATACTCGTATAATGACGACAAAATTTGTCGTCATTATACGTCTTCTTATATTTAATATTAGAAGCTGAGGAGCACAAATATAAGAAGATGAAATGTATACCTAACCTTATTACCTACCTTATAATTGTATAGAGGTGATCGACCGTTACGAAGAATAATTTGGTCTATGCGAGTTTCAGGTGTTGAGGTGTTTAGCATAGATAAACGAGGATAGACAATATAAAGATAGTTAGGTAACTACTAAAATGGAAATCAATTCGATAAGATCGATACTTAGGTTCAAGTTTCAACGCATGATTCTGCCCTCCAAATTCAAATTTTATTTGGCGGTATGTAATTTGTCAGCTACCTAATATAATCCTATTCGATCTAGCTAGGATTCATTTTAATAAAATTTCGAATTTACCAAAAAAAATATGACTCCTGCTGCCAACTATTGGCCAGTAGTTAAACTACCGAGCGAAGCTCGGTCACCCAGATATTAGACATATTATGGGAAACAAAGTGTAAACATGTGAAGATAATATTGCGCGTACTTAAGTATTGTCTTCAATGTATATGTCATCACAAGGCCCATAGTTGTCGAAAATGTCAGCATCGAAGTTGTTCAAGAATATAACTACCTGGGACAAATTATACAGTTAGGTAGAAACAACTTCGACAAGGAATCTGACAGAAGAATTCAGCTGGGATGGGCAGCATTTGGAAAACTGCGTCAAGTCTTCAACTCGCCGATACCCCAATGCCTAAAGACAAAAGTCTTCAACGCCTGCGCGTCTTACCGGTTATGACATACGGAGCAGAAACGTGGACACTCACAGTAGGCCTTGTCCACAAGTTCAAAGTCGCTCAGCGTGCTATGGAGAGGGCTATGTTGGGTGTTTCTCTGAAGGATAGAATCCGCAACGAGGACATCCGTAGGAGAACCAAGGTAACCGACATAGCACAACGGATTAGCAAGCTGAAGTGGCAGTGGGCGGGCCATATCTGTCGCAGGACCGACGGCCGTTGGGGCAGACGTGTTCTGGAGTGGAGACCGCGTACCGGTAAGCGCAGCGTGGGCCGACCTCCTGCCCGCTGGACCGACGACCTGAAAAAGGTCGCTGGTAGCGGGTGGATGAGGAAGGCGGAGGACCGTGTGTGGTGGCGCGCTCTCGGAAAGGCCTATGTCCAGCAGTGGACGTCCATAGGTTGATTGATTGAAGTATTGTCTTCACATATATTTAGATTTCACCATTCGTTTATTTTAAGAAATTAGTACGTGTATCGAGATTGACATGACAATATAAATAAAATAAAAAGCTATAAATAAATAGGTACTAATTTCCTAAAGTGAACGCTTTCAAGCAAAAATTTTGTATAAATACCTATATGAAATAAAATTTGAATTCAATGGGTAAACCCGTTTTCTTACCTTAAATAGATACTAAAAATTTACAAAATGTTTTAATTTGATTGGTTTATAGTCATATAGTAATTTTGACTGTTAATTATTATTCATAATGTCTCTTTTCGCATTTTAGTTACACTAGCACTAATAGAGTCCAATAAGGTATTATTACTAAGTGGTTTCAGGTGTCACTGACTTCAGAATGCTTTGATAAAAATGTAACTCGAAATTGCATGTATAATTTATAAAATAACTAGCTGACCTGGCAAACGTTGTTTTGCCCTTAGGGGTAGTAAAGAATAGATAAATTGAGATTTAAACTATCCTATCTCTCAAGTTGGATCGAACTGCACATGGTGTGCGAATTTTATTATAATCGGTTAAGTTGTTTAGGAGTCCATTGAGGACAAACATTGTGACACGAGATTTATACATATATATTAAAGACTAGCGGACGCCCGCGGCTTCGCTCACGAATAACCTCTGCTTTACAACCTCAGGCGTTTAATTACCAAAATTCCTGTCGTAACTGCTATTTATTTTAATTTTGACGACAAATTCTTTCTTTGTGCTTGCTGCTATAGTCACTTATCGAATATGAAAATATGAGGTCGTACAAAAGGGAACCCTATTACTAAGACTACGCTGTCTGCCCGTCCGTCCGTCCATCCGTGCTTGCTTGCTACTATGGTCAGATATCGATTATGAAAGCATTGGGCCCAGTAACAAAAAAGTTCGAAATGGCGGCCACGTTTTTTCTTACTTTCTTTCTCTATAGTTGCTGCCATAGTCAGATATCGATTTTCAAAGCAATCGGCCCAGTAACGTAACAAAAAAGTTCAAAATGGGGGCTACTTTTTTAAATTTTGACCACAAATACCTTCTCCGTGCTTGCTGCGATGCTCAGATATCGATTTTCAAAGCAATCTGCCCAGTAACAAAAAAGTTCAAAATAGCTGCCACTTTTTTAATTTTGACGATAAATTCCTTCTCCATGCTTTTTGCGATACTCAAATATCGATTTTCAGAGCAATCGGCCCAGTCAAAAAGTTCAAAATCCGCCACAGTGTTGCCGCGAGAAACAAAGTTAAGCGAGCGTACACGACTATTTCCGAAATCAGTTTTGGTTTCGGCAAAAGTTTCGGCTAATTTAGGCCGAAACCGAAACTGCCGCCGAAACTTGATTTTTGGCCGAAACTCGGCCGAAACCGAAACCGAAACCGAACTTTCGGTCGGACATTAATGGGAAAATCTCTTAAATGTAAGATTTTTAACCCTTAAAATTAGAATTTCTGAAATCCCCGTCTTAGTACGAATTCATGATCTAATATCAACCTAGGTATCAAACTAAATTTCAGATCTCTACGACTTTTAGTTCTTCGGGAATTCCTGGAACAACAAAAAAAATTACTTTTGTATGGGAAAATCCCTTTAATATACGATTTTTACCCCTTTAAATTTGAATTCCTGGAATCCCCGTCTTAGTACGAATGCATGACCTAATATATACCTAGGCACCAAATTTCAGATCTCTACGACTTTTAGTTTTTCGGGAATTCCTGGAACAACGAAAAAAAATCACTTTTGTATGGGAAAATCCCTTTAATGTACGATTTTTACCCCTTACAATTTTAATTTCTGGAATCCCCGTCTTAGTACGAATTCATGACCTAATATCTACCTAGGCACCAAATTTCAGATATCTAGGACTTTTAGTTTTTCGGGAATTCCTGGAACAACCAAAAAAATTCACTTTTGTATGGGAAAATCCCTTTAATGTACGATTTTTAACCCTTACAATTTGAATTTCTGGTATCCCCGTCTTAGTACGAATTTATGACCTAATATCTACCTAGGCACCAAATTTCAGATCTCTTCGACCTATAGTTTAGGCGGAATCCGTGGAACAACCAAAATGCCTCATTCTTTACTATATATATAGCTGCTTGTGCTGATTCATTCACTCATTGATCACCTCTCCTGAACAATTTTGTATGAAAAAAATTTTTTTCAATGACCGTTTCGTATATAAGGGAAAAATTCATTCGGAGGAAAAATACGGAGAGAGCTGATGATTGAGGATTTTGGAGACGGGTGAAGAGCACAGCCAGAGTATCGAAGATAGGTGGGGGGTGCTCGACCAAATGTCATTTGAAATGTCATCCAATTGGCAGTGAGCTGAAAAAATTTTCAAAATGGCGGATTCAAAATGGCGGCCAAACGAATTTCGCCAATATCTCGGAAAGTATAAAAGATGGGAGAAAGGTTTCTTGACAAGAAATGATCAGGACCCAAAGATCTATTAGATGGCTAGAAAAAAAAATCCAATATGGCGAAAATGTATGGGGTATAAAAGATGTCGGCGATGATACTTTTATAGGCGGGAAGACAGCACGCGGGCCACGTGTGGCCCGCGCCCTCACGCGCCCTACTAGTTAATATATATATAGCTGCTCGTGCTGACTGACTCACTCATTGATCACCTCTCCTGAACAATTTTGTATGAAAAAAATTTTTTTAAAGGATCATGTCGTATAGAAGGAAAAAATTCATTAAGAACAAAAATATGGAGCGAGCTGATGATTGAGGATTTCGAAGACAGGTGAAGAGCACGGAGAGGGTATCGAAGATAGGTGGGGGGTGCTTGACCAAATGTCATTTGAAATGTCATGCAATTGGCAGTGAGCTGAAAAAAAATTCAAAATGGCGGATTCAAAATGGCCGCCATTCGAATTTCGCCGATATCTCGGAAGATATAAAAGATGGAAGAACGGTTTCTTGACGAGAATTGATCTGGACCCGAAGGTCTATTCGATGGATAGGAAAAAAAATCAAAATGGCGGAATTTATTTTTCCTTAGAAAATGTATGGGGAATATTGAAGAGACCACGAGTTGTAAAACATGAAGTGCTTTGTTGCGGTTTTTTGGAAGACTACCAGAGAAAAATATAGAATGAGGTGGTGATTGAGGATTTTAAAGACAGTCGAGGAGCATGGGCAAGGTATAATAGTTAGGTGGGGACTGCTGAAACAAAAAATACTCGGAACGTCATGCAATTGGCAGTGAGCTGAAAAAAAAATTAAAATGGCGGATCCAAGGTGGACGCCATACAGATTTCGTGTTGTTCTATCTCGGAAAGTATAAAAGATAAGAGAGTGGTTTCTTAGCAAGAGGTGATCAAGATTTCAAGTTCAACAGGATGAAAAAAACTAAATGGAGGAATTTCTTTCTCTATCTATCCAAGGCATTGACGCAGTTCTTCAGAGAACTGCTAGAGGAAAGTATGAGAAGTGATGATGATCTAGGATTTGGATGATGGTTGAGGAGCATGGTCATGGTTTTAAAGATAGTTAAGGGCTGTTAGGGCTAAAAATACGCTGAACCTCATCAAATGAGGTTCAGCGTATTTTTTGTTCGAACAGCCCTTAACTATCTTTAAAGCCATGACAGTGCTCCTTGGTCATTTTTTAAGCCCACTGCCAATCGGATTCCAATTGGCGATGGAGATGACGGCGATACCTTTATAGGCGGGAAGACTGCACGCGGGCCACATGTGGCCCGCGCACTCACGCGCCCTACTAGTTAATATATACAGGGTTATAGAAAAAATATCGGAAACCTCTCGGCACCTAAATGATATCATTATAACTAAAAACTTTTGTTCTATAACTTTCCAAAATTTCGTATTAATTTGTGTCATACAAAAATTTAATAAATTATGTTATTTCTGTAAAGTGACATTACACTGTGAAACAAAATACAGGTAAGCAGCGATTATGACTATCCCTGTTGCCAAACCGCTGCGACGTTGCCGATATTACGTAGTAGACTACAGAGTAGTTACAAAGAAAGAAAGTATGCAAAATATTGAATAAGTGATATTTCTCAAAATATCGAGTTAAAACAAAAGTTGTAGAACAAAAGTTGTTACTTTTAATGATATCATTTAGGTGTAGAGAGGTTTCCGATATTTTTTCTATAACCCTGTATATAGCTGCTTTTGCTGATTCACTGACTGACTGACTGATTGATCACCTCTCCTGAACAATTTTGTATGAAAAAAAAATTTTTCAATGACCATTTCGTATAAAAGGAAAAAAATGATTCGGAGGAAAAATACGGAGAGAGCTGATGATTGAGGATTTCGGAGACGGGTGAAGAGCACAGGGAGGGTAATGAAGATAGGTGGGGGGTGCTCGACCAAATGTCACTCGAAACGTCATCCAATTGGCAGTTAGCTGAAAAAAAGTTCAAAATGGCGGTTTCAAGATGGCCGCCATACAAACTTCATCGGCGTCCATCTCGAAAAGTATAAAAGATGGAAGAACGGTTTCTTGACAAGAAGTGATCAGGACCCCAAGGTCTATTCGATGGATAGAAAAAAAAATCAAAATGGCGGAATTTATTTTTCCATAGAAAATGTATGGCGGACATTGAAGAGACTAACAATTTGTAATTATGCAAGGTTGTGATGTGGTTTTTCGGAGAGTTACTAGAGAAAAATATGGAGAGAGCTGATGATTGAGGATTTCGGAGACCGGTGAAGAGCACAGCCAGGCTATCGAAGATAGGTGGGGGATGCTCGACCAAATGTAACTCGAAACGTCATCCAATTGGCAGTTAGCTGAAAAAAAATTCAAAATGGCGGATTCAAGATGGGCGCCAAACAAATTTCGTGTTGTTCTATCTCGGAAAGTATAAAAGATAAGAGAGTGGTTTCTTTGCAAGACGTGATTAGAATCTCAAGGTCTACGGGATGAATGAAAAAAAAATCAAAGTGGTTGAATTTATTTTTTCATGGAAAATGTGAATGCTACAATAAACAAGGCCTATGAAAAACTATGAAAAGTATGAGAAGAGATGATGGTCTACGATTTGGATGATGATTGAGGAGCACGGTCGTGGATTTAAAGATAGTTAAGGGCTGTTTGAATAAAAAATACACTGAACCTCATCGGATGAGGTTCAGTGTATTTATTATTCAAATAGCCCTTACCTATCTTTAAATCCATGACCGTGCTCCGAGGTCATTCTTTTAGCCCATTGCCAATCGGATTCCAATTGGCGATGGAGATGACGGCGATTCTTTTATAGGTGAGAAGACAGCCCGCGGGCCACATGTGGCCCGCACTCCCACGCGCCCTACTAGTTTATATATATAGATAGATAATAGTCAAACTTAAAAGATAAGGGAAGGGTAATTTTAACATTCTCAATTTTTCCTCTTTTTAACCAACTTCAAAAAAAGAGGAGGTTCTCAATTCGTCACGATCTTTATTTTATTTTTATGTATGTTCACCGATTACTCGAAGACGAGTGGACAGATTTGAAAAAATCTTTTTTTGTTTGAAAGGGTATATTCCCAGATGGTCCTATTTTCATCAGCTCAGAATCTGATGCTGGTGTCCTGGAGAAATCGAAGGAATTCTTCAAATTTTATGAATACACAACACAGTGTACAACAGTACCGTGTGTTCAACAGAATGGGACACATTTTCAGCATTAAGGGGCACACCACGAAATTTAATTTTTTTGTGGTTTTTCGCGAATTTTAAGCTAGTAAGACATAATAGACTTATGGCAGTCAAATTGCGGGAATCCCAATCCCAGAAATTAGTCCGAGATTTGCGAGGTACTCACATAAAACTCTATACTCGGACTAATTTCCTAGGATACACATTTTAATGCAAATATTTCGATATAATCATGTAAAGATGATATCGCTACTATATAACTATACGTTACCATCTTTGGCTGCATCACCACTTACCATCAGGTGAGATCGCAGTCAAGTACTAACTTGTATAGTGTAAAAAAATACCTGTGGATAATTTCTGTATTACAACCTTATAATTGCTACTAAAGACATAAAATTAAATAGTAACTAGGAGTAGCTTTTAAAGCAATACTTATGAAAGTAAAATATGGTGTAGTTACGTAGGTACTTAGTTGTATCTAAGTTCCTAGTTAATTATTAACTTAATTACAACATTTTTGTGCGTGAGCAGTTTGAAGGGCTACAGGCTGTAATTCCTCCTTTCAAAAATAATAAAGGCTAAGTCAACAAACTTTTACGCGTAAGTATTTAAGACAATCTAGGTACTTCCTGTTTTTAAAATAATTTTACGTCCAAAATTTTTTATAAGGTACTAAATAGCTATAGTAATATAATTCTTTGCTAGAAATAACTAATGCTCGTTTTCACCAACATTTTAAGAATCAACTAAGCCCTAAGGTGACAGTTGTTGTAGGTGAAAACTGTCAGCATTCGATTTAGGCGTTTCTTAGATTTAGTGAAAACGGCTGTAAGTGGTAAATTGAGTCCTAACCAAAGAGACTCATAGCCAAGTCATTGTACTTTCAAACAAAATTGATAATTAATTGATTAATTATCTATACTAATATTATAAAGAGGAAGCGTAACGATGTTTCTGAGTTTGTGAGTTTGTGACGTTGTAAGGGGTAATCTCTGGATCCACTGAACCGATTTTCAAAATTCTTTCACCAATAGAAAGCTACGTTATCGTGGAGTGTCATAGGCTATAATAATTTCCAAAATTAGTTACGTATCTTTACTTAAACTTGAATAATGTAATCCAAGTCGTAAAAATAATTGCTTTCATCGCGTGCGCTGCGGAAACTATTGAAGATAGAACAAAACAATGTTCTACAATATTAAAGAGCGTATCATAATCTGTAAAAGAGTCCGCGATAGCATATGCCTATCTCCTACGGGTAACTCACAATAACTGCTTTTACTGTTAAAATTGTGGATTAAAAATAAATAAATTTTGTGAAGCTTATTTAGCCCATATGGTATTAATTTATATCTTTGTGAATATGTTTTTAAGAACGGAAATTTAATGTAGAATATTTGTGCTCTTACTCCATACAGTTTAAACAATCTATACTAATCTATACTAATATTATAAAGAGGAAGCGTAACGATGTTTGTGAGTTTGTGAGTTTGTGACGTTGTAAGGGGTAATCTCTGGATCCACTGAACCGATTTTCAAAATTCTTTCACCAATAGAAAGCTACGTTATCGTGGAGTGTCATAGGCTATAATAATTTCCAAAATTAGTTACGTATCTTTACTTAAACTTGAATAATGTAATCCAAGTCGTAAAAATAATTGCTTTCATCGCGTGCGCTGCGGAAACTATTGAAGATAGAACAAAACAATGTTCTACAATATTAAAGAGCGTATCATAATCTGTAAAAGAGTCCGCGATAGCATATGCCTATCTCCTACGGGTAACTCACAATAACTGCTTTTACTGTTAAAATTGTGGATTAAAAATAAATAAATTTTGTGAAGCTTATTTAGCCCATATGGTATTAATTTATATCTTTGTGAATATGTTTTTTAGAACGGAAATTTAATGTAGAATATTTGTGCTCTTACTCTATACAGTTTAAACAAATATCTTCAAAGATATTAGAAAAACAAAAACGTGTTGCGCGCCGCTGCGGCCGTTGCGTGGCGATAGGTAAGTATAAGCAGTATGAAATCTATCCAAATGCCTCGCATCCTGTGGGCTGTGGGTATAGGGCTCGGTTTCCACCAAAGCGAAGCGGAGCGGAGTTGTATTTGAGTAACCATTCAGATTTGTCATTTTGAGATCTCCGAAACTGAGGGAAAGGAGATGTCGAAATGATGAAATCTGGTTGGTTATTCAAACAGCTCCGCTTTTGTGAAAACCGAGCCTTACGCGGGACAAACGGGCCGGGGCTATAATATTTCTAACGCGGAACGGAGTCCGCGGGCACTGCTAGTAATTCATATAAAATGTGTAAAGTTTTTGTAATAAGTTAAAGTTCTTATTATAGGAACGTGTATATTTAATTATTGGCAAGGTTTTGTAGTGGATATAAAAATCACAAATATAATTATGTACCTAGGTACTACCTACTTCACTCATAAAAACTTAATTATTTATTTATCTTGATATGTTGATTTTGGGCAGACTCTTACTTGATTATTTTTAACAGACCGCATTACAATAACAAATCGATTACTTAGGTACAATGGGTAGGTATACAGAACACTGAACTGTGAGCTTACTCAGCATCAAATTATATAAATAATACAAAATTATTGTACCTATATTTGTTTTTGTATTTTTAACTTTTGCAAATTCATTTGTTTATCATCCATCAAATCAGACCTTACGGCATGCATATACTGTAACAGTTCGGATGATTAAATTTTACAGGTTAAAGAACTTAAAATTCTAATTTATTTCACATCCGTTCAAAAACACCATAATAATTTATAGGAACCCTTTAAATTTTATTCGAATTAAAAACCCGGCAGATGCCAAACGAGTTTTCTGCGTTGTTTATAACGTTGGAAGATATTCAATAATAGATCTTCTTTATTGGTTGATGGCTAATGTAAAATAATATAGTAAATTATTTTATAAAATATCAAGGCTTATTTATAACCCGGCTAAGTCCAATCGTTTAACCAGGCACAGCATCTCCTTAGGTTAAATGTAGGCGTTATAACGTGCAAGAATACCATCTCACCTAGATACCCATAACATAACACAAGCTACTCGTATTGTTTACTTTGGGGCTATAGGCTAGATTGCAATGTGTAAATTTGTCCTGATATTTATTATTCATTTGAGTATTTGAAAAGGTACACTGATCAGAGATGGTAAATGACCAATTCCTGGTGTGACAGACCTTTCATGAAATGGCCATCTAAAACTGACCTGCATTTGGTTTAAAAGTCAACATTTCATGATATTATGTTAGCCCACGTTTGGCCATATCATGTAGACTTTTCATGATTTTCTAAATAAGGGAAGCACTGCAGTTTATGATTGGGATGTGTTCGTCAATGTGTACACCTTAGCTTTATCTTCATCCTTCATCATTCTCTCATCATCTATCATCAGCTTGATCTTTGCTCATCTATTTAATAGGTACGTATATAAATAGATGAGCTAAATAGATGATCAAGCCCTCTTTGGCTCACAGATAGCATCTACACTGTACACAGTTTCCTGTTATACACCCTATTATAATTTATAGTTAATAGTTAATATTATATAAACGTAAAACTTGGTACGTTTGGATGTTTGTATTGTAACTCAATCGCGCACAGAACTATTGAATCGATGTCGCTGAAATTTATAATCTCGACAGCTTGGATTTTGAAGAAACACAATTTTTCTACAGCAAAATAGTAAGCTAAAGAGTTTCTCCGAGGGATATAGTCTGAAATAAGGTGATCCGCATAAGAACCAAGGTCTTGACGTAGTCCAAACCTTTACGAAACTGAAGTGGCAGTGGGCAGGTCACGCCAGGGTGATGGCCAGTGGTGAGTGGAGCCGAAAATTTCTGGAGTAGAGACCGCGTACAAGCAAGTGTAATTGATGTCCGCAGGCTGATATGATGATGATGATGATGATGATGATGGGATTATGATGAAACATCACTATAGCAACCGCAAGGTTAAAAAGGGGAGCAGGGACGGTATAGGAGATTTGGCATAATCTTGCAAGATTTGTTAAATACTGAAATCCACGCGGGCGAAACTACGATCATAATCTGTTATTATATTATGGTTTTTACCTCAAAACATAACACATACCTACCTATATATTTCTTGGTCTAAGATTTGAAACAACAGAACAAAATTAACTGCCTACAAATAACAGGATCTACTTCGTCATAGATAAATGCTTTGCTACGCATCTGAAGTATTTTAAACGCATAGTTGGACTCGGATAACATGAAGTCAGTTGAGGGAAAAACTACTTGTGAGTTGTGACCTTTGTCTTGTTTGCAATTATTAAAACTAAACGTAGCATTTTTTAAATGCGCACCTTGTATAGACTGATACGACCACGTGTCATTACAGCATCAGCGCTGACCTTGCGTGATGTTTAGCGGGCTCCGGCTAATAAGCAGTTTTGACCTGGGCGATTTTTAAGATCATTATCACTGTAATAAGCGATGTTTTATACCTGCAGTAGCTATAAAAGTGCTAGTTATTTCAATAAGTGGGCTAGTAAAAAAGTGTTGATTTATTTACAAAGTGGTAAGTAGATACTTTGACGGCGATCTCATCTGATTGTAAGTAAAATGCAGCCGAATAAGGTAATCATACCTACCTTCTTAGGGAATAGTAGGGGAGAAAAGCCCCTGCCACAATCGCACAAAGACAGAAAGAACAGAACCTACAATCGCACAGAACAGCAAGCCGAGAGAATTGTTATACGCTTGATGTCCACCGACCTCGAACGAAACGTTTGTCTTCCACCGTCCACGTTTCTGATACGTAACGCTAAGGTGTCGAACACCCTTCCAGCTTCTATGTTTTCAGCCAAGTATAATCTCTAAGCCTTCAAGAAAAGACAAGCGCGCTCCATCCTAGACCTCACCATTTCTGTCCATGAGATATGATTTTAGTCAAGCGCAAGCACATCAATAATATACTTAATTAAAAAAAATTGCATCATTCCACGCGGGAAAGATTTTATAGTAATTAGAATAAGCTAATAAGATTTATTGTAATACAAAAAAAATACAACATTACTACACAGAGTTGCACCGGAACTCTAAATCCTAGTGTCAGCCCACAATTTATGTCGAAAATCGATTCCTGCCTTCTCAAAATTTAAATTTCGGAAAAACGGTGGTAAAAATTTGTTGGTGAAAAACCCTCGGTGCATGAGCCCGACTCTCATTTGCCCGGTTGCTACGGTTGAGTCTATCAAGGATTTTTTGTTGAGCCCGCCTTGGAGGTACCACCTCTAATGTAAGATTTGCTGCAAACAAAGTAATTGCAAAGCATTAATACGCATTTCTTAATGTCGTCCGTCCACACGGTGGGTCTGCCTACACTGTGCTTTCCGGTGCGTGGCCGACATTCCAGCACCTTCGGTTCCAACGTCCATCAGTTCTAAGAGCTACTCGTACGAGCCCAGCCCATTGCCACTTCAGTTTTGCAAATTTTGGAGTCACTGGCGCCAGGCGGTGCAAGATCTTAGTGTTTGGTGGTCATTTTAGGAGGCCTATGATCAGCATTGGACATCCTATGGCCGAGACGACGACCATGACTACGCATTAACTTCGGTTTGAAAGCCGCCACATTAGGCGGTGGTCTGCAACAGACGCGCTAGGTCTAGGTCTCTGACACGCCTGATGCGCGGTGCACGAATGACGAGATCACACTAGTATATTTCTATAGTAAGCATTCATAGGCCGCGTACAGCGTCACGTCGGAAGGGACTTCTAACGCGTCTGTTACAGACCACCGCCTAAATGGGCATCGTATCAATAGCATTGCAGTGCAAAGTCTTGGGATGCGTAAAGACGTGTCAAATTACATCAGGTGAACGTCTCTCTCGTCTCGACATTTATTGGCACAAATTCACAGATTTTACACAAAATATTCAGCCAAGTAGGTATAAGTCGGACTCATGCTAGCTCACACGAAGGGTTCCGTACCATGAAAAAAACTAAAACCGGCAAAATAATAACGTTTCTTGTATGGGGCTCCCATTGATATTTTATTTTTATTTTTTTAACGTGAATATAAAATCAAATACTCTGTGAATATTTCGATATGGATAATGGCAATAAGCGTCTACTTATTGCCATTATCCATATCGAGCAAAAACGAGCCATACAGCCTGGTGAAGGACGGACGGACGGCCAAGTCTTAGAGTCCCGTTTTACCCTTTGGGTACGGAACTCTAAAAAGAAAGAATGACTGCAATCAACATGAGTAGGTGGGGAGTTTACCGGTAAATACGTTACGTCATGAGAATGTTCTCGATATCAATCATCGATCTTTCACACTCACGAAATACTTATAAAAAGATTAAAAACATTATAAACTTATGGTATTGACCTTCGGTTAATCTGCAAAAAAGCCTTCCCATCTACATTATATCTGGCCACTGACCGCGGACTTTAATAAGTACCTAGGTACCTATCTGGTATGTTCTGCAAATAACGTCATAAGTAGGTATAGTCTTACAAGTTACACAATAACATTTTTGGTCTTATAATCCATATCTACTGCCGGAAACAATTAGTGTATAATGCAAGAATTCTCTATGATTAACGATAAAACTATAAGGACCCCTCTGTGTCCATTACGGACCCGTTGGCGGGAGTTCGGGATACACTTGCGTATTTGAAATTTGAATTTAGAACTTTTTGACACGACCACGTAGGAACGATTTTTCAAGACTGCCCCGCATGCCTCTGCTATAGGTATTTCATTCCACGATGACGCGCCCCACTCTGTCAAACTCCACACTAATCGAATGAAACATAAGCGATTTTGACAGAGTGGGGCGCGTCTTCGCGGATTGAAATAATATCTATAATCGTAGTGACACACGGAGGATTTTCACTTAGCCGATATAATTTATTTAAAATAATAACTTATTCGTATAACGTTAGTCGGAAAATCCCCGTTTCTTATTTTAAATATTATAAAGCGTTCGTTTAAGTTTTTTTTAAAAAGATAGACGGATAACACAAGATTTAAATACCTAGTTGTTGAGCTGAATAATAAATATATTATTAATTAAATAATAAACTTTAATTTGACGTAATTTGCTTTGATTGCTTTACAATATCCTCTAGTACGCACCTACTTAGTTCATTTTCAACGATATGGAGTGACTACCAACTTCTTCATAAGTGTAAAAAATATTGACGGATTTGTACAAAAACAACACTGGTAACAAATAAACACGTTTAGTGATTTTTATTACCATTGGAAATATACTGAGCTGGGAGCTTTAGATACATAAATATAACAACTCTACGGTTCGATTTAAATTCTTTTAATAACCGCCAGTGGCTTCCTCGTTATGAATTAAACATTATCCATCTTCAGGAATGTACCAATTTCATCATTTAACTTATGTGTTTTACAAAATATTTTTTTTTATAAATTAGGAAAATAATAAGTGCAAAGACACGATGAGTTACAATAATAACCTGATAATAATTTCTGAATAAATTGTAAAGTATTTTTTAAAGAGCAAGGTCAGAGGTTCTTGTCCATTCTTCTCAATGCAAAACTGCTTTCTGTACGCGTGTGGCGGTAGTTAAACTTGGCCTGTAAGTTAGGTATATGAGAAAAAACACAAATTATGATTTGATTTTAGTAATAGGTAGCTGTATGTGTATTTTAGTAATAGGTAGTACGTATGTGATGGGTTTGGACTAAAGAATTGAATCTTAAAAGGATACGTTGTAAAATAACTCACACCAGTGTGCACACTGCGGCTTACAGATCTGGGTTCATTAACACTTTTAAAACTTTAGGGTTAACGAGTACAACAAGAAATCTCTTTTAAAAATATTGGGGTGTAAAACTCTTTGTAAAATATTCCTTTATTTCATAAAGGAAAGACATAACTTACAGATTAAAGACTGGAAAAGTCAATTAGGTAATTTTTATCGGAAAAATGCTAATCACAAAATTTTCGACTTTAAACCAAGTCTACGAAGATTCCAAAGCGCCCAAAGAGTAGAATCCCATAACAAACTTAGACGAGTTTTCCCCATACACATATTTACAAAATTCGATCAATAGTCATTTTTGTTAGCCGTGATTGCTTTAATATAATTGATCTGTGACGTATAACTAATGAATTCAATGCTGCACGAGGCCTGACCCGCACTTATCTGGTTCTTTTTTTCATTTTTTGAGCTGACTGATATTTAATACAGTAAATATTTTCTTTAAAAACGGTAGGTACATAAGCACGAGCAATTAGCAAGTCGTCGTACTCGAACTTTGAAATCACATACCGCACATTTTATTCCAGTTACAGTAGATAACCGAAAATGTAGTAGAGTTTTGACTTTTCTACGTAAAAACCTGTGGTAAAAACATTTTTATTTAAATTTTTATAGGTAGGTATCCAATTTGCAAACCGCAATCTCATATAGTTCCACATTTCAATAGACTATTAGTGAAATATTAAATTTTCGTGCTACCAGTGTTTGTAAAAAAATTCCTCCGAAGCGGCGTGACCGATCTTTTTATATGTTTAGTAGTCTGAGAATAGCGTACCTAAATTATTTTTCTACTAGGGGCTTTCATACCCTAAGAGAGAAAGAAAAGCAACGGTTTTCGGGTCAACTAGTAGGTATTTTATATATTTCATAATATTATGGATATCAATCATGTTTTATCCACGGATGTGGATGATAGTCTGGAGGTTTTTGCCATTTTTACCGGACACTAAAAGCGCATGGGAAAAACTAATAGGTATTAGGTACCTCCTGCGGTACCTACTATATAAATCGAACACATAAAAATGTCGTCAAGCATTAATTTACAACACGTAAAAACCCTTATAAGTCCTTATAATTTTAAACATTGATTTTAAATATCAATTGACGAAAACAAATGTCGTAACTGACAGAAATAAAACAATAGCATTAATTTAGTGTGGAATCTTATTCTGTAAAATAAACACTTACAGGATGACCACTATTGTATATGGTTCGTTATACTTTGCTGCTTCAATTTGTGAATCGAAAACTGGAGTTTGAGACAAACCTTTCTTCGTCATTGAGATACAGAAAAAGGGCCTTGGAGGCTAATGATTTTTGGAATTTGTACTTTCACGAAGTTATTTCATTATAATAGAATCATCACAGTACATTTCAATACAAACGATATTTTATTAATTCCATTAAACAGCTAAGATAGGAAAGGGTGCCTAAAAAAAATTGCCCTAGAAATAATTAAAGATAACCAAGATAATAAATAATTATTATAATTTTTTTTGTACAGTCTACAGACATTTTATAGGAGTGTAAAATCTCTTGTGATGAAGCTATGTTATGTTATTCAAGTATGCACAACATTTTGTATCTCATATTTTAATCTTAATTGGCAAACCGCAAATTATCATTTTGAGTACCTACGAGTAAATAGTCATAATATTGACTTAGAAATAGGTACAATGGGTTTCCACTGTTCTGGGTGTTTATAAGCACGACAAAGAAGCGATATTTATTTATTACGTAGAATAGTCAATCTGAATATTAATTAGTACCTCCCCATAGGCTACTCGTTATTCCGGAATTATCAAGGTTACAGTGAAATTTTGTAAAAAAACGTAATTCCCGTGAGGGAATAACCAAGTAGGTATTTTCCTGATTTATAACCTGTTAGCGGACGCCTGCAGCTCCGCCCACGTGTATTTCGGTTTTTCACAAATCTCAAGGGAACCATGGATTTTTCTGGGATAAAAAGTAGCCTATGTTTTGTAGCCTATGTTTTGATCCAGGATATAATCTATGTCCAGTAGGACAGATTAATTTGTTTTGCTATAATCCGCTAACTGAAATGATTCTGTTTGGTACAATATGCAGGAACACTGCCCACATGAAACACCCGACGCACGTTTCGTCCCGACACTGGAACATCCTCAGGAGTTGTTGGCTTCGCAATGCGAAATCGTAGAGACTTCACAATGCGTCTCTACGATTTCGCATTGTGAAGTCATTAATAAAACAAATTAGTCTGTCCTACTATATGATGGATTTCTGCAAAATAACGCCTGCTTCCATTCAAAATTCATCTTTTCAGCCAAATTGGTTGTTGTAAGTTGTGGCGTGAAGGAGTAACAAACATACACACTTTCGCAATATTAGTGTGATAAATTTACCTTTTCTCATAGTGTCTATGTTATCGTTATAAATCTTTTAAGTAATCTCTATCGTTCTTGGGTGATGGGGAAGTACCTATTATTTTAATTTTAATTAACCTAACGGATCCTTCCAATTCACCACAACAAGTGTAAGCGAACAATAACATGCTTAAATTATCGTTGAAGTGATGCGCAATTTTTTTGTTTATAAATAAAAAAATCCAAGCATTACCCAAGCCGAACAAAAACCCGGGTAAAAACTGGGTAAGTACGTCCTATAGCGTCTTTCATAAAAAGGTAATTTTCCATTCCCACCACAGTGCGTCGTGGTCAATACACTACATCCTTTATTAAAGTAATACTATTAGATAATATTTAAATGTAAATACGTCGTGTAGGTACTTTGGTATTAGTATTCACGCCTAAAACCAAAATACCCGTTTTTTTAGAATTAAATACTTTATTACAAATTATAAGAAACCTCGTGACTACTTCGTTGTTGAATCAATTTTACTGTCGTTAGGTACTGTCAGTAGTGTATTGCCATTACTTTCAACTTTATAGGGTTCCGTACCCAAAGTGTAAAAACGGGATCCTATTACTAGTTCGCCGTCCGTCCGTCTGTACGTCTGTCTGACTGTATCTCTTGAACCAAGTTAGCTACATACTTGAAATTTTCACATATGACGTATTTCTTTTGTCGTGAAAACAACACCAGGGAAATCAAAAAAACCTATGGGAATGATGCTCAGTTACGTAATCAATTTGTTGAACAGTTATTCCCATATTGTTTTTTTGAAATTCGTTCCATTTTTATGGAATGAGCGATCAACAGGTTTCGGTGACGATCGTATAGATAAGTCATATTGCGGTTAAAGGCGCTGTACATTGTTGTAAAGCAACCAACAAGCCCGCTAGATAGCAGTTAAAGTGTTGATAAGGAAGTAACTTAGCTAGATACTTTAATGGAACTGCATACCAAAGCATATAAAGGAGAATCCTTATGTTATGGATACGAATAAATTATTCTGTGGTACAGACTAAACAGACAATAATCAAGGGAATTTTCTTAAACAACTTTGTATTTGCAAGATGTGACGCACAATCGGTAGAACCATAATTATTTAAATGAAATGATAATGCATCGTAGTTTTCCAAAAGAACAAAGATTCCAAGAGAACAACTATTGTCGGCAGTATAACCGACTATAATTTTATAATTTACTAGCAGATACCCGCGGCTTCGCACGCGTAAATTTTAGTTTTAACTATTCTACGGGAACCATCCATTTTCCGGAATAAATATTACCCTCTGTGTTAATTTACATGAAACCTATCTTCATTTCAACTTAAAACCAAAAAATTTCAGTAGTTGTGCGTGAAGGAATAAATTTTCTCCCGCATGAATATCTGTTTGTCCCTATTATCACGAAAACAATGGATTTTCCCGAGAAAAAAGTAGTTGATTCTGGGATATATCTATCTCCATTCCAAATTTCAGCCCAATCGGTTCAGAAGTGACGGCACGATGGAGTATTTCTCCCGCAAGAATATCTGCTATTAAACTATTTTCTTAGAAACCATGGTTTTTCCCGGGATAAAAAATTGCCTATGTATTAATCCAGGATAAAACCTATCCCCTTTTTGAATTTCAGTCATATCATTTCAGTAATTACAGGGTAAAATAGTATTTTTCACACGTGAATATCCGTTTTTCAGTTTTCCCGCGGAAACCATGGATTTTCCCGGGATAAAAGTAGCCTTCGTATTAGTCCAGGATATAATCTATCCTTATCCCAAATTTCAGCCAAATCAGTTCAGTAATTACGGCATGAAGGAATATTTTTCCCGCGTGGATTTCTGTTTTTCACTATTATCATAGAAACCATGAAATTTTCCGGGATAAAAAGTAGCCTATATATTAATCCAGGATAAAATCTATCTCCTTTCCGAATTTCGGTAATATCAGGTCAGTAATTACAGCGTAAAGTTTCGCGCGTGACTATCAGTTTTTCAGTTTTCCCGCGAAAACCATGGACTTTTCCGGGATAAAAAAAGCCTTAGTATTAGTCCAGGATATGATCTATCTTTATTCCGAATTTCAGCCATATCAGTTCAGTAATTACGGCGAGAAGTAGTATTTTTCGCGTATGAATATCTGTTTTTCTTTTTTTCCTGCGAAAACCAAGGATTCTTTCGGGATGAAAAGTGATCTTTGTATTAAAACAGGATAAAATCTATCTCCATGCCAAATTTCAGCGAAATCTGTTTAGTAGTGAAGTAGTAATTTTCAGGTTTTAGTTTCAGGTTTCCCGCGGAAACCATGGATTTTTCCGGGATGAAATGTAGCCTATTTATTAACCCTGGATATAATCTATCTCCATTACAAATTTCAGCCAAATCGGTTGTGTACTTGCGGCATGAAGATTTTTTTCCGCGTGAATTTCGGTTTTTAACTAATCCCACGGGAACCATGAATTCTTGCGGGATGAAAAGTAGCCTATGTGCTTATCCAAGATACAATCTACCTCCATTCCAAATTTTAGCCCAATCTGTTCAGTAGTTGTGGCGTGAAGACGTATTTTAACTTGATAAAATCCAAACTTCGGACCCCCGTTTCACCCCCTTAGAGGGTGAATTTTGAAAAATCCTTTCTTAGTGCACCCCTAGGCCTCACAAGGAACATGTGTGCCAAATTTGGAGTCTCTAGACCCAGCGGTTTGGGCTGTGCGTTGATATGTCAGTGAGTCAGTCAGTATCTTCTTTTATATATTTAGATATGCTTGCCGTCAGAATAATTATTGGTTTATTAATTACTAGCTGTTGCCCGCGGCTCCGCCCGCGTGAATTACGGTTTTTTTACATAATATACCTTCCTACTTGAATTCCTTGATTTTTCGCGGGATTCTGGTGTGATGTTGTACATCAAACCTGTTCTTACTTTACACGGGTTATCTTGTAGTGATTTAGAAAACTCCTTTTTTTTTACTAATAATATAAAGTTTCATTAATACGTAGTTGAAAGATCAAAAGGACGATTTTAACTGTCGATATTTCGACCCAGTGGCACAGGTCTCGAAATATCGACAGTTAAAATCGTCCTTTTCATTGTGATTTTTATTCTGAAACCACGAATGACGAAATATGTAAAAAATCATTAAACCATGTGAAAAGTTGTACTGGTGGTAGAACTCTTCTTTCAGAGTTCGGCCGGGTAGGTACCACTGGGATAAAATACTCTACTAACAATATTCCCCAGCCCAACATAATACACCTAAGAGTCTTTTAAAAATCTTTGCTTCATCTCAATACAATCCAAAACATCAGAATGGGCAATGGCTATATATTTCTTTACGTATAAGAAGACCTTAGATGACAGTCAGTCGGTTAGGATCGATAAGACCTAAGAGTTAAAAATATTTGTGAACCATTATCTTACCCTTTCCATATTGCGGATGATAAAGACGCGGCACTCCGGGAATGTCGACAGAAGTGAAAACTTGTCTTAACAGTGCCATCTTAATATAAAGTCAGGAAACAGTAAATAACATGACAGTTAATTTTTATTTAAAAAAATTCGTTAGTACCTACCTATCTCAGAGTTTTACATTCAAGTTCCACATAAATTGTAGAGATGGCGCTATACGGTATAACGTAGCGATAACGCCAGTTACATGATTTTTGTTCACCCTAAAAGTGAAAAATTTGAAACCATACAAAATCTCCTGCTAAGCCTATGTATTTACGGCTGTAAGGGTACTCCAGTCGTACTTGAGCCCTACGTCCTAGCCCTAGGTTCTTTGTGCATTCCGAGTTTCAAGTCACCTACCTACTTGAACTTAGCGCTAAAGGTTCTGATGTCTGTAATTTCTGAACTACAAAAGTGATGATGATAAGATTTGTATGGAATAATCTTTAAAGAACCTCCTTTCTAACAAAAAAAGAATGAATGGAATCGGACAACGCGTTAATGAATTATAACTAAAAAACGTTTGGACTTTGATGCCGTCTTCCAGGGAAACCATGATGTATTTCGGGACAAAAAGTATCCTATGTCCTACCTCGGGGTATGAACTATAATCATGTCAAGTTTCATTTAAATCCATCCAGCGGATTAGCCGTGATGCCCGGTCGTGAAACAGACAGACAGACAGACAGACAGACAGACAGACAGACAGACAGACAAAAATTAAACAAATTACAGTTTTGGCTTCAGTATCGACTAAATAGTGTCCTCCAACAAAAATTTTCAAAATATCTTCAATGTACAGAATTCGACCCTTTACAGTTTTATTATAAGTATATAGATTATTCTCTTTTTGGATTTATGGTAATAATTTTGACCATTGCTCAAAAATTACCTAATCTGTATAAATCAAAAACAAAGGTTACTGACCGCTATATCAACTGATATATATTTTTATGTTTAATTATTTTTAGTTAATTTTCCACTTTATTCGAGTATCTACAAAAATCCAAAAAATGTACGAGTATGTATTTTTGTTTAAAATCATATACTACACAGAATTATAATTAGTGCCAAGAAAAGCAAAATATATATTTGAGTAATTATCAAGGACTTCAGCAAAGTATTTTATTCCATACAACCTTACATGTAATTAAAAAAAATAAAACTACTTTTTGATCATTATTTCCAACTCCGCAGCAGGCAGCGAAGTATAGTGTAGGTATAGTTGTATTAAGTTACTTACGAGAATCTTCCACAAACTGAGAACACTAATTAAGAAGTATCAAAATAATAATTCGAATTGCACGTTTATTCCTTTTTTATTTTATTTTATCGTCAGACGGATTTTCCATTAAATGCTCAAGTACCTACCTAGAGCCACTCTACAGCTTAAACTTTGACGAACCTATAACTGTTCGTTAAAGTTTGATCATATAATTAAAATTAAACTTTAACAAAATTAAACTTAAAAAAATAATAAACAATTAATTAATACAACCTTTACGTCAGCGCAATATTTTATATAGAATAGGTTAATAAAGTTATTTGTATTATTGTATGGTCTTATGAATAGGATGCAATTAACCGGTTATTAACTAGACGATGTAGACTGTAGATGTATGAAGATTACACATATACGAGTATTAATTACATTTATGATCATTGATCAGTACTGGATTCCGAGGCGAACGTTGACGGGTATCCACGTGTACTTGACACAGCACGCTGGGCTCATGTTTATGAACTGCCATGTTGCGTGATTGTAAGGACAGAATAAACATCGAAGTATTTATAACTGGGTAGTTCTTGAATACGGGGATGAATACTTGAATCTTGAGTACGGGGAAGCCCGTGCATTGCGGTCTGTGGCCACTGGTCGTAGAAGACAGAAGGGATCAGAGATAATTGTAGAATGTAGCAATGTAAACAAAATCAAGGCCAGTATAAATTTAATAAAATGTTCAAAAAAACTTTCCTACAAACCAGTGGCGTTAGTACAAGTTGTTGCATAAATTTCAATTCGAATCTCGATTCGGTTACACCACACAATCTCTATTATGCGTGGAGTAACCGAATACGTGTAATGCTATCGAATTATTAGCATTATTGTATCTTGTACTAGTCCTGCAGCTTAATTTTCGTGGGAAAGAACGAGACACGGATTCGTAGCTTCACTGGAGAAGCCGTTTTGCCGCTACGTAGGAATAACAGGAGTTCGTAGCTTTATTGGAGACACCTCTACGCCGTAGCGCTACGAAAGCGCCCTAAAATTCATTACCGAGCGCTGACTTGCTCCGTCCACTCCGTCTAATCATAACCTATATATTCGTTGTCATAACATTAGTGTTTTCAACCTTCAACTTCAAAAAAGGAGGAGGTTCTCAATTCGACTATGTTTTTTTTTAATCTTTGTTACCTCATTGACAACTTTTGATTGGATTCAGTAATTTTGATGATTCTTTTTATATTAGAAAGCTGACGCTTTCCGTGAGGTCCCATTTCAATTAAGTCTAGTTCTGATAATGGTATCCATGAAAAAACCATATAAGTCTTATATTTTTAATTGGAAAGGATGTTATTCAACAGTAGTTCAAAGAGAGTTGTAGTCGGTTTTTCGTAGTATATTATTAGTATTTGTCAATTCACTATCACCATTTTTTTTTATTAACTTGCTTGTACTCGTAACTTTACATTGTCTGCCTAAGTAATTAATTATTTATTTATTATTTTATTGTATACGGGCTTCGACTTATAAGATATTTACGGAGCAAAACGTATAACAAAGACTTAAATATGGTTCAGGGGCCTAACATTTTAATAATAATTAGTGAGTTCAAGCTGTATTATAACGGAAAATCCATAAAAAACCAGCTACGTCATAGCAATGGTAATTTACGTGCTCAATTTCTTCAACAATACTTATTATCTTAATATTTTCCAAACTTTAAATAACTTTATTCGATATAAATTATAAGTACCTAGACCTACTTAACTTAAAGGAACTTGTAAACTCCCATAACTATAAATCAGTGATTAGGTATATTTTTAATTAAACGTAAGTAAATCATTAAATTGTTTCTAACATAAAATAATGAGGTAATTACTACGAGTAACAAAATATTTATTAAGATAAAAAATACTGAGCTTTGGACGTTAAATAATTTTAATTAACTAACTTGATATTTTAGTTCCGTGATCATTTGTTGTTATTGTAATAACCTGCACCGTGCTACTTATACTACTCATAACACAGATGACTATTATCTGCGTATTATGTAAATTAAGGTTTTTTTGTAAATAAATAAGCAAAAACAAGTGATAGTGTTCAACATTTCCTAATTTAATATTTTATAATAAGTGGACTTCTTCTCAGTGCAGGGCGCGATGAAAGTTGGAACCCTCGTGAACTTAGTTTTAGTTGACTTGGAATTATCACCATACATATGCGACAAATATCATATTGACGTTTTACAAGAGCCTGTATGTTAGGCCTACGTGAAATAAAGATAGTTTGAGTTTGAGTTTTATTGTTGTTATGTAACCACGTCTTAGTATATGTAGAGTATGTGTGTTGGCTATGAAATTTTTCATACTTATAGATATTTCAGTCGACGATGACGCGCCCACTCTGTAGTACGAGGGTGGTTCAAATATAAACCGGAATTTTGAAATAAAAAAAATAATATTAAGTTAAAGAGCTGAAATTTTGTATAGTTTTTCTAGATACTCTCTGTCACACTCTACACACTTTTGCCACCTATCCGCAAGCTTTTTGATGCCTTTTTTCGTAAAAATCTCGGCTTGTCACGTAACCATTTGCGCACGCGAAGGATTCTACATCCGTATTGCTTTCGAACGGCAGTCCGCCAAGTGCCTCTTACAATGGAGTAAATAAATAATAGTCACATGGCGACAAATTGGGACAATAAGGAGTGGTTTTCAGTGTTGCCCAACCCAATTCGTAAAATGTTTCCATCGTAAGCACGCAAACTTCCCAGCGTGTGAATTTTTGCTCAAAATTCAGGAGTCTTGGCACCAATCTGGCTGAAATTTTACGGGAACCGACCCGTAACTGAAAACTTCGTAACAGATCAATTTCAACATTTTAAGCGACCACTTTGACGACACTAAATTTTTTCGTGCGTTTATTCAAAAATTCCGGTTCATATTTGAACCTCGTAATAGTAGTAAAAAAAAATGAAAAATATTTATTTCGCCATCCAAGTTTTAAAACATTATATTGTGATTTGGGACCAACCCAATAAGTGCCTAGTTAAAAAACTAGTACTTGTGGCAGGCAGCCGCCAGCCCCGCTCTTCCATAGCATATAAAAAGTGTGTGTGTGTGTGTGAGTAGAAGTAGTAGTAGTTTGGTATTTAGATCCTATTCCAGTCTAGGGATGCAACAATGCCCTCATCGGTTGATTCAAGATTTTCAAATCCCGTATAGGATTAAAATAAGTATTTCTGTAACATGCACTAAATAAGTTTTATTTTTAAGAAGCTTTAATGAAAGTACTATAGGTACCGGTTTAATTGGCCGGTGACATTGATATCGAATATTAATTACATATTGCAAGACTGGACAACGTAAGATAGGCAAAACTTAGCAATTATCTTAATATGATTTATTGATTATTAAACTTCAGCTGCTCTTAAAACTAAGTATACTTAGATGACAAAAAATAAGATTTCTTTTTATTTTAAGTCTGAATGAGTTAATTCTCTGGAACTGCTATATTGATTTTATCCCACTTAATTTTTTTTCTACTTATTGACGAATTGAATACTGCTTTGCTCTAAAATCTAGATAGATATACCTTCTTGTAAGCTTTTCAAAAAATTTCCGCGGGACGCGATCGAAGTCATTGCGAAACTAGTTACCCATACAAAATGTATTCCTATATCGATTACGAAAAATGTCATAGTTGCAAATTCAAATGCCCTTGCTTGCGAATATTTCGGATCTATTATGCAACCTGTGATGAAATTGTTTCAATGAGTCGATTCGAAGCGGATATGTTTCCGCCAGGGAGGTCTACTAGCGCTCGCGAGTGTGGGTCGCCTTGCTGCGGCAAGGTGGCGGCTAGCTCACCTTCCGCATATCGCCAATTACTTGCAGAACAAATGCAATGTCGTGTCAATGTCCGAAGAAGGCAATGACGAAATACGCTACGCTAAGAGGACGGAAAAGATGTGACGTATGTTGAAGACAATTCTCAAAATTTTTTTTTCTTGTCCGTGTAATCTGCAATCAGCCCCAGGGCTATGGCAAATTTGTTGTTTGCTGTTAATGTTTTGGGAGGTCGACCCTCATTAGGAGACGGCACTCTTATTTTTATGCCTGGGTTTGCTAGTCCAGGTCCAGGATGCGCTTTCTTTTAAGACGCCTAGGACAGTTGTCAACTAGGAGTCCGCTAGCCAAGGAGTTGGGGTGGGTCTGCAGCCGCGCCTCTCAAATATGGCATCGCACGTCGTACATTTCGGTACCGCTGACATCTTCACAAATCGCTGTCGGTCGCTTACATTAGCGCCATTATACAGTTTTGACAAATTAAAAATCCGGCTTCAGGGCGGAGCCTAAAATTGAATGCGTGACGTCAGTAAGTGCCGATCCTTTAATATGTTTAATCAATGGAAGAAGGTAATGAGCTAATGACATTGCCCACCATAATCCACGTGTTGAGTGGTGTTAATGAGATAATAAATTGCTAATTAGATTTATTGCTATATCCATTCCATGGTGTCAAAGGCACTGAGTATATTAATTAGTATCTGGACAACTAGACAACGTGTAGAAAACCTCATTAATTGAGTTATTAACTAATTGAGTTTTAAAGGCAGTGTTGATGGCTTTAATAAGATATTGATTTATTATTGTATTAGGTTAAGTAAGTTTATGATTTAAAAATGAAAAATGTTAAATGTCTAGCATAGACATAGTTAAATCTTGGCACATGAATTAAACTTAGGTAGAATTAGCTAGCTAATATAAAAGGTAATAAAAAATATTTCATAACAGCTAATTATTTATTTGAATTTATTAGCTGATACTCGTAAATTCGGAAGCTCCTTCGTGTTTCCCTTAGATAAGAAAACCTTTTTGTTGTTGTTGTTGTTGATTTCGTTTATGGCTTTTGTTTGTGCCAAAGCAGCACTGAGTACTTCGCCAATGTCACGTGGGACAAAGAAAACCTTTTTACATAAGGATAGTAATTTTCTGACTGAAAAACATTTTTGGAATAGGAAATGAAATAGTAGAATCAGAATTTACCTCGTAGACTACCCAAATAATATTGGGGAGATGATGGTATATTTCCAAAACTTATAGCAGTGATCTTGATGCGACAGAAGATATGAATAGGTAAGTATATACTTACTTAAAAATAATGATGGCTTTTCTTTAAACCACAAAAGAGTAGGTACCTACATTTTAACGAAATGCAGACGTTTTCAAGGCAGGTTCAAAACTACAATACTTTTTGAGATTGATATTGTAAAGAGACGTAGTTTCATTTTGTTTCAAGCACCATCCACTTGTAATTTCGTTGTTGTGTTATATATTTTTAAACTTTTACATCCGGTTTCTTCAACTGACTTTTACTGAAACGTTATAGTTAAATATGGCTGTCTGATCCTTATGTCTTTCTAGATATGGGTCAGACCACCATATTTAACTTTTACTATTCAGTAAAAGTTAGTTGAAGAAACCAGGTGTAGGAGACTAAAGTGAAGTACTATATAATTAGCTACCTACCTTTTTCTAACTTTAGACGTTCTAGAACCGTGAAGCATAAATTATTATAGGTAGCTAGACACTTAAAATTAACGAAGCACTTAATGCAATTAATTTTTTATTTAAATATGTAGGTACATACGAGGAACATCTTTTGTTTAGTTTTTAAAATGATGATACATGATAAAGTGAATTATGAATTATTCACGTTGTGATTTAAATTATCTACTCTCCGATCATTTCCTATTGAAATCAAAGCATAATAGTTTTACCACACAATATTATAGGTATCTTCGTATCCAATTTTTTGTATCACGTTTTTGTGCGATTTCTTCAAACTTTGTTCAGATACAAGAGTGGTTTTAGGGTTCCGTACCCAATGGGAAAGCGGGACCCTATTACTGAGACTTCGACGTCCGTCCGTCTGTCCGTCTGTCACTAGGCTGTATCTCTTAAACCGTAATAATATACAATAATACTGCTATAAAAACAATATATAATAATAATACATATAACAATAATTCCTATACGATGAAGAGCGTGGAAACTTTTTACATGCTTTTATGATATTGAATATACCTACCTGATTTTTTAGGGTTCCGTACTCGAAAGGTAAAAAAGGAACTCTATTAGTGAGAGTTCGCTGTCCGTCCATCAGTCTGTCACCAGGCTGTATCTCTGGAACCGTGATAGCTACAGACTTGAAATTTCACACATGATGTATTTCTGTTGCCGCTATAACTACAAATATTAAAAAATGGAATCAAAAGAATATTTGAGGGGGCTCCCATACACCAAACGTGATTTTCTGCTTGTTTTTGCTCGATATTGATAACGGCAACAGGCAGAGGTGCTTCAATTTTTCACAGTATATTTAGTTATATACTTACTGTAAAAAATAAACAGTTCAATTAAAATAAAATAAAAAATTAAGAGGGGCTCCCGTACAATAAACGTGATTTTTAGCTCGTTTTTGATACTTTAGATATACCTACTTTAATACTACAGAGAAAGGGAATATACGCTTGATGGTACGGAACCGTCAGTGCGCGAGCCCGACTCACACTTGACCAATTTTATTTATTATTATGTTGATAACTACTTAATCAGTATTCATTTACACTATGAGGAACAATATTTGTATAAGAGGTAAGTAAGTCTTATTATTTTGTTTATATGCACAAAGTCCGTTCGCGTGTAAATTATGTAGAGGTTGGCAATTATTGACCTACCTATGTCATAATCATTATCCTTTTACGCAGTTTTTACCCTCAAAACTACCTTTTTAAAGGAAATGGGATACGCTTTTGCAACTCCCTAATGAAATATTAAACTTATCAATAAGTTCAAAGTCGCTGTAAAACGAAAGCTCATTAATAAAGCTTACTATAGTATTAAAGATGACTTACATGATCAAATCCTTGGGGATGAATGAACTGTTGTAATTATACTAGCTCAATTAGTTTTAAGAGCCTTTGTGAATTGGTGATAACAGAAAACAAAACCCGGCTGAGTTTGTTGTGGGCTTCTTCTCAGTGCAGGGCGCGTTGAAACCCTCGTAAACTGAGTTTTAAGTCGACTTGGAGTTATCGCCATACAAATGTGACAAATATCATATTGACCTATTACAAGAGCCTGTATATTAGGCCTATGTGATATAAAGATATTTTGAATTTTCAAGCACTAAAAGTATCTACCTACCTACTGTAAGTACCTACCTATGTCTAAGATCAATGTGTATACTTTTACATTAAACCACTAATAATAATAATTAATTATTATTAAAGGTAGATTATAATATTATTTCATCAAATCAGAAGAGGTCTAGGTACGTATAGGTACCTACCATAGATATATACCAATACTGTAACAATTAATATATCTAAAATAAAATCTGTGACCTAGAGTTAATTATCTTAATTAGGATTATCTTAATCAGTAAAAAAACACGTGTATTTTGTAGGTACCTACGTATATTCCGTCCGATACTTCGGTATTATTATTTCACTTATATGTAAATTATAATATACCTACTTATCTACAATCAGAGTCCCGATGTATGCAAAGAAAACTAGTTAGGTACCTATGGCGTCATTGTATCATGATTAACATAAACTAGTTTTGTTTTATGGAAACTAAGACGTATCAATAACATAATAAGTTTATGATCCGCATCAGGTAGCTTATAGGTTTTACATTTTTCTTGCATTGCGTTGTTAACATTTTGGACATCCTACGTCATTAATATATATATAGCTACTCGTGCTGATTCACTCACTCACTCACTCACTGATTGATCACCTCTCCTGAACAATTTTGTATGAAAATTTTTTTTTTCATGAATGGGGTCGTATAGAAGAAAAAAATTCATTCGGAGGAAAAATACGGAGAGAGCTGATGATTGAGGATTTCGAAGACGGGTGAAGAGCACGGGGAGGGTATTAAAGATAGGTGGGGGGTGCTCGACCAAATGTCATTCGAAATGTCATGCAATTGGCAGTGAGCTGAAAAAAAGTTCAAAATGGCGGATTCAAGATGGCCGCCATACAAACTTCATCGGTGTCCATCTCGAAGAGTATAAAAGATGGAAGAGTGGTTTCTTGGAGAGAAATGATCAGGACCCGAAGGTCTATTCGATGGATAGAAAAAAAATCAAAATGGCGGAATTTAGTTTTCCATAGAAAATGTATGGGGAATGTTGAAGAGACTAACAGTTGGTAATTATGCAAGGTTGTGACGCGGTTTTTCGGAGAGTTACTAGAGAAAAATATGGAGAGAGCTGATGATTGAGGATTTCGGGGACGGGTGAAGAGCACAGCCAGGGTATCGAAGATAGGTGGGGGGTGCTCGACCAAATGTAACTCGAAACGCCATCCAATTGGCAGTTAGCTGAAAAAAAATCAAAATGGCGGATTCAAGATGGCCGCCATACAAATTTTGTGTTTTTATATCTCGGAAAGTATAAAAGATAAGAGAGTGATTTCTTTGCAAGACGTAATTAGAATCTCAAGGTCTACGGGATGAATGAAAAAAAATCAAATTGGTTGAATTTATTTTTCCATGGAAAATGTGAATGCTACAATAAACCCAAAGGCCTAAGAAAAACTATGAAAAGTATGAGAAGAGATGATGGTCTACGATTTGGATGATGATTGAGGAGCACGGTCATGGATTTAAAGATATTTAAGGGCTGTTTGAATAAAATCCGAGGTAATTCTTTTAGCCCATTGCCAATCGGATTCCAATTGGCGATGGAGATGACGGCGATTCTTTTATAGGTGAGAAGACAGCCCGCGGGCCACATGTGGCCCGCGCTCCCACGCGCCCTACTAGTTATATACTATATATATAGCTGCTTGTGCTGATTGGCCACTGACTGACTGATTGATCACCTCTCCTGAACAATTTTGTATGAAAAATATTTTTTTCAAGGATGATGTCGTATAGAGGGGAAAAATTCATGAGGAGGAAAAATACGGAGAGACCTGATGATTGAGGATATCGAAGACGAATGAAGAGCACAGCCAAGGGTATTGGAGATAGGTGGGGGGTGCTCGACCAAATGTCATTCGAAATGTCATCCAATTGGCAGTGAGCTGAAAAAAAGTTCAAAATGGCGGATTCAAGATGGCCGCCATACAAACTTCATCGGCGTCCATCTCGAAGAGTATAAAAGATGGAAGAGTGGTTTCTTGACAAGAGTTGATGAGAACCCGAAGGTCTATTCGATGGATAGAAAAAAAAATCAAAATGGCGGAATTTATTTATCCATAGAAAATGTATGGGGAATATTGAAGAGACCACGAGTTGTAAAACATGAAGTGCTTTGATGCCGTTTTTTGGAAGACTACCAGAGAAAAATATGGAATGAGGTGATGATTGAGGATTTTAAAGACAGTCAAGGAGCATGGGCAAGGTATTATAGTTAGGTGGGGACTACTGAAACAAAAAATACTCGGAACTTCACGCAATTGACAGTGAGCTGAAAAAAAAACCAAAATGGCAGATTCAAGATGGCCGCCATACAAATTTCGTGTTGTTCTGCCTCGGAAAGTATAAAAGATAAGAGAGTGGTTTCTTTGCAAGAGGTAATCAGGATCTCAAGTACTACGGGATGCATGAAAAATAATTCACTGTGGCGGAATTTATCTTTCCATGGAAAATGTACATACTATGAAGAGACAATGATCTAGGGTTTGGATGATGATTGAGGAGCACTGTCATGGTTTTAAAGATAGTTAAGGGCTGTTCGAAAAAAATACGCTGAACCTCATCCGATGAGGTTCAGCGTATTTTTTTGTTCGAACTGTCCTTAACTATCTTTAAAACCATGACAGTGCTCTTTGGTAATTTTTTCAGCTCACTGCCAATCGGATTCCAATGGGCGATGGAGATGACGGCGATACCTTTATGGGCGGGAAGACTGCACGCGGGCCACATGTGGCCCGCGCACACACGCGCCCTACTAGTTATTAATATATATATAGCTGCTTGTGCTGATTCATTCACTCATTGATCACCTCTCCTGAACAATTTTGTATGAAAAAATTTTTTTTCAAGTATGGGTTCGTATAGAAGGTAAAAATTCATGAGGAGGAAAAATACGGAGAGAGCTGATGATTGAGGATTTCAGAGACGGATGAAGAGCACAGCCAAGGGTATTGGAGATAGGTGGGGGGTGCTCGACCAAATGTCATTTGAAACGTCATCCAATTGGCAGTGAGCTGAAAAAAAATTCAAAATGGCGGATTCAAAATGGCCGCCATTCCAATTTCGTCGATATCTCGCAAAGTATAAAAGATGGAAGAACGGTTTTTTGACAAAAGCTGATCAGGACTCGAAGATCTACGTGATAAATAGAAAAAAAAATCCAATATGGCGGAATTTTTTTTTTCCATAGAAAATATATGGGGAATGTTGAAGTGACTAACAGTTGGTAATTAAGCAAGGTTGTGATGCGGTTTTTTGGAGAGTTACTAGAGAATAATATGGAGAGAGCTGATGATTGAGGATTTCGGGGACGGGTGAAGAGCACAGCCAGGGTATCGAAGATAGGTGGGGGGTGCTCGACCAAATGTAACTCGAAACGCCATCCAATTGGCAGTTAGCTGAAAAAAAATCAAAATGGCGGATTCAAGATGGCCGCCATACAAATTTCGTGTTGTTCTATCTCGGAAAGTATAAAAGACAAGAGAGTGATTTCTTTGCAAGACGTAATTAGAATCTCAAGGTCTACGGGATGAATGAAAAAAAATCAAAGTGGTTAAATTTATTTTTCCATGGAAAATGTGAATGCTACAATAAACAAGGCCTATGAAAAACTATGAAAAGTATGAGAAGAGATGATGGTCTACGATTTGGATGATGATTGAGGAGCACGGCCATGGATTTAAAGATAGTTAAGGGCTGTTTGAATAAAAAATACACTGAACCTCACCGGTGAGGTTCAGTGTATTTTTTATTCGTGTATTTTTTATAGCGTTTGAATAAAAAATACACTGAACCTCACCGGTGAGGTTCAGTGTATTTTTTATTCAAAACAGCCCTTAACTATCTTTAAATCCATGACCGTGCTCCGAGGTAATTCTTTTAGCCCATTGCTAATCGGATTCCAATTGGCGATGGAGATGAAGGCGATTCTTAAATAGGTGAGAAGACAGCCCGCGGGCCACATGTGGCCCGCGCTCCCACGCGCCCTACTTGTTATATATATAGCTGCTCGTGCTGATTCACTGACTCATTGATCACCTCTCCTGAACAATTTTGTATGAAAAAAAAATTTTTTACTGATCTCTTCGTATAGAGGGGAAAAATTCATTAAGAACAAAAATATGGAGAGAGCTGATGATTGAGGATTTCGAAAACGGGTGAAGAGCACAGCCAAGGGTATTGCAGATAGGTGGGGGGTGTTCGACCAAATGTCATTTGAAATGTCATCCAACTGCCAGTGAGCTGAAAAAAAATTCAAAATGGCGGATTCAAAATGGCCGCCATTCGAATTTTGCCGATATCTCGGAAAGTATAAAAGATGGAAAAATGGTTTCTTGGCAAGAAGTGATCAGGACCCGAAGGTCTATTTGATGGATAGAAAAAAAAAATCAAAATGGCGGAATTTATTTTTCCATAGAAAATGTATGGGGAATGTTGAAGAGACTAACAGTTGGTAATTATGCAAGGTTGTGATGTGGTTTTTCGGAGAGTTACTAGAGAAAAATATGGAGAGAGCTGATGATTGAGGATTTCGGAGACGGGTGAAGAGCACAGCCAGGGTATCGAAGATAAGTGGGGGATGCTCGACCAAATGTAACTCGAAACGTCATCCAATTGGCAGTTAGCTGAAAAAAAAAATCAAAATGGCGGATTCAAGATGGCCGCCATACAAATTTCGTGTTGTTCTATCTCGGAAAGTATAAAAGATAAGAGAGTGATTTCTTTGCAAGACGTAATTAGATTCTAATTACGTCTTGCATTCTACGAAAAAAAATCAAAGTGGTTGAATTTATATTTCCATGGAAAATGTGAATGCTACAATAAACAAGGCCTATGAAAAACTATGAAAAGTATGAGAAGAGATGGTGGATGAGACGAGACGATTGGTGGAAGAGACGATTTGGATGATGATTGAGGAGTTAAATCCATGACCGTGCTCCGAGGTAATTCTTTTAGCCCACTGCCAATCGGATTCCAATTGGCGATGGAGATGACAGCCATTCTTTTATAGGTAAGAAGACAGCCCGCGGGCCACATGTGGCCCGCGCTCCCACGCGCCCTACTAGTTAATATATATATAGCTGCTCGTGCTAATTCACTGACTGATTGATCACCTCTCCTGAACAATTTTGTATGAAAAATGTTTTTTCAATTACCATTTCGTATTGAAGAAAAAAATTCATTCGGAGGAAAAATACGGAGAGAGCTGATGATTGAGGATTTCGGAGACGGATGAAGAGCACAGCCAAGGGTATCGGAGATAGGTGGGGGGTGCTCGACCAAATGTCATTCGAAACGTCATCCAATTGCCAGTGAGCTGAAAAAAAATTCAAAATGGCGGATTCAAAATGGCCGCCATTCGAATTTCGCCGATATCTCGGAAAGTATAAAAGATGGAAGAATAGTTTCTTGACAAGAGGTGATCAGGACTCGAAGGTCTATTTGATGGATAGAAAAAAAAATCAAAATGGCGGAATTTTTTTTTTCCATAGAAAATGTACATGGCGGATGTTTAAGTAGAAAAAGTTGGACGGCAAGCAGGGGGGAAGACAGCACGCGGGCCACATGTGGCCCGCGCCACCACGCGACCTACTAGTTAATATATATATAGCTACTCGTGCTGATTGGCCACTGACTCACTGACTGATTGATCACCTCTCCTGAACAATTTTGTATGAAAAAAATTTTTTTTACGGATGGGGTCGTATAGAGGGGAAAAATTCATTCGGAGGAAAAATACGGAGAGAGCTGATGATTGAGGATTTCGAAGATGGGTGAAGAGCACGGGGAGGGTATTGAACATAGGTGGGGGGTGCTCGACCAAATGTCATTCGAAACGTCATGCAATTGGCAGTGAGCTGAAAAAAAGTTCAAAATGGCGGATTCAAAATGGCCGCCATTTGAATTTCCTCGCTATCTCGGAAAGTATAAAAGATAGGTGACCACGACCTGTGCCACTGGGTCGAAATATCGACAGTTAAAATCGTCCTTTTCAATGTGATTTTTATTCTGAAACCACGAAATATTTCAAAAATCATAAAATCATGTGAAAATTTGTACTGGTGGTAGAGCTCTTCTTTCAGGGTTCGGCCGGGTATGTACCACTGGGATAAAATACTCTACTAACAATATTCCCCGGGGCCCGGCCCAAGATAAGAGTCATTTAAAAATCTTTGCTTCATCTCAATACAATCCAAAATATCCGAATGGGCAATGGTTATATATTTATTTACGTATAAAAAGACCAATGAAATTCAGTCAGTTAGGATTTGTGAACCATTATTTTACCCTTTCCATATTGCGGATGATAAAAAAAGACGCGGCACTCCGGGAATGTCGACAGAAGTGAAAACTTTAATATGTTCATGTAATGGTTAATGTCTAAACAGTGCCATCTTAATATAAAGTCATGAAACAGTAAATTACATGTCAGTTAATTATTATTTTAAAAAATTCGGTAGTACGGTACCTATCTCAGAGTTTTACATTCAAGTTCCACATAAATTGTAGAGATGGCGCTATACGGTATAACGTAGCGAGTTTCATGATTTTTGTTCACTCTAAAAGTGAAAATCTTAAACCATACAAAATCTTCTGCTAAGACTATTTATTTACGGCTGTAAGGATAGTCCAGTCTAACTTTAGCTCTACGTCTTAGCCCTAGGTTCTTTATCCATTCCGAGTTTCAAGTCACCTACTTGAACTGATCGCTAAAGGTTCTGATGCCTGTAATTTCTGAACTACAAAAGTGATGATGATAAAATTTGTATGGAATAATCTGTAAATAACCTCCTTTCTAACAAAGAAAAAATGAATCAAATCGGACAACGCGTTAATGAATTATAAGTAAATACAGATTTTGACTTTGATGCCGTCTTCCAGGGAAACCATGATGAATTTCGGGACAAAAAGTATCCTATGTCCTACCTCGGGGTATGAGCTATAATCATGTAAAGTTTCATTTAAATCCATCCAGCGGATTAGCCGTGATGCGCGGTCGTGAAACAGACAGACAGACAGACAGACAGACAGACAGACAGACAGACAGACAGACAAAAATTAAAAAAATTACAGTTTTGGCTTCAGTATCGTCTAAATAGTGTCCTCCAACAAAAATTTTCAAAATATCTTTAATGTACAGAATTCGACCCTTTACAGTTTTATTATAAGTATAGATATAGATAGATAGAAGAAGAACGGTTTCTCGAGAAGAGTTGATCAGGACTCGAAGATCTACGCGATGAACAGAAAAAAAATGCAATATGGCGGATTTAATTTTTTCCATAGAAAATGTATGGGGAATTTTAAAAAGATTTTTGTAGGGGGTCTTCTCCCCTATGCCACATGTGGCCCGCGGGCCACATGTGGCCCGCGCACCCACGCGCCCTACTAGTCTAATATACGTCTGCCTACTAATACCAATGATGAGGTATACTAAAGTTTTATATTAATGGGTAATACCTACTAACTCAAACTCAAATGATTTATTTCATATAGGCCTTACTTGTTGTTGTTACGCATAGTCAGTAATGAAATGAAATGAAATGAAATGAAATGAAATGAAATGAAATGAAATGAAATTCTTTATTTCACATAGGCTTAGATATAAGCTCTCATGAAAATGTCGAGACTCTACCGCCAGGTTCGGAAAGCAGGATTGCACCGAGAAGAACTGGCAAGAAACTCGGTACTTGCTCTTTTAAAAAAAAAAAATGTCTCAATATACAATTTTTAGTACTTAGTATGAAACAATATTTTTAAGATATCTCGTGAGGAGATGGAAGCATATCACTATCGTTCCAAGAATCTTTGTTATTTAAAAATTCTTCAATGGTGTAGTAACCCTGATTTATTAGATGTTTTTTGACAGTATCTTTAAACCGGTGCAAAGGTAAGTCCAAGACAGACTTCGGGATCATATTGTAGAAGCGTACACTCAACCCCACAAAGGACTTTTGTACCTTACGCAAACGGTGTGGCACTACAACTAACTTATGTGCTCCACTTCTAATTGGACGGTTACTTATATCTATCCGTTTATTGTAATTATTAATATTTTGACGTACAAACAGTAGACAATTATAAATGTATTGACACGCCACTGTAAGAATGCCTATTTCTTTAAATTTTTGGCGAAGAGATTCGCGTGGCTTCATTTTGTATATGGATCTAATAGCTCTCTTTTGCAATACAAATATAGTTTGAATATCAGCAGCTTTGCCCCATAATAGAATACCATAGGACATAACACTGTGGAAGTAGGCGTAGTAAACAAGCTTGGCTGTATCAATGTCTGTAAATTGTCTAATTTTTCTCACAGCATAGGCAGCTGAACTAAGTTTACCTGCCAGAGTCTCAATATGAGCGCCCCATTGTAGTTTATCATCTAAGGTTACCCCCAGAAATACTGTAGAGTTCTCCATTTTTAGTGTTTCTCCATTCACAATCACCTTTTTGTTGCTAACTAATTTTTTTACGTTTGGAAGTGCGAACTCAATGCACTTAGTCTTTTTTGAATTTAAAACCAAATTGTTAACTGTGAACCAGTGCGATACGTGCGCGATAGCACAATTTACATCGTCATAATTTTCTTTACTTTTATCTATTTTAAAAACTAGGGAAGTGTCATCAGCAAACAATACTATCTCGCAAATACCATTTACATGGTGTGGCAAATCATTTATATACACTAAAAATAGAAAAGGGCCTAATATTGAACCTTGTGGCACACCCATAATGGGGGAACAACCCTGTGATTTTGTGTCATTTATGCATACCCTTTGTGTTCGATCACTTAAATAAGAGGCAACGAAATCAAGAGCTCTGTCTTTGATACCGTAATGGCTTAGTTTACATAGTAGCGTTTGATGTTCAACGCAATCAAAAGCCTTGGACAGGTCACAGAAGACTCCGATAGCATTCTGAGACTGTCCCCAGGCATCATAGATATGACTTAATAACTTGGCACCTGCATCAGTGGTGTTCCTGCCTTTAGTAAAACCATACTGCTCGGAATGAAGAATTTTATTTGAGTTAAAATGACCTAGGAGTTGGTCCAGTATGATTTTTTCAAATATCTTGCTAAGTGTTGGTAAGATTGAAATTGGTCTATAGTTATTAAGATCTTGTTTATCCCCAGATTTAAATAGCGGTATCAATTTACTATGTTTCATTAAATTTGGAAAAATACCTAAATCAACACATTGGTTAAATATTATAGCCAAACATGGGGCAATAGTGTCGATTATGTTGAAAACCACTTGCACAGACATTCCCCAAAGGTCGCCAGTTCTTTTAATTTTTATCGACCGGGAGGTTTTCTTTATGTCTGCTGCAGTGATATGTTCAAATTTAAATACGATAGAGCACTCTTTCACGTTGTCCCTTAAAAGTTTTTGAGCTGTTGTTGGTGAGGACTTTAAAGAATCCGTTAACAAAACAGGAACATTCTGGAAGTAGTTTTCAAAGGTATTCGCGACCTCTATGTCTGATGTTAATTTATTACCATTAGCAACTATTTCGATCTTGGAGTTGCGAGATTTGGTTTTTCCTGCTTCTCTATTAACTACATTCCATGTTGTTTTTATCTTGTTATCGGATTGAGTTATTTTTTCTTTAAAATGCAGAGATTTCGCTTGCATACAAACATTTTTAAAGATTTTTGAATAAGTTTTAACCCGATCTCGGAAAATTGCAGATTGATTAAACTGTCTTTCCTCATAAAGCTCATACAATTTTTTTCTACTTTTATGAATCCCGGGAGTTGCCCAATCGCTGAACTTTAATTTATTATTCATAACATCTATATTTTTCAATTTAAATATATTATTAAACTCCGTATCTAGAGCTTTGACTTCCCTGAGCTTTGGTTATAGATATGTCACAGCCAAAGCGATTAATCCGGATATTATACATATCATCTGGTCATTATTAATAATGTCAACTCAATTTGGATAAAGTGATAATTGACATAGAATTAATCACATTAACCAGCTATTTTTTATACCATCTTCGAAGACTTGGATAATGTAATAAAACAAGTAAGTATGGATAAAGATTATTAACCTGTTTACTAACTTATTTATGAATGTTTTTATGTAATTCCCTTCACAATGTCACTAGCTTTCGTAAATAACTCAAATTAACGAGAAGTAATAAGAAAAATTATTATTAAAAATCATAATTTGTTAGGTTATTTCAGACGACATTTAACGTATTTCTTTGCCAGTTTGCTAATATTTTAATGAAATAATAGTATTAATACAGGGTCCAGGAGCGAGCGAAGCGACCTCGGGACTTGAGGGCACCCCGACTCGGTTGGGTTAGGTGACGAAGAGGATGGCGGGGCCTGCAAGGCCCCGCCATCCTTCTGAGTGGTTATTTTCTTTTATGACCACCCAGAAATAGGAGCCCCGCGAAGCGGGGCTCCGTCGAATGAGCCTTGAAAAGTGTAAGGGAAAACTAAATTATTAACCTTAAAATTTTAAAACTTAAAAAAATTATTTCACGAAAACTATTACTTTAATTAGTATTTAAAGAATTTTAATTATTTTAAGAATCAACGTAACAACAATTTAGTCAGCCACGGATCACGCCACGCGGCAGGGGGATGAAAAACGGGGGGGGGTTTTACAAGCCAAATAGACCGTATTATCACTTTCGCCAACTGTGACCAGCGCCTATGAATAATATCCAGATAAAGTGATTAATTTATCAAATTGTCTAGTCAATTTGGCTATTATCCATAGTAACCAGTCATTATTAATAATAGCTGTTTAATCACTATGACTGTAACAGATATACTATGTCGATACTTGAAAGAAACCCTTTTTTCCTGTTTATGCTTATAAACTCTGTTATGGAGAATATACGAGTACCTTTTCGATTGTACCTTGAAGTTTGTATTAAAAATTTGTAAATACATGTAGTGTAGTTACATTAAGTAGATATTTGAGTAATCTAAGTGCTTAGTCACTCTCAAGACTGATGACATTGACTTTGCCAAGCATGAAGTTTGCGTTCGTACTTAGCTAAGCACGCATTTCGACCTTTTCGTATGAGTATACTTAGTTACGACTGATAAACTCAAATTTTTTAGTGCAGACAGATCGCCGTCCTGATGAAGAGAGAGAGTAGGCGATTTTCAGACTTCTGTACCCTAATGGTAAAAAAGGAACCCTATTACTGCGACTGCACTGTCCGTCCGTTCGTCTGTCACCAGGCTGTATCTCTTGAACCGTGACAGCTATAGACTTGAAATTTTCACATGTGATGTACTCCTATTTCTGTTGCTGCTATAACAACAATTACTGAAAAATAGAATAAAATAAATAGGTATTTAAGGTGGCTCCCATGCAACAAACGTGATTTTTTTGCTTGTTTTTGCTCGATATTGATAACGATAACAGGTAGACGCTTCAAATTTTTACAGTATGTTTAGTTATATAATTACTGTAGAAATAATAAGTGAAATTAAAATAAAATTAAAAATTAAGGGGGGCTCCCATAAATTAACGTGACTTTTACGCTCATTTTTGATTTAGTTGGCAGGGGTGTTGAGTTTACTTTATAAAGAACTAGCAGTGCCCGCGGACTCCGTTCCGCGTTAGAAATATTTTTTCCGGCCCGTTCGTCCCGCGTAATACCCGGTTTCCACCAAAGCGAAGTTGTGATTGAATAACCAACCAGATGTCATCATTTAGACATCTCCTCTCCACTTAGTTTCGGAGATGTTAAAATGACGCCGTTAACTTTAACCGTTTACGCAGCGCACGCAACGGAAGCTCTCCAGAAACAACAATCATAAGTACTCCCTGATAAATGGACTAGGCATCTAACCACCGATAATAAACCTAATAAGGAACACTAAGCCTAAAGGTGGGTCTACGCTAGGCGAATCGAGCACGAGCCGAACACAATTCGTCTAGTGTGGACCGACTTACAAGCCTCGAACGACTTACAACGACGAAGCCGAGAACGGCTCCGCTTGTGCTTCGCTCGTGCTCGGTTCGTATAGCGTAGAACACCACCTTTAGGCTTTCCACCTCCACCGTTAGGAACAGGCCCATCCTAGATTTATGTTAACCTTATACATACAAGCAAACAGTAGCGCCATATGTCAAAATTCTATAGGTGGCTGCTGAGCGAACTACATCGTGGCCTTTATGCTGGTGATAAAACAAGCATATTTGGCACCGATAAACTGGCGACATTTTCCGCGCCGTCCGCCCTGTCCAGGATAAGTATATGTACCTATCTTATTCATCCAAAATAAAAATAATTTTTAATTCAGATCAGTAGTTTCCGAGTTTAGCGCGTTCAAACAAACCAACTCTTCAGCTTTATAATATTGATAGGTACCTAAAGAATATAGATTATATTAATAACTAGCTGTTGCCCGCGGCTCCGCCCACGTGAATTACGATTTTTTTACATAATATACCTTCCTACTGGAATTCCTTGATTTTTCGCGGGATTCTGGTGTGATGTTGTACAGAAACCGTTCTTACTTTGCACGTTATCTTGTGGTGATTTTGAAAACTCCTTTTTCTTAATAAAAATATAAAGTTTCATTAATACGTAGTTGAAAGATCAAAAGGACGATTTTAACTGTCGATATTTCGATACATTGGTACAAGTCGTGGTCACGTAGTGACCACGACCTGTGCCACTGGGTTAACTGTGCAACGACAGTTAGAATCGTCCTTTTCATTGTGATTTTTATTCTGAAACCACGAAATATGTCAAAAATTATTAAACCATGTGAAAAGTTGTACTGGTGGTAGAACTCTTCTTTCAGAGTTCGGCCGGGTAGGTACCACTGGGATAAATTACTCTACTAACAATATTCCCCAGCCCAACATAATATAAGAGTCTTATAAAAATCTTTGCTTCATCTCAATACAATCCAAAACATCAGAATGGACAATGGCTATATATTTCCGTACGTATAAAAAGACCTTAGATGACAGTCAGTCGGTTAGGATCGATAAGACCTAAGAGTTAAAAATATTTGTGAACCATTATCTTACCCTTTCCATATTGCGGATGATAAAGTTAAAATCTGTTCATGTCTGTCTTAACAGTGCCATCTTAATATAAAGTCAGGAAACAGTAAATAACATGACAGTTAATTTTTATTAAAAAAAAATTCGGTAGTACCTATCTCAGAGTTTTACATTCAAGTTCCACATAAATTGTAGAGATGGCGCTATACGGTATAACGTAGCGATAACGCCAGTTACATGATTTTTGTTCACCCTAAAAGTGAAAAATTTTAAACCATACAAAATCTCCTGCTAAGCCTATTTATTTACGGCTGTAAGAGTACTCCAGTCTTACTTGAGCCCTACGTCCTAGCCCTAGGTTCTTTGTGCATTCCGAGTTTCAAGTCACCTACCTACTTGATCTTAAAGGTTCTGATGTCTGTAATTTCTGAACTACAAAAGTGATGATGATAAGATTCGTATTGGAATAATCTTTAAAGAACCTCCTTTCTAACAAAAAAAGAATGAATGGAATCGGACAGCGCGTTAATGAATTATAACTAAAAAACGTTTGGACTTTGATGCCGTCTTCCAGGGAAACCATGATGAATTTCGGGACAAAAAGTATCCTATGTCCTACCTCGGGGTATGACCTATAATCATGTCAAGTTTCATTTAAATCCATCCAGCGGATTAGCCGTGATGCCCGGTCGTGAAACAGACAGACAGACAGACAGACAGACAGACAGACAGACAGACAGACAAAAATTAAACAAATTACAGTTTTGGCTTCAGTATCGACTAAATAGTGTCCTCCAACAAAAATTTTCAAAATATCTTCAATGTACAGAATTCGACCCTTTACAGTTTTATTATAAGTAATATATAGATAATTAAAGGAACGTGTTTCATGATTTCAAACTGGATTTTCATTAATTTAATTTACCATGAATGTTCTAAAACTTAAAAAAGTTGACCTTTGGTAGATACCTACCTATTTAATAAAAACTTGTAGAAAGTGCTAATCAGAACGAGAGCGATGTCCTAAGTATTTATAAATCTATGTTGTCCATAATATACCTATTATATTTTTCTTTTTATTCCAAATATTTCATATCCTTTCTTCATGAAAAATTCAGCAAAATCCATCAAAAAAATATATCATCGAGATTTAAAAGCAACGTAGGTAAGTTAAAGTGCAATTTTCCTAACATTATTATTATTATTACACGAATTAACTTAGAATATTTAGGTACCTTTTGAATCCTTTTGAACCTTTTGAACCTTTTGAATCTATTGCGGTCAGACCATTTCACCTGACGCTCCGGCCGCGATAGCCAAGGAGAGATGCAGGTTCAAATCCCGCCAACTGCGAAAAACTTAACCTATTTTATTTAGTCTTACTCTAATTATAACCTCGTGTAAGGAGCAAAAAATGGGAGAATACTTTCCAAAAAACCAACTTCAAATGCCACTACAAAGAGTGAAATAATTTTTATTGTAGGTACCTACACCAATTCGAAGTCGGGCAATGTTTCATACAATCCCTAATAGTCCTTCTTACTTACTTGATGTGCGAAGAAATGACGAAGTCATAGACAATCGCCCGACTTCGAATTGGTCTTTTGGTGTAGGTACCTACATTAAAAATTATTTCACTCTTTGTAGTGGCATTTGAAGTTGGTTTTTTGGAAAGCATTTCCCATTTTTATTTTTTACTTTTTAGTGGAAAACAATAAAATGCACAAGGCCTTGTAAAATAAAAATACCCAAATCGCTTGAGGTGTGTTCATAAAATCTGAAGGGATCCCTCAATTTCACCAAGATCCCATCATGAGACCCTGACTTGATGACTTTAGTCATCAAATCAGTATTTGCTAGCAAATGCACCAGTAACTATAAAAAATACCCAACTCGCTTCAAGTATATACTAGCAAAATTTGAAGAGATCCCTCGATTTCACCACGATCCCATCCTCAGACCCTGACTTGATGACTTTAGTCATCAAATCAGTATCTGCTAGCAAATGCACCAGTAACTATAAAAAATATCCAATTCGCTTCAAGTATACTAGCAAAATTTGAAGAGTTCCCTCGATTTCACCAAGATCCCATGATCAGATCCTGACCTGATGACCATAGGACAACTTGGAAAATATTACTCTTTCAAATAATACTGAAATTGTTTCAAGTGTCCATATAAAATTTCGATTTCTCCAGGATCCCATCATCAGATCCTGACATGATTAAAATGGGACCATCTGGAAACTATACCCTTTTAAACAAAAAAATAATTTTTCAAATCGGTCCACGCGTCTTCGAGTAATCGGTGAACATACATAGATAAAAAAAAAGATTCCGACGAATTGAGAACCTCCTCCTTTTTTTGAAGTCGGTTAAAAAGTTGTTTAAATATACTTACCTAATTACACCGACATAATATAAAATCATAATAGGTACATAACATAGCTGTATTTCTTACTTAAAGTAATTTCAAGCAGTGTTCTAGAAGAGATCAAGGCAAAATTAGGCTTTTTGTAAACTCATAATACCTATTTTTAACCGACTTCAAAAAAAGGCGGAGGTTCTCAATTCGTCGGAATCTTTTTTTTTTATTCATGTTTATTACTTTGACTAAGTATGTATAGAGCTTTAAGCAAACTAAGAATACGTATAATTTTTGAATTAAGTAGGTAGATAGGTAGGTACATAATTGATAATAATTATCCCAGCAAAAACATTTTCATGTAAAATGTTGCCAAGACGAGAACATGTGGCTCACACTATCAAAAAGTTATCAGATCTCATGTAGAGCAAGACTTCTAACTCTACACGCCCTAACTCTATAAATCCTAACTTTATAAACTCTACACTTTAGTCAAAATATATTATGTCTTGGCTGTTTCGGTACCGTCACATGGGCGTAAAGTGAAGAATTTATTCACTGTTCAGTACTTTTCTAATTTATCTACAATGTATCCGGCGGGATTTGATTTGTGGACTTGGGCTAGTAGATCAATCAAATTTACCCGAAAATGGGCCATCAGGCGATATAAAGGAGTAGGTACTTAGGGGTAGTTTGGCAAATTGTACCTAAAACTCAAAAATCTGAACAGGAGTCTTCAACCCCCCTTCACACTCCACCACCCGGGTGTTTTTAGTGTGTTCATCTGGACACCCCAACTCCCAAGCTAAGTATTTAACTATACCAATTTTCAAGGTTATGTGAGACATTATTTCTCCTGAAAATGAAATTGACTGGGCTATATACAGCTAACGTTGGAATCACGTTGGAATACTTACTTCACTGCCGTATGACGAAAATTATATCGGACACCGTAATCTCCTTAGAATTTAGGTCTTATAAGTCAGAAGGTAGGATCTGCGCTTTTTATTCACCGGATAGTTGGTCAACCGGACTACCAACCGAAATATTAAGGTGTGATTCTTCGACTCTTGTCTACTAATGGAAATATTAATTAGAATGAAGCTTTTGACCTAAAGAAGATACCTTTGCCATTGGACTTTGGGGCGTAGCGTAGGTAGGTACATCGGTTTTTTTTCATATCTGGCAGTGGTCATCGTTGGCCATCAGGGTACTTACATAGAGGTAAACATAGCTTCCTTGCCCCGAGGGTGCTGCAGTAATTTCCTCCGTACCTATCGTAGATAGCGTTAGTATTAATGTACTTAATCTACGCTTGTGGGAGCTGTAATGTAATTAAGACCAGTCGGTTTGCCTTCTAATACATTATTAAAAACATATAAACATAAAGTAATCTTTATTATTTATCTGTTAAAGAAAAACCTTCCTGTATATTATCGATTTAAATATGCACAGGTAAACTCTTCTTCATCTTCAAGGCGTTTTGAGCAAGGTCTTCTTATTATTCTAAAACAATTTACGAGCAACAAGTTAACAGCGCCTCTCGTTCGACTGCTGACCTCAGCAACCGGTTAGGGTTGCACTTGTAGCCAGCATTAGGATATTATCAGCTGTTATTGATCACGTAACCAGGACCGACGCTTTTAAGGTTGAATAGACTAATTTGCGATGGCTTTTTTCGGCGAATAACCTCGCTAAACCAATTATGTATTAGGTCATAGGTGATGATTAGGTGTTAAAAAATTTAATAAATCTTTTGTATCATGAGAGAGAGGAGTCTGGTAAGAAATAAGATAGACACAAAATTTGTAAAATAGTTTATTAAAATAATAAATAAAGGTTGCAAAATAGTGAACTCGCAGCTAATATTTGAGCACAGAGTCGCAGTGATTTGCCCGCTTGCGCCCAAAACGACCGGTCGCCGTTCACACAACACAAAGCGTTCAATGAATGCACCAAAAACTTCAATCGACATGCAGTGGCGAAATATTTTGTAAATAATGTATGTGTTTTTAGTCTAAAAAAAGTACCTACTTAAGTAATTCTATAATAAACAAGCGACAATTAACTTTTTTGTCCGATCCGAATTCAAGAAAAGCGGACCCAGAATATTTGTTATTCTGTTATGCTTCTTGGTTGATGGACGCAATGATATTCGTAAAATATTATAAGTGCAATGACCAGCCACTTGAAGCCTACCACACCTTAGCGGCACGTATCAGACCGATGATGGAAAATATTTAGTTACTGTAGAATTGGAGTCAACCAGTACATAATCATCCATCACGACAACTTTCTGTGTATAGAAAAGTTTTGTGGTAGAAAGATGTACGACAAACTGCAATTTTTTCGATAATTTCGAGCGTGGATTGGATGTCAATATCACGCCCTTGGTAGTCTTGCCATTCAGGAGTTTGATTGCGTAAGAAAATCGTATTAAATTGTAATCGTAATTATTAGGGAATTTTGCCCCCGATTGGCTGACGTAAATCAGCGAACCATTCAGCGGGAAAATTTTGTTTCCGATCACAATAACGATGAATACGTTTTACTTACACAATCTAGGGGCTGGGGTATAAAAGAATAAGATACCATTTTATGAAGTTATTGACAATTTCAATGTAACTACCAATCACAAATTTTACTTCCAATAAGTATTTTATCGAATTCCAGATTACCCGCATTTTAATAAAAGCAGAAACTAAACAGCGGGCAAACGGACAGAAAAGTAATAAAGGCAGGTACCGTTTTTGTCATTTGAGGTTCAGAACGCTAAATAGGATCGTTCATCTCGAGTTCGCATCGGACTAGTACACAAACCAGTATCATCCGAGCTAAAACTATAATGTAATCGGTCGGGCTAAAATTATCATAAAGTTCATTACTGTTTCTAATTATTTTTTGTATATTCCTAGTTTCGCCACTTTAAAGGAAGTTAGTCGTCGTCGGCAGTACGGCGCAAGTTACTAAATAACTCATCCCTTACCCTTTATGCCGTTTGTTTTAAGAATAAGTTGAGTTGACATATTATAACCCTCTAATACCATTACAGGTTTGTTTATTCTGTTCTCGTTAACATTAACTCTAAATATACGGCTACGGATCTATTTCTTTTAATAATCTCTACAACAAGTCTCTAAAATAGATTTTTAAAATTTTCTAATAAGCATTTTTTATGCATCAACTCAACTTATTCACAATTATAATTATTATTGAGTGCGCTAAGGTTACTTATAATAAAACCTTGCTAGTATAAATATGTTAGTGATTTTTATACGAATACAATATTTAAAAACTGTTAATATCATTTGTTCGAAATATAGTTCTTACATGGTGTGCAAAATGAAATAAAAAAACGTAGTAAATGCTTGAGCATGTAAAAACAAAATCGAAATACATATAAATGACACTGGATTCAAGAACTCTATGGTAACATCAGTGATTAAGTATCATAAACTAGACCGTAGAAATTATATTTATATACATAAAGACCCGAGACATTCCTCTACATAATATAGCAGTAAAATAACACGATAGCTAGAACATTATTCAATTATTGTATATACAGTATGCTTAGGTACTTCAACACCAGCAAAGTTAACATTAAAACATTTGAATGACATAACGCCACCTAAAATAATAATTTATACATTAAAAAAATTATACTTATCTCCGAAACCAATACAACATTTGCAAGCTAACTACTCGTATTAGTTCAACGATGCATCGTCTAGTGTTTGTACTTAAAATAATGTAAGGCATGATGAAGATGATACAATAGTCTGTCGAATGGGACGTTGTGCATTCAGAGTTAAAAATATCTTAACAATACGGATAAAACAGGCAACTGCCTTCGCACTTCACAGATACTTTATACATTTGACAGTAAAGTTGTTCGCACACTCATGCAAGAGACGCATTCAAGGCATTTTCCACCTTTACATTACAGTTCTTTTAGAAAATTTCAGCCGTAACTTTGCATCTTCTGCAATTTTCGCGGCAGTTTGTGATCTTTAAGGAATAAGGAATTAAGTGCGAGCGTACGAAGTCGTTTCTTCAAATCCATTTGCACTAAAAAAAGTTCTAGAAACATCAGTCTCAGTAGGGAGACATCGGTAATATACAATAAGTATGGACTTGAGATTAAGTCGACGTGCGGTGTATGACTAGCGCACAATTTGGGCGCTCCTCAACCAGAGACGTGCTGCGTTCGTCTGCTGCATTGTAACGTGCCAATAGGATCGCTTGGTTTCTTAAGCTATGAAATCAAATGATCCTATTGGTGCAGGTCAGCACATCTTTGGTCGACAAATACCCTGAAGGTGGGCTGCAGCCTGCGAGCTTCAACAACAGCTTTTTTTACAATGCGTCTGCTTTACAAATTTTCAATGTAGTAGCGTTTATTATGTACAAAATTTCCGGTGGGACCCGCATATGGTTGATAACAATTTCAAGGCGGGTTCTTAATAATTTCGCAAATGCTAACAAATTGTAGATACTCCATTTCGCTACGACTAGGGGCCCGATACGGTGCCTGTCTGTTAAGGCGGTTGAGGATGCCTCAACTCTAATTAAAGCTAGCGGTAAGTTTAGAGGGGAGAGGGTTACCAAACTGATGCGCCAGCAAAAGCGAGCCCCGAAGACAGCACGCAAAATTCACTTCTGAATTGCGATACGGCGTTTCGACAATACAGGGTGGTCTTTAAGATTGGACACTAATGGCTGTCAAGGGAAAATCGACTTGAAGGACTACCCTTCACTTTTAGGAGAAATTTTCATAAGCTTCAAAGTCTGGAAAATGGTTCAAAATTTTCACAAACTTTTGATGTCAATATATTCTGTTTGTTCCAGAGATAAAATCAGTATGGAAGCAACTGAGGAATGCGAATTGAAAATGTTAGAAATCGTAAAAAACGTTTCCTAAATCTCTCACTCTTGGAAATCGAACCATTATAAGATGTCCAAAAATCAGGAAATGCTCTTGTATTGTGGCGACACCCACCTTAGCCAGATTTGAGGCGGGAATTTTGAATTTGTGAACATTTATGGCTAATCAATTTTAACCCTATCTATACACGCGACTAAAAAACCTCTCCAAGCCTCAATGCAATGACTCGCGACGAAGATAAATAATAACTACCCCGTTACCGCCCCGGATAGTTTCGTCTAACCTAAGTATATTTGGATTGCCCCTGATCGCATCAGAAAACATTTGCTTGCCAACGCGAATGTATAAGGGCTGCCATCGCTTAAATCTCCTTATTTGATCAGAATACCGGATCGAGGGGAAAATAATCAAATGTATCCAAACAATAACAGCATAAAACGAAGTTTAGATTTAAGTAAAACGCAGTATATTCTGTATTGATTGAATAATACTAATAAACGAAACTCTCTATACGTAGCTTAGCAGAGTAAGCATAATCTTTAGCATTTTTTGGAAACTCTAAGCAGATACTAAGGCAGGATCTTAGGGATAACACTGCCCATGCCATTTGCTGAACAAAATTATCGCTGCGACGTAATTTTACATTAAACGATAAAACGTCATGCTAGCTCTGTAGACATGATATAAACGAAGACAGGCCCATTCGCACAAGACTCGTAAACGTAAGCGTAGCGGAATCCGCGCGCACGAGAGCAGTACGAGCACGAACATTTGCAAACATGTCCGCAAACGAAGCGGTGTTGCAGCAAATCGTAGGAGGCGTAATAGTAGCATACGATTACGAGCCGGGTGCAAAGGGGTACATTCGTTTCCGGAATCCAGTTAGATGGCAGCCGTAAAATAAATTAAAACTGACCACACTAGTTCGTCGATATAAGAAGCAGACCCTGGTTGTCGGGATTGCGCTACGAAGTTCAGCACTATGAGACCGTCCTTTGCCGCACGAACGCGTCCGCGGCGGAGGACGCGTACGAGTTGGGCACTGTCGAACCCTCTTCGTGCTTGTAGCCGTTCTTGCCGTTCAGCGAACTGCTCTCCTCCATCACCGTCTGTGAATAAGTTTTACATTAATTACGTTTTACAACAACATTGACTCTATGAACTGATGTGTTTCGATGGGCTGAGCGACTAAGGCCCGGTTGCTTGACTTTACTTTAACCGTAAGGTTATAGTTAAATATGGCGGCCTGACTCTTATGTCTTTCGATATAAGGGTCAGACCACCACATTTAACTATAACGTTTCGGTCAAAGTCATGTCAAGTAGCCGAGCCTTAGGCAGAGGTGCCCAAGCAAAAGTCACAGTTAAGTTTGACATTCTTTCTACAGTGCGACAAGGCTTTTTAGGCGCGCGGCAAAAATCGGAAACTTTAATGTCATCGTGTGTTTGATAGTTCGCTCTGTCAACATATCGCTGTCATAACAACACAAATTATTGTGTTGTTTTTGCTTATTATTTATTCAAAAAATATGCCAAAAGCACTTAAACGTGGTGTTTGAGAAATAGTGCTAAAAGTTAAAGAGTTTTTTATGCAGGAGAAAGAGCTAAGTGCCCCAATAATTCTGTTTGAAAGAGTAAATGATCGAGTTGCCGCTGCCACAGGTAAATGTTACCATACTCGGGAATCGTAAAGTCCCACCCGATCGAAATAAATACGATACTTATCTATTTCTATAATGTGCAATATTATGTTTCTTTATTCTTCAGGCGTTTCTTTACGTACTGTAGTAAGAATTTCAAATGAAGGAAGCTTTGCTTAAGCATCAGGCATTATAATAAATAGAAGAAGAAGAAGAAAACAAGAAATAACAAACTTATGATGGATGCTTTTGATATCGGTGTTTTATGTCGGAAAATTCATCAATTTTATACCATGAAGGAAGAAATCCCAACAGTAAAAAATTTACATCGTGTACTCAGAGAAGAAATTGGTTTTCAAGGTAGTCGAGAAATTCTTAGTCAGCATATTAAAAAGATTGGTTTTCGATTTAGAAATGCAACAGAGAGATTCTAATGGAAAGAAATGATAATAATCATATCTGCATGGCGGGCGATCGTTATTTGCAGGTAACTTGTTTTGAGTTTATCCATGAAACTATATCAAGTTAAATATGATTACACAATAAAATAATTAAAATAATTATTTAAGGCCATTTTTACAGATGAGTGGCACAGTTGCTGCGTACCGTTTAAAAGATGGATATTTGGATAAACCATTCATCATAGAAATATTTTCAGAAGAAGAAAGAAGTGACAGTGATGATGATAGCAGTGAAGACGATGATGGAGGAAATTTTGATACTCACCCGCTTGATATTATTCGCAGTGACCATGATTATCCTAATCCTAATCCTAATAATATTATAAAGGCGAAAGTTTGTGTGTATGTTTGTTACTCCTTCACGCCTCAACTACTGAACCGATTTGGCTGAAATTTGGAACATAGATAGCTTATAACCTGGATTAAAACATAGGCTACTTTTTATCCCGGAAAAATCCGTAGTTCCCGTGGGATACTCAAAATACCAACTTTTCAAGAGCAATCTATAGCTACATCTATTGTTCAACCGAACTTGCTTGAAAGCATGTTTAAAGGTTGGAATAGGGAACGATAACGGGAAAATGACGTTTCCCTTAGGATTCATGAAAAAGTGAATTTGACGCGGGCGGGGCCGCGGGCAAAAACTGATGATATCTAAATATATAAAAGAAGAAACTGACTGACTGACTGACTGACTGACATATCAACCAACAGCCCAAACCGTTGGGTCTAGAGACTCACAATTTGACACCTGTTCCTTGTGAGGTCTAGGGGTGCACTAAGAAAGGATTTTTCAAAATTCACCCTCTAAGGGGGTGAAACGGGGGTCCGAAGTTTGGATTTTATCAAGTTAAAATACGTCTTCACGCCGCAACTACTGTACCGATTTGGCTAAAATTTGGAATGGAGGTATATTATATCTTGCATTACCACATAGGCTACTTTTCATCCCGAAAAAATTCATGGTTCCCGTGGGATAAGTAAAAAACCGAAATTCGCGCGGAAAAAAAATCTCACGCCGCAAGTACACTACCAATTTGGATGAAATTTGGAATGGAAATAGATTATATCCTGGGTTAATAAATAGGGTACTTTTTATCCCGGAAAAATCCATGGGTTTTGCAGGAGAAGGGAAAAACAGATATTCACGCGGGAAAAATACTACTTCCCGCCGTAATTACTGAACTGATATGGCTGAAATTATGAATAAAGATAGATTATATATTGGATTAATAAGAATGCTACTTTTTATCGCGAAAAAATTCATAGTTCCCATGGGATTAGTAAAAAAGCGAAATTAACGCGGAAAAAAATCTTCATGCCGCAAGTGCTCAACCGATTTGGCTGGAATTTGGAACGGAGATAGATTATATCCTGGGTTAATAAATAGGCTAATTTTTATCCCGGAAAAATCCATGGTTTTTGCAGGAAAAAAGAAAAACAGATATTCATACGCGAAAACTACTACTTCACGCCGTAATTACTGAACTGATATGGCTGAAATTCGGAACAGAGATAGATTGTATCCTGGATTAATATGAAGGCTACTTTTCATCCCAGAAAAATCCATGGTTTCCACGGGAAACCTGAAACATTGATGTTCACACGCGAGAAATACTCCTTTACACTGTAATTACTGAATTGATATGACTGAAAATCGGAAAAGATATAGATTTCATCCCGCATTATTACAAAACTACTTTTCATCCCGGAAAATTTCATGGTTTCTTTGATAATAGTGAAAAACAGAAATCCACGCGGGAAAAATATTCCTTCATGCCGTAATTACTCAACTTATTTGGCTGAAATTTGGAATAGAGATAGATTTTATCTTGGACTAATACGAAGGCTACTTTTTATCCCGTAAAAATCCATGGTTTCCGCGGGAAAACTGAAAAACTGACATTCACGCGCGAAAAATACTACTTTACACTGTAATTACTGAATTGATATGACTAAAAATCGGAAAGGAGATAGATTTTATCTCGGATTATTACAAAGCCTACTTTTCATCCCGGGAAATTCCATGGTTTCTATGATAATAGTGAAAAACAGAAATCCACGCGTGAAAAATATTCCTTCATGCCGTAATTACTGAACTGATTTGGCTGTAATTTGGAATCAAGATAGATTATATCCTAGATTTATACAAAAGCTACTTTTCATCCCGGAAAAATCTATGGTGTCCGCGGGAAAACTGAAACACTGATATTCACGCGGTAAAAATACTACTTCACGCTGTTATTACTGATATGACTGAAATTCGGAAAAAAGATAGAATTAATACGGAGGCTACTTTTCATCTCGGAAAATTTCATGACTTCTACGAGTATGATCATAGTGAAAAACAGAAACCCACGCGGGAAAAATATTCGTTCACGCCGCAACTACTGAACCGATTTAGCTCAAATTTGAAATGGAGATAAATTATATCCTGGATTAACACATAAGCTACATTTTATCTCGAAAAAATTCAAGGTTCCTGTGGGATTAGTTAAAAACCGAAATTCACGCGCAAAAAATTATTCACGCCGCAACTACTGAATCGATTGGGCTGAAATTTGGAATGGAGATAGATTATATCCTAGAATCAACTACTTTTTTCTCTGGAAAATCTATTGTTTTCGTGATAATAGGGAAAAAGAGATATTCATGCGGGAGAGAATTTTTTGTTCACACCGCAATTACTGAAAATTTTTGGTTTAGAGTTGAAATGAAGATAGATTTCATGTAAATTAACACAAAGGGTTCCCGTAGAGAACTAAATTTTTTTAAGTTTAATCTAATTTTTTTTAAGTTAAAACTAAAATTTACGCGTGCGAAGCCGCGGGTTTCTGCTAGTTATCACTATAAATGTGAAAATGGCCATTATGTAGGTTCTGAACATAGCACTGTACGCATTTAACAAGTTCTGAAATTATTTCACTCTTAAGCGGATACGTTGATTTTATTTTCGCCCTTCTCACTCTTATGAATACGTTGGTGGGTTAGGTTAGGTTAGTATGAAGCGTTGCGGAAGAATATAACAGAAAAACGTTGTTTTACCTAATTACATTTAAATAACCGGCGTAGTTTTTGAGCCAGTTATATAGATGTTGTTCTGAGCGTTTTTTTTTATACTATATAGGTTTACGCTTGACCACAATCTCACCTGATGGAAAGTGTCGATCTGCTCGAAGATGGAGCGCGCTTACCTAGAAGATGCCTATTCACTCTTTTTTTTAAAAGCACCCAGGTCGTAACATGCGGGGAAAACAGATTTCGGGAGAGAATTCCAAACCTTAGCCATGCGTACTAAAAATGAAGAAGCGAATCGCTTTTTTTTGGGAATTATTTTTTACCGATACATTAAAACAAAAATTACAATTATGTCCATCGTAGTTTTCGATGGAAATTAGAAAAATGGAGATTTTGGAGCAATTTTTGGAAGAACTTTTTGGCGAGAAATTTTTATCCAATCGTGTTTCTGAAGTTAGGTTAACACATATGCTGTTTTTTTCCCAGAAAATCCAGGACTCCCACGGGATTTGTAAAACCCCGAAATTCACGCGGGCGAAGCCGCGGGCAAAAGCTAGTAATAAAATAATCTGAAATTCATTTTTTTAAATTAAAGCCTTTTTAATTTCCATACACCTACATATCGTCATGCTTTTTCCTGATACTAGAATTCAGTCAGAATATAGTACTCAATCCGTTAAAATATGATAAAACGCACTATTTTTTCAGCACTGACATTTTTCATATACCTATTTACTCCCTAAAATTGAGGAAAATTTATTTGCTGGCTGCCTTTGTCGTACGATGGCGCCCTCGTGACAATGTCATTGAAGCGCCTAAATAGCCTTGTCGCACTGTATCTTTGTTTCTTTGAAAAAAATCAGCATAACGATGGTGCACTTGTTACTTAGGCTTGGGGGCTTAGACAAACTTTGTTTTGAAAAAGTAGTGGTATCTTTTTTCTCAAAGATATTACAGTCAAATAATCTGGTCTAGACTCTAGACCCTGCTTTACAAATAAATGATATTTGAATAATTGGTGACCTTTCTGACCTTCTAATTTGGTTGAATTTAGAGCTCCAAGGAAAGCACAACGCATTATTAAAATTATTGTTCATAATGATCACTACAGTAAATAATGTATCATTTAATACAGCAACTATAAATCACCCAGTCTTGTCTTAATACGTAATAGAGAGCAATAAAATATACAGCGCGAAATATTCTCATGTATTGCATGTGGTCGAGTCATTGCTACACACAGCGTTATATAATATTGAAATCAGTTTGGTTCACGGTTGCAAAACTGTGTTGGCGGAATCGGTGACGGTCACATATTTGAATAAATGCAAAAGTGTTCTTGATTCGAATCATTATTTATTTACGAAAATCTATTAGCACGTCCGCACTAAGCTAAGGATTATGTGTCGTTTTTTTACACTATACACATTAGTACTTGACTGCGATCTCACCTGATGGTAAGTACAGCCGAATAATACAGCCGAAGGTGTTAACGTACTAACTTGGAAGGTAAGTAGTCAACCCAACGGTTTCTACACAGCATCGCACCGGAACGCTAAATTGTTTGACGGTACGTCTTTGCTGGTAGGGTCGTAACAAGCCACAGCCGAAGCCTCCAACCAGACCAGACCTGAGCCAATTTAGAAATTATAAAATTCCAAAGTGAGCCCCGTGGCGGGAATTGAACCCGCGAACTCTCACTCGGATCAGAGAGCGCGTCCCCTGCCCGCGCGCCACTAAGGTCGTCGTTTAGTTTAGTTTACCTAGGTAGATCCTAAGAAAAGAGTAAGAGATCAGTTTTAAGCCTGTATTTATTACACCTGAGTGTAACTTTTCAAAACGAACATTGTTTTGACATAGAGGTGATATTTAGTATGTAATAAGCAAATAATTATTGTTTAACCTCTTCATAAAAAGTGACAAACATACAATTATCAAACATAATTTTAACTTGAGAAATTACACACAAATACAATGTGCGATTAGCAAATAATCACCAATAGCACAATCTGCTGATATAAACGGATTTAACACATTAGGAATATAATCTCCTATCATTGTTAAATTTAAGATCCTTATACATTAGAGTTGGTTTCACTCACAAGAGCATACTTCATTATACTTTAATTTTCTTTGGTAACATTGCAAATACTCTGATCGGTAATAATTGACGTATTTTATATTTATATAGGAGGATAATACGGGATAATAGGAGGGCCTTATACCTTGATAGCTAGATAAAACTTCAAAAAATTATATTACTCTAGTACGAGTATGAATAAAAATAGGTATATTAAAAAAAATCCTATTTTATATGCATAAAAAAGTACGTCGCCGATTAGGTTAGACGGGAAAAAGGCAATAAAATATGTAATTAAAAAAGCGGTCGAATGGCAATATTTTTTTTAATATGGCAACAAAAAGTCAACTTATCACCCACCCACTACTAGATGCAAGTCTTTCAGAATGAGAATGAATTTTTCTGGTTTTTTCAGATAATCTGCAGTAAAATTATTCACTTGGAAACAATGAAATATATCTAAACTTAACCTCACTTTTAACAATAATGTGAATATCTTCTTTCTCCCTACTTTATTTGATTGACTTTGTATGACAGTTTTGTAAGTCAGGTTGAGTACTACAAGTACCAGAAGTTTCATAACTGAACGTGGATAGGAGTGGATTTTAGTCTAGGCCAGGAAATGGAAGTTCGCCGGTCTCCTTTATATAAATTTGGATTTTTCAATTATTTTTATTGTAAAAACAACTTACTTACTTAGTTTTTTCGGACATAATTTATCATAGCTATATTAAAATTTGCATCATATCGCTTGGAAGTACCTTGAATAGTAATTCAGCATTGAACTAATCAGCAACAGATAAATGGATATCCTCATACTTCCTATTTAAATAATTTAATTATGACTGCCTTGAACGAGGGTATAATGTCCAATATAAGCCAGCCGCCGCGCACCTCTCGCCGCTCGGTCAACGTCCGCTCCACGCCCGAAGCATTTACATACGCAAATACGTTCATTGACAAATTAATATTCATTTGCATTAAAAACTATGTCACTTTTTACAAACTGTCTAAATCCAAATGCAATATAGGTACCATATTTTTATTAAACCACATCTTAATAAATGTAACGTACATCTATACCACGAACGTTTCAAAATCTGCAAAAAAGTCCGTCATAGCATATGCCGGACACGGGATCTCCTACGGGTAACTTACAATAACTGCTTTTACTTTTAAAATTGTGGATTAAAAATAATTATTTTTGTGTAGCTTATTTAGCCTATATGGTATGATTTTATATCGTTATAAGTATGGTTTTTAGAATAGAAATTGAATGTTAAATATTTGTGCCCTTTACTCTATACAGTTTAAACAAACATCTTCAAAGATATTAGCAAAATAAAAACGCGCGGTGCTGCTGAAAAATTACGCGGGAGAAATGGGCCTGCACAAAAATATTTCTACGCGGAACGGAGTCCGCGGGCACTGCTAGTTTTTAATAAAACTCGAGAATTATGGACTCATATTTTCCTTTTATTTTTATAGAAAGGATAATTGCTATCTATTTCTTAAATCCGCCCAAGATTTATTATAGCGCGAAGGAAGTAACTTGTTAAAATAAAATTGAGTAGGTATTAATTTAATCATATAATTATAGTTTTTGCGGCTTTACCAATAAAAATTGAGCCGTGTTTTTGCTTAGTTTACAATTTTCCTGGTTTAAATCAATTAAGGTTCGCAATCGGCAATCTTGTATGTTTATGTTAACTAATTATTAATACATGAATAAGTGATAAGGTATAGATAATAACATGTAATTGAATGTTCTGAATGGCTGAAGTTCAGCGACCGAATGTTTACGAAATAGTCTTTTAATTAATAGTGTTAAAGGTTATCATTCCGTTCTTGTGTGGTCAAGTATCTATCTATCTTTATCAATGAACTTAGAAGTAAACTACTTACATGACGAAGTGTGTTTATAAAGTTTTGCTAAGATAACAGCTGTATTTAAAGTACTAACTTTTAAATCACGCTAAGTGCGTTAAAACTTAGTGAAATCAACGACTATCGAAAAAGTTTTGGCTGTGTCAAAGTTTGCTCTAGGCAGGGACAAGCACAATAAATTGGATTGGCACAATGCATTGGTACAGAAAGAGCCCTATACAGACGCTTCATCAAGAAGATAGAATAAGTAAACTCCATAGGATTTAGCCTTTTTGAAGTCACGTCTGTTGAAAGTGCAGACCAGATAAGTTTCAATAATGCTGTACTACACTTTATATGGTCGCCATTACAGTTGCAATAGTCAATATAATTTGACAATGTTCATGATGTTAGGTCGTGATATCAAGAGTAATATCAACTTTATTCACATTTCAAAACCAAAATTATTAGAAAAAAAAAATTGTTGCACTAAGGAATCTTTCGTTTTTCCAATACCCCATATGTCCAAATGTATTCAGCCGTTCAGAAGTTATGGTGGAATAAAGAAACTCATATACTCGTACATATACTACTCTGTGTAAAAAGTATCGGGAATATGTCAATAAAAAGACCCGTGTAAAAGAGGTCGTTCTAATTTTTTTACTGCATGTTGGTAGCACTGTACTGATTTAGCGTGCAAAGTTTGAGCTGGATCTGTCATTTAATTTGTTTTAAACTACACTTTTTGTTGGTCATAGTTTTGAGTTCTCGGCGATTTTTACAATGGAAAATATTGTTGAACAAAGAGTGTGCCTTAAATTTTGTGTTTCGAATGATACTTCATGTGGCGAATCACTAAAAATGTTGCGAAATACCTACGGCGAATCGTGTATATCGAAAACAAGGACTTATGAATGGTATAAAGCTTTTAAAGAAGGCCGAGAATTAGTAGTAGACTTGCCTCGTTCTGGTAGACCTTCAACCGCTACGACCAAAGAAAACATCGACAGAATCAAGAAGCTAGTGCTCGAAAATCGACGTATGAGTCTGAGAGAGTTGGCTAGTGAGGTGAACATATCTTTTAAGTCCGTCCACAACATTCTCATTGACATTTTAGGCATCAAACGCGTCGCCGCTCGACTAGTTCCAAAAGAGCTCAATTTTGTTCAAAAAACGCAGCGAAAGCATGTCGCTGAAGACACGGTTTCCCGAGCTTCTACGGATCCGACCTTTATGAAACGTATAATAACTGGCGACGAGACATGGGTTTATGAGTACGACATGCAAACAAGCCAACAGTCTTCAGAATGGCGTCTCGAAAACGAGCCGAAACCCAAAAAACCGCGGCAAAGTCTTTCCAAAATCAAGGTGATGCTGACAGTTTTTTTTGACTACCGTGGTGTGGTTCACTCCGAATTCCTTCCAGAGGGAGAAACAGTGAATAAAGAATATTATTTAGGCGTCATGAAGCGTTTGCGTGAGAGTATCCGCCGAAAACGTCCAGATTTGTGGCAACACAACTCATGGATGCTGCACCATGATAATGCATCATCACACACAGCCATTATAGTGAAAGAGTTTTTAGCGAAAAATTCAACAAAAGTTCTCGACCAAGCACCGTATTCACCTGATATGGCTCCGTCTGACTTTTTTTTATTTCCCAAGTTAAAATTACCACTTCGAGGAAAACGTTTTGAGTCGATAGAAGCCATAAAAGAAAATTCGCTGAATGAGCTAAAGGCAATACCGCAAATAGCCTATGAAAAATGTATGGAAGACTGGGTGAAGCGTTGGAGATGTTGTATTGCAAGCGATGGGGCCTACTTTGAAGGCGATAAAATAAATTTAGATGAATAATTTGTATTTTTTGTTTTATTGACAAATTCCCGATAATTAGTGCACTGAATGTATATACATGCATACATGAACCCTGAAAACATTACACTCCTTTTTTGGGCAGTCGTGTAAAAAAAGAGAAATAAAAATACATTTACTCACCATACAGAGGCCGTTGGTCCTAGGTTTGCCGGCGGCCTTGTTGTAGCGCGCCTTGTAGAAGTCGCTGAAGAGGAACAGGAACAGGAAGCCGTGCATCGCAATCCAGTACACGAACACGCGCGGGTACTGGCACGACGGCCGGAATAGCACTTGCAGCTGGTGGCTGAAGATCAGCACGAACTGCACCTGATCCAGACAAAAACACGACTGAGGTTAATATTACACAGCTTAGCGAGAATCGGAACATTAGACTCACGTCTTCTTATATTTTGCTGGAACTAGCAAAAGAGGTATAGAAATGGCCTCTATTAAATTGACCAGACTTTAAATTGTCTGATCACGCGCGCAGAGTTTGCAGACGATGACAGTAAGGCCCTTCGCACAGGTAACAGCTTGTGAACATAAGCGTAGCGTTATCCTCGATAAGAGCAGTACGAGCACGAACATTTTCAAACATGTCCGCAGACGAAGCGGTGTTGCAGCGAATCGTAGGAGGCTCAATTATAGCATAACGATACGCTTACCCTAGACTAGACCAGAACTAGACACGCTCGATTAAAAATTGTAACTCAAACAGTAGCAGTAGTGCCAATGAAGACTCCTCTCACTACTGACATCCGCGCACATTTATTGTCTTGCAGTAAAGCGTTCTGACCATGACAGATCGTAAAATCCTGTTACTATACGAGTAATCAATTTGTTATATCTTCATCATTGCAAAAAATTCCTTGAAATAATTTATTGTAGGTATATTGCCAAAATTACATGCAAAGTGTATAAGTATATTGAAAATCCTGATGTACTGGGAACAATGAGCTTATATCTGTGATGGATCTTATCGTCGAGCTAGTAGTGCTAGAATATAAATAATAAGTAGGTACAGAATGAATGACATTAATTTTTTTTGTCTAGTATCAAAACTTAATTACAGACAAGGTTCTTGATGAAGGTAAAGTGGGCTGGAACGCGGTAAATAACACTTGCCTGTGTAAACGAATAAACAAGCAAGGAACTGAGTCTATTAGTGTCAGGGCTACAAGGCAAAGGATAGCAAGCTTTATTACATATTCACACTAGACTTTTAGTACCTAATTAATTTCTTTTAACATTTAGATATGAAATTCGTGAGATAATATTTGAAACTGAAGGTTAAGCATTCACAAGCAAGACTAATCTGGTACTAATTGTAGTGAAGTTGGATTTAAAGTAATTATTTTTATTACAAGATTTCAGGATGCATTATATCCTGTCACATTGTGAAAAAAGACCTAATTTGTATGCATATTTGTATATTATGAGCTTATAAGTTAGGCAAGTTGTTGCTAATAAGTTGAGTAAATTTATAAGTATCAGTTCTGACGATTCGACGTAGTTCAAGATGTCTGATTGTTGACAGTAAATAATCACTACAATGATTTATGAGCATAATGTGCTAGTCTCTGGTATGCCCCTTGGAGGCTATAGAGGTTAGATGGATGATGAGGTTAGATCACTGATGCAGAAATAAACTCACCAGTCAATCGTTTCAATGATGTTGTCAAGTTTATTTAATATGCTTTAACTACCGGAAGCCCGAGGTTGCGATCACGTACACCTTAACTATCTTAAGAGTTTTTTTCACAAATCCTTTCTCAGCAGATGGTAAGCTCATAAAAGTTTTTTTTTTGCCAAATTTCAGTCCGACCTACTTTACTATGGTTTGAGCTATCCGATGATAAAAAGCCAGACGTCAGTTACCTACTTTTACTTTTAAATACTTTAATAATAGTTTGATTGAGTATAAAAACTTAAATTATCTAGAGCTAACTTAAGCTGGAAAACAAAAAGAAGAGGTTCGCGTAATGACTAATGAACAAACATCGTTTTGTTGAAATCATTATAAAAAAACCGGCCAAGTGCGAGTCGGACTCACGCACCGAGGGTTCCATACCATAAAACATTGAAAGAATCACTTTCGTTCTTGAATTTACGAGTATAATTTACATGTAGATACTTTTGTTGGCAAACCGCAAACGTAACTATGTTTTTGGCGGATTATTGTTACTATCAAAAAAAGTATATTGATTTTATTTTTCCTGTAAAATATACGTTAACTTCTATTGATGATAATTATTTCAGATTTTTTGATTGGTAATCTTCGGAGATAAGGGGGTGGGGAACGGTATTTTTTCGACAGTTTGCGCAATAAATCAAAAACTATCAAGCATAAAAATAAATAAAAATTAGTTTTAGTATACGCAAGTAACGCCCTTTCATATGATACCCCATTTAATACTGTTATCTCATTTTGAAATTTTATCGACCCGGTTTACCGGACCCTTTTTAAATAAAAATAAAAACAATTTTCAATTTTTTACGATTGTTATGACGTCGGGACACTATTACCCATAACTATTCTAAATTTCAAGTCGATAGCTTGAATAGTTACTGAAATAATCGAGTGTGACAGACGGACGGACGGACGGACGGACGGACGGAAGGAGAAAGTCTCACCATAAGGGTTCCATTTTACCATTTTGGTATGGAACCCTTAAAACCGCACCAAAATGTTTAATATTACTCAGTAAATGTCAAGTTTTCAAGTAAATATCTAAAACTACTATGACTGCGTTATATGAACTACATTAACCATACCAGTACGCCTACCTAAACCAAGGGTAATTTTATGTAAACCATTAAATTACACAAAATATTATATATTTTTATATTAACAATGTAATGGATCATTAAAAAAAATGCTTAACAATTTGTAACTTAAACACGTCATGTTAAAATAGTACTTAAATACATCTTACTGTTCCTGCAATGTTCTATTCATGTTATTTCCTCAAAGGTATATTACGATTATTATAACAAACTACTTATTCTCCGTAGCAGAATGTGGAGTTTTATTATATACAAAAAACCGGCCAAGTGCGAGTCGGCCTTCGCATCGAGGGTTCCATACTGCAAAAGAAGTAAAACATTGAAAGAATCACTTTTGTTCATGAATTTACGGGTATAATTATTAACATGTAGGTACTTTTGTTGGCAAACCGCAAACCTAACTTTGTTTTTTATTTTACCTGTAAAATATACGTTAACTTCTATTAATCATAATTATTTTAGATTTTTCGATTGGTAAACTTCGGAGATAAGGGGGAATGGTATTTTTTTCGACAGTTTGCCCTATAAATCAAAAACTATCAGGCATAAAAATAAATAAAAATCGGTTTTAGAATACACAAGTTACGCCCTTTAATATGATACCCCACTCAATATTGTTATCTCAATTTGAAATTTCAACAACCCTGTTTACCCCCTCCTTTCAAATAAAAATAAAAAAGATTTTCAATTTTTTATGATTGCAATGACGGCGCGCTGCAATTACCTACAACTATTCCAAATTTCAGGTCGATAGCTTTAATAGTTACTGAAATAATCGAGTGTGACACACGGACGGACGGACGGAGAAAGTCTCACCATAAGGGTTCCATTTTTACCATTTTGGTATGGAACCCTAAAAAGCGCTCATTAATTACAATTATTTGTCATTTTACGTCGCAACTCGCAACCTTAGTTCACTCTTAGCAATTATTCTTCAATCGTTTAAATTACGGTAAATATGAATGATAATATTCACCCTACAATGCATACAGATAGTAATATTTTCTGTTAACTTTACTTTTTTAATTTTTTTTTTTGTTTTCAATCTAGTTACATATCATGGATAAATTTAATTAAGGGCCGATTTATCAATCGCCAGATAAACGTTAACTACAGAATGCCGTTTTGACAGATTTTCTATGGCTGATGTTTCTTTATTCCTCAGATAGTTTATCTGCCGATTGAAAAATCAGCCCATCAGCAAAAAGTATATAATTTTTATATTTAGGAAAATAATAAGCTTTTCTTCAGCAAAGTAGGTAAGCAACGATTGTGTATGTAATACGAACATTTTTCGCAAAATATGTTATCCTAAACAATAAAAAGGGAACTATCATTCTTATTGTTTAGGATAACAATTATAACGAAACATTCGTAAAATGTGGATAGTGTGATATTTCTTTATTAATAGAAGCAATGAGGAAAATCTTTTAAGGAAATGCAATTCAACGTTAATGTGTTCTTGCACTGTAATGAATGTAACTATCTTTAATAACAGATAGATCGAAGGTTAATCAAAATCATTTTCCAAGTTTTTCTTTCATAGTTCTAAGTATAGGTTCATGAAAATATTGTTGAGATAGGTTACTAATTTTAATAGAAAATAATTGGTCAGGTGCGAGTCGGTCTCGCGCACTGAGGGTTCCGTACTATATTAGAAAAAGTTAAACCATTAGGCCCGGTTGCCACCAAACCGGAGCGGAGCGGAGCTGTGTTTGAGTAACCAATCAGATTTCGTAATTTCGACATCTCCTCTCCGTTTCGGAGATGTCAAAATGGGTTGTTCTGAGGAACAACTTCTATTCTAAGAGGGTCCCCCGACTGCCATATGAATTTATCTGTTCAACTAAAATAACTGGTTTTTTACTTTTTAGTTCGTTTTATAACAGGGCAGTCGTGTTTTTTAATTTTTTAATTACTTATTTTTATTTATGATTGCACTAACGGCGGGTCATCATTATCTACATATATTCCAAATTTCATGTCGATATCTATAATAGTTACTGAAATAAAGGGTCGTGACACACAGACAGACAGACAGACAGACAGACAGACAGACAGACAGACGGACAACAAAGTGATCGTATAAGGGTTCCGTTTTTTTTTTCTTTGAGGTACGGAACCGTAAAAACTATGAATATTATATAAAAAGACATTAATAAATAATATAATAAATAAATATGTATCAGGACATTATACACATCGCAATCTAGCCCCAAAGTAAGCGATAGCTTGTGTTATGGGTACTAGATAACTGATAAATATACATACATACTAATATACATAAATATAATATATTGAAATACACCCAGACACTGGAGAACATTCATGCTCATCACACAAACATTCTCCAGTAGTGGGAATCGAACCCACGACCTCCGACGTAGAAGCAGGTTCGCTACCGCTACGCCATTAGGTCGTCAATTACAAAACATTAAATGAGTTATTATTTATTACTCGCTGCATGACCAAAACCGGCCAAGTGCGAGTGTGCCGTAGGGGCCAAGTTCCGTTCTATTAATTATTACTTTTTATAAAAAACTGGTAAAAAAGGTTTACTGTATTTCAGATTTTCGACATTTTGAACAATAAATCACACTACGTGGGAATAAATAAAAATATGTAACTATAAAGCTTGTTAATGTGTCTATAAATCCCTTTCACCTAATTCCTCACTCAGTAAGTACACATATTTATTTAAATTAAAATAAAAATAATTTTCGTTTTATGTATTAAATGCCACCAATCACCATTATACATAATTTCGATAGCTTTAATAGTTACTGAATTAATCATCTGTGACAGACAGACAAACAGACGGAACCCTAAAAATGCAGTCTTATCTAAGACGATCCCATAAGAAATATTTATAGGAGTCATTACAAGGAAATTAATTATCCTACAATTTGCGCCTACTAATTATTATGACGGGCAAACAATACAACTAGTCTTTGACGTTTAATGAGATAATGACTATAAAAATAACTAAATAATAGTCTTGAATGTGCTACTCACCATCTGGAAGGCGGTGAGGTATTTCTTCCACCAGATGTACTTCTGGTACTTGGGGCCCATTGCCGAAACCATGTAGTAGAAATACATCACGATGTGCACAAACGTGTTCAGCAGAGCAAAGAATGTACTGTGTCCACCTGAGGAAAACGAATACACAATTTATATCCTCTGGATAAGAAAACTCAGTATATGGGCATCGGAACGATTTGCGTAAACCTTTTTCGCACAAGCAAACAGTAGCGCCTTCTGTCAAAATTCTATAGCTGCCCGCTGAGCGAACTACAGCATGGCCTTACGGTGGTGAAGCAAGCATTTTTGTCACCGATAAACTGGCGACATTATTTGTGCCGTCTCGTCTGCTCTGTGCAGGGTACCTATAATATGTCTATTTTTATATCACACTTAAGGTATACAAAGTAGCGCTTCCAGACTTTAGGCGAGGGTTTCAATGCTAAATGTATTCGTGTATATAAATGTTTTTCTAACCCTACTTAAAAAATTAAATGTGAAAGGATAATGACCATGGATGTATGAAATCCCGTAGCAAACTGATTCAAATCCAAAATTAATTTTTATCGGCAACGGTCTCCACATTCACTCAAAATTTTTTTTAAATTAATATCCGGATTCCAAAGTCGAAGGCAAATAAATAAGTGTACTTCTCAATAAAATCTGTATGCCAGGAAATATGCATTGGAAAGAAGGTAACTTATTGTATGCAAAATTAAATTCCAGATATGAAAAACAATGTTTCTTAAAAACACCATTCTATTCATTTTCCTAGAACATTTTAGTTTTGGTTCATGAGAAAAATTGATACCTCATTTGGTCAATATTCTTTGGCATAGAGATAGACTAGAGCTTGGGAAAGGACATTGTGGTCGATTCTGTTGTGCAAAATCTCTAAACTAAACTAAATTAAAATAGTGCTATCCTTTTCCATCGCGATCAGTTTGAAAAGGATAGCACTATTTTAAATTAGTTTAGTTTAGAGATTTTGCACAACAGAATCGACCAGATTGGCTACTTTTTATTTCGGACAAATCAATAGTTCCTGTGGGATATAAAAAGCCCGAATTTTCTACAGTAGTCTATAGCGACCGATATAGGTAGATTGACGTAGCAAACTTCTTTGAATTCGGCGGGCAGATGTGTTTAGTTTACTTTAATACTTTACTTTAAACTAGGTCATGATAGTAAGGAACCCTCATTAGATAGTGCGCAAGCCCAACTCGCACGTGACGATTTTTTATCACTTGTCTTTGTTCCAGGTTAGGAGTTAGAACTACACGCATATATTAGCCACGTACTAGTTGATATGATCGTTTTTTATGTGACATTGCATGCATGATTATTTATACTTATTTTAATTAGCTTGATAATAGCATTGCTTGATTGAAGTTCAAACATTTCATTAGCTTTTGTAAATTTTTAATTGTTTAATAATACTATTAATGCAAAAGGGCTGTATTCAGGAACAATTTCAATAATCTAAAATCTGAAAGCTAATCTAACAGATATTTTCAAGCGAGCTTGAGAGCCTTAAATTGAATCAAACCGTACACTGTGTTTGTTATAAGTCGATAATAATGCCAACGTCGTTACCTACTGGTAGTGACGTATGGACGTGGAACATTGAAAATACGCTTTTTTTGTGAGCATTTAATTACAACGCTAAAAGTAATGCTGCTGATTCTAACAAGTATATCCACTTTATAACACTTAAAGTATGTGTTTTGTGATTTCTTTACGTTTGCACATGGGAAATGAGCATGATGCCGTGGTGGATGACGTGCAGCGTAGACAAGTGCTCGTTCTTCTTGCGCAGCTCGAAGAACAGCGTGTCAAAGAACTTCGTGAACTTGCTGAAGTAGTACCTGGCGCGAACTTGAGGCCGAACCACACGGACATGGGCATGATGCCGTGGTGGATGACGTGCAGCGTGGACACGTGCTCGTTCTTCTTGCGCAGCACGAAGAACAGCGTGTCGAAGAACTCCGTGAACTTGCTGAAGTAGTACCACCAGCACGTGTTCGCCATCTAAGGGCACAAGACTATTGTTAGGGGGGATGGGTACCATCCGGAGGCTAAAATTCAGATTTTATTTAGTTTTTCGCTAACAGTGGGCTAATTATACATCGTACGTTTATGGAAAGAGTTTTGCGGTCACAACATTTGTGCGTCTACATGTTTTGAATTAAAACTGGTTGACGATACTCATTTACTTCATATTGGCTCCCGACGAAATCTGGGAAACTGCAAAAAAATAGTGGAACCAATATGAGGTGAGTGGGAATTTTCGAGTTGTTTCTATTAAAAACATGTAAAAGAAGCATAAATATTATGTAAGTAAAATAAAAAATTCATCGCCATAAACCTACAACGTGCAGTTTGTCTAATATTTGCGAAAAACTAAATAGAATTTCGCGGGCTGGTAGGGCCAAAACACCTTAACTATATGTAGCTCGAGATTTCGCATGCATAAAAAAATTACTTAATAATTAACAAGCCAATAATTTAGTTATTTCTTATATCCCTACTAATATTATAAATGCGAAAGTAACTCTGTCTGTCTATTATAATTCCTCATGTAAACCACTGAACCAATTTTGATTAGAGTTTGGAAAGGATACTCTTTATCCAAAAAAATTATCACGGTTCCCGTGGAATTCTTAGAAAATTGCATTTTTTAAAAGTGGTTATATAAATTGGAAAAGGAAACCAGAACGGGAATACTCTTAATACCTGTAAAATGCACGATTACTGCGGGATCAAAATTCAAGCGGGCGGAGTCGTTAGCAACAGCTATAGAGAGAGACCACTTGGCGTTTGTCTCTCTCGCTATTGCTATATCTGTCTCATGTGTGAAAAAGAAAATGAACGAACGGACAGAGTATAGTCCTTAATAAATAATAGAAATAATTTCGTGGTTTAAAAATTCGAAGATTAGCCGATTGAAACAGAGAACTGAAAAAATATAAAAAAGTGTCTGTTGATTTATCGATCAAATAATCCCATTGAAGCATCACATGATTTTATTCGGAACCATAATACGTTTGAATTTCATTTATTTACCACTACTACTAGCTATTGCCTGCAGCGGCCCCCGCATGAACATCGGATTCTCACAAATCCCGTGGGAAGCCGTATTTTTTGGAATAAAGGAGCCTACGTGTTAATGGATTAACCCTGGAGGGTATAATCTATCTCAACGGTTGACATAAACCAATTGAATGAAATGGAATCCAGCCGCGTTGGTACTTTCGTGAGAAATCGTATTCGTAAAAACGTCCATTTGAAAATGGAACTCTGGGTATCTACACCATATCATAACAAGTAAATATTTTATTGTTTACTTCGTTAAAATAATTTAATATTGCGACTGGCTACTTGGATTTTGCACTTGATTCAATCAATAAATTTCGTAGGCAACTGCAGAAATGCAAAACTGAATTCATCTCAACATGAAATTGCTATAACGTGGCTATAACTATTTATTTGATAGAATAGAGAGGGTGCAACGCAAGTTCACGAAATTTCTGGCCTATCGGGATCAAACGTGCCCTTACCGAGCTGATTATAGTGCGAGACTGCACCACTTCCACATGCATACCCTTAGTGATCGTCGCTGCACTGCCGATATGTCATTCTTGCATAAGCTTGTTAATGGAAACTTGGACGCGCCTACCTTGTTGCAAGCTTTATCTTTTTGTGTTGTATTAAAGAAACCAAGGATAATAACAAGGAAAACCTTCTGCGTCGCTAGATTCAAAACTAATTTAGCTAGGAACTCCTCATTAATTCGATTGAACCGCACTTATAACGATCTCGTGCGTTGTAACGGTGATTTACACATCTTCTCCCAAAGCCTTAAGTGCTTCAAAAGAGTGGCCCTTTCCACCGTCTCGACCTTGAGGGAGGATCTGACCAGTAGCTAGTTTGTATTTGTAGTAGCCTATATTTTATTATTATCATTAAGTCTTTTTTTTTTATGTTAGGAAATCATTTTTGTCTTCATTATGTTATTAGTTCTTCCGTTCTTATATTATTATCATTTTTGTTTTTGGTTGTAGTAGTTTTTAATTTAATTCGAGCACTATTATTTGTAAACGCTGTGCGCAGTTCTAAATGTCTACCCACGCTGTCCGGTGCCTTTTGTATTCTTTATTTTCAATGTTTCGTGTATGTGACGTTATTGTGCCTTAATAAATAAATAAATAAATAAAATAGTTCGTAATTCTTTAAAGAACATATTTCGAAAAGGCATTGAAAAACATAACAGAGCACATTAATTAATATATATTATTTCGGAGAGTGCAGTGCTCAGGAACTATTTAATTTGGTTCGCCCGTCATCTTTTTACCATAGAACGGCAAGGCATCGAAAAGGCTTCCATCAATACATAGTCGACGTACCAAAGACGCGTACGAAGCGGTTTTGATTCCTCGTTCCTGATACTGCAAACTCAGAAAGGCCTAGAATATTCTCCCAGACACTGTCTTTCCCGCCACTTATAACCTGGGCACCTTTAAATCAAGAGTAAATAGGCATCTCCTAACCAAACGCGTTCCACCTTAGATATTATCATTACTTTCCATCAGGTGTGATCACAATCAAGCGCTAGCCTATATAATTAAAAAAAATCTTTATATTTTATATTATCGATATTTTGTAACAACGCACATAATTATTTAATAACTAGCAGTGCCCGCGGACTCTGTTCCGCGTTAAAAATATTTATGTCCCGGCCCGTTTGTCTCGTGTTACCCATAGTCCCTTCCCCCTCAGCGCCTGAACGCGACGCAATAAAAATGTTAGTTTGTAGTACATGCTATGTATCAGAGATGGCGCTGTATGTGAAAAAAAAAATCCCGCTTTTCTGTTGAAATGTTTCCTGAATTTTCTTTGCTATAAACCTCACGGAGCCCGAGACCTTTCCAACGAATGCAAAACCGTGGAAATCGGTTCGTGCGTTCTGGAGTTATAGCGTCAGGAAGGAAAACCCGACTTATTTTTATATAGTAGATATCAAAGAAACAAACGATGCGATTAAACTATAAGTATAGTTAAACATCCTCTTTGCTACTATGAAAATATTTATTTAAATAAAAGCAAAAAAATATTATTGTTGCTATGTATAAATAGCGTGACAATGATGTAACTTAATATAATTATACCTAAAAGCAAACATTCAAATTTATTATATACTTTGCATACTGGTACAAGCAAGATTTAACCATGAATCTATGTGTGATAAGGCAACATTTATAAAAATACGGCCAAGTGCGAGTCGGATTCGTGCACGAACGGTTCCGTATTATCACCTATAAAAACGGCAATAAAATACGTTTGTTGTATGGGAGCCCCCCTTATATAATGGTTTTATTTTAATTTTATTATTTAATATTAAAGAAACACGTCATTGTTCTACGTCATTTTTAAACACGATAATTTGAGAGATTTAACAGGGATACTCTTATTGTTATTACTCTGTAATATGTAACATCGGCAAGTGGCAAACCGTGGCTATATTGGTTTCACAGTGTTTGGTCACACAAGTAACATGATTTTTTTATATGAATTAAATTAATACTGAATTTTGAAAAGTCGTATAGAACAAAAGTTGTTAGTTTTAATGTGAACAATTGCAGGCCGAGAGCGATTTATATATATATATATATAATGTGGCAGAAACGGTTTTTACGATTTGGATGAAATGTAGTTAAATATAAGTTTTTGCTTTTAAAGTTTACCGTATAATCGTATATCTTGCAAAAGTACGAATTCAGAACAAAAAAAAAACATTTAAAAAGTATGTTTAAAAAATGCTGTTTTTTAGGTATATAATTATAATATTTTAAAACTAATCATACATTATATAGATACGAAACAATCTTTTGAACATTTTTAAATCGAAAGAATCGTGAATATAAATAAACTCGCTATGATTAATTTGCATGATTAGACGTCAGGATGTCAAAGGTTTTCCCAAAACTATCTAATACGATATCAGCTATGTTCTATGATGAGAATAAATTGACTTTAATATAAATAATTTGTGTTTAATTTTACATTACTTATTAATTATTAATTAATATTATCTATGGCGAAATCTTAAAACACAATCAAATATTAATTATTAATAATTATAATAATTATACTAACCCTCATTGCTCTAGGGCTCCTTGAATAGTCGACGAGTTGACATCTGAAGTCGTAGTGACCCCACCAACCGCTCGCCAAATACTGACAACAAACAATAACAAACATTAACAAGTTAATAATAAAAATTAAACAAGTAAATAATTTAAAAATTAAAAAACACGACTGGCCTGTGGTAAAATGACTTTTTCCTAAAAAATATAGCCTGACACTCGGAATGATGTAAGGATTCTAACGATACACCAATATCCAAATCTATTCAGGCGTTCAGAAGCTATGGTGGAATAAAGAAACTCACATACATACATGAACCCTAAAAACATTACACTCCTTTTTTGGGGAAGTAAAAAGCAGTCAACCAAAAGAAAATTTACAAAATAATCATAATATGAACTTTTATGAACTTTATTTAATTTATTAACCTTGTTATGTAATAAGTATTGTTTAAAAATTATATAATATTACGATATATTAGTCTATACTTAATACAAAAATTGTAAAGAGAATGTATTATAAAGAGAATACGTAACGATGTTCGTGAATTTGTGAGTTTGTGACGTTGTAAGGGGTAATCTCTGGATCTACTGAACCGATTTTCAAATTTCTTTCACCAATAGAAAGCTACGTTATTGTGGAGAGTCAAAGGCTATAATAATTTCTAAAATTTATAACGCATATTTACTTAAACTTGAATAATGTAATCCAAGTCGTAAAAAAAAAATCCTTTCTTCGCGTGCGCTGCGAAAACTATTGAGAATAGAACAAAACAATGTTCTACAATATTAAAGAACGTAAGCATATGCCTATCTCCTACGGGTAACTAACAATAACTGCTTTTAGTGTTGAAATTGTGGTTTAAAAAAATATACATATATTTTTAGTGAATATTTAGCCCATATGGTAATAATTTATATCTTTGTAAATATGTTTTTTAGAACGGAAAGGCGAGAGTTTGGCTTTGACCTTCGGGTGGAGGGGATTACTGCGCATGGGTACTGTCACGCACACAATACTTTTCCTTTTTTTTGTACCAGGTATAGATAGATATTTTTTACAGTTCCAATTGAAGTCTTAGTGGCCTCCGATGTCCGTTTTTGAATTTTAGCTAATTTACTGACTACACAATTTAATTTAGAATCAGTTTCCGTTTTCATTACCTGCATAGTCTGTATAGTTTGGTTATTCTCCGACTGACTGAGTAAAAAAGCAACTTCCTCAATCTGACTTCGAATTTGCTTCAATGAATCGACACATTCGTCAGCTTCTTTCTTTAAAAAGCAATTCACGTCATATATCATTTTCCGTGCTTGCCTTTTTAAAACAATGTTTTTTTTACGCATTTTCAAATCACTTTTTAATATTTAACAAAAAAAACTTAACTGACAAACTTAAACAAACAAACTCAACAAATAATAACAATCGACAACAATAAACAATTAACGAAAATAGCAATTCACTTGTGAACGTGATTGTACAACAGGAGTGCGCGGTACGTCGTATCGATGCGAGAGGCAGGGAACGACTGGAGCGCCAATCAGAGCACCGCGTGCGCCTACACACCCGCCCCACACCCCGCTAATTGCCCGTTGATACCCAATTTCTGATTTCTGCGCAATAACGGTCAAAGCCAAACTTTCGCCGCGCGTACTGTATAGCCCACTATACCTTGCGTCTTAACCAAATCATCGGTAAAATATTAGATATATTCTCAATATTATGTAAAAAAAGATTAGTAAGATATTAACAGGGAATTTGTAATAATCTGATTTTCTAAGTGGTTAATTTTCTAAGTTTTATAAGTGGCATGGCGGTTCCACATGTTTCGAAACGTTGAATTAATTTTTGTTATAATACTTTTGAACCCCTGTTCACATTTCACTAAAATAAATATATGCGATATTAAAATTTGAAAGAAGATTCTTTATGCATACGTGCTTCAGACGCAGAGTGACTCAAATCTAGCCCATTTTCTGCCATTCTCCTTTAATGTAGAATATTTGTGCCCTTTACTCTATATACAGTTATAACTTATAACAAATATCTTCAAAGATATTACAAAATAGAAACGTGAGGTTGCGCGCCGCGCGGCCGTTGCGTGACGATAGGTATGTAAAGGCAGTATCTAATATCTATCCGAATGCCTCGCGTCCAGCGCTGTGGGCTGTGGGTATTACGCGGGACAAACGGGCCGGGACAAAAATATTTCTAACGCGGAACGGAGTCCGCGGGCACTGCTAGTAAGGTATATACTAAAAACATTTTCAACAACCAGTTTTCTCAAATACCTGACGACCTTTATCAAGAAATTTGAATAAACATATATATTAGTATTAATTATAAATGATTTTAATATACTCAATGCTGGTATGTACATAATTACATAAACACTCGATTTCTGGTCTTATTAAACATTCAAAGACCAAAGTCAAAGTCCAGTTTTGTTTATTTAGATGTTTTGATTTAGAGCCTTTCTTTCCTTTTAAAACGCTTAACGCAACTTTTTTACGTTAAATGAAGTAATTGTTAAAAAATTAGTAAATGAAAATATTTATAAAACGTTCACAAGTATATTATTTGGCAATTGATAAGTTTTTATTCCTCATACACTAATTGGAGTTGTTAAAAATCATATTAAACTGAAACTAGTAGTGTATATTGTAATACGCAGATCAAACATAATATAAAATACTAATTGCTGTATTGCCTACATTATGATTTATCACCTTTATTCCATTCATGTTTAATAGGCATAGCTTTTTTTAATGGATTCAGAGCATTAACTTATTCCAATAGATGTCTGGCTTTAGGGAATATTGTCCACTATCAGATGAATTATGTTATGCAAAAATGTAAAACGATGTTGTTTCACTAAAAGTTATTTTCAGTTATTTTTAATAACTGGAACGAAAGGCCAAGCATGCTCTCTGAGGCACGAGATTGCTGTTCTTTACTCACCTCATAAAATATCCATGCACTAAAGATGGTTTGCGCCATGTTATATACTACGAGCACATTTCTAAGTTCGAAGGGTTTGCGGTTGGCCATCAGCGCTGGGCCAATCTTTCGCGCGCACACTGCATAGCATACACACGCGGCCAACGTTGGCCATGGCGAAGACATCATAGGCCAATCCTTTACTCGGGGATCTGGAACAAATATAAATTGCTCATAAGCACTTGAAATATCTTTCGGAATTCGGTTATAATATTATGTCATATGCATTATTACACGACTGCCCAAAAAAGGAGTGTAATGTTTTTAGGGTTCATGTATGTATGTATGTATGTGAGTTTATTTATTCCAACATAACTTACGGACGGCTGAATAGATTTGGACATAGGGGGTATCGTTAGAATCCTTACATCATTTGGAGTAACATAGGCTATATTTTTTTGGGAAAAGTCCTTTTAACTCAGGGCAGGGCACTTTTCCTTTTACTACAACGTCGTGTTTTTTAATTTTAAAATTATTTACTTGTTCTAATAAGCATTTGTTTTTATATGACTTGACGATCTACTGTGATATCATATGCACTTAGTACCAGTAGACATTTTAATTTTATAAATATCTTAAGGAAAATTTAAGACATAAACGTGAACAAGATGAATGCTGATGTCTTTTGCATAAACGAGAATTCGCTTTTAATCTCGTTTTCATTCATGCAATATTGACTCTGCAACGCTGCATATATGTATCTACATTCACGTATTGCAAAATACCCACAATAAGCGAAGCCAGTTTTGCAGCACTGAAGCTACTCGTAAAACAGAACAGCTATTAATAATTAGCATATTTAAAGTTAATGATCTATAAAATATACGCTGTGCTCTGATATATAAAAGCAGTTTGCTAATAGATATATAGTTTCAAGAATTGAGAACTAAAATGCAAACGCTCTGTGTGAAATGCTCAAAGAGACAAATCTGGTTTATGCCGTATCTTCCATTTGCCCTACCATCTTCCATTTGAGATATCAGTGTGACATAAGATCTATACAAGTTATGTCCAACCAAAATACCATTAAGTAACCAAAAAACCATGGATAGATTGAATATTGGGAACCGCCATTAGCCACTAGTTGAAGTAGTAGCGAAAATAATATATTTTGATACATTGCAAACGATCTTACAAATAATGACATGTTGCTCTTATTATACTTTCAGCCAAGCACTTAATTATATTATGCGGAAGACATTTTAAACCACCCAGATATTTATTATAATTCAATAAAAATCAATGTAGCCAAGGTTGATAAATAATAATATATAAGCTCTAAATGAATTAACGATACACGCGTTCCGTTTTGTTTACATTAATTAATAACATATTCTAAACCTTGAAAAAAAGAATCCGGCAGAGAACAGTGGAAAAACAAAATGTGCTTGAACAAATAGATCACAAAACTAAAAGTTCCACAAGAAAGATCCCGGTGTCATACGAAAACAAAATATTTTTTATGTGATGTACTCGAAATTCGGCGCGCCGTCGGATTTGAGCGGAAGAAGTTATACTAAGTATCAATCTGAAGAATTGATCTGGGGACACGGTAGTAGCCCCGCCAAGAAGGAGCAAGCGAAGCGCGAGGCACTACGGTCTACCTTTTCTCGAAGTGCTTCGTAGTTATTTTGAACCCTCACACCATGGGCTAGGACTATTCCAGATACACAAAATTCTCGGAATATGATGCCAAGACTAAAAGTTCTATATCCTTGCTTCGAAAAGTTCGAAGCTTTAAGCTTTTGTGTAATCAGCTTTTTTTATAATTTATCTTTTTCAGGGTATAGCTTTATTCCCACATTGCGACTCTTATACTCCTGAGAATAGAGTTATCCCACCAAAAACATTTTCATGTAAAATGTTGCCAAGAAGGAGCATAATATGGCTCACACTGTCAAAAAGTCATCAGATCTCATGTAGAGCAAGACTTCCAACTTTACGCGCCCTTACTCTACAAGCCCTAACTTCACAAACTCTATACTTTATTCCAAATATATGGCTTGGCCGTTTCTCAGATCTACCGTGGCGGATCTTTTCACTTGACGCCCATGTCATGTAGCGAAACGGCGTAATAAGTTTACTGTTGTATAAAAAAAAAATAGTATTTACACAATGATACCTATGTAGGACAACATTGAATTGAATACATGCAGCTAAAAATGGGGGCTACTTGCTGAACTATAAACGATCTCTCATTTTTTTTTTATAATTTTTTAAACAATCTTTGATTTTGAATCGTCGTTTTAACTATTATATTTTAATGCGAGTAAATTTCTTCAAAGTTCATTTATTCAGAAGTAATAAGTAACCGATGTACATACAGAGACGGACGGATAATGGCAAATCCACCAAGTTAACTCCTCGTTTCGCTTCGTACTTGTTTCCAAAAATAAGTAATTAAAAATTTTAAAAAACACGACTGCCCTAACGAGGACGACTAAACAGATAAATTCATAATATGGCAGTCGTGATCTATTAGAATAGAAGGTGTTCCTCAGAACAGCCCCTTGACTGCCATATGAATTTATCTGTTTAGTCGTCGTCGTTAGGGCAGTCGTGTTTTTTAAATTTTCAACTAAAATAAACTACAAATTCAAATTCAACTAAAATAACTTGTTTCTTACTTTTTAGTTCGTTTTATAACAGGGCAGTCGTGTTTTTTTTAATTTTTAATTACTCATTTTTATTTTGTATTTTTTAGTGATGGTCAGCAGTTAGGTAAAGCAAGGACTCAACAATAAGCCATAATAATATTTCCAAATGTCTTAAGTCATTCAGAAGTTATGGTAAATGAGAATAAACTTACCTACATAAATACTTATAAAATATACATGCATACAATCTTTTTTGGACAGACGTATAAAAAAGGTTTTTTTTGGGTGTACATTATACCTATGTAAAGTTATATATTAAATATATAATTTCCTGTTACTTCTCTCTAATACCTTCATTTTGATACCCATATTGTGATAGTTGAAGAAAAAAATTAGTTTTCCACTTTTGAAAATGGCGCCTGACATTTTTAAAAAAAATTATAGCCTATGTTACTCGTAAGGATTTGGTTTATAAAAGCAAGTCATTATTTTTTATGTTGTGTATTATACATAATGCACATCTCCCTATGTACATTACACATAATGCACATAGGCGCCTACTATTTCTTATCAATGTCAACACGATTTTAATTGTTTTACAATCCATGCGAGTCAAGATGTTGAAGGCGAGTTGAGTAAGGTCAACCACCTATAAGACAGCGATACCGTATGAGGCTTATAATTTGCAAGTATTAAACCAAAAATTGTCCAATGTCACGATCTTTACGGGAAATCATCAGAATAAACTTGGCAAGTTGGCAAGCGTCGTAAATGTGCCCTTGAATATCCGACTATTTACAATGTTACTGAAAATGTGTAGGTAGTTAAATTCTACCTTCTTCGTTGATAAAATTGCATCCTTTGAGATTTTAAAGAATAAATATCCCAGAAAAGTTTCAACTTCTAGGAATTTCCTACAACACAGTTTTACCCTTATAGCAAAACCGTGTTACGTTTATAGTTACTTATAGTAGGTACTTTCAAAAAACCTTTTGGCGAGTTGTTTCCACATTTATTAGCGTCCTACGTAGGTATACATTAGTATCTACAAATAAACATAATACACAAATATTTGTACTTTATATATGGATGACATAAGTCATGTAGGTATTATACATGTGTGGTAGGTAAATTGAAACTGTAGTGTACCTGCAAGTTGCAACTAAGCAAAAAACAAAGGATTTATCGTCACAAATGCTCGCATAGTTTGTTCAGATTGGTATTGTACGATATTCAATTTATCACTGATATTAAAACATGTACTAGATTATAATACCAATTACATGGTGGAAGACTCTATCAAATGTAAACTTAAGCAAAAACTTTACATAACACGCGTCCTTCACGTCCTCTCGATACATTATGTACATAATATGAATAAATATTAACATTTTCCGGTAAACGAGATTTCAAGTGTTCAATATGCGTCAATGTTCCATTATTGATATGACCAATCATAAACAAATCAAGCAAACATGCCAAGATATTTGCGAATAGCTATAGAAAAATTTACTGTATAATTTTTGCATCAAAATCAACATTAATAACCATATCCGTGTAAATATAACTACCTATGTTTGATTTATTTTGGAAATTAACTATGCGCAAATTAAATAGCTGTATTTCAGTTGTGAAGTCATAATGTCAGTGGTGAATTGATATAGACTATTGTGTAACGTAAAGTTTCGTTTCTTTAATAACTGTAACTTGGAGTTTAATCTAAAGTTCCAATTCAAGCTGATTAATTAACACAATCAATAATTATGAAAGAAACAAACAGTTTTATGAGGGTTATACAAAATACAGTCATTGGCGCCACTGGAACAAGAGCCTATGATATCTTCAACATGAATCTTGTAATTAAAACCTGCATGGGTATTCCTTATTTTAGACCACAAAGATTGAATAAAGTGTTGATTGTGTGAGTTTTTAATCTCTTGATAAGTTTTGGTCTTCATTGTGACAACAACTAGTGACCCATATAAAATCAGCCCTAATTTGATTTGTAAGATTTTACCAAACGATGGAATCCACGCATACGAGGTCGCGATAGTTGTTAGTTTGTAGCTGATACTACAGGAATTTTCAGAAGAAGCAAGTTTGAACCAGCGCATCACTCTGTAACTTACGTAACATCGTTAAGCAAATGTCCAGCTAGAGAACTTGGCTAGCAGTCGATTGCCGGCTTAAACCACTTCAAACGTAGCTCATATTGCAGCGTTTATCTTATTAAGCACATCTTCTTCGCGCATGACAACATGGAAGTAAAATTCAGGTTTTTTTTTACTTTTGATATGCTTGCGCTTGACTACAATCATGTTTGATGGACAGAAATGATGCGGTCTATGATTGAGCGCGGTTGCCTAGAAAATGCCTATTCACTTTTCTCTTGAAGACACATAGATTGTACTTGGATGGTAACACAGAAGCTGGAAGGGTGCCCTGCAAATCCACACCTTAGCGTACCTACCGTATCAGAAACGTGGAAGAAAAATGTTTCTAATATTGAGGTGAATATAATTCAGTTTACTTAACTTAAAATATAAAGAACATTTTTACAAGAAAATGCTTAAATAAATCTGACTGCGGACTGCCCTGCTCTAATCGATAGTATTCAAAAGTCATGCGATTTAAGAGTCCTGTGATGTCCCGGCACGGCGGGTCTCTTTTGGGATACAGGTGCTTCCTCGGATAGCTCTGTAGCCACAAAGGATACTGCCAGTGGGCCATTCCTCATGGAACCGGGCGGGTCGGCTGGGTTGCGGATAGCCGCTGCCCTACGGGCCCTGGACAAGAGGTCTGGTTAGTGACACACCCAACACTGACCAGGTTCCCTACACCCCTTCCCATGATCCATGTACCTACGCCCATCCTATCCCTGGGGTTGGAGTGTGGGCTGTGGGACGGTTTACCGCCCTGCGGCTGGCACCCCAGGCCCCGTGAGTACCCTTCTCTTCCCACTCACCAACGTCCCCATCAACAGAACAAACACTACACACCACACCGACTTCTCTTTACGCCCGGCACCTCCCCCTGCCCTGGGGACGGGGGGGGAGCTGAGCATAGAGAAGTCAAAATCACATACAAATACACACATATACATTACTAACACCCCAGTCCAAGGTGTCATACGTACCGTGCCGATGGACCCGTGGCTGAGGGGGTATTCTCAGTCTCAAACGGTGTCTCCTCGAAACCAGGGCGCATCGGGGAGTATTTAGCCCTTCAGGCTTCACGCGGGGCTCTGAAGTCTGTGACCGTTTAGTTCCCTAGCTACTCGTGGGATTTGTATGGATATAAATGACATATTAAACCGTAACACTACACCATCCACTTCGGATGGACCTGAACAGGAGCAGAGGAGCTCAATTGACTCCGCAACACCTGGTACCCTGCAGGCACAGAGGACATTAGCTGACTCTGCCATACCTGCAGCGAGCACTGCTGCTGATGTCCCTATGGATGACGTAGGACCCAGTACCTCCGGAGCCCGGAAGGACTCAGCAACAGAGCTTGACAAACTAGCGATATATACCATGCCAGGATACAGAAGACTGAGTGGCGCTGGTAGGAAACGCCTTTGGAAGCTACTGGGAAGGGGCCTTAGCCTTGACGAGGCCCTCTCCCAGGCAGGCAAAACTTGCTCGGCTCAGCCGGCCGGTCGCAAAAACCTGAAAAGGGCCAGACCGGACGACACGTCCCCACAGGACCAGCCGAGCAAGGCTCCAAGGACGACTACATCACCTGGTGTGCGCGGTCCTAACCCACCCCACAGCTATAGAGATATAGCTGGTGCAACACGGGTTGGCATTCGTAATGCCACACCCATGACGGAGGCACAAATGCGTCTGGTGCACGACACGTTGATCGAAACACTCTTCCTCAGGGGGGAGAGCCTCGACAACAGGGGTGGTGGACCAAAATTCCTTGGTTTCACCCACAAGACAGGCTGGATTCTCGTAACCTGTGAGAACCAGAGCAGCAAAGACTGGCTTGTGGGTGAAATCCAAAGATGTAAGCCGTGGCCTGAGGCAAAACTTTCAATAATGGAAGACAGTGAATTGCCCAGGCCGGTAATTGCAACGGTCCTGATTCCGATATCTGAGGTGTCGTCCGTCTCTAGGGCGCTAAATTTAATCAGATATCAGAATGAGGGCCTCTACCCGGAGCACTGGAGGGTTCTCCACGAAAAGGCCGATGAGACGGGTACTATTGTGGCCCTCTCTCTAGATGAGGCATCAGTGGAGACTCTCAGGGCTACCGATTTCCGAGTAACCCTGGGATTTAGGAAGATTATCTTCAGAATCAGGGGGGAAAAACAAACCCACACTTCAGGAGCAACCGCGGCACAACCCAGCAATATAACTGCAATTCCTGGGCCGAGCGGTCTGGGGGGTGCGTCGTCTGGCTCTAATACCAGTATGGATGCGGTCCCTGGGCCGAGCGGGCTGGGAAGCAGGGTAGCTGGGCAGTCGGAGGTGGCGGCTGCGCCTGTCCCGAGCGGTCAGGAGGGGGGAGCAGCTGGCTCTGATACCAGCAACGTAACTCCCACTTCTGGTCCGAGCGGGCGGGCGTGCCCGTCTGCCGCGCCGACAGGTGCTGCGGTTCGCCCCAGTAAAAAGACAGATAGGAGGTCGGGCGGGTCTCCTCCCGGTAGAGGACTACAATTCTCGCTGACGGGAGGCGACCATAACCGACCCCCATCTGGCAAAAGGGGGAAAAAGGGGAAAAGACGATGATGGCGGATCAAGGGGGGACGGCGAGGGTTCTGCAGGCAAATCTCCACCATGCTGCCGCAGCGGCCGCGATTGTGGAGAAGTGTCTTGTAGAAGGCAAATACAACCTCGCTCTCATCCAAGAACCCTGGATCTCCAATTCAAAGATTCTAGGCCTAAATACTGGGGGTAAGCTATTATCCAATAATAACAGCTGTAGGCCTAGAGCATGTATGGTGTTTGGCAAAAACATTAACTTTCTGCCTGTTCCAGAGCTAAAGATTCTAGGCCTAAATACTGGGGGTAAGCTATTATCCAATAATAACAGCTGTAGGCCTAGAGCATGTATGGTGTTTGGCAAAAACATTAACTTTCTGCCTGTTCCAGAGCTATGTACTGATGATCTGGTAGCGGCCTATGTTAACATCAACGGGTGGGGGGGACGTAAAGTCATCTTCTGCTCAGCGTACCTACCCGGTGATGAAGCAAATCCAGCGGCACAACTACTTCCGGTGGTGGAGTACTCCCGGAAGCACAACGCGGAACTATTGGTGGGCTGCGATGCAAATGCCCATCATGTAACCTGGGGGAGCAGTGACATCAACGATAGAGGTGAGCGTCTTTATGATTTTCTCCTTGCCAACTGCTTCCAGCTCTTAAACAGAGGCAACACACCAACTTTCGTTACAAGAGCAAGACAGGAAGTCCTAGACATAACTTTTGCAACCACCAATTTGGCCAGGTACATTGAAAACTGGGAGGTTAGCAACGAGATTTCTATGTCAGACCACAGACACATAAGTTTCGGCTTAAGGTCATCCCACAACATAGAAACCTTTACCTACAGGGACCCTAGATGCACCTCTTGGGATGAGTATCATAACTATCTCAAGAGCAATTTAGAGTTAGTCCCCAAAAGTATAAGATCTCTCGAGTGTCTTGACTTTGCGGTGGAGGCTGTCACCAGAGGAACTGTAAGTGCCTTTGAGGACAGTTGTCCGCTCAAAGTGAAGACCACGAAGCAGGGAACTCCGTGGTGGAACTCGAGGCTAAAAAGACTTAGAGACAAAACACGGAAACTATTCAATAGAGCCAAAGTCACCAAGGAATGGGACAACTACAGGAAGGCTCTAACTGAATACAGCAAGGAGATTAGGAAGGCTAAGCGAGCCTCATGGAAGAGATTCTGTGAAGAAATTAACAATCTGCCTCAAGGCGCAAGACTTCACAGAACGCTAGCTAAAGCCAAACCCAATCAACTTGGGCTCCTAAAGAATCCGGACGGCTCTTTCACATCAAATGAGGAAGAAACCTTAGAACTATTAGCCAAGACCCACTTTCCAGGAGCGGTCACTAACAACGCTGGAAGCAACGTGGCAACCTCTCCACGCCGCCCCAAACAGGAGGATTGGAAAAGGGCCGCCGTAGTCTTCAGACCTGGTATAGTGGGGTGGGCTATCGGTTCTTTCAACCCAAATAAAACATGTGGTATAGACGGTATTACTCCTCTTCTCCTGCAGAGAGGAGCCACGCTGCTAATACCACACCTGGTCAGGATCTTTCGGGCTAGCTACGCCTGGGGATACATACCAGAACAGTGGACCAAGGTCAAGGTCATCTTTATACCAAAAGCCGGGAAAAAGGACTACGCTTTGCCGAAGTCCTTCAGACCCATAAGCCTTTCATCGTTTCTTCTCAAAACGATGGAAAAGGTGCTTGACTGGTATATAAGGGATGTGTTTCTCATCGAGAGACCCATACACATCTCCCAGCACGCTTACTGCAAGGGCAGGTCCACAGAAACTGCCCTGCTCAGCCTGGTTGACAGGATTGAAAAGGCGCTGGAAGACAAAGAAATTGCACTCTCTGCTTTCCTGGACATCGAGGGAGCATTCGACAATACTCCAATTCGCACTCTGGTGGGCGGTCTAGCCAACAAGCAGGCCGATGGGACAACCATCAGGTGGGTGGAGGCGATGCTCTCTAATAGGAAAGCCAACATTGTATTAAACAAATTCTCTATTGAGGTGCTCACCACGAGGGGCTGTCCGCAGGGGGGGGTACTGTCACCTCTTCTGTGGACACTCGCTGTGAATGATTTACTGTATAAGATGGCTGACCTGCGCATTGATACTCAGGGATATGCTGATGACCTGGTTATTACTGTGCGGGGTAAATGTCAGAATACCCTTTCCCATGTTATGCAGCGAGCGCTCAACACTGTTGAAAAATGGTGTACAGAGAATGAACTCACAGTAAACGCTGACAAAACTGTGTTAATTCCGTTCACAAGGAAACGAAAGCTGGACAAGCTACGTTCTCCAAAACTGAACAACATCAGCATACCGTTCTCGACCGAGGTCAAATACCTGGGGGTAATTATTGACCAGAAGCTGACCTGGAATCCTCACGTGGACGGTGTGCTTCAAAAAGCAAAGATGGCATTGGGCATTTGCAGTCGGCTAGCAGGTAGCAGATGGGGCATGAAGCCCAAGATAACCTTCTGGCTCTACACAGCCATTGTAAGGCCGATAGTATGTTATGCCTCGGTGGTCTGGTGTAATAAAGCGACGCAAATAACAACCCAAAATAAACTAGGCAGCCTACAGCGTACGGCCTGTCTACTCATAACAGGAGCCATGAGCACCTCTCCCGGAGCAGCCCTGGAAGCTATTTTAAATCTCACTCCCCTCCATCTTCACATAAAGAAGGAGGCGCGAGCTAGCATGTACAGGCTGACCAGTCAGGGAAAGGTGAGCTGGCTCTCTCAAGCCCTGAGGAACATGCAGAACTCAATACTTGAGGTTCCTGTTTTAGGGATGCCTACGGATGCAATGCCCCTAAAACTTGATTTTATAAAATTCTACTTGGTGGAGATTCCCAGTAGAGATGACTGGCTTGAAAACCGGGTCTCTTGGAAACCGGGCAGCCTAAAATGGTACACTGACGGCTCCAAGTCAGGCAAAGAAGTAGGATGTGGAATCTATGGAGAGACAACCAAGGTAAAATCATACCGCAACCTGGGTGCTCATGCCTCCATATTCCAGGCAGAAGTTTTCGCCATAATAGACTGTGCTGAAACTTGTCTGCAAAGGGACTACATAAATAAAACTATATATATCCACTCGGATAGCCAAGCGGCTCTCTCGGCCTTGTCTTCTGAGAAACTTAACTCAAAGCTGGTCGAAAACTGCAGGAAATCGCTGAATGCCCTGGCCGCAAGTAACAGGGTCATTCTAAGGTGGGTTCCCGGTCATACAGGGATCATTGGCAATGAGAAAGCTGATGAACTTGCAAAAACAGGCGCAAAGGGGAAGCAGATAGGCCCTGAACCTGTCTGCGGCATACCCAAAAGCCTGGCGCAATTAACCCTGATGATTGAATGTCGGTTTAATCTAGCCTCGCGCTGGCATAAACTAACAGGTATGGACCATTCAAGGGCACTAATAAAACCCTTCAATGGAAAATCAGCCTCTGAGGCCCTAGCACTCAACAGGGAAAAACTGTGCATCTTAGTAAGGGCGCTTACAGGGCACTGTGGACTCAATCGACACATGTATAACCTGAAGCTAACGGACACAGACATGTGCAGACTCTGCAATGAGGCGGCGGAAACGCCACTGCACATAATCTGTTCCTGCCCAGCTCTGATGCATAAACGTAGCATCATTCTGGGGAAACACATTCTAAACTCTAATGATGCTAAACTTCTTTCAGCCAAGAAGCTGCTGCTGTTCCTGGCGGCAAATACTATTGGCTGGGAGCTATAATTGGCGGCGTCACAATAGATCGAGGACGGTCAAAGTGACATCTACAACTACCGCCGAACTGGAAGATACAAGAGTCCTGTGAACTACAATGTCTCCATACATTCGAAATACCAAATCATTTGTAATTCGTCCATATTTAGATCATGTTGTGGTGTTATTCGGCTTCATATAATAATAATCTATGCTCTTGGCCATATATGGTTCGGAAATACTTCTTTGAAACGAAATTATAATCAATTTCGATCAAATTTTTTATAACTTTGGTCGAGTTCCATAATACCAAAAATTATGAATGAAAACTTGTAACTTTCTTTATTAATTGGTGTTTTTCTTTAGCTGGACAATAAAAACTGTGCTCCCGAACTAATGCGACGTGAGATAGTGTTGTTTTTATTACAAAACAAATAAGCAGAAAACATTTTTGCGTTTACAATTTCGTTTAACAAATGTATTTCGGAACCAAATATGGCCAGGAGCATAGTTTTTTACTGTATGAACCCGAATAACACCGCAACATGATCGAAATTAGCACGAATTACAAATAATTTTTGGTATCAGGGGGCACGGCAGTGCCCCCGCCAAAGTCAAAGCGCGAAGCAAAACTGCCGTACCATCTTTACAGGAACCATTTCGCCGCATTTTCGGACTCCTATTTGAGAACCTCTGGATAAGACCAGAACGCTGAAATTTTCGCTATCCAGTAAGCTATAATCACATACTTAAAACCCAAAATTTCAAGTCTGTAGGTCATATAGTTCCGAAGTTATGCGAAAGCAAAGTTTCGCATTTTCGACACTGACTGACTGACTGACTGACTGACTCATGATCATCAAAATAAAACTAGTACTTCCCATAAACTCAGAGAGCTGAAATTTGGTACAGAGTTAGGGTTTAATGGCCACATAAAGGGAAAACTATAAAAACTAGGATAATCGAAGATCTGGAGTACCTGGTGATCACTGCATTAATAACTTTGTAATTCCATATAAATTATATGAGATTACAAAGTTATTTATGCAGTTAATGTATCTAGAAAAACGGACAGAAATATTTTGTAATATTTTGAAGTTTCTACAAAAAGAAGTGAAATCCCACCAAAAACATTCTGTAAAAAACTAGCCAAAGTCAAAATGGAGCTGCTTGTTTATCTCTAAAAAGTACTGAAATCTAGACAAAGTCGTGCCAAGTCTAAGGTTCCTTACTGCGATTTCTTTATTATTATAGTTAATGTTGTGTGACTTGGCCGTTGAAGACCAAGAACCGCATTAAGAATTTCAGTACTTTTTAGAGATAAACAAGCAGCTCCATTTTGACTTTGGCTAGTTTTTTACAGAATGTTTTTGGTGGGATTACGATTGTATGGGAGACATCGTGGGTAAGCGGACTCTTAAGTAAGGATCATATTAGAGAAAAATACTGTTCCTTGTAACTGAAATTAAATATTTCCAACTTACGAGTGCAAGAATTGGCTGTTATTTATCAGAAAGTTGCCGCTATACCTCAAACTAATTATACTTCAGGCGCAGACGAGGTCAACGATACCGAATAATGTCGTAAATACAAGGGATTTAGGTACAATGCCCTCATTAAATAATTAAGTTATTTATTCTCGTCTAGGCCGAGTACAGTAGTTTGCCTGCGACTCTCGAATCCACCTTTTACGTATTAACCAATTCATTGACCGGTTAACGCTGTAAAAAGTAACCAGGTACGTAAAATAAAGCTCGTAGAGGTTACTGACCTGACATTGATTTTAAATATGTACGAAAAATTAATAAAAAATCATAAAAAAGGAAACTTTAGATAGCAAAGTTTTTTTTTCAATATAGGCTTGCGCTTGACCACAATTTCGCCTGGTCGAAAGTGATCTATAGAAGATGCCTATTGATTCTTTTTTTAAAGGTATACGTAAGAATGAAAACGAGGGAAATACAGATTTCGGGAGAACATTCCAAACCTTAGCCATGCGTACTAAAAGTGAAGAAGCATGGATGATGTATTAAAAAAAATATGTGTAAAGTGAAACAACCAACATGAAATGTGAGACCAAATACAATTAATTACTTAGTCTTGCGTATATTAGCAACATGATCTCGTGCAAGAATCTCTGATGCTGCAGCAAAATCAGAGTGCTTTTAATGATAAAGAGCTACTGAAACCGCATTCATGTTATGCAACATGAGGTTCTGTAGTGTATATTAATTCCCAGAATAGGCACCTCTTTCTATCGGTGGAAATGGAAACTTGAAAATCGGAACGAAATTTTCTCAGAGTATCCTGTACAAACACAAATTTATCGCGGGATGAAGTAGTAATAAACATATAATTAAAAAATCTTGAGACGACGACGGCGAATAAAAAATAATTGAGGAAATGAGATGAAATTCATACAGCTTCTTTTATATTAACCACTTCCTTAATTTTAAAAATAAAGAAAACGCTTACCGCTCCTGTTGTCTATTAAGTCCTTGTACCAAGCGTAGAGGCTGTCCATCTTTGGATTTGTTTTCCTAGGGACTAATTATATCTGTAACAATGAATAAAATAGTTATTAATATACATTCTTCGTACATTTGCAATTTTTTAAATTATCCTACATAGAGCTCGCTGCTTGATGCGAGGTATTTTCAAAAATTAAATCTATGCCAGTATAGAGAGAGTTACAAGTCCAGAGCTAGGCCTACATTTTGTTCTTGAAATATTGCTTCGGGTGATAACGTTTTTACCCCCCAAACGTTTCCCGAATTGAACAATTTTAGCCTCATTAGTTTCCGTATACCTTAATCTTGGCTGTTACTTAATTGTTTTAAGTATTTTACTATAGTATAGTTAAAATGAAAATACTCGAGGAAATGTTTAGGTCAATAATATTAATATGCAAACATAAACGTACGAGCATAGTTCTTCATTGAACCTGCAACATTTATAAAAATTATGAAACCGATTTTCATAATTTTTTACAGGTAGGGAAATATTATTGCTTTCTGTATGAAAACTTACAGATAAAAGATTAACAGATACAGAGTTTCTCTGTTGTGGCAAAATAAAACTACTCAAAAAGAAAAAAAAATGTTGGCTACGTGTTATATCGAGCATGAGTGTATGCGAAGAGGGATTTGATAATAATTGGGTCAGTTAATGGATAGGCGTGGTGAGCCCTGTGGAGAGGTTTTCGTGACTAAGTAGCATTTTGGAACCGCTTTGGAATTGTGATAATTAGATATTTTGTAGAGCCTACCGAACAGAATAAAAGTATGACATTATATTGGTAGACCTATTAACATTTTATGTTTTTTATGGCATAAATACATAACAATCTTTATTTTAATTGATAAACTAGCTGACCCGGTAACCGATGTTTTGCCATTAGGGATTTAAAAAACCTTACGACCACATCAAACATACACAGACAATTTCACAACAATCCGTCGAGCCGAGGTCGGACGAGTTTGGTAACAAAATTGGCACGAGAATTTGTTATATTAGAAAGAGACAAATAATCCTACAACTTTAAACGAGCAATTCTTATATATACATATTTCTACTATATAATCTGAATCTCGGAAATGGCTTGAACAATTTTCATGAAATTTAGTATACAGGGGCCATAGAGGGTTCCGGGGGCGATAAATCAATCTAGCTAGGATTCATTTTTAGAAAATGTCGAATTTACAAAGAAAAATATGACTCCTGCTGCCATCTATTGCTGGATAGATATATTACCGAGCTAAGCTCGGTCACCCAGATATCTAATTTTTATATGAGTACTTCTCATAATAAAATCTCCAGAGTCCAAAGAGGCTTTAATTCGTCGGTATTATTTTTATTTACATACTTGTTCCATACTTGTTCTAGATGGTTTTTAGGGTTAAATACCAAAATGGTAAAAATGGAAACCTTATAACGCCTGCTTTCATTCAATATATGAAAAGAAAAATTCACAGCCATATAAAATCAAATTGCGTAGGGCTCTTGAGTCACCTAAGTTGATTTGCTTCTCTCGCGGCTTTCCGTGATCAAGTTTTGCGACATTTTACTGCAATAAATTTAATTTAACGAATTACACGTTTTTTCATGCTTTTTAACCGACTTCAAAAAAAGGAGGAGGTTCTCAATTCGTCGGAATCTTTTTTTTTTATTTTTTTTTTCTATGTATGTTCACCGATTACTCGAAGACGCGTGGACCGATTTGAAAAATTCTTTTTTTGTTTAAGAGGGTTTTGTTTCCAGATGGTCCCATTTTAATCAGGTCAGGATCTGATGATGGGATCCTGGAGAAATCGAGGGAACTCTTCAAATTTTGTATGGACACATGAAACTATTTGAGTATTATTAGAAAGAGTAATATTTTCCAAGTTGTCCTATGGTCATCAGGTCAGGATCTGATCATGGGATCATGGTGAAATCGAGGGAACTCTTCAAATTTTGCTAGTATACTTAAAGCGAGTTGGGTATTTTTTATAGTTACTGGTGCATATGCTACCAGATACTGATTTGATGACTAAAGTCATCAAGTCAGGGTCTGATGATGGGATCTTGGTGAAATCGAGGGAACTCTTCAAATTTTGCTAGTATACTTGAAGCGAGTTGGGTATTTTTTATAGTTACTGGTGCATTTGCTAGCAGATACTGATTTGATGACTAAAGTCATCAAGTCAGGGTCTGATGATGGGATCTTGGTGAATTTGAGGTATCTCTTCAGATTTTATGAACACACCTCAAGCAATTTGGGTATTTTACAACGCCTTGTGCATTTTATTGTTTTCCACTAAAAAGTATAAAATAAAAATGGGAAATGCTTTCCAAAAAACCAACTTCAAATGCCACTACAAAGAGTGAAATAATTTTTATTTAAATTTTAGGTACCTACACCAATTCGAAGTCGGGCAATGTTTCATACAATCCCTAATAGTCCTTCTTACTTATTTGATGTGCGAAGAAATGACGAAGCCATAGACAATCGCCCGACTTCGAATTGGTGTAGGTACCTAAAATTTAAATAAAAATTATTTCACTCTTTGTAGTGGCATTTGAAGTTGGTTTTTTGGAAAGCATTTCCCATTTTTATCTTATCCTAATCCTAATCCTAATAATATTATAAAGGCGAAAGTTTGTGTGTGTGTTTGTTACTCCTTCACGCCTCAACTACTGAACCGATTTGGCTGAAATTTGGAACATAGATAGCTTATAACCTGGATTAAAACATAGGCTACTTTTTATCCTGGAAAAATCCGTAGTTCCCGTGGGATATTGAAAAAACCCAAAATTTTTACAGAAATCTATAGCTACATCTATAGGTAAATTGCTTTAGAAGACTTCCGTGAAAGTAGGTATTAGGTAGGCAGGTAGGTAGATTATGGGAATGGGAACGAGAATATCATTTTAAATTTATACGAGAATATCATGTTTCCTTCGGGATTTGTCTAAAGTCGAATTTAACGCGGGTGGGGCCGCGGGCGTAAGCTAATCATTGTTAACATGAATGTGAAAATGGGCATTTTGTTGGTTCTGAAATAATCACTGTTTGTGTTTTTAGTTCAGCAATGGGATATGGATTACTAATCACACTAATACATTGAACAGTAGAGATAGACGATATCCGGGAATTACCAGATTACCGCATTGGTATGCCGCAACTGCTGAAACGATTTGGCTGAAATTTTGTTTGGAATAAAGATAGACGATATCCTGGAAATACTACATAGGCTACTTTTTATCTCGGAAAAGCCATGGTTTCTGTGGGGTTTGTGAAAACGAAATTCACGCGGGGAAATACTACTTCACACATAGGTACATTCCTTGAAAACATAGATTTTAAGATAACCTAAATTTTCTAAGGCAATCTTTAGCTACAGATATAAGTAGATCACTTTGATAATAAATAATCTTTCTTAAAAGAAGGTGTAAAGACCATTAAGGAAATTCAAGTTTTTCTCGGGATTAGTGAAAAATCGAATTCAACGCGGGCGGAGCCACGGGCAAAGGCTAGTTAAATATATGGTTATGCCGTATGACGGAAACGTCCTTAAAAACTGGCCGTTCGTTGGTTTCGCATACAGAATGAGTAATTAAAAACAGTTTCCTGCAATGGCGTCACAACTCACAATACGAGTACATAGCAATAAGAGAAACGAGGGCGAGCCTAGTTCTCAGCCAGACATTTTTTATGGAAATCGTGCGATGATGTTCAACGACGACTGCAAGCGACGGATTAAATGTATTCAGGAATACAAGACTGCATTGTTTTAATCCAGGCTACAAGATCTTATCTTTTTACTACGAGAAGAGTCCAGAGATACAGGTAACGTAAAAGGTTTTTAACCGACTTCAAAAAAAGGAGGAGGTTCTCAATTCGTCGGAATCTTTTTTTTTATCTATGTATGTTCACCGATTACTCGAAGACGCGTGGAGCGATTTGAAAAATTCTTTTTTTGTTTAAGAGGGTTTTGTTTCCAGATGGTCCCATTTTAATCAGGTCAGGATCTGATGATGGGATCCTGGAGAAATCGAGGGAACTCTTCAAATTTTATATGGACACATAAAACTATTTGAGTATTATTAGAAAGAGTAATATTTTCCAAGTTGTCCTATGGTCATCAGGTCAGGATCTGATCATGGGATCTTGGTGAAATCGAGGGAACTCTTCAAATTTTGCTAGTATACTTAAAGCGAGTTGGGTATTTTTTATAGTTACTGGTGCATATACTAGCAGATACTGATTTGATGACTAAAGTCATTAAGTCAGGGTCTGATGATGGGATCTTGGTGAAATCGAGGGAACTCTTCAAATTTTGCTAGTATACTTGAAGCGAGTTGGGTATTTTTTATAGTTACTGGTGCATTTGCTTGCAGATACTGATTTGATGACTAAAGTCATCAAGTCAGGGTCTGATGATGGGATCTTGGTGAATTTGAGGTATCTCTTCAGATTTTATGAACACACTTCAAGCAATTTGGGTATTTTTACAACGCCTTGTGCATTTTATTGTTTTCCACTAAAAAGTATAAAATAAAAATGGGAAATGCTTTCCAAAAAACCAACTTCAAATGCCACTACAAAGAGTGAAATAATTTTTATTTAAATTTTAGGTACCTACACCAATTCGAAGTCGGGCGATTGTCTATGACTTCGTCATTTCTTCGCACATCAAGTAAGTAAGAAGGACTATTAGGGATTGTATGAAACATTGCCCGACTTATACGTATACGACGTATACGTATGGCCCATCCAATATTCAAGAACTCCACCATCATGTAACACCATACACAATTCTTCCAACACCCGACACATGTTTCGTCCCGTCACCAGGACATCTTCAGGAGATGTTGACTCCACAATTCGTAATCGTAGAGTGCGACTCGATATAACGTTCGTCGAAGAAAAAGTGGAAGAATTGTGTATGGTGTTTCTTGTGGACGGTGTTCCTACATACTGGACCCTAAACATCATTTTCAAGTAAGTAGCGGCTTATAGCACAACAATTTAATATGATCAGACTATTGCATATACAGAATGTAGATACTCTCGCGAAACCTGAAATAGGTTCGGAATGCAGTACCAAAATGAAATGCGTCACTCGGCAAGGTAACGTTCATCTCAGCCACGCGCATACTTGCACGATTGTAACAAAACACTTTCGTGCTATTGTCACGTCCGATGAAATGCTACCGAACAGCGCCACCGCGATCGTATTGATGTTGACTGTTGTGATGATATTCGATAGCTACTAATAGCTGAGAACTATTAGGCTGCTTTTCCATCTGAGATGTGCTATGCTATGCTACGTTGCTATGAATGCGTTTGATATCCACCAATCATGTTCATTGGTGCATAGCTTAGCACTGGTGGAATTGGACTCAACTAAGATATGTTTTTTAGGATGCTTGCTACGGATGCCTGCTATGCACCGGCGCATCTCCCTCGCACAGCTACATAGCTTAGTATTGGTGGAAACGATCACATATTTTCGTAGCGTAGATGTCACATCTTCGCAGCATAGCTGCATAGCACATCTCTGGTGGAAATGCACCCTTAATCGCCTGTTCGTTGTTTGGTACTGATATGTTCTTGGAACTTCTGTTGCTATAATCAGCTCTGGTTCATGGATTGCTAATAGCTAGTACTTGACACCGTTAATTGTAAACACCACCTGCGCAAGCGTTGCATTTTCATCATAAATAGAGAATGAAAAATAAAATGCTACTAATATTATTAACGCGAAAGTTTGTAAGGATGGATGGATCATTGTTACTCTTTCACGCCGAAACTACTAAACCGATTAGGTTGAAGTATGGAACATTGATAGATTATAACCCGAAATAAACCCATAGGCTACTTTTTATCCGGGAAAAATCCATCCTTCCCACGGGATCGGCGAAAAACCGAAATGGCTTGGTTGTTCTAGACTAGTAATTTTAAAATATTTTGAAATATCCGTAGAGTTAAATATGGCAGCTATGCTACACAGTAATATTGATCGAAAACACCATAGTAGCTAGCTAAGAAATTGCATTCAAGAAAACTTCGACGTATCGAATTTAAATAAATAAAACATACAATACAATTTAAGAGCCAATTTAGATAAGGATAGGGTAGTAACTAGAGTCATGGTTAAAAACTTGAACTTGAGAATGCGTTAAGCTGATACAATATAATAATATAGATACCTAATCTGACCTCTAACAAAGTTATATAAGTCTCAACAGCTTATTGCATATTATTTCAAGTACTCTATGCGATATTTTGAAGCACAGGGGTTAAACGTTTACAAAAAGCGTATGACATCACGTAATACCAGAGTTGGACTCCGTTTACTATACGAGTGGCCGAGACTTATACAATCGAATGTTATTCGACCCTGACCTAAAACTCGCTCCCACTCGTTTAAGATTGAAAGAGTGTTTTACTACGGGCATTAGCTGTACATCATTGAGAAGTCTTTCACTACTCATAACAGCTGATGATCCAAATAGAAGCTAAATGTTAGTCAACCAGCGCTAATTACTACGATTACGCAACGACGAGGTCGCGTAGTTCGCGTCATTTTTCTTAAAAAAGAACTTCGGTAAAGAACAGGTGACAGTATTGGAGCCGGCTGCGAAGCCGCAACTTTCACTGCGCTGCGCGGGTGCTAAGCCGTGCGGCTTTACGTAAGGATTGCGCCAGAGTCGGGCCCGCCGCGCTTGCGCCCCGCGGAACCACTGACCTACTGCCACACAGAGCACCCCACTCCCCAGCCACACCATCCCATAGAACGTTCTCAAACATTGTGATACGAGTTGCGAGCGCGAGCCTTCCAAGTGTGAATAAATCATTTGCTGGAACATGCTCCTCAGGACTATTTCACACTGTTGCTGAAGTCGAATACCAACCAGAGCATCAAATTATGCACCTGAAAACGGTTTCGTCAACTGAAATGTCTAGAATAACAAGAATTTGAAATGAGCAAAAATGCATCAGCAATCGTTGTAGCAATTAGGTAAACATTTTGCAAAAGGAAAATATTGAATATCTAGAATGTACATTGTACAATGACTTGGATCTTTGTGCGAACAGGAAATATTCTTCATATTATTGCAATTTTGCGACTGGTAGAATGATCTTGGAGCGCTGTAGGCATTTATTTATGCGATCCTAATTGAAACTCATTAAAAATTAAAAATATTATACAGTGCAAAAACTAGTAAAAATACGCTGTAATTTATGTCCCGGTAGGTATATTTTAAATTTTTTATGATTAAAATAGCATAATAACGAGGAAATGGCAGTGGTAAAAAACGTATACTTAAGTGTTGTTTTTTCCACAGATCAATGAATTATTTCAATTTATACATATTTTTTAGTCTTACTAATGGAGCTCTTTAATTGGTTTCTTTGTTTACAACAAATACAAGTAGAAGTAGTTTTTTTGTAGGATTTTAACACTTAATGTTGTATTCGATAAGCAGATAGACATTGTGATGTTTTGGGAAGTTGATTAAAGTCGAAATAATAAGTTGGTAGCTTTTATGAAGAGGCTCTCTTATTTGATGTAGGCTTGAATTGGATTAAGAAATAGGCGCATTTTCTGCACTCCTTAGCGTCGGCATTGTTTAGTGATAGTCAGATAGATAGTGAGTGATATACCAATATATTGTATTCGATGTTAACGATGTTATTTTCTTCGTTACCGATTGTTTTGATAACAGAAGTCGCTCAAAGCTGCGACTTCTCTAGCTGTTGCCCGCGGCTCCGCCCCGTGAATTTCGGTTTTTCGTTTATCCCGTGGGAACGATGTATTTTTCCGGGATAAAAAGTAGCTTATGTGTTCATCCGGGTTCTAGGCTATCTATGTTCCCAGCCAAACCGGTTGTCTGCTCTCATAAAAATTACAATTTTCGTGTCCTAAATCCTAAGACACTTATCGATCATCGATTTTTTCTTAGCGAGATTTTCAAGTTCACCAAATACTTAGGCACCAATCTTCCACTGAATATAAACTTAAAAATAAATCATGAAATATCTATTCATTTATTTTAATTGAACAGCCCATATACTAATTGTTGTTAAAATAATAATAAGTGAGAGTAATAATAATAATAAGTGAGTAATAATATATGTGAGAGTCATTCGCACAATTTTGTCTCTATACAGGTAAAAGTGTAATAAATAAATCGATTTAAAATAAGCAGGTGCATTTTGAGTGTCAAGTTCACGCCCTTGACCATTTATAATACTTAACAAAGATTCTCGTACTACTTCATCATAAACCATTCCGCGGTCGTCCGCATTGGTTCACAAGATTTCAGCTAAGGAAGATTTGTCCTATTTTGGGCGTCCTTTATTTTGGCTCTACTTACGTGATTTTTGATTTCACGAGGAGCCTCGCCCTTGTCATAAGCTGGGCAGCTAATTTTTGCTACCTTTTTGTCTGAACTTGCTGTTTGGCCATTGAAATGGCTCGTTTTCACGAGTAAGACAAATTCAAATGGTTCGTGGCCCTGGGTTCTCTCGTGGTGCTTGCTTCTATCTCCTTATTTCTGATGTAGAACATAATATGTAAGGTCATGCCATAGTACCTACGGCCATGATTTGCCTCCGTAGGATAATTCTTACAACTTTAACTGGCTTCTTCCTAGTAGTATTTATTGATATAAGTACAGCAAGTTGTCGTGACAACTGAAACTCGGTTACTCAATCGTCAACACTCGCACTCTAAGCATCAATATGCGACAAAGATCAATTAAAGTACCCCCGCGCTTCTGCCTTATGTAACATCGCATGTATTCAATACACCTGTGAATCGCTGTCTATACGAGAACAATACTACGAGTATTATAAGCTCTTGGTAAAACCAGAATTTCCGGTCTCTATAACTAGTTCTGTTTCCGAACAAGAATGCTCGCAGAATGGAGAATCAGCTACATGGAGACGCGATATGTCCTCTCCCTTGGAATCGAAATGGAATCCTAAAAACGTTTAGGGAATTTACTGTTAGTAGTTGTAAAAAGCTCCTTTTTTAGCCAAGTTATTTGCTTAGTATTTTTCCATAAATGCACACCGCAGCAAACACGAGTTTTTATTAAAGTGAGGTAGGTAGTACGTAATATATTATTCAAGTTGCGTGTAAAAAATTAGATTGTGTGTGTGATTGTTTTTTGTGAATTTCGTTAATTGAAATCTTTTCGAAACGAGTATGTAGTTATAAATAGTTACAACAACGTCAGCAAGGAGTATAATTTTAATAAACCCAAGATTTACCTTCATTAAATCTTAGAATGTTTTTTTTAACAAGTCTACATATTTTTAATCAAGTTACATTTTTAATTTATATTTACTCCGCATAGTATCACCTTTATCGTGTAACATAATATATATTTAGAATACTTTTTACGTCCTTATTAGGTACTCAACAGTTCTGCTGAACTTTGTATAAAACTTCTTTAAACTTTTTTTATGTGGAAAGGTTAAAAAGTTCTAGGTCTAAAAAATATGGACAGATTTGTATCATAGGAAACTAAACGGAGTTGCAGGGTCGTAAAATAAGGGATGAATTTTATTATTTAGTAACGTGATTTAAAGGAATGATAGGTTATTCATTCCACCAACATTTCGATTCTTCAGGTATGGGGTTTTTGTTTTTATTGTGTGTGTTTACTTAATTTTTCTGACAGTTTTATTTATTTTAAAAGTCTTTTAGTTTTTGTTTTACTTTTGTACCTATTATACTATTTTAGCGAACATTATTTTCTTTCTTGTAGGGCTGCATGAAACTAGTGTGGTTAACCGTACTATTGGTTTGCAAAAATCATGTCTCGTAGCAGTCGTTGTACCTATAACCATAGGTATTTTTTTACAAAGATTCAAATCATTTATTTCATTTAGGCCATTACTTGTAAGCACTTATGAAAAGTCAGTAAAAATAATTAAGTACATATATACTTATTAATAGTGATAACTATTTAACGACTTATAAACTAAGTTTACGAGGGTTCCAACGCGCCCTGAACTGAGAAGAAGCCCACAACAAACTCAGCCGGGTATTGTTAGGCTTCCATACCAAAATGGTAAAAATGAAACCCTTATGGTGAGACTTTCTCCGTCCGTCCGTCCGGCCGTCCGTCCGTCCGTCTGTCACACTCGATTATTTCAGTAACTATTAAAGCTATCGACCTGAAATTTCGAATAGTTGTAGGTAATTGCGGCGCGCCGGCATTGCAAAGGGGGGAAAACCGGGTCATTGAAATTTAAAAAGGAGATAACAATATTGAGTGGGGTATCATATGAAAGGGCGTCTCTTGTGTATTCTAAAACCGATTTTTATTGATTTTTATTTATTTTTATGTCTGATAGTTTTTGATTTATTGGGCAAATTGTCGAAAAAAATACCGTCCCCCCCCCCCTCCTTATCTCCGAAGTTTACCAATCGAAAAATCTGAAATAATTAAGATTAATCGAAGTTAACGTGTATTTTACAGGAAAAATAAAATCAACTCGCTTACTTATATACTTTTTGTGATATTAACAATAAACCTCTAAAAACAAAGTAAGGTTTGCGGTTCGCCAACAAATGTACCTACATGTAACTTCTATTATAGTATGGAACCCTCGGTGCGCGAGTCCGACTCGCACTTGGCCGGTTTTTTTTTGTTATCACTATTTCACAATATATTATAAATTAGAACTACCTATAAATTTGAATTAGAGCAATTTAATCCCATTGATTTAAAGATTTTAGTTGTCTCTAAGCGTTAGTTAACTTGATTTCAAGTAACACACTTTATACGAACATTAGGTTATTTGAAGATTGAGTAAAATCTACGTTTTCCTCTTATTCTGAAACAACGGAACTGACTGAGCTAAGTGAGGAAATAATAGGAAAGATTCTCGTCGACCTGCCTTATATACGACTTCGGATTAATAATAACCGGTTAGATATAGCTGTGTTTATGCAGGCATAATCTAGATACTGGAAACATGAATACTTGTTACGACCTTTTTAATGCAGTAAGCATACCTGATACCTACTAAGTACCCATTATACCTATGTATGTATAGGTATAATTTAGTAACATTTTATTAACCTCTGCCCTATATATTTTTACAATCGGTTCCATAGTCTAAAAGGCAGTTATTACTAGATACATAACCTGATACTAAACTAGCTTACTGCACTTCGTTTTCACGTGCTACGTATGTTTGATAATATCAGCGCCATGCAACTTTTTACTTATTGTAACTTATTTTTGAGACAGAAAATGGGTTCTGCACCAATTTCAATGGGTCAGTCTGCTGTTTCCGACGACGGACCGACTGGAGGGATTTCGAGATTCACTATATGTACTCCTATATGTATTATGTACCTATTTACCGCACTCCCGCTAGGTTTCGATTCTCCACCCGCGCTCTGTCTGATTACTAACATATTCATCGTTATCGTAATCGTATGCAAATTCTACCCCCTGATCGGCTGACGTATATCAAGGAATCAATCAGCGGGTAGGTTTTGCTTGTGATAACGATAACAATGAATAAGTTTCTCTTACACATTCAAGAAGCGGGTCCCATAACAAATTCTTGAGTTCCTACGACCTAACCTGTTAATTGTAATATGTTGAATAAATTGTTTGATTTGATTTGATTTGAATTAGTCGTAGGATAAACATTTCTTACTAATTACTACCGGCATTACAATGTAGTAATTACGGTTAGGAGTTCTATTACAGACGGTTGACTAACCACAAATACTTTACTACTCTTATGGTAATAATTAATATAATATATGCCTAGAAGGTTATATAATTGCTCCTCGCTCAGATGTAAACAGGCTATTCTTTATCTACATGTTACAATTTAGTGAATGGCCTTCACCTCTAATGAAAGTTTCCTGATTAAGCTTCGAGGATAATTGTCTGAAAGAAGTTTACAAAAAGTTCGCTATCGAGTGGTAATCAGAGGTTTTGATATACTTTATGTCCTTATGGGTGGGTATTTGACCTTTTACCAACATAACCCGTCTCAGAACTTTGCACCGGGGTACAAAAAGTTTTAAGGAGTGAAGGGCTAAAATAGTTCTAAACAATATATTTAATCGTATGTTTATTTAAAGAAGTACATAACCTACATTTAAAAAATGGCTTGCACCTAGTGAATTTCGGTTCAACCAATACAAAAAACTATTTCATACTTCAGGGCGATCGCGTAAAAATGTATCAGTCATTAAAAAACTGCAACAATGTCAAAACGTGATTTAAAAGTGTTGTGATTGGTAAAACCCCATGTTTTGACATTGATACAGTTCTTTAATGATTGATACATTACTACGCGATCGCCCTGCAAAATGGGGTCCATAAGCTATTACGACGTACGATCTTATTACAACCTAGATCCCTATAGGTCCTATACTTGTTTGCAGACGGTACATTACAAAGCAAACTCTTTGGCATAAACTAGTGACTTCAAAATATGCTTTAGATTGTTTGACTTTGAAATGCAACGAAATCGAAAAATTAGGCACTAGATTCCTACAATGCGGTTTGCTAAGATGATTGGGTAAGTTTGTAATGCGAGGTTTAAGGAACGTACTGCGCTGCCTTTCTATTAGACAATTATGAAATAAAAATAAGTTATTAATTTTTCATAAATTGCTCTGTTATTACTTGCCTATATTTAGTATTTATTCCTATTTTCGTTAAATAGTGATAACATAAAAAAATGCCCAGCTGAGTTTGTTGTGGGCTTCTTCTCAGCGGAAGGGCGCGTTTGTGAACTTTCGTAAACTTAGCCTTAAGTAAACTTGTAGTTATCTCCATACAAATGCAACAAATATCACATTGACGTTTTACGAGAGCCTGTACATTAGGCCTATGTGAAATAAAGATATTTTGATTTTGACATTTCACGTATAACAATTATACATATAATTGAATGTTATTTAACCGCCAGGTAAAAATTTATCAATTTTATCATTTATCCTAAATCCTCATATTCATCAAAGCCATGCCGACGCGACTAATAGCGTAACCACAATTTTTTAACGACAAAGAACCTTTACAAGGAAGAATTAACTTCAAAATGTTAAATTATAATTTTGTTAATGAAAACATTACGTTTTAACTCAAAATGCATTGCATTAAAATATAGGACAGTACCTTATTGAATACCCAATTGCTTAAATCAATTACTGTGTCAAAACAAACAATGCATATATAAATAAAATAGGGTCATTAATGTAGACTAATTTAACGATAAATATTAATGAGTATATATTAAGCATCTAGCCTATATTTATACTTCACCTTTGGCTTCCTCATTAATTTAGTTATTTAGGAGTATGTTTACACAAAAATCCTTATAGTATAGCTTGTGAGTCTATGCCACGTACAACTTAGGTACACCCCTTTTTGTAAGGAATTTAAACTTACCTTTAAACAAAGGTACCTAACAAGTAAAAATTGATAATAAAGTCTATTTATGGTCCCTTGACAGTATGAAAATTCAAGGCTCTTAAGTCTATAAATAAATCAATCCTATAGAATCGTGAAATTGGGCAAGAAATAGTAAACTCTTAAACCACAAGTCAAGAAAAAACAGTTGAAATTTAAATTAGTGACTAGCTAGTTATAAAACAAACAAATATAAATAAATGATCAGCCAAGTGCGAGTCGGACTAAAGCGTATAAAGGGTTCTGTACCATTACCTATACCAACTATAGGTACTGTATAGCGAGACGATGATGCAGAAGCCTCATTCTACTATACAAGTAGGGTAACATTGACTTTTCTGAACCATCGGCCAATACCGAGCAAAAAATCACGTTTGTTGGATGGGAGCGTCCCTTTAATCTTTATTTTATTCTATTTTTTTAGTATATAATTATGTTATGTTAAATAGCGGCGACGCAAATACATCATCTGTAAAAATTTCAACTGTGTAACGTAACTATCACGGTTCAAGAGATACAGCTTCGTGACAGACAGACGCCGAACGTACGACGAATTGTTAGTAATAGGGTCCCGTTTTTATCCTTTGGGTACAGAACCCTAAAAACTAGCGGACACCCGTAGATCCACCCGCATGAGCTTCGAGTTTTCACACATCCCGCGAAAATTAACAGCTATGTGTTAATGAAGAATAATATTATATTATAACCTATCTCCGTTCCAAATTTTAGCCAAATCGGTTCAGTAGTTTAGCGGCGTGAAGGAGTATTTCTCCATAAAAACTTTGGACCCCGTTTCACCCTTAGGGGATGAGTTTTGAAAAGGATTTTACGAGGTTAATGCACACAACACCCATAGACCTCTAGGCTTCTAGCGTTATCGCACTAAAATAAAACTAAAGCTTTTACGGTTTAGACTTTAGGTGGTACGGATAACCTAACCCTTATTGCGCGAATCCAACTTACACATACATAACTGATTTTCTTAAATTCCGTAGAGACTTCTAATTTTTCTGAATAAATGTCACCTGCGTTTATCTTTAAAAAGTCCTGACTCACTAACTTGTCAACGCCCATTAGCAAAAATTATTAGAATTTGGATATAGAAAGATAAACATTTGTGACTTAGATAAGAAGCAAGGTAGGATTTTTTGATTCTCTATCTATAAAGATAGATAGAATGTCAAAATCTGTGACACACACGTTCAGAACTCATTTTCAAACAAAATATGTTAATTAATACTAAGAACTTATGTCAGGTTATTTTAAGATACCTTTACCTTAACTGATAAATTTACCATTCTTGTATTTCTATAAACAAAAATATTTTAATAACAATCAAAATTTTCAATTACTCACAAATAGATGCTATCCAATTCAGGCACGAAAGGATATGGGACGCCGCCTTCTTTAAACTCACGTGTGTATGACAGAATACAAATAAAATACGTATAAACTTTCGAGTGTCGTGGTATGCAGTACGCACGCTGCGTGGCGTGGAAACGCAAGTGGCATGCGATGTCCAACCGCGGCGCGGCCGGCAGACTGAGGTGTAAAGCGCGAGCGGCGGCCGACGACCATATTACCACAATCACCCGCTTGCGTCATCAGACGTCATCAATACAACTTGCTTTGGTCGTAAGGGTACTGACTACTGATTCTGATTAGACTTAAGTACCATTTTTAGGATTTCGCGCCAAAAGGGCATAACGGACTATTGCGCTCGTTTCACTGCCACATTGTTTACTATACCACAATCATCCGCTTGCGCCATCAGACGTCATAATTATAACTTGATGTGTCCGTAAAGATACAGATTCTAATTAGAGTTATTTCCATTTTTAGGATTTCGCGCCAAAAGGGTGTAATGGAGCAATATTGCACTCGTTCCACTGCCATATTGTTGCCATTGTTTACCATAATATCATAATCATCCGCTTGCGTCATCAGACGTCATCAATACTACTTGCTTTGGCCGTAAGGGTACTACTGATTCCGATTAGAGATATTTACATATTTTAGGATTTCGCGCCAAAGGATGTAGCGGAGCCCTATTGCATTCATTCCACTGCTAAACTATCCGTACATAATTAACCATACGACAATTACCCGCTTGCGTCAATCTAGACACGCGGCAGCGTGTCAAGCCAAGTTCAAGCAAAGGAACTGGCTAGCTAGCGCCAAGAGTAAGTTTACACGAACCACTTGGTGCCACTTTTGACCCTTCTATAACTCAAAACCTATTTAACGTAAACACATAAAACTACGTGTGTTTAATTATATCCATAAGATCATATAGAAGCCCAATTTTCATGAAGCTAGCTCAAACGGTTATAAAGATATGAAGGTCAAAAAGTCGTTAAAATTCATACTGACTGACATATAGTACAAAAACCTAACCTACTTCCAGATGACCTAGAAGGGTGAAATTTGGAATCCAGCTCGGTTACTGTGTGTAAGCGTAGGAAAAAATCAAAAAATAAAGAAAAGTCAAAAAATAAGGGGTGTTCCCATACAAACTGAAATATAGTACCTAAATCTAACCTATACTTCCAGATGACCTAGAAAGATGAAATTTGAAATCCAGCTTGGTAAGTGTGTGTAAGCGAAGGAAAAAATTAGAAAATAAAAAAAAAGTCAAAAAATAAGGGGTGTCCCCATACAAACTAACATATAGTACAAAAACCTAACCTACTTCCAGATGACCTGGAAGGATGAAATTTGGAATCCAGCTCGGTAACTGTGTGTAAGCGCAGGAAAAATCAAAAAATAAAGAAAAGTCAAAAAATAAGGGGTGTCCCCATACAAACTAACATATAGTACCTAAATCTAACCTATACTTCCAGATGACCTAGAAAGATGAAATTTGAAATCCAGCTTGGTAAGTGTGTGTAAGCGTAGGAAAAAATCAGAAAATAAAGAAAAGTCAAAAAATAAGGGGTGTTCCCATACAAACTAACATATAGTACAAAAACCTAACCTACTTCCAGATGACCTGGAAGGATGAAATTTGGAATCCAGCTCGGTAACTGTGTATAAGCGTAGGAAAAAATCAAAAAATAAAGAAAAGTCAAAAAATAAGGGGTGTTCCCATACAAACTGAAATATAGTACCTAAATCTAACCTATACTTCCAGATGACCTAGAAAGATGAAATTTGAAATCCAGCTTGGTAAGTGTGTGTAAGCGTAGGAAAAAATCAGAAAATAAAAAAAAAGTCAAAAAATAAGGGGTGTCCCCATACAAACTAACATATAGTACAAAAACCTTACCTACTTTCAGAGGACCTAGAAGGATGAAATTTGGAATCCAGCTCGGTAACTGTGTGTAAGCGTAGGAAAAAATCAAAAAATAAAGAAAAGTCACAAAATAAGGGGTATCCCCATACAAACTGACATATAGTACCTAAATCTAACCTACTTGCAGATGATCTAGAAAGATGAAATTTGAAATCCGGCTTGTTAATTGTGTATAAACGTAGGAAAAAATCAGAAAATAAAAAAAAAGTCAAAAAATAAGGGGTGTCCCCATACAAACTGACAAATAGTACCTAAATCTAACCTACTTCCAGATGACCTAGAAAAATGAAATTTGAAACCCAGCGTAGTGATTGTGTGTGGGCGTAGGAAAAAATCAGAAAATAAAGAAAAGTAAAAAATAAGGGGTGTCTCCATACAAACTGACATATAGTGCCTAAACCTAACCTACTTCCAGATGACCTAGAAAAATGAAATTTGAAATCCAGCGTAGTGATTGTGTATGAGCGTAGGAAAAAATCAGAAAATAAAAAAAAGTCAAAAAATAAGGGGTGTCCCCATACAAACTGACATATAGTACCTAAACCTAACCTACTTCCAGATGACCTAGAAATATGAAATTTGAAATCCAGCTTGGTAATTGTATGTAAGCGTAGGAAAAAATCACAAATTAAAAAAAGTCAAATAATAAGGGGTGTCCCCATATAAACTGACATATAGTACCTAAACCTAACCTACTTCCAGATGACCTAGAAAGATGAAATTTGAAATCCAGCACGGTGATTGTGTGTAAACGTAGGAAAAAAATCAGAAAATAAAAAAAAGTAAAAAAATAAGGGGTGTCCCTATACAAACTGACATATAGTGCCTATACCTAACCTACTTCCAGATGACCTAGAAAAATGAAATTTGAAATCCAGCGTAGTGATTGTGTATGAGCGTAGGAAAAAATCAGAAAATAAAAATAAGTCAAAAAATAAGGGGTGTCCCCATATAAACTGACATATAGTACCTAAACCTAACCTACTTCCAGATGACCTAGAAAGATGAAATTTGAAATCCAGCACGGTAATTGTGTGTAAGCGTAGTAAAAAATCAGAAAATAAAAAAAGTCAAAAAATAAGGGGTGTCCCCATACAAACTGACATAATAGTACCTAAACTTAACCTACTTCCAGATGACCTAGAAGGATGAAATTTGGAATCCAGCTCGTTAATTGTGTGTAAACGTAGGAAAAAATCAAAAAATAAAAAAGTCCAAAAAATTAAAAATAAGCGGTGTCCTCATACAAAAAACTTAAAATACGCGCTAAAGAACCAGGTTCTTCGTGCCTTATCCAATAATAGTATAAAAGTGAAGTACATAAATATGAGATTCAATGAATAAATAAATACTTTATACAACTCGTTCGCTATAAGTTTGCCGCTGTCAACTGTCACGCGTTTAGCGTTGTCTCAGCCACTCAGTTCTAGTTCCAGTAAGAAAACGCTATACTGACATCATTTGACAGCAGCAAACTTATGTTGTACTAGCTGACCCGGCGAACTTCGTTCCGTCTAACAGTTGATTCTTTAATTTGGACATTGCAACATTAGGTACTTTATTTTTCTATTTTATTTATTATCACTATTATCTCTAACATTCAAGACAGTGTAGAAAATAGTATAAAAAAGAAAACCACGCAGCGGAAACGCAAGAAAAAGCTTTGAACTCAATACCTGCCTAGTTTTCTTTACAAAAAGTAATGATATCCCACCAAAAACATAAATGTAAAAAAAGGAGAGCCAAGTTGAATAGAAAAATTATGCTCGGCTGTCGGCTTCGCCGCAAAAAGAATGGAGATCAAAATGAGTGCCAAGTTCTATGTAAAATCGAAATTTGTATTTATAGGAACAAAAAAACAATATGAACAATTATTGAACTCTATTTCTTTGCTTTATTGGATACCTATAACAATTGCTGTTATTCAAAAATTTGAGATCTTAAAATAGATTAGATTTGACTTGGCGAGTTTTTATCTGAATTAAAATGTTGTATAACTTTATAAAATGACTGATGTAATGAAAACTGGCCAAGTCAAATCTAACCTATTTTAAGATCCCACATTTTTTAATAACAGCAATTGTTATAGGTATCCTATAAAGCAAAGAAATAGAGTTCAATAATTGTTCATATTGTTTTTTTGTTCCTATAAATACAAATTTCGATTTTACATAGAACTTGGCACTCATTTTGATCTCCATTCTTTTTGCGGCGAAGCCGACAGCCGAGCATAATTTTTCTATTCAACTTGGCTCCCCTTTTTTTACATTTATGTTTTTGGTGGGATATAACTGTCTTTAGACGCAAGGGTACTGCTACTGAATCTGATTAGATTTTGACATGTTTAGGATTCGGGGCAAAAGGGGGTAACAGAACCCTAATTGCGCTTGATATACTGCCTGTACATTTTTTTACCATACTTCGCAAAACTACCCGCTTGCGTCATCAGACGTCATCAACATAACTTGCTTTATGCCGAAAGGGTACTGAACCCGACTTAAGATTTACGACTGGACCGAGTTAACTGTTTTAATGGAGATAGATAGTTCTTTGGATAACATATTTTCGTTTGTTCGTTCGTGTTCAGCGGACGTCCACTGCTGGACAAAGGCTTCCTGCAATGATTTCCAGCCCGCACGGTCCTGCGCTACCTGTATCCCAGCGCCTTCCCGCGACTTTTTTAATGTCGTCAGTCCATCTGGTAGGAGGCCGTATTATAGGCTACTTTTAATATATCTATTGCTATAGAGATCCACAATTGCCACAGGATTTGAAAACAGAAACATAAATAGTACTAATACGACACTAAAAAACGAATAGGACAGTTTCGCCCCACAAATAAAACCTAAGTTTAAAATTTTTAATGATACAGATTAGACGAAATCCTATACCTTTAAACGAGCAATTCTTGTATATATATTTCTATATAATCAGGATCTCGGAAACGGCTCCAACGATTTTCATGAAATTTAGTATACTGGGGGTTTTGGGGGCGATAAATCGATCTAGCTAGGTTTCATTTTTAGAAAATGTCTAATTTACAAAAAAAAATAAAAAAATGACTACTGCTGCCATCTATTGGCCACCGAGCGAAGCTCGGTCACCCAGATATTATTAATTATCAGGAAAATTCTAGATAATACGAGTAGATTAAAGACTATTTGGAAAATAAAGTATGAAAACAAATAATATTGTAATTAAATCTAAACGATTTATTAAATTAGATCCAATATCAATAATAATAAATAAAACATTAAGAGATCTACGATATTCTATTGATGAAACCTTAATAAAAATCGTTTGAATCTTATGTGATGTAATTTAATGGCTCCAAGCAGACTTCGGAGTTCGGACTTGGGAAAACAGAACATTAAGTATAATAAATAGGTCCACATTAAATTTTAATTTTTCAAATCCTTTTTTTTTATTAGGTTTATCAAATGATAAAATTATTGTCATAAGATTATTTTTTCATTCAAGTTGAATATTAACCGGGAGTTTTCTCACTTGCACTCTAAAATCTGCGCTTTATACTGAGATACATTCTCGGTTCGGTTAGTATATTAATATGTAGTTGTACAAAGAAAGTTGAGTCATTAAAACCTTCACCTACTTACCAGTCATCGTTCGGTTATATCATCAAACTCACTTAGCCTTAATTCTAATCTGTAAACCAGTTTCCAGACCTTCGTAGAGTTCTAGAAGTAGACACAAAAACTTCTAATAAACTACTTCGAAAATCAAAGTAAGATGATGCTAAGTACACAAATTTTAGCTAAGTAGGTAAGAAACAAACATCTAAAGTCTCGTTGAACTAAAACATTACAAACTTATAATAGAAAATTTTATGGTCAAGTAGTCTGTAAATCAAGATTTTCGAAACGTCAGCTGCATCTTGCAATCTGCGTTAATGTGTAAAAGGAGAAGCCAACTTGCTGTAATAATATACGTACGTATACGTAACGTATCAAACGAACCTAGAGATGCAGCAGCTGTAGACCGTACCTAGTCATAAACGTGATGTTTCTATGAACTAAGTTTTCTTAAATAGGGTAAGCGAGCTCTAGGACTGAGGAACCCATAGGAGTGAAACAGGGGTAGTTGTTTTGTAAGGGAAACGCCTCAGCGCCAGTCCATCATGAACTTTTCGATGAGTTAGTGAAAGGAAACCTTATGTTTAACTATATTACGAGTGTGGCATATTGTGAAATGTGGTTGCACAGCCAGTAGCCACTCCACGATATCTTTACATTAACCATGAAACCTGTCAAATCTTTAACATTCAGATTCTCAGCATTTCATTAGAAGAATAAAATAATAAATCACCTATTAATGAAATTATTATCAATATTATAACAATTTCAGAAATTGGTATTTGACTCAATTGGTCACTTCGTGTAAAATTGTATTACTAATTTTATTTTAGTAAGGACATGTTATTCGATTACGGTCGTAACGGTTATAGTAACAAGTATACGTTAAAATTTTAGTGGTAAATAGTATAAGTATGTTGCAAGTTTAGTGATTTAATACAGAATCGTCATAATATAAAATGGCGGTGTGTATCCCTATTCATCATTCACATTGAATTTATTTTTAGGCAATAGGCATAAATTCACACGTGCGCTGCAATTGTTGCTCAGTTTGCCAAATTCCTCTCAGTCGATGAGCTTTTCAGCATATGGCATATCAATACGATCATTCAAGAAAGTTTATACAGATGGCCAATGGCCAATTTAAATGAACTATCTTGTCTATTAACTTATCCTATGTATTTTCAAGGACAATTTAATAGATAACTAAGCATCGAAGAGAACCCGACCGCAGTATTTGATAAGCCGAAATAAACGCGGGCGGAGCCACGGCCAAAACCTAGCAGAATTATATTTGAAAGGTAGTTGTTCAAAAGAAGCCCCGACAAAATCCCCCATAAAACAAAACTCATATAAGTATTAAAAAAAAACCGGCCAAGTGCGAGTCGGACTCGCGCACCGAGGGTTCCATATTAAAGAATCATGAATTTACGAGTATAATTTACATGTAGGTACTTTTGTTGGCAAACCGCAAACATAATTTTGTTTTTGCCAGTTTATTGTTATTTGTTATTATCAAAAAATGTATAATAGTTAGAGAGTTGATTTTATTTTTCCTGTAAAATATACGTTAATGCCTATTGATAGTAATTTTTTCAGATTTTTCGCCGATAAACTTCGGAGATAAGGGGGGGGGGGGAACGGTATTTTTTTTGTCAGTTTGCCCAATAAATCAAAAACTATCGAGCATAAAAATAAATAAAAATCTGTTTTAGACTACACAAGTAACGCCCTTTCTAATGATATCCCACTCAATATTGTTATTTCATTATGAAATTTCAATACCCCCGTTTTCCCCCCCTTTTAAATAAAAATAAAAACAATTTTCAAATTTTTACGATTGCTATGACGTCGCGTCACTATATCCTATAACTATTCTAAATTTCAGGTCGATAGCTTGAATAGTTACTGAAATAATCGAGTGTGACAGACGGACGGACGGACGGACGGACGGACGGACGGACGGACGAACGGACGGACGGACGAACGGACGGACGGAGAAAGTCTCAGCATAAGGGTTCCATTTTTACCATTTTGGTATGGAACCCTAAAAATTAACAACTTGCATTAAAGTCTTTGAAATTCAGTGTTATCTTTCGTAAAATAATGTGCGAGCAAAATGCCATATCTTTCAGGTGAATCATTCATACTAGGCTACACGCACACACTTGCAATAAGATATTTCAGGAAAATAGTATTTATTAGTCATTCATTATATTCATATCAACGAAGATGATTATTGATTATACGAAAACGATTGTAGTTTAACACTCATACGTTAATTTTACCATTTAAATACATATTTCTAACAAATATAAAGAAAATAACTAGTGACAAATAAATGACGCATAAACTAAAGGAAAACCGTTACATTCAGTGACAAAATTATCTTGGCTTTTTAGTACTTTTGACGATGGATTGTCGTAAATGCTAGTGTTAAAATAGCGCTAGGATCACGAATTCTATTTTGATATAGGTATAGGTAAACGCAGCTGTAGCCATGTGACATATTGCGTTTCTGTATATGGTATAAGAATGGAACGAATAAAAAAAAAAGAATTAACGCTAATTTTCATACATTTTTGAATTTTATTTCATTTTACCACACCTAAAAAACACACACATTAAATTACATAAGTTCTAGAAGTTGAATAGACGTCCCAAAACCACTTTGTCTGGTGGGAGGCTTCGGCCGTGGCTAGTTACCATCCTACCAGCAAAGATGTGTACCGCCAAGCGATTTAGCGTTCCGGTGCGATGCTGTGTAGAAACCGTTGGAATGACTTTACTTATCCCTTCCAAGTTAGTACGTTAACATCTTCGGCTTCATCATCAATTACCATCAGGTGAGATCGCAGACAGGTACTTGTTTGTATAGTGTAAAAAAACCTATCATCGTGATATAATCTCGTGGACAACATCACATACATTGCTCCGATCCCTTGGTAAGTAGCTTATGCACTTGTGTTAAGGAAATCAGAAACAACGAAGGTACCACAACACCCAGACCCGAGACAATGTAGAAAACTTATTTTTCTACATTGCCCCGACCTGGGATCGAACCCGTAATCTCAGAGATGGCGGCACCTTGAAAACCGGCACGCTAACCACTCAACCACGGAGGTCGTCGAGTTTCCTTTTATGTCACAATTAACTGATTTAGGACATAGAAAAATTAATACTTACCAATTGATTTGGTATCACAGCAGCGACAGACCTCCGCTCGGGACTAGTGGACTATCTGTAACCAACATTTCATATTATTACTAACTGTGGTCTCCGTAAGTTTCACCGATCGAGCGTTACGTAACTAAGAGCCGCAAAGACCTTGGACTTAGCAGCTTCCGAATAAGCGGAGACCAAGGTAATGTTTGGGTCAATGAAAAATGGTAGGCTCAAAAATCATCATCATCACCTCAACCTATTTCATGTGGCCGTGGCTCACAAGTGGGCACTATTCTTCTATAGGTACCTATTTGCACTCACTCCTGGTTTTATCCCACTGTATTATAGTTAGTATCGCACCTATCTATTTCTTCTATTGCCACTGGTTGAAAAATCGGTGTCAAGACGAGAAAGAAGCCATTAATTATATTATTCACTCGTACCTATGCCATCTATGCAATTAGATTTGCAATCCCGAAACCGCATAATATTTGTTCGCCCATTGCATCGCCCTGTCTCTCGGTCTTATGGTTTGATTTTTCAATCTTCAGTAAACTATCGGAGAAATAAATTTGAAACATATTCCATACAAAATCTGTCAAAACGTCATATTATCTGGCGATTGAAAAATCGGCCCTAAGAAAATCATACTAAACATTTAATCATTTTCTTACCAGACAATGACAGTCCAAGATATTACTAATTGCTCAAGATGTATGCTTAAGAAAGTAGAGAAAGAACGCTTCATTAATTATTGCGCATTCGCAATCAACTGTTTGTAGGGTTGTCACTTTACAGAGCAGCATCTGTGCGTTTAATGTTATGATGAAACCCGGCCGACATTCCCTGACCGCTACCAGCTACCTACACCGCTGTTTTAGTAAACGTACTTAATTCATGAAGCTATTTTAGAAGGCTTCCACTACGCTGTTACAGTCTTATAATAATTAGGACAGGCGGCCGTAGTTGTTTTGAGTAAAACAAGTATAATGGTTCCAGTAAAGATTGGTACGGCAGTTTTTGCATCGCGCTCGACTTGGCGGGGCCACTACCGTGCCCCCCAAACACCCATCCTATGAAATAATTATTTGGTGTTCGATTACAATATATCTAGATTTTTTCAAACACAATTATGGTGCTAAGTCAAAAGCACAAAAACAAGAATGGATGTTTCCTTTACATATATATTAACACTAAAACTTATGAAAAACTTTGATTATGGGTACCTTGATAAACTTCTAGCTTTAAGTAAGTGAAATTATAATAAAAAAGAATTGTGGTAACCCTAGGATATACAGAATTACTAATTATCGTGGATTCAGTTTTCAGTGATTTCCTTTGTGTTTTATTGTAGAAAAAAGTTTTTAGATTCCATAACACGGTGTAATAAACATAACTCATAATAGTTATAAAGATATGGCCCAATTCGTTTTTTTCTGGGCGAGTAGTAAAAAGGCTTCAAATGCGGCTTTGAATAATCAGTAGGTATTCAGTAACTACTTAAAAGTTACTTTACAACTGGTTTTGATATAAGTCAGTGTGTTAAAAAAGTACTGAATTACTACATGGTTTTGATTTACCTTCAAGGATCAAAAGGAGTGTTCAATGATTATTAGTCAGTGATAAATGATATACATTAAAATACTATTTGATCATTTTTGAATATATCATGTTTCATACTAAAAACAAAGATATATAAGAGTTTAGACCCGACCCAAAAGCTGCTGCAAACAAGTGTCACACACATATATTTAGTAAATTTAAAATAAAACAATTTTTTTCTAGTAATTACCTGAATCACTTCATAGTAGTTATTTTATATTTTAGGAATCTGCTGTGTAAGCTCTTCGTATTTTCTAGTGACTAGTCCCACTGTATTAGTTAGTTATCAAACGTCATGTCTATTTCTTCTTATGCCACACTGGTGCAACGAGTTGGTGACAAAACGAGAAAGAAGTAAAGTCTTTTTTGGGACATTATCTGAGATTTTTTATTGGAAATGTTACAATAAAACTCAATGACGGACCTGGGACACCAGGACTTTGTAAATTGCCAGCCATCCAGGTGGTGGAGATAGAACATATTTCTATGAACATGCAAAGAGAGGTGCCTGTTTATTACCAAGAGTGGAGTCTACAACAAGCCAAACTTTTGATTTAAATGAGTCATACTTCACACATTTCCCAGTGCTTTATAGCCTTATCTATTGACTGAAGGGCTGGCTCTATTTTTGCATAGAAGCAGCCTAGCTGTAAAGCACATGAAAGCGAGCAGTCGCTATTCAGATAGTTAAAAATATGACAACTCACATTTAATGAAACTAATCTAGCAAAGCTCTAGGGTGTGACAAACACAAATCACAAATTGTATTTGTGTTAGTAAAGAAACATCATATTACATAGGTACACTTGAAAAACATAACCCTCATTTTTGCACAGTTGGTTAAAAATGAACAATATGCGGACATTAAATATTATAATTGTTATTAATTTATTTATAGAAACTGACACATGACAGAGAGGCCACATTAAACTAATGCTTGTAACTGTTAGTTATTTCACAGGAAATACCAGTTTCCAAAGGACAACAATTTACAGTTAACGATTTACAGTTAGCTATTATAGGTAAGGTGTACACTGTACATCCATCATCATGTATTATGTAAATTGATATTATTGGCATGTCAAACATATAATCCATTTAATTAATTAGTCATGAAAATAAATTAATTGACAGAGATCAAAAACGGGTGACCTCAAATTAGGTATTATAATAAAAACAGTACATTATGTAAATAGGGAAAGAGGACACGTGTAAATATGTAACACAAGTGTCTTTTATGCAGACAACAGACTTCAAAGCAATAACTTTATACATGCAGATGTAAATTGCATTTAAATTTTAAAAAGTAAAGATGACCGAATTTGGACTGAAAAGGTCACTAATACATAAACGCATAGCTCCAATTACAGGTAAAGATAAAGTTTGGCATAGAGATACATATAATGACATATAAGCATCTGTTAGGAAAGTATTTTAGGACATCATGCGTGATGTGAGCAAAGAAAGAAAATTACAGCTTTTGGACAGACAGATGGCAAGGTCTTACTTAGCAATAGGGTCCTTACATCACAGCACCCAGTCCAAAACCCTTAGTCCTTAGTTTTACACAGATGTTCTGTTTGTGATGTAAACATGAGATAATCAAGGATTATCTTATTCCTACAGGATCACCCAGCAACGCAGGATCCGGCGGCAAATCTAATAATGCCTTGTGCGATACTGTTGTTCTATCTACTTGTATGTGTGTTGTGTGTACTGGGGTTTAATGATTTAAGGTTTCACCAATTCATACAAACTGTATCTATACATACATAAATCACGAAAATGTAAAATTGTGTCAATTAAAATGTTAATATTATTATTTCCTAATGGTCCAAAGATGCATACTAAGCTAGCGATGCGTAATGGGTGGCAAGGTTAGATGACAATAATTAAAATGTAAATGAGGATAACCGTATTCCAAGAAATGCAATGAACGCAAAACTTCTTGGGCTGTATATAACCTTTGAGTATTTCGGTAATTTACTTTTACTGACTCTATGTAGACTTTTCTTGGACTTCATTAGGTTAACCATGATAAAATTAAATTCCAAAATAGGTACTTATTTAATACATCTTAGTATGTACTGGGTACTTTGTATCTATAGTCTTTACTCATTACCTACTCATTATTGATGATCATCATATTTTTCTTGGACATAAACTAAACAGTGTAATTTATGGAATAAAAATATAGGTAACTATGCTAACTATTGCAAAAGTAGATTTATGTAAGAGAGAAAGTTTAGTGCTCCACTTATTAATAATTAAGAAATATTTGTTTTATTGGGAAATATTTATAGGTGCAAATTTTATCGAATATTGTTGGATTTCATGAGCAACATGAATATTATTTACATTTTTATTTGTGTCACGTAGTGTTGAGTAGGACATACAAGAGGTAGTACATTTGTCCCGTACATGCCATCAAAATGTAAGAGCGGCTCAACATTAAAAAGTGTACTGCTTCAAATTTTGTGTCGCGGCTATCGCGTTCTCGCTCACTCTCCGTAATTCGACTTTGAGGTGACAGAGAGGAGAGTGAGGTACACGCTACAAATTACAATAGTAGAGTAATACGTCATTCCATCCACATGACATATTTTCTTGTTACTTCAAAGTTCAAACGTATCGACCGCGACATCGTAGAGACGACGAGCTTCAGTACGCCTCGTACACCTCGTCAAGACTTCAATACATACGTCAAATGTCATGTTTCTACTCTTTACTTCAAACATGGCAAACTTATCGCTTAACGTCAGTACCGGTAGGACTTTTTTTGTACTGAGCCAGGACATTGTACTGGCTCAGTACAAAAAAGAGGCTACTCTTACAAACTCTTTTTTAAGTCATGTCCTACCCAACACTAGACTGTCACGGAAGTCGGTGGGCGTCTGCAGCAAATCTTTAAATTCTAGCGGCGGCTAATTCTATCATTGGCGTTAATCGTTATTTACTTACCAAATAGAATCGCTTCTAATATCTCCACTGTACTCCATCACAGCGTTGTAACATTTTATTATTTGACTAAATACAAACTTTGGACGTTCGTCACCTATTCATTACTTTTTAGATGATCAATTTAGGTTATAAAAATTGCTGTCATCTATGTACCTAATTCTTTAATTAATCTTGTAAACTGATGAATAATAGCATTATTGTAAATCACAAAACATTTCGTTTATATAAAGTAACCTAATACAGAATCGTTTTAACATTAAAATGCATTTTTATTAGCACTCCGATTCCCTGACTCCCTGAATCATCTGAAACAAATTCTGAAATCACTAATCAGAACTATTCAAGGATTTCAATTTACGATGTTGCCAGAAAATATGTGGCTTTACTACCTAATAGTAGTTACTGGTACCTACCCAATAAATACCAATACCAATAATACACTACGCTAAGAGGACGGCAAAGATGTGACGTATGTTGAAGCCAAAAATTTCTTAAATATGGCGCCGCGAGTCGTACATTGCAGTACCGCTGACAGCACATATGTACCTACCGCTATCGTCCGGTCGCATACAATAGCGCCATTTTACAGTTTTGACAGATAAAACATCCGGCGGAGCCAAAAAATGGATGCGTGACGTCAGTTAGTGCTGATACTTTAATAATTTTAATCAATGATAAATACACACAACAGTAAAAATCTGCCAAAATCTACTCAGTGCTAATTCACTTTTTATAGGGTTTCATACCGCTATTAAAAATTACTTTTCAACACACTTGCTCATAAAGAGGCTCTAATTTCACCGCAATTAGGCACATAATGACATCTATAATCGCATCGCAAACAGTGACTTTTTCATTACTATTATTCACTAGTGAATAAGGTTTTTTGAATTTTGTCTACTAAATATAATTATTATTAGTATTATTTTATTCACAAGTGTGTTGAAAAACGTCGTATGATACACGTGACTCGTGAGCATTAATGATTACCGTCTTCGGCTATCTTAAGTCCCTCACCTGACGGCTCACAATGGCGTCTCAGCGGTAATCACCAACTTTACTCACTTGTACCATAAACTACTATTGTTGTTCCTAGTAATCAAAAATTGCACACCTGTGAAACAAAAAAATGTTTCTACAGAAGATATTGCTATTATAAAATCGTAGACGGTGATAAAATTATATTAAATATTTTATGAAAACGAATAATATTTTTTTCTAATATACTTTTATGACCTATGAGACTGTTGTAATAGTAATACTTAGTCTGTGTACGTAGTAATGACAGCGGTGACTATATACTCTTTGATGGGTATTCGATATTTCGTGGGGTTGAATGAGTGTTCTTATGTTTTCATGTAAAATGTTATGGATACTAAATAAATAATATTAATAAAATAATACGTTTTACTATTAATACATGGTGGCAGCGGTATAAAAATAAGTGAAGATATTATATTAAAATGGATAAAATAAAGCCGCCAGAGGAGTTTGATTTTGTGCCAACATCATGGCTGAATTGGAGGACAAGATTTTTGAGATATCTTTCAATAAGTGGGCAAGAGGAACGAAAAGATAGTGAAAAAAATAATATTTTAATATATTTGATTGGGAAACAAGGAGAACAATTGGCAAAGCAATTGAATTTTGCAGAGGGATGCACTTTTGAGGAAATTCTAAAGAAATTGGATTCGTATTTTTTTCCAAAGAAAAATGTAATTTACGAAAGATTTAAATTTAATTCGCGCACACAAAAGGAAGGAGAGGGGATCGATGAGTATGTGCGGCAATTGTATATTTTGGCGGAGACGTGTGAGTTTGGAATTATGAAAGAAGAATTTATACGAGACAGAATTGTGGTAGGTTTAAGAGACAGTAAAGTGAGTGAGAGAATGCAGTTAAAGCCACAGTTAACTTTAGAGGACGCCATTAAAATAGCTCAGCAGGCCGAGGAACAGGACAAGGCAAAAATAATGTTCAAAAGAGAGGAAAATATGGATAGAGAGAATCATGAAATAAATAAGTTACAACGAAATAGAGTGCAACAACATAGTGATAGACGACTAGATAGTGAGACAAATAGAGTGCAACAACATAAGAAATGTTGGTGGTGTGGACGAGCAGGTATTCATAAAAGGGAAAGTTGTCCAGCTAGTTCTGCTGCTTGTCATAAGTGCAGAGTGATTGGCCATTTTTCAATTTGCTGCAAGGATTGGAGGAAGGTGAATAAAATGGATGCTGGTGAAGAATTTGAGGTAAAAGTGGACGTTGACTTTGAGAAATTTAAGAAAAGTGTTAATTTTTTAGTCGATACGGGTGCTGATATTGTGGCACTTCCATATTCTATGGTGGGGAGGCATATAAAGTTGCTGGAAAATTCAGAGATAATAAGAGGGCCTGATGGAACAGCGTTGAAGGTTGTAGGCTGTTTATATGTTAAGTTAGATTATAAGGGAACAACTTTCAAGGGTAAGGCTTTTGTTATTGATAAGTTACAATCGCCGATATTAGGAAGACCTGCAATTAAGCAAATGAAAATATTGAATTTATGTAATATACAGGGAAACAATAGGTCTTCAGGGAAAATGGGTAGTGGGGAAGAGATAGAGGCATCTCAGGTAGACAAATTGCAGGTAGAGAAAGAGTTTCCAGGAATTTTTGATGAGTTGGGTGTTTTCAGAGACAAATTTACAATAAAATTAATTGATAATCCTAAGCCATATGTTCAGTATACACCACCGGTAGTCCCTATACCGTTATTAACAAAGGTTAAGGAGGAGTTAGATAGATTAGTAAAATTAGGAGTTTTAACTACTGTCGAGGAACCAACTATGTTTGTATCCCCAATTGTCGTGGTGCCAAAAGGAGAAAATGGGGTAAGAATTTGTGGAGATTATACGCAGGTAAATAAGAATATATTAAGGCCCATATATCCTATTCCCAAAGTAGAAAATACATTAGGTAGGTTGAAAGGGGCAAAAATATTTTCTAAAATTGATGCTACTTCTGGATTTTATCAAATTTGTTTAGATGAAGAGTCGCGTAAAATCACAACAATATTAACTCCATTTGGACGATACATGTATAATAGGTTGCCAATGGGACTTAACTGTGCTCCTGAATACTTTTCAATGAAATATTCCCAATTGTTTAGTGATTTGGAGGGGGTTGTTATACATGTTGACGACATATTAGTTTATGCTAAAGATAGGAGCAGTCATAATAAATTAGTGAGAGAGGTTTTGAAAAGGTTGAGTAAAGAAGGGTTGACAATTAATAAAGAGAAGTGTATATTTGGGGTTGAAAAAATTGCTTATCTAGGACATATAATTAGTTCTCAAGGCATTTCTTTGGACCCAGACAGAGTGGAAAGTATAAAAAAATTTCCTCAGCCTAAAAATAAAAAAGAACTAATGGAATTTCTCGGATTAGTAAATTATGTAGGAAGATTTGTGCCCGATAAAACAAATATAATAGAGCCTTTAAATGAGCTTTTAAAAGATGGTATTTCCTTTTTATGGGGGTTTTCACAAGAAAAGGCTTTTCAGAAAATTAAAAATATGATACAGAACTCTCCTGTACTAAGTCATTATGATCCTATGAAAAAAATTATTATATCTGCTGATAGTAGTTCTTTTGGATTAGGATCAGTTTTATTGCAGGAAGATGATAATGGGAACAGAGAGGTAGTTTCTTATGCCAGTAGGACATTAAATAATTCAGAAAAAAATTATGCACAAATAGAAAAAGAATGTTTAGCGCTCTCATGGGCAGTACACAAATTTAGAGATTATGTTGTTGGTATTGAGATAACATTAGAAACTGATCACAAGCCTCTTGTTCAAATACTGCAAACAAAACGAATTGATGATTTGACTCCTAGATTGTTACGATTTAGGTTGCAATTAATGAGATATAAATATAAAGTTGTGTACGTTCCAGGAAAAAAATTAGTGGTTGCAGATGCTTTATCAAGGGCACCATTACAAGAAACAGGAGAATTCAAGGAGGCTAACGCAAATTATTACATTAATGCAATTTCATCATGGTATTTACAGGATAGTAAGTTAAAGAAAATTCAATTAGAACAAGAAAATTGTGAGGTATGTTGTTTACTTAAAAAGTTCACTATTCAAGGGTGGCCAAATAAAAATAAGATACCCAAAGAAATGCAAGTTTATTATCAGTTTAGGCACAATTTATCAGTACAGGAAGGATTTTTACTTTATAATTCTAGGCCAGTCATACCTAGGACATTACAAAATGAGATATTAAATAATATCCATGAGGGACATTTGGGGATATCAAAATGTAGGGAAAGAGCAAGGCAAGCAGTGTGGTGGTTAGGATTATCAACACAAATTAAACTCACAGTGGAGAATTGTCCTAGGTGCATTCAAGAGAAGCACAATGTAAAAGAACCATTATTGTTAGAACAGATGCCAAGTCGAGCATGGCAAAAAATAGGGATAGATTTATTTAAATATGAAGATAAGTGGTATATTGTTTTTATTGATTACTATTCTAGTTTTATTGAACTGTTTCAACTGAAAGATTTAACAGAAGATACTGTAATAAAGCATTGTAAAGAAACATTTTCTCGCTTTGGTATTCCAGATTTGGTACGGACCGATAACGGAACTCAATTTAAATCGAAATTTGCAGAATTTGCCCGTAATTATAACTTTAATTACATCACAAGTAGTCCTTATTTTGCTCAAAGTAATGGGTGTGCGGAAGCAGCTGTTAAGATTGCAAAGAATTTGTTGAAAAAGAATTCAGATATTCATTTAGCATTATTGATTTACAGAAATACGCCATTGGAATCTGGATATAGCCCAAGCGAGTTGATGTTTAATAGAAAGTTAAGAGAGATTTTACCAATGTTTCCTAAAAAATTAAATGTGGATACAGAAATACATAAAAATTATGTTAATAAAAAAGTAGAGAGTAGACAGAAATCAGCTGATAATTATAATAAAAGACATAAAGTGAGGAATTTAAGTGAACTAGTAGAAGGGGATAAAGTGTGGATTATTGATTTAAGGAAGTATGGAATTATCAAAAGAAAGGCAAAGGAACCTAGGTCTTATTTTGTAGAAGCGGAAGGTGTTACATATAGAAGGAATAGGTGGCATTTGGTTCCAGCGCCTTTTATAAGCAAGGGAGTGGTAGGTAAGTATCAAAATGGTGTTGATTATAGCGATAATGATGATAATTGGGAGGAAATAATGGAAAGGGATAATGGGTCTTCAGATAGAGATTCAGTTGTTATAAATGTGAGGGATTCAGTAGATATTAATGACTGTAATAATTCTGAGGAGAGCGGGGCTAGGGAGCCCATAGTTTCAGAGTCAACTGTAAGTTCAAATCGGGTTTCTGGTAGAATAAAGCAAAAACCTAAGTGGTTTAATGATTATATAATAGAGTAACTGGTTAAGATTTTATGTATGGTATAATTATTGTAAGATCTTAAGAGAGAGGATGTTGTAATAGTAATACTTAGTCTGTGTACGTAGTAATGACAGCGGTGATTATATACTCTTTGATGGGTATTCGATATTTCGTGGGGTTGAATGAGTGTTCTTATGTTTTCATGTAAAATGTTATATTGGATACTAAATAAATAATATTAATAAAATAATACGTTTTACTATTAATACAGAGACTCACATCACAATATATCTTTAACACAATTTTTAGTTTTAGTTTGTCTTTATGTGGCTTAAACTATTCTTCGGTAAATAAAAAATGTTTATAGCGTTACTTACATACGTAAATTATTGTTTATTATCTTACCCAATAGATAGTATGAATACTAAAAAGTAGATTAAAAAACTTTTTGGCTTTTTTTTGTTTAAATAAAACAACCATTAATTTTCGGTCAAATAATTTTTTTTGAATGAGCCAAAATCTACTCAAATAGCAGAAAGCTATTATAACTTGTCACTCTAAGGGGCTATGCCACAGATCCATAGCACAGATCAGAGAAGTAAGTTTATATTTTTTTCTTTTCTGTGGGCTGGTGGGCTATGCCACAGAGTACATATTTTTGGCTGTGCGATAACTGCATGATAACTGGCGATAACTGAGCTCCCTTGGTTATGGTTTTTTTATACATTGGTTCTTTTTAAAAAGCAGCATTGTAGCACGAAACAAAGACGTTAGAACGATTTTCATGAAATTTAGTATACAGGGGGTTTTGGGGGCGATAAATCGATCTAGGTAGGATTCATTGTTAGAAAATGTCGAATTTACCAAAAAAAAAAAATGACTCCTGCTGCCATCTATTGGTGGATAGATATACTACCGAGCAAAGCAATATAAACCTCTGAGTTCCTGCCTGGCGCGCGGCTAGCCCGCCAAATTAATTATCATTTAAATATTTTGATAATATTATGGATTTAAATCATTATTTAAATGAGGTATTGTCAAAGACTTCTATGTAGGTATCCCTGGTATTGTTACATAGGTATTTAAGTTTACCTAAGTAGTTAAATTTACAACTTAATATGATTATGTGAGTGCCAATAGAAATTATTGATCACTCGCTATTTTATAACCATAATTATTATCTACTTATTTTAAATAATAATAATATTATGTTACTTTCTGTATTTCGCACAACCTTTACCTATCTTAGTTCCATCTATTACTGAAGTGCATTCAAGTAGGCATATTACATTACTATTGAACAGTCGGAGTGCATTTTCAAACACATGAAAGAGTGATTCTTGAATTCATTTTGCTACTCTTCAATAGATGTCACTACTTCACTAGTAATAATTGTAATCAAGCTTAGGTGTCGGCAGGGATAGGGTCCTATCTCAAATGGGGTCCTATGACATATTATCTCCTTAGAAGATATGAAATTAATATACCTTTATTTATTACGGGGAGGAAATAGGTATCCATTGAGATATAATATTAGTAGGTACAGGTTTTTGTACTGACAAAGGTCGAGTCGACCGCTTCTCTTCTGCATAATATCTACAGCCAGTGCCCCAAGCGGAAATATTGTGAACTACGCCTTCGGAGATTATCCGCTAGGAGCGCTGGGGCGCTTAGATGTATGGAGAAATTACTTCGTTTACTCGAAGCGTATCGGCTCGTTTGTACATAAGCCTGTGCTAGCCATGCAGAATTTTCTCGATCCCTCTTTGCATTAATATACCTACTCGAATATTTACGTTCACCATCCGTGGCTTAGCTCTTTGTGAAAGACTCTAAGATCATCGAGGTGTCTACAATCTTCGTACATTTAAGGAGCACAACACGGGTGTGCCCGCGAAATTCAAATTTTTCGTGGTTTTTCGCGATTTTTAAGCTAATAAGACATAATAGGCTTATGGCCGTCAAATTGCGATAATCCCAATATCTTCTTCACGTGTTTATATAAAAATCTCTGCTCGAAAGTGTCGAGTTAAAGAAATTAGTCCAAGATTTGCGAGTTACTCACATAAAACTCGATACTCGGACTAATTTCCTAGGATACACATTTTTATGCAAAGATTTTGATATAATCATGTAAAGATAATACTGCCATTCTCGCAAATTGATTGCCATAAGCTTATCATGTCTAATTAGCGTACAAATTGCAAAAAACCACGAAAATTTTGAATTTCGCGGGTAGAGTCGTTGATTTCACGTTAAGTACACAAGTCCCACGTCGGTTCATAATATTATGTTTCAAAAATATAGAGTCCTTTGGAAGTATGAAGGTACCTTATATCTAAGCATTTTCATCAACGATACGACACGTGCCTATTTGCCTGATTACAAATCCGAAACGTGAAAATGAGATGTGTTATTGTCCTTATCAAACTATTATCATCTACACGTACTGATTAATTAGATAATAATTACGAAATAGCTCTATAAAGAATTAACGGTTAACCATTATGCAAGACTTTTTATGATACGTATACATATATTATAAGGATATAGGTTACTTAAGGGGGATGGGTACCATCCGGGCGCTAAAATTCAAATTTTATTCAGTTTTTCACTCATAGTGGGCTAATTAAACATCGAAGGCTAATGGCAATGAGTTTTGCGGGCACAACATTTATGCATCTACATGTTTTTAATAAAAACTCTGCTCAACAATACTCATTTACTTTAACAATACTCATTTACTTTGTAGATAGTAGATACTGTTAGGGTTTCGAAGAAAATAATACAAAATTATCTTTATCTTCATGATTTATTGAGAGACCAATGACATTACATAAGTATTAACAATTATTTCAAAAACGTATGTATAAGCCGCAACTACCAAGGTCTTAGTTGTCCCTGAACTATCTCATAATTCTTAACTACTTAATTACTCATATTCTAGGCAAAAGGGTCCTTTAACTAAAGTTCATAATAAGTAATTGCTTTCCACCCGACATTATTGCCCTTCTGGAATTAAGGTATTGATTGAACACTATTGAACACTTTCGACGACCTCCGTGGCGCAGGGGACGCACGCTCGGATTCGAGTGGGAGGTCGCGGGTTCGATTCCCGCCACGGGCCACTTTGGAATTTTATAATTTCTAAATTGGCTCAGGTCTGGTCTGGTGGGAGGCTTTGGCCGTGGCTAGTTACCACCCTACCAGCAAAGACGTACCGCCAAGCGATTTAGCGTTCCGGTATGATGCTATGTAGAAACCGTTGGGGTGACTTAACTTACCCCTTCCAAGTTAGTACGCTAACATATTCGACTGCATCATCACTTACCCTCAGGTGAGATCGCAGTCAAGTACTAACTTGTATAGCATAAAAAAAAAATTAAGTAAGTGCAATATAGAAGGTCTTCCTTTCCTTGTAATGTTATCATCATTAATCAAGTAGGAAGTAACATGATAAGATAGATACTATGAGACAGCTCACAACAGACACTTATTATGGATCAGCAACGTACGAAGGTTATGCTAATTGTGTTACGCATAATATTTATAATACAAGTATTACATTTATATTATGTAGCAACTTACCTACCTAAATTCTAGAATCTAGATACATACTCACTGTAGCAGAATTACAATCATCGGTATCAAATATAGAATCTATGTAACTTAATCAATTTTTACATACTTATTATACTTTATTTACCAACTTGGACCTACCTAACTTAGAATGTGATCTTTCCATTGAGTTGAGTTCAGTAAGATTTGCTAACGCTTGAAAATTCATGAAAGCATCCCAGGGGGGGGGGGGTTAGGTTAGGGGGGGAAGGGAAGAATAAGTAAAAAAAGGGGTGGTTCCACATAGGGAGGGAGAGGAGTTAAATAAGCAGCCCAGACCATGTAGTCCATTGAAAAGTTACAATTTAAGCCCCGAATATTGCATTTGTTAGAGGACGCAATTTTTGTTTTTGGGACATGTTTGGGGGGTCAATAGAAGCTTAACCTCAAATTTGTGGGGTCGCCAGTCTCGTCCCCCGGCCACCATCTTGGAAAAAGGGATGAAAACGCTTTTTTCGCAATATCTCGGAAACTATGCGACTTACAAAAAAAAAAATGTAAGGACATAATTTGTAGCATTTTGTTTTGCCTTCAAATATGTTTTTATACGAGTAACTTTTTGCCATAAAAATCAAAGAAGTTTAAAAAAAATCATTTAATTTTGTAATGATAAATGTGAATAATGTTACCCCTTCTCCAAGTTGGCGGCTGGAGGACAAGGGTGGTTAAGCTTCTATTGACCCCCCAAACATGTATCAAAAATAAAATTGCGTCCTCTAACAAATGCAAAGCTCATGTAACATTTCAATGGACTAAGTAATCTGTGTAAGTAATGACTAATGATTAACATGCTGTTCGAACTTCGAGTTTAACTTTTGCACAAGCCCTTCAATGAGGATTTCGGGAATTCGGGATAAGAGTGTTTTCTTTAGTTTTGAACTATGTTACTTATTATTTTTATAGGTATCTAGGTTACTAGGTACATAGGTATAATAAAATTGATTGACTCGTGCAATGCACATTAGAGAATGCGTTTTTTTGCGTTCCGTAGGTGTCTGAAATGGGGAAAATTTACATTTGTAGGATAAATTTGCTGTCCGCCTGTCCGTCTGCCAGTCTGTCTGCCACTTAAAGGCGTTTTACCCAGGAACGGGTAAAGCTATGATATTAAGTGTAATATTTGAAGTGTAGTTAGTCTAGTTAGTTGTAATTTAAATCAATCCAATCAAAAGTTATAGCCGTGAAGGTACACAACAACACAACCACAACAAGAAGTAAGATTTTATGACAAATAAATGAATGTTATGTATTATAAAATAAAAAAGCTTTTTTTTTTGGTAGTTTAAATTTTCACGGAATAAATAGGTTGTAGCGTTTCTTCTGTGGCGGCGCTATTTCATAGAATAAAGGATCACTAAACAAAGTTTTGCTATGCAACGGTACGGAACCTTCGGTGCACGAGCATGACTCTCACTTGACCGGTTTTTTATACAAGTCATCGTATCGACCCGTGTTTCACTTTAAGTTTATTAATTGCCTTTATTAATAATATACGTTGCCTGTATGTGATTTATTTTTTATTAAGCTATCATCGCCACTATGTATGTAATATGTATCCTGAGTATGTATCACAACTTTACGAGGCAATAAAGTTAGCATATAATATTAATCTTTAGAATAATTATGTACCTATTATTTTGTTATCTCGATCTCGTCCGTTGCGGCGATATTTTTTAACGCACTTAAATTGTAATATAAGTAAATAACGAGTGTGAAATTAGAACCTACACGGGTTTGAAATGTCACTATTTCTATACCACTTAAGGTATTTCGGCCCTACAAGCCCACGAAATTCACAATTTATTTAGTTTTTCGCAAATATAATACTAACTACACATTATTTATAGGTTTATGGCAATGAATTTTACGGGCATAATATATATGCACATGTTTTTAATAGAAACTTTGCTCAAGAATTTCCAGTCACCTCTGACCTCATATTGGTTCCCGAAAGATATTTTTTTGCAGTTTCCCAGATTTTGAGCTGTCGGGAACCAATTTGAAGTAAATGAGTATTGTTGACCAGAGTTTTTTATTAATAATATGTAGATGCTGTGCCCGCAAAATTCAGTCCTATAAGCCTACGATGTATAATTAGCTCACCATTAACGAAAAACTAAAAAAAAAATTTTCGTGCCAGGATGGTACCCATCCCCCTACATCATTAGTTAAGTTCTCGATTGTACTGGCAGCACTTAAACAGGCAGAAGTTCTAACAAACAATAATAATTAAGATTGGAAAAAGAACCATGGCAGAAATGTACACAAATAAAGTTAAGCCTCTAACTGTAACATTTATTACAAGACGATTCTAATAAATAACTGAATTTTTTCAAGGTTTCACCAGTCATTGTTAAGGACGGGTCAAAAAGTAAAATATTCAAAGAAATTCAATTGATTACTGATTCCGTTCCGTTTCCACATTCCTGACAGCTACTCGTAGTGTTGCCGGATGCCAACCTTCTCCACTTTTATACACCATCTTTTTGACGATCGGTCCACTTTCGTACGCGAACAACATGTAACAGATACTAAAGAAAAACCTACTTTCAGGCACTACGTTAATTATTAGATCAGAATGTAGAATACAAGACAATAACTTTTGATTTCAATAGTTCCTTTTTTGAATGTTATTTTACTCGAACATAAAAAGATTGAATTAGTTTAGGATTTTCCACTGCGTTGGAGTAAACTGAATATTATATTTCCGTGTGAGCCAGTTTATAGGTATAAACTGTTTGAAGATTTGTGATTATTTGTCAGAAAACTACACCTTTTAAATCTATTACAACCGATTATTTTGAGCATATCTTATTTTGTCTTGGTAGTTTAGCGTTTCCGAAATACCCTTGTAATTCAGTATTGATTTTTTAGCTCAATTAGATTTTTCTTTCAGTCGATTGGAGTTTTTTAAATTCCGGCATCCCGCAACACTGTCCGACAGCTACATGGCTACAGCTGTTACTATTAAGTCTCAACTGTCAACAGTGACAAATTGTAGGACAAGTGACAAGTATTTATCAAAGAGTAGTATTATAGTGTATTGTCTATGCTCTAGGATGCTTCATGGCGGAGGTTGCTGTTGTTATAATACTCAGATACAATATATTTTGAAAATAAATATTAATTTTTCTCCACTTTTTTTGTAAGAAACATATTTTAGCATTGATGAACTCAATGATGGCTTGCAGGCCCAATCAAAAAAATATTTTATCATTATAGCATATACTTACTGCAATAGCGTAACCGATGTATGGGCGCGCACCATTGTTCTTTAACAGTGACAAGCGTGACAAGTGATGATGTACTTAGTTTAACAAATAGGTTTATAGAAACAATCCAAGTAGTAGGGTGAAAATCCATAAATAAATACAAAATAAAATTTCAGCCCACGATGACGCGCCCCATTCTGTTAATGAGTTCCATACGAATCGAATGGAACATAAGCGATTTTGACAGAGTGTTAAGCGTCTTCTTGGTCTGAAATATCTATGAGTTTTGGGCGTCAATAAAGACATTCATAAGGTACCTGGATAGTCTCAAAGACGCTCTAGGGTACCTGGATAACCTTGAGTTCAGATAGAATACCCAAAATAATAGTGACCGTCTTTATCGTTTTAAACTGCGTCACTAATAATAATCGCTTAAATACCTGTTTAGCCCGAAAATCGTAAAAAGAAAAATAATCATATTTTTAACCGACTTCAAAAAAAGGAGGAGGTTCTCAATTCGTCGGAATCTTTTTTTATAATGTTCGCAAAAAACAATGATCATGAGTAAAATTGACGCGTGTTGACTGTTATTCTAAACATAACTTTTCGATTTTATCAATCTTATATTTATTACTTTTGTATATAAGTATTTAAATTAATAAAAGTCTGTTAAAAGTACAAAATTTTAGTTTTCATGAAATATAGTAAAAAATCGAAAGTTCAACGTTGCAAATACAATATCCAAATGCACGGTGTGAAAATCCTACAATCTAGAATTTAAGTGCAATATTTCAGGAACATAATATTATGCGTCAATTTTACGAAAAAGTAATTATCTTTTTAGCGTTTATATTGGACGAATGAAGATGTTATCCTGATGAGGTCCATGACATGGTGGAGCTCGTGACTGCGGTCTGTGACCCACGACACGCTAATGCCTGTGCGACCTGCGGACTGAAGCCAAGAAAATATGCATTGAATTTGATTTATTGGAACATGACCAATATCGTATCTATCATAGGATGGATGGTACCCAATCACAATCTCTTGCTGTCGTAATAATGGTTTCGTAGCCCACTGGGTCAATTCTGACCGTAGTTCTCGGTTTAATTTTTTTGATTAATCACAATTTGGTAAATTTTTATTTATTTGAGTATCGGGGTAGATTTTTGCATACCTTAAAAAGTTCTAACTTCTTATATTTTCTCAGTATACATTACAATATTTATAACACATATAGGTACCTACTCGTACATTTTTTGTTATAAGATGCAAAGGACAAGACAAAGGAGTTCAAAGCAAAGGTCAACGAACCGAGGTAGGTATGTAAGATATAAGGTATATTTTATAGTATACTCTATAACTAGCTAATGCCTAGGGGTTGTAGTTTATTTTGACTTTAAAATACATACTTCAGATTTATTGAGTTTATGTTTATTCTGAGAAATATGTTCAGTGTTCTCAGAATCAAGAAGACGAATTGTAATTTTTAGTAAGTGCTGCTTTATAGGACAGTGTAGCCTTCATCAGATAAAGCTTAGTAAATTAGTAATTTTCAAGTTCGTAACTTTTAAGTATTAAATTGTGTTGCTCTATGTTTGACTTCTACTTGGGTAAAGCGCGCGGGAGCGGAGCATCGTGAACTTGTATTGTATTTAGGTTTTCTCAAATTCGTGGATTCAGAAAAATCGTGGATTTAGGGGATGGATGTAGTTAAATACGTAAATTCAGGGTAAAAATGAGGGTGAGATTCTTGAGCTAAGAGAGGCAAGTTAACGCAATCTACCAATTGCGTTAACTTGCCTTTAAGTGTCTGAGTGGGGTGACGCTAATCTAGTCAAGTTTAACGCTACCAAAACGCAAGCGTGTCTATTCACCGCAAAAAAGAGCCCCTTCACCTTGGCTTTTCAAAGTGTATCCGTTCCGATCGGCGATCACATCGATCTCTTGGGTAGGTATTAGTATCTCCCCCAATCTCAATTTGGGTAATGCATCGAAGCTAAGGCGAAAACACCATCATACTCCACAATCTAGTACCTCCTTCACCTTTCTACTATAGAACCGCAAGACGCCGGGAGAAGTGGCATCCTTATGTGGTTGATGTTCAAGCAAGCCCGAACGAAACGATTTTCTTCCACGTTTCTGATACGTACCGCTAAGGTGTGGAACACCCTTCCAGCTTCTGTGTTCCCAGCCAAGTACAACCTGGGTGCCTTCAAGAGAAGAGTGAATAGGCATTTTCTAGGCAAGCGCGCTCCATCCTAGACCTCATCATTTCTGTTCATCAGATATGATTGTAGTCAAGCGCAAGTCTATCCATAATAAAAAAAAGCCATCTCCGTTCAGTCGCGAATCTGTTGAGTGGTTTTGGCATACTCGAGTTTTTCGACAACATACATTTGCAAAATAATTAATAGACAAAATCGTAACAAAACGTAATCTGTGCTAACACATTTTATAAAGTGAGACGGCGGAGACGAGTTTTAGTCTCATTTAAATAAAAAAGCTTTTTAAAAGCTCGGATCAATGGCACGCGAATGTATTGACGTCAGTCGCGGCTCGGAAATAAAAAAACGAGAACCGAGATACTTACAATCTATACTTATTAACCGACTTCAAAAAAGGAGGAGGTTACTCGAAGACACGTAAATCAATTTGGAAAATTCTTTTTTTTTGTTTGAAAGGATATACTTCCCAGATGGTCCCATGACCCATGGTCATCAGGTCAAGATCTGATGATCCTGGAGATATCGAGGGAACTCTTTAAATTTTATATGGACACTTGAAGCGATTAGGGTATTGTTTGCTAGAGTAATATTTTCCAAGTTTATTTTTATAGTTACAAATGCATTTGCTGGCAGATGCTGACTTTATGACTATAGTCATCAAGTCAGGTTCTGATTATAGGATCTCGGAAAAATTGAGAACGAGAGAATGGACTGCTGTAATTATATTAGCTCAATCAGTTTTTTAAGAGATAACAGATACATCGTGAGTTGTGTTAACAGTAAACAAAACCCGGCTGAGTGTTGTGAGCTTCTTCTCAGTGCAGGGCGCTTTCGAACCCTCGTAAACTTTAGCTTTAAGTCGCCTCGTAGTTATCACCTTACATATGCGACAAATGTCATATTGACAAGAGCCTGTAACGTTAAGCCTATGTGAATTAAAAATATTTTAACTTTGACTTAAAAGGATCGTCTTACTGTTATTAGCTTTCATACAAAAAGCGTTTTTTTAACCGTAAATGAAGTCCGATTTTCATATATTTTTAGAAATGTTGCAGATGAAAATATGAAGACTTATGCTCATACGTTTGACTTTTTAAGAAACATTGCCTAGGTTAATAGTTATTAGCGTCTAAATATCCGTAGATGTAGAGATATAATTTTGGTAGCGCCTTTGATTATATTCGGCTTGTGTAGGTAGGGAATTTAATATTCTTTGAATTTACGTCCTAATAATGCACCCAGTTTTATTATTCTGCTCATGATAAGAAAGTTATCTCGTCTCAAGATGCATTATAACTAATAATGAGTCAAAATATTCACTATAACCTTCTAGCTAAATATTATAGGTATTATTCGGTCGACGGATTCACGTGCCACGTCCCAGTGCTACACTAACATAATATTATTATCCTCATAATATATTCAAGTATAAATTATAAATCAGTGACTAGACTCTACGGAAAGATTTGTGTCCGGTTATTTGGGGATTCTAACAAAACACAAGGAATCAGGCCAAGTTGTCAACCGCTAGACACAAGACGAGTATAAAAGAATGTTTCAATGAATTTATATACCGGGCTAGATAGACTTAAGATACAAAGCTTGGTACCTTATACCTATAAACAACCTGATTTAATATTTACAATAAATAGCTATCAGGTACTTTCCTAATGAGAAAATAATTTATTACTACTAAAAATATGATAAAAGGAAGGGAAAGGAATAAGAAGAAATCTAATTCTGTCTATCCGGACTTCAAGTAGAATAAAATCATCCACGATCCATCGATTTATAAAAATCTCTGAAAGGTTCGTTGGCTTCTCGTCCAATTTTTAGGGTTCATACCAAAATGGTAAAAATGGAACCCTTATGATGAGACTCCGTCTGTCCGACATGAAATTTGGAATACTTTTAGGTAATAGTGACCCAACGTCATTGCAATAATAAAAAATTGTGCATCGCTTTTTCAAATATATTAGAAAATATTGATATCAACGTAACTGGGCGGTAGTTCTCTACAAGTGTCTTCTTCCCTTTTTTATATAGAGGCTTTACTATTGAGTATCTAAGGACCTTTGGGAAAGAACCAGTATCAAAAGATTTATTAATTAAATAGGTCAAAATGGGTGATATTTCATCTAGTGTAGATTTTAATATTTTCGTTGATACCCCATCAAAGCCTTCTGCGTTGGTATTGTTTAACGATCTAACAATATTCTTGACTTCGTTTACACCATGTGGTTTAAGATATATGCTATTTGGTAATATTTTTGTATTTGTGTTTTTAAAGTGAGGTTTATTTTGCTTGTTTGTAGTTATTATCCAATAATTATTAAATGATTCTGCTATCTCAAAAGGTTTAGTGATAATTTTGGTTTCTGTCTCTATTTTTTCAATTAAGTTGTGTCTGTTATTATTCGTACTAGATTGTTTTATAACTGTCCAACTAGCTTTGCTTTTATTTTTAGCCATAGATATAAAATTATTATTACTATTGCATTGTGCAGCATTGATACAACTCCGCAGTAGTTTCGAGTATCTAGTATAATTTAATTGATTCTCTTGATTTTCTTTTTATAGTATTTATATTGAAGCTTCCTTTTTGTTTTACTGCTTTTCTTTAACCCTTTTGTAATCAATCCACTTAATATTCCTTTTGATATTTATTTTTATTTTAATCGTAGGAAAACATAAGTTGTAGAATAGCAGAAACAATTCGTGAAAGTTATTTAATGCTATATTAAAATCGTGTTCATTATTAGACTCGTTGAAAGATAAACTCGATAAACATTTTTTAAATTTTTGAATATTTTCTGTGCTATAATCCTTTTAGTAAATTTAGTAAACTTTGTTAACATTTTCTGTTTTAATTTTTGGTATAATTAGCACTTGCGCGGTATTATGATCTGACAGTCCTAGATTATATAGCTCCCCAATAGCATTGGGAATATTACTTAAAATATGATTGATGCACGATTTTTGTCTTGTCGGCTTATCTATATGTAGAGTCAAATTAAAGTTTAAACATAACGCACGTAGATTTTTTGAATCTTTATTATCTAATAATGTGTTTATATTTAGATCCCCAGCAATAATATTTTTTTTTAGATTTATTGGTCAGTCTAATGAGCATGTCTTCTAGCTTCTTATAAAATATATCTGTGTTTGTCTTTGGTACTCGGTAAAGGCAGATAGCTATTATATTTTGTACAGATTGACCTTATCTTGGATGATCTTATAGTCTCCGTATGGGCTATTTAGTTTAAGTTTCGCTAATACCTATTTTTGGTAAATCTAAGCATTGAGAACCGCCAATTATTATAATTTTCTTGATATCCCTGGATATCTCGATGCTTTTTGTTTGTTGATATAAATTCTGAGAACAATTCGTTTTAACTGGTTCCTTTGTTTGATTTGTTGTATTACTGTCCCTTGAATTTTGTATTTTTCCTTTTTTTTTCATTTGATACTAGTGTGTAACTAGTCGTCAGTTTCGTTGATGTCATGGTCGAAGTGTCCTTGAAAGCTAATGGCATCGCAATATTTTCCTTTCGTACAGTATTGGTTAAAACAAAACATTATTTTCTTCTTATTTCAATAGGAGTATTTGGTATTGATTCTTGTCTGATTACCAAATAAGGTGATGGAGAATTTTTTTGGCTGCCAATAGGACCTTTCGTTAGAGGTTTTTGCATAGCACTAGTTAGCTTACTCTTCTTTTTATCTGGCCTTTTTGAGTTAGGTGTAGTATTTCCAGAGATTCCTCCGTCGTTTAATAGTGTTTTAAAGATTTTTATTTGCTTTTCATTCTCTTCTAATTTCTTTTTTAATTTTGTATTGTCGACGTTCAGCTTATCTATTTCTGCGTGAGCACTTTCCAGTTGACAAGATAACATTGATTTCTTGTTTCAGCTCCTCAACGTGTGATTTATTCACTACAGATAAATCTGCCGGCAGGCTACATGAGCTTACATCTTTAAGTGTAGAGTAGTGTGAATCTTCCACTGAACTACAAGTAATATAGTCCAGAGATTGGTCATATTTTGATTGGTCTTGTGTTGGTGTCAGTGCTTTAGACAGATTATCTTTTCCTTGTTCAATTTTGTCTTTTGAACACGGCGGGGTTGCTTGCGCATGCGCAGGTCCTGATTGTTTGATAACCTTGCACTTGTGGCATTTTCATTTTAATTTGTTGTTAACTGACAATGTGTTCAGTACAACCATTTATAAAATTTTCCAAGATAATTAAGGTTAAAACACTGGGTAGTGTTAGTAATTTGTTATTACTTATTGCACTCACACAGATGCTGAGATGAAGGATTTTCTCATGGTCAGTCAAAATCCATTGATAGGTACTGTTTTTCAAAAGAAGTAAACATTAAAGCATGAGTTCCGGATATTAGATAACAGATTAACTTAATGTTGATGTGTTTTTTATAACCACCATCTATATTTTTTGCAACTCAATAATAATATCAGAAACTTAAAATATAGCTCTAGTTATAATAATGCTAAGCATGAGATTTTTTTATGTTCTATAAATATCCTATCCTATGACTATCCTACTCCTACTTATATATAAACGCGAAAGTTTGTAAGTAATGGATGGATGGATGGATGGATCTTTGTTATCTTTCACGCCGCAATACTGAACCGTTTTGGCTGAAATTTGAAACATAGATAGGTTATAAAAAAAAAGAAACCTAGGCCGGATTAACAAATAGGCTAATTTTTATCTCGTAAAAATCCATCGTTCCAATTTGATTAGCGAAAAACCGAAATTCTGCAGCTAATTAGTTAATAATAGTCTTATCAAAGTTTCTTCGACAACTTTTTTGACAAACAAGAGTAGAAAAAATGGCGAAACTGTCTAGGCACTCTTTAAACAAAGTAGATTTATATTCAAGTGCAATTTATTTATTGATTTGTACAAATTAACGCAGAAACAATATACACAAACTCAAAAATATCATAACGATGCGATACTGAATAATGACAACAGTTTAATTTGATGCAACTCGGATTAGGAAAATAAAATTATTTCCATTTCAAGTCGTTTTTACAAATCTTGTAGGACGAGGTGTTTCTTGCTCTTCTTTTATTTGTGCTAAATCATTTGGTATTTCGAATATAGTAACGGTAAAATCTCATTATTGACGAAACGATTATTTGATGATAACATTCAATGTGTATTCAATTCCTACATAACAGTGACACAAATTCTGCAACGCACTATTACGTTCTCAGACCGCGGTACATTTTTGCTAGCAGGTGCTAGTAGGTAAAATCTAGTAGGCTTTTCAGTAGCTGCGGCCAGATCATTTAATATCAGACCCATTGCATTGACAGAGGATAAAGTTAAGTCAAGGAATCGGACCTTAGTCGTTCATTCTTGACAGAGTGGCCGTAGTTATACTTTTTACGATGTTCAATGACGTGTCACTGCTGCTCTAGCGATAGTTCTCCAACGGCTCCTGTTGGCGGCATTGCGAGAGCACTCAATAATAGAGGTACTTGTAGCACTCCGGATAAGATCCGTCCACACTCCACACTCCACCGCGTCCCTTCCACTCGCCCTTGAACCACCAGATGTTCGATGGTATCTGTCCTTCTTGATATGTGACCAAAAAACTTGAGGATTCGCATACAAGCGGTGAAAGTCTCTGGTCAATTTTTAACTCCTTGAATATGGAGACGTTTGTACGATTTGCTGTCCACTTCATACATAAAAGACGTCTCCAGTATCACTTTATGGCACAAATATGAAAATACAGATTGCGGGTACGGGGGGCGACACAGGCGCTGCAAGAAGAGATCTTCTGTGTATACAGGGTTATATAAAAATACCAAATCGCTTTCGGAGTGGAGACCACGTACCGCTAGGCGCAACGTAGGACGACCTGAAAAAGGTCACGGGTGGATGAGGAAAGCGGAGGACCGTATGTGGTGGCGCGCTCTCGGAAAGGCCTATGTCCAGCAGTGGACGTACATAGGCCGATTGAGTGAGTGATTTGAGTACCTATATTTTCAATTTTGTATGAACTTCGTACCTCCCTTGTCATCACCCCTTCTCATATATTTTTATTTGGTACTATAGGTAAAGTGACGCTTTTATTATGAACACATATGACATACCTATTAAGAACGAGTTTTTGCGACGGTTTTGAAGTTTTAAAACAACCTGAATGGTAATGTCGTGTGCGAATTCCAATAAAATTAAAATATTTTAGCCAAACAAAATAGCCGGGTGCGTGATATAAAATCAAAGTCCAATTACAACTAAACATTACCATAATATTCTTTCCTGCTTTATAAGTAAGTGCGGATGTGATAAGGTTCAACTACGGTAATAACATTTAGCTATTTGTAAACTAATACAGTTTTAATTAGTGTGCATTGTGCAAAATATTCTGAACCATAATCTTGAGTGGCGTCTGAGAAAAATAATCGAGCGTGACAGACGGACGGACGAACGGACGGACGGACGGAGAAAGTCTCACCATAAGGGTTCCGTTTTTACCATATTGGCATAGAACCCTAATTAACAACCGGGAATGAACTTATTACTTACATTTTGTTTTCTTTTTTTCCACAGGAAATTATTGACGCATATCCGAAGGATACGCAGGGGTGTATGGGATTCACTTGACTTCTATCTAAAGTTGTCTCAACCCGCCATGCCAATCGACATTCGCCTACTGTGCCCTCTGCTAATGAGAGGGACACGGGGAGAATTAATGTCGCCTTTCCATAACGCCAAGTATTTTGCCGTGGGTTGCTAACCGCGAGGGGTACCACGGGCAAAAAAGCTACCCGTCGTACCCCTGGGGGAACCACGGGGGATACCACGGGCAATAAACGGAAAAAATTAACTTTCGAAATACCAATAGATAACATAAACAAAAAAATCTGTATGGTGATATCCAGTTTTTAATACTTTTTTTGTAAATTATTTCGTGATTGCCCTACTTGTCTGCGCTGAGCCACTCGTGGAGGTTACTTGGCCCGCCTCCCAAATACATAACAGGAATTTGTAATCTACTAATTATGCCATAATATATATGCTGTAGTCGACGTATTATTTAAAAAGACTTGGGTTTTTACATAGAATTTAGCAGTGTCCTGTTCCCCAGATGTCGTCAAACCACCAGTCAGGCCTAATAGAAATCATCTCCGCATTTAGCAAAGCTCGTTTATAAATATTATTATTCTTTCTTTCCATACTACCAGTTTTTTATTGACGATCTTGGTGATTGACCTTTAAGGTAGCATATCTGGAATTCAAGGGATATATCGGAGATTTAAGCCTCCGTGTTTTAAGCCAATAATCTGGGTGCCTTCAAGAGGCATTTTCTAGGCAAGCGCGCTCCAACCTAGACCTCATCATTGCTTTCCATCAGGCATGATTGTCGTCAAGCACAAGCCATCTACAATATAAAAAAAAATATAAAAAATGAATAAATACTACATTTATTACTTGTAGAAATGAATAAACCTAAAAGAAGATAGCGCCCAAATATCAACTCTGTTGTCAAACATAGTTGATATTTGCGCGCTTTCTTCCATATTTTTTTATTATACCCATATAATTTATTATACATAACATTTGTATTTGATCAGCGATATAAATCCTTGGTTTGATCACTCACATCAGTGAAGTACCTAAGCTTGTCCTTTGTTGTTGATTAAGCTTACATAATAGCATCGTTTGATGATAAACGCAATCAAAAGCTTTACATGGTTACGGGAGTCACATGGTGTTTGAGATACTTCACAGCTGTCAGAGATTCACGCTTTGTATTCCTTAGTTGTATTCCTCTACCTGAGTCCTGAGATATTTAAAAGGAACAAAATTTAAACATTGTTTTAAAAGAAAATAACTTCCAAACCAAGTATCTAAGCTTGAATTGTGTTCTTATCAAAGTAATAACATTCCATCTAACTTATTATTTAATGCTTTTGTCAATTTAACCTTGTCAATGATTACTGGTTTTGGAAACCAGTCATCAAAGTGCCCAGCACAGCAGTCTAATATAATTACTGGTAGCTACATCTGCTATAAATATCTATGATAACACTAAATAGTACGTCTAAATGTGGCTAGTAATTACGAATTACGTATGGCTTCTTCTGTAATTAAATTTTTTCGAGTATAATGTACCTAAAAGGAATAAAATTGAAGCTTTGTAAAAACAAGACAATAGTTTAAGAGCTAGTGGCAAATGCTGCATAAATAAATTATTATTAGGAATGATAATACCGATAAAATGAAGAAGAATAAAATCCACATACTTAATGCGGAATAGTTAATTTTTTAGATAATTCTTTGATGTTTTATGAATAAATTTGGAACAATATACGTCAAAGCTGATGTCATAATTTTGGTATTATTATTTTAACTAACAATATTTTAAAAATACCAAAACAAAATGGCATAAATATTTTATGATTTTTAAGCTATTTTGTCATGGGTCAAGCGTCAGAAAAATACCTTAAACCATATTATGTAGTTTTAAGTTATTAAACACGGCATCGCGTTTTAAAAGGGTATATAACACAGGTATACAATATAAATATGTGTTTGTTGGTAGTAAAAGATGGTAGCAATACAACTCCAGAAGTCATTTGACTTCAGAATTTTTTTAAATGAATATTTTTCTACTAACGCCATTGCTACTTACTATTATGATAAGATATCACCATGTTATCTTCAGAATAAATAAGGTTACCACGAATCACGAGTTCATCTTCTGCTAGCTCTTAAGCTAAAACAAATTGCAATTAGGCGAGACTGCAAAAACAAAATGTAGTTTTGATACTCGCTTTTGATTCGAGTATTCTTTTCTGCAAATGCGCACATTAAGGACTGTGTTTGCAAAAAGCTGTGGGCTCGTTCTTTGTCATAAATTACTGTTTGTAATTTTATTTCCGCTTAACTGTATAGCCGGTATAACGCTCTTCACAGTGGTGAGTTTGAAGATTGAAATTAAATAATTTCAATCTTCAAGCTGAAAAATGTCACCTGAAAAATCTGCAGCTATGATAGATAACCTTTATACATATTAACAGGTCCTTTAGCTATTCCATCAATTTCCATCATTGCTACTTATATTCCAAAAAAATATAATGCTAATTCTTCTAGACCTAAGGCGACGGTACGAACATAACAATAGGGCATTCTACTCCATTTTTGATTGCATTATTGATATGAGTAATAGTGACGTCGCTATCCTATTTGCTGTCACTATCCTAGCTATCTCTGTCTAATCAGGATTATTAAATTGCCTTTAACTTTATTTGCTCGATTTCATTTGCTTTTCAAAATCTAATTTATTATTAGGTAATTATTTATCGTTTTGAAAAGGAATTAAGTAAATTAATATTTTGATTTGAGTAAAATATCCTATTGTTTATCAATGTTTATTAAATATTATACGAAGATTTGTTTTAACGCACAACTGTTTGATTGAAACTTACTTAATTTTCAATTAATTCGACTAATATCCTCTCTCTTTCTAATATATTAAAATCGGGACTAGTATATAAAGCCAGGAAAATAGATATAGCACGTTTTTTGGTGCTTTAATGTTGGTTATCGCATTGCGCGTGACGTCACAATGATCAAGATATATAGGCGGCAGATAGTTGCGCGCGCGCACATTGGAGTTTATCCGCGAGTGACCCGCACACTGCCGGTACTAATCTGAAGGAAGAAACAGATTCCGGTCGGCAGACGGCAGCCCTTGAACCGCATTCGAGCGTTTTATATTTTAGTGAATTTCAGTGACTTTGTTGTGTTGAAGAGGAAATCTAGGTGAGTTTTAGTCAGTAAACGGAGATATTATGTGCGATGTGGATACAACAATTATTGTGACCATGGAAAAAACTGTTATCCGAAAAGAAAAATGCGCTAAAATAAAAACAGCCTCGTGAAAAACAGCCTCGTGAAAAACAATGAAAAGCATGATGTTTTTACGTGAAGTCGGAAAATTTGCGGAAATATTTAAGGAAATTCATGCGATCAGTGAGAAATGTTTAATATTTTATAAAATTTTCCAGTAACGACTGAAAGTGTCAAAAATAGTAATTATATTCTTAATTTTTTATTTTAAATCTAAGAATAAAAGTCTAAAATAAAAAGATACCCATCTTTTTACTTGAAACCCACAGTTTTATTTTGGTTTATAAGAGCCATTCCTGGCGCTTATATGACAAAGAACAAGAATAAAGCTGCCCAAATATTTGGTGTGCGTCTGAATCGTGGGCACTTTACATTTAGGACTGAACTGGTTTGTGCCTAAACTGACTGAAGATATAAGTTGATATATTTGATGACCAAATCAAAGTTTTCATAAGGAATGTGAGGGATATTGCATTCTTGAGAGTTCTCCGTAACGTTAAAAGGAGCGTGAAACCTACTAACCCGCATTAGAGCAGTGGGCTAGGGCAAAATCGCTTTGATCCTGAAAGAAAAATATTGCCCAGTGGTGGCCCGTAAAATACGTGCCCTAGCCTATTTAGCTTATATCAAGCTAAATAAATATTTTAAACTCGTTCTTGCCCGGTCGATATTCAATTTACACAATGTCTCCTCCTCTCTCCTCCAATGTCGACTCCTTAGACCATGTCTAAGTACGACTCTAACAGACCGAATTCTTTGAGTTTTGTACATAACATTATTAATCTAAATTAATGTTTATTTTCTTGGTTGTTGCATTATTAATAATTAATAATAACATATTTTGTTGTGTAACTTTGGAACATGAAAAAAAAGTATACGTAAGTTACAGGTTTCAGATTTAGCCGTCTTTGAGATTAATCCTGACTCAAAATTTATCTAAAAACAATGGTCTTAGAAATGTTCAATGTTTAAATTAAAATTAACTTTATTTGTTTGACTTCTACTCAATTTGCTCCCATTAGCTTTAATGAGTGCCCCTCAAATGAAATTATTATTTGTACAAGTTTTTACCTTATCTTCGGCTTTGGGCCATCATTTTACATTGCTAAGTTTGAAGAAGGTTTTGAAAATCTCTTTAACTGACACGGATTTGACGTGTAGAACGAGATGTACAAAGGAAATCGTAGCGAATCGAAAACGATGCATTGTGAAAGTTTTAGGTAGGCTTGTATGTAGTGTTGGCAATTCTTCCCAGTCTCCGCCAAATTATTGAAATTCCTTTTCGTTTACAGGTCCAGGATTGTGAATAAAAGATTCTTTCCACTTATTTATCTTTTTGTATTTTTTCATAAATCAATAATTCAATTAGTAACATTTTTTTCGACATATCTTTTTCAATTCCAGACAGAACTAAACTACCCTTCCATTTTCAAATTTCATAATAAAGACAGTACTCGAAAATAGTTTTCTTTCCAAAAATTATACATATTAAATACTTCACGGTGACGCAAAATATCTATTAATGAAAACTTGTACATGAATCTTCTATACGCTAACAACTCGTCCATCCTGATATACATTTCGCGTCCCCGCGAAATACTGTACACTGTCACAAACAAACATGAAATAACCTAAGAATCATATTATCAAAGCCGTATGAAACAAGTTATTATTCAAAAAAAAATATTTTTTATAAAACAAGCTTTTATACATTTTATCAATATTCTTCTAAACACCAGATCCAGATTACCATAGGCACCAAAGTCCTCGCTAAAACTGATCAAACGAGTCTAAACTCGATGGGGTTGTGTCATTTAACTTCCGAGTTCCTATATCAACTTTCCTGTTCATCATCAGATCAACTCCATGTCATAATAGTTATCCAATTACACATGTATACAAAATTTAAGTTCAATCGGTAACCGGGACGTGGATCTTTAACTTGAAAAATTTGATTACAAACAAACAAACATCAGAACAGGTGAAACTAATAAAAGCTTGTAATTAACATAAACAGAAAACAACAATTACAAAACATTTCAGGTTAACCCACAAGCATTAATTAATTTCATCAGTCATCATATTTTATTTAAACAAATAAACTTGAACACACAATACACTTTATGCACTTTCTATATATTAATTATTTACAAAATTAAACAAATGAAATGAAATGAAATGAAATGAAATGAAATGAAATGAAATTCTTTATTTCACATAGGCTTAGATATAAGCTCTCATGAAAATGTCGAGACTCTACCGCCAGGTTCGGAAAGCAGGATTGCACCGAGAAGAACTGGCAAGAAACTCGGTACTTGCTCTTTTTAAAAAAAATGTCTCAATATACAATTTTTAGTACTTAGTATGAAACAATATTTTTAAGATATCTCGTGAGGAGATGGAAGCATATCACTATCGTTCCAAGAATCTTTGTTATTTAAAAATTCTTCAATGGTGTAGTAACCCTGATTTATTAGATGTTTTTTGACAGTATCTTTAAACCGGTGCAAAGGTAAGTCCAAGACAGACTTCGGGATCATATTGTAGAAGCGTACACTCAACCCCACAAAGGACTTTTGTATCTTACGCAAACGGTGTGGCACTACAACTAACTTATGTGCTCCACTTCTAATTGGACGGTTACTTATATCTATCCGTTTATTGTAATTATTAATATTTTGACGTACAAACAGTAGACAATTATAAATGTATTGACACGCCACTGTAAGAATGCCTATTTCTTTAAATTTTTGGCGAAGAGATTCGCGTGGCTTCATTTTGTATATGGATCTAATAGCTCTCTTTTGCAATACAAATATAGTTTGAATATCAGCAGCTTTGCCCCATAATAGAATACCATAGGACATAACACTGTGGAAGTAGGCGTAGTAAACAAGCTTGGCTGTATCAATGTCTGTAAATTGTCTAATTTTTCTCACAGCATAGGCAGCTGAACTAAGTTTACCTGCCAGAGTCTCAATATGAGCGCCCCATTGTAGTTTATCATCTAAGGTTACCCCCAGAAATACTGTAGAGTTCTCCATTTTTAGTGTTTCTCCATTCACAATCACCTTTTTGTTGCTAACTAATTTTTTTACGTTTGGAAGTGCGAACTCAATGCACTTAGTCTTTTTTGAATTTAAAACCAAATTATTGTATTGCGTTTAAAGTCCTTAAATACGTGCACCTTGCACTTCTAGGTCTTCCACACTATCATGCTACCTTAGCAGTGTGGGCATAATGATCTTCTACACTATCATGCTACCTTAGCAGTGTAGGAATAATGGTCGTCCACACTATCGTGCTACCTTAGCAGTGCGGAAATAATGGTATTTTTACACTATCATGCTACCTTAGCAGTGTAGCGGGTAAGAACTAAGCAAACGTGCACATTGCACTTCAAACTGTCTGTTACACTATCATGCTACTTTAACAGTGTAGAAACGAGGTGCATATTGCACTACAATTAAACATTTACAATTTTAACTTCATGAGGAACAATCCTTGTTTGCATCAAAACATCAAACAAAAATTACTTTACACTAATTGAAATACAAACTTCCAGTTTGTACTAACACACAATGATGCAGAATTAACATACGATGTTTCATCTCAATACATTGTCTCGCTGTTACAAATTAATACACTATTCCATGCATTAGATCCTATAACATCAACAAATATTTTTAAAGTGAAACTTTTTTTACATCGTCTCAAACTTTTTCGTCTATGTGTTGCAAGTCGCGTGACGGTCGGCCGCGGAGTAGGAACAAAGTGAAAAGCGCTCGTCAGAGCAGCCAAGACCACAAAAGTTTAACTGTGGTTTCATAAAACCACACAATCCTTTTTATAAAAAAATTAAAATTATAATCTCTCTGAAACATATCTAAATCACAAAATTTTATTTTTAACCATCAGTATATCCTCGCAAAGGATGACTCACTACCCTCTCCATTAAAACAGGACCAAGGATGTGCTTCATCAATCGTGTATAATGATAATAATATTATGTTGTTAATCCTTTTTTTTTGTAACAAAATTATCCTCCAATCCTCATGTTACAATATTTTAGTTACACTAATATAAACATAAACATTTCGGTCTTAATTTTATACTTTTATCGCAACCTTATTAATACATTATGTTCTTTCAATTCTCACTAGATCTCTCATTTTAATATCAAACGGTTTTTTTTTGTTTCTTTCTATATCAAATCTATTGAACTTTTTTTTTGATGACTTTTGCATACCATTACCACTCATGATACTAATAATTACATGGCGTTTTCATTTATTTTTTAGCTCGTGAAATGGCTTCACAATATTTTTAGTCAATATAAAGTAATTCCCTAATCTGTGTTTTTAACACGCGGTAAAAAAAAAATAACAGTGCTAACCCATTTTTCCTTAAGTCACCAGTGGGACATGTGAGGTCACAATATCTAAATCGACCGCCAGAAAAATTAAAATAAAGTGCTGAATTTAATCTAATTACGAAGTCTCACAATTTTGTGAATACGTATCAGATTTAAGTGAAATAAATACAAATATTCCTATAATGACATATTTTTAAAGAAATAGATGACAACCATTTTTATTTCCCTTTTCATCTTTCTCAAGCTCTCTGTTACTAACCTAACAAATGGATTGGACATAATTATTAATATTCGATATGGTATGGGATGATTTTCGTATTTGAAAAGACTATTTGTGTTTTTTTTTTAAATATTGCTAAGGTTTTGCCGTCTGCAACACATTGGCACTACCGTACCTTAATCCATCCTTAGGAACCTTATACTCCCAGATGCGCTTAAACACAAAATTCTTAGGTACATAAATCCATCAATCATCTGCTTCTAAACTGGAAGATTTTTTATATATTCTTGTGTTTTCAAGTTTTTGGTGAACAATCATGTGTCTACCGTTTCAATTAAATGTAGGTATTAATCAGAATTTTCTTAGTAATTTCTACTGCTGGGTTTTTACTCGTTATAAGATGGTATAAGTAGGTACTTATAGCTTTCTCAAGACGAAATTATTAATAGTTCGTTGAAAAAAAACTGAATCCTATTGTCAAATCTCAATAGTTAGGTTGAACGAACTACTATAGGTATTAGGTATATATAATTCATACTGCCCATCAGGTGTTAGGATCTTTTCTTTTTACTCTTAGTGTCTTGAGTTAACGAAATCTAACAATATTCAGTTAAGTATATTGTTATAAAATAATTCAACAGGTTTTATACAAAATTTCCAACCGAACGATCACTCTATTCCTCAATACGTAGCAACGGAAAATCTTACTATATTTCCTTTCTGTCAAAGCAAATCAAAAAAATCTATCACCCGTTCTAAAATAATTTAACCCATACAGTCTTTAAGCGATTGCTTCTATATTTGCAACTTGACTAGTTATTTCTGTAATCATTTTCGATTTTAAAATCATCTTGCCGAGTTAGCCTTCTGTACCTTTAGTACTATTATGTACTCCGTGACCTAGCTCAACGAAATTCTTAGTAAGTAAACAATCACAGTACCAATTCATAATAATAGATATCGAGCAACTTTGTCTTTTGTCCAAACATGCGTAATTATGAAGTTAATTCGAAAGATGAATGCTTATCGCCATAATTTTGAACTATTTGTAAACTTATCCCACAGATTTTAACTTATACTGCCAACACTACTTCATGTCATAATTAAAATAAGATATACAATGATTACCGTTTTTGATGTGCCCATTACTATAATATCGTTTAATCATAGATCGTTACGAAAACAATTTCGACTGGTAAAACTTTTACTATCGTCTAGCTGTAAGCTTTCATACTAAAACCAATAACGTTTTCCTACTCGTAAATATGTACAATCCGGTTTTCATAACTTTTAGAAATGTTGCAGATACAATGAAGTACTTTGTTCATAAGTTTAACTTTTTAAGAAGTATTGCTTATGTTAAAAGTTATTAGAGTCTAAATATCCATATTTTTGACCTTAAAACTTACTCGAGTATTTTTTTTTGAAATAAAACGTACGAGCCTAGATTAAAATGTACTGAATCTAATAAAACCAAAATTGTCCAATTCAGTAGGTAACGTTTACTGGGTGGATGGGTAAAAACTCAAGCAATATTTCAAGAATAAAATTTAGGTTCTGGACTTGCAACTCTCTCTATACGAGCATACGAAGTATTTTTCAACCGCGTTTATAAATCGTTTTTAGGTGAAGTTAATAAAATATTTATTTCAGTTAACAAAATCACAATTTTTTTAGTAAAGCCAAATTATTCAGTTAGCCATTTTACGTATGACACAATTTCCTTCTCAAAAAATTATTTATTTTATTACATTGACTGCCAGTAGAACAATGACGACTTCCCATTCATAATTTTAGTTGAGAATATTTTCTATTAATATATATATAACAAATATCTTTTAATTTCATTCTGCCTATATTCCTTAACTCATTATTTTTAATTTTTTTTAACATATAAATGTAAAACAAACTCATTTTTAGTTTCATCTATTTAGTTTATCTAAGTAGATATATCTATCAAGAAAAAAGCGACTCTATCCAAGAAATATCCAAAGATAATAGGTATTCAATATACGCTATGGTTAACATAAGTCACTTGTCCTAGGATTTGTTACTATCATTAGTTGTGACTTATCCTTTATAACTATAGTTGTGAGTCTTGAGCAATGTTGCGAGGTACACAATTGTAAATAAATCCGTAGTCAATTAAAGAAAACCCTATTGAGTTGATAAAATAATATCAGATTATGTAAATATGAATAATCGAAAATGCAGAACTACCAAAACAGAATATTAGAAATGAACGTTAGAAATAGTTTTGTCTGAATCAATAACCGAATAGTTGTGTTGATAACTATATAACAAAATAATTCAATAAAAATAACATCAAGTGCACATACTGCACTAACGTTTCCTACAAGTGCTTACTCTTTATCTAAGTTGATTGTAACGTTATTGTAATGCTTCTTTAATATTTTTTTATTTTAGTACTCAAATTTACCCACCTATGTGATTGTGATGTGTTTCTCTATCACATTATCGACATTTAAAATTTGTTACAACTTGCCAATTACAAGCAACGTTGCCGATTACTTTTTGAGTAAACAGTAACAAGTATTTACTAATAACTGCCAAATAACATAAACGTCCAAAGAAACTGTTTAAGCAGAACTGACTTGAATTATAGTATGTGTAGTTAATATGTCTTCATCTAAAACAATTCAGTCATCTAGTCACAATAATATCAATGAGCAGTTTGTTTGCTGACCCAACAATAAATTTCAGCGCTTTCTCTTACTTTATTTCAAGTTATAAATGATTATAATTATTCGATATTTAGATAGCAAATTACAATTATACTGTGTAATAGATTAGTACGAGTTGGATCAATTTCAATTCAAATTTCGATTCAATTCAAACTTTGACTTTTTTTACAAAATTAAATTGTATTGAATATTTAGCATTATTAATGTATTTTGTACTAATCTTACTGGTTACATTATTTTATGAATACATTAATTTTTCTCTACATATTTATAGTTGTTTGATTATAAAACCTCTTTGATACATATTAATTAATAATAATCAATTATCATAAACCAGTATGAGTTATCACCAAATAACATAGTTTGCAGCGATGCAGGTATAATAGCGCAAGTACAAACGAGAATACGCGACCCATTAAGCTCAAGTCTCGATAACATGTGCAATCTATGACGCCTGTGCAATCTATGACTATCTCTAAATCTATTTGCCGCTCATCGGTGCGGTGATGTACGGGGTGTGCGTCGCTGTACCGCAGGCCGTCGTGCCTGCCATCCAGCTGCCAGCACTGCTAAGAGCGACATCCACCGACGTACTCAACACTCGTAGCACGTTGCCGCCAGCGACGACATCGCCTGCACCTTGAAACACCAACTGCTCCACCACCAAGCTGCACCATGAAACAGCAACTGCTCCACCACCAAGCTGCACCGTAGACTCCAACTGCTGCCATCACCAGGCTGCACCATGGGACACCAGGCTGCACCGTAAGACACCAACTGCTGCTACCACCAGGCTGCATCGTGAGACACCAACTGCTGCTACCACCAGGCCGCACCGTGAGACACCAACTGCTGCTACCACCAGGCTGCACCGTGAGACACCGATTGCTGCTACCACCAGACTGCACCGTGAGACACCAACTGCTGCTACCGCCAGGCTGCACCGCGGGACATCCATTCACTCCGGGAACGATCACATGGCATCTCGAGTCACTTACCTGAAACCATTTAAACAACGAGTATCTCTCTCCTTATACCCACACATTATGTACCTACACACAATATGTAGTACATTCTATCTCCTACCATAAACTTATGAAACATGAATCTCTTAGAATCCAAAATTACTTTACATGTAGTACACACACTGTGGTAACTGGTAAAGATTTGTAAATCAATCAATCAAACAATTTATTTGCATACATGTGTCAGGTATAAAGATTATAGAGAAGTTGTACAATCTCTTATCTCTTTTGGCAATTTATTGTATATTTTACAAAGATTTAAATCTTTGATATTTTAACAGCCAACACGCAAACACCCTTATAAAAGAATGTGGAATTGTGAATGTCTTGTACATTCTAAAACACAATTATACATTAACATGTACCTTCTCGTGGGCGTAGAATTGCACCAGGGTAACGGTAGTACGTTATAGTCCCTGATGTCGTCCCTCTTCGGATCTGTTGGCAATTCTTCCCAGTCTCCGCCAAATTATTGAAATTCCTTTTCGTTTACAGGTCCAGGATTGTGAATAAAAGATTCTTTCCACTTATTTATCTTTTTGTATTTTTTCATAAATCAATAATTCAATTAGTAACATTTTTTTCGACATATCTTTTTCAATTCCAGACAGAACTAAACTACCCTTCCATTTTCAAATTTCATAATAAAGACAGTACTCGAAAATAGTTTTCTTTCCAAAAATTATACATATTAAATACTTCACGGTGACGCAAAATATCTATCTATTAATGAAAACTTGTACATGAATCTTCTATACGCTAACAGTAGGTAAGGGTCATTTAGAGAGCACAATTTTCTTGGACATATCAATGTTATTTTCCTAACGAGATACTGACCTTATGACCATTCTGCGTTAATTTTATCATAAAATGCTGACGAATCACAGCAGAGACACTTTACGACTTTATTAAAATAGTATTTGATGATTGATATATAAAATCCTTTGTAATTTTTTTAGTTTATATTTTTCTACATAATAATATTTTACCTAGTACCGACTTACCCAGAATGTTCTTAGCGTAATTGCGTCAAACCAGACCGATATTATTTACGTCTCTGAACCCCAGGAAATAAAAAGACTAATAGAACCTCAAACTAGTCTCAGAAAACTCGAGAACATTATAATCTGTATGCTAGTTAGGTTCGTTGATGCCACGCCGGACTGTTTTAATAACGTCGTCGTTATTTTTTTAAATAAGATATACTTTGTTTAGACTTTACTCGTTTATATTTTAGTGTCCATGCAAATTTTGATACTTAAAATAAATATTTTTAACGAGAGACTCTGTAACTATTAATGTTATATGTAACCTTCCTGCTTAAATAAAATTAATGGTAACGGCTTACAATTGCATCAATATCTATACATCTATATTACAATCAAGCCGAAGGAATTTAATGTTAGAACAATTTTTCATATTACATTAGGTACCTAATAAACGGTAATAACAACAAAATTATTATCAGTGACTTGCCGAACTCGAATAGAATTTTAATGTTAAGAATAAAGAAACCACAAAACTATTAAATTACATTTTTAATCTTATCGATAGATTCATCCATGCAACAATAAAGTTCATAGCGTAAAAATATTTTATGGTCAACATTTCGCCACAAATGAAGGCTTCAATGCTCTGATACTTTTACAAAAGTCATTGACCATAATGTATGCTATTTTTTATTATAATAATATATTCATTATTCTCACATGGACTTATTCGGCACAAGGTTCTTAAGGTTCGTTGCGTTTCAAGATAGACGTGGACAATAAGACTCCAAAAATGACAATCTTAGGCGCGTTTACACTAGATGATGTAAAAAATATCTATAGAAAGATTTGGATTATCTGTTGTTTTTAAATAAAAATATAAAAAATGTGAGACTTGAAATTTTCACATATATGATGTATATCTGTTGCCTAACAAAAAATACTAAAAAATAGAATAAAGGAAATATTTAAGAGGGCTCCCATAATACAAACGTGATTTTTTGCTTGTTTTTGCTCGATAATGGTAACAGGTACACGCTTCAAATTTTTACAGAATGTTTAGTTCTATGCTTACTGTAGAAATAAATAGTTAAATTAAAATAAAATAAAAAATTAAGGGGGGCTCCCATACAACAAATGTAATTTTTAGGCTCGTTGTTGATTAAGTGTTTAGTTTACTTTAATACTATAGAGAATGGTACTCTTATACTCTTGATGGTACGGAACCCTAAGTGCGCGAGCCCGACTCGTACTTGACCAATTTTTTTTAAATAATACTCCTTGCAATAAAGTCGACAATTAGTGCATACCTACCTATCTACCTACTGCGTCATTTTATTTATCTTGAAACACTCCAAAGCAATTATGAGTTTAATATACATACCTAATAGAAAATTTATATTAAAAATATAATAAGTGAGGATTGGCAGTATATTTTTATAACGTTTTAAGTGTCTACATCTTTAATATCATTTTATAAGGCACGATACGATTCAATATAATATAATCGCCGCCCGCGGCGTAGGTAATCGTAAATGATAAATCGTAATGATAACTCAAACAGCGCAACGTTTATGTCTCGTAGGATATGAAGGATGAACTATGGAAGATGAATACCTATGGAAACAGCCCCCTGATTGCGTAAGAAAAACGCATTCATCGCTATCGTAAACGCTAGCGAATTCTGCGCCGCGATTGGCTGACGCAAATCGAAACCAATCAGCGGGCAGAATTCGCTAGCGTTTACGATAACGATGAATACGTTTTTCTCACGCAATCAGGGGACTGATTGATATGATGCCGGAAATGCGTGAAAATTATGAACCAGTGCGATTGCTAATTACGATACAGAATAAGCCCACTGGACACTGTATAAAATATCATTTTCAACCGACTTCAAAAAAGGAGGAGGGGATTCGACTGTTTTTTTTTTGTTAACTCATAACTTTTGACTGAGTGAATCTATTGTGATGATTCTTTTTTATTAGAAAACTGACGCTTTCCGTAGTGGTCCTATTTCAATTTAGTCCAGTTCTGATTATCCATGAGAAAACCATGTCTTTAATTTTTAATTGAGGATGTATTTAACAGTAGGTTGATGAGAGTTGAATTCGGTTGTTTTTTTGTGAATTAATTAACGTATACATACGTAAGTATTTATACCTTAATTTTTTTTACAAATTTCCGGCCGATCGATTCCATAGTTATGGTATCATCGAGTAACAAACATCCAAACACACAAAATTTATTTTAAAATGAAAAATATATGTATATAACCACTGCCACGTGAAGTGCCTTAACACTGCTTTGTTAAAAGATTAAATGATATGCCTGTAATAACGTTGAAGTAATTATAAATGGTTCTCGTTTGATGGGCATTAAGTGTTCATTACTATAAAGTTGTATGCATCGAGATCATCGAATTTAAATCTGTATGCAATTAATACAATGATAAAACATCGAGTGGGTTGTTGGAATTTATGAATTATTTACTTAGAATCTGTATACAATTATATTATGGATTTGAATTAAATAGGTGACTCATTGTCTAATCTCTCATCGTGCAACATTAATGTCTTGCTTAAATTAGAAAATTTGAGAATTTTTGGTGATTTTTGGGTGTTTGGGTCCTAGACTGGTACGAATTTATAATGCCTGCATAGAACAACGTCGTCAGCTCACATTATCTAGATATTATTAAAATAATTTATGCTTCACTAATCAAGGTTGAGTAGATAGTTTGTCGTGTGGTCTTTCTTTATTATTCTTTGGATTAGAGCATCGAGGTAAAATAAAAATATACACATACGAGTAGGCACATATTACCTGCGTGGGATAATAACGTATTCTATTACCTATATTAAAATTTTAATAAAAAAAATTAAACGACAAGTAAACTCAAATCACTCGATTTTAATTTTCGTGAAGTAAATACCAATTGTTAAAGTATTTCAAGTTTAAATGACAAATAACCTTTAAAACTCAACCTTGCTCTTATTAGGGGAGCGACATCAAGCCTTTTAAATTTTGTTGCGATTTAAAATGGGATATTAATAACCGGTATTCGTACATAATAATACTCACGATACATTAACAATAATTAACACACGATTCTCGGCCTAACTTATAGGCACTTAAAAAAATCAGTATGAAATGACGTTGGAGACAAAGGTTTCAGAGGGTTTCAATGCGCCCTGAACTTAGTAGAGATTTATTTTATTTATAGTTGCTTTAAGCATGTAGGAATTTCCCAACGATATGTAGGATGTTCCCAATCATATGTAATCTATATATATAAAAATGAATTGCTGTTCGTTAGTCTCACTAAAACTCGAGAACGGCTGAACGGATTTATCTTATCTTGGTTTTGAAATGTTCGTGGAGGTCTATGGAAGGTTTAAAAGTAAAAAAAGAGAAAAATTCGAATTATTCCGGGAAAACCCTTCAAACAGCACTTTTCATTTTCCCATACAAACGTTTTCTAACTAAAACGTAGAGTCAATTTGAGCTTTATTGCTATATCATAAAGTTCATATAATACGCGGGACATACGGGTCGGGACAAAAATATTTTTAACGCGGAACGGAGTCCGCGGGCACTGCTAGTACCTACTCGTATATAATATATTGTTTTATTTTGCGTAGAACGTCGTCGAACCTCGTTACCTTAGCTACGCATACATTCTACGATTTACTCTGACCCACGGTGTCTTCCATACAAACGTAATACCAAAATCATTTGTAATTCGTGCAATTTTCGATCATGTTGTGGTGTTATTCGGGTTCATATAGTACCTAATAATCTATGCTCCTGGCCATATTTGGTTCCGAAATACTTTTGTTAAACGAAAATGTAAACGAATTTAGTTTTGCTTATTTTTATGTCAAAGAGGACATGTTTTCTACTTATTTGTTTTGTAATAAAAACAACACTATCTCACGTCGCATTAGTTCAGGAGCACAGTTTTTACTGTCCAGCTAAGGAAAACACCAGTTAATAAAGAAAGTTACAAGTTTTCATTTATAATTTTTGGTATTACGGAACTGGTCGAGTTCCGTAATACGTTATAAAAAATTTAATCAAAATTGATTATTATTTCGTTTTAAAGAAGTATTTCCGAACCAAATATGGCCAGGAGCATAGATTATTACTATATGAATCCGAATAACACCACAACATGATCCAAATATGCACGAATTACTAATGATTCGTGATTTTTAATGAATGGAGACATTGTAGTTCACAGGCCCCTTAAGCCCACGTTCTATCGTAGATTTAACTCTGTATCTACCTTTATCATATGAATATTATAAATTCTAATATTTTGTGTGTATGTTAATTACTCTTTTGCGCCGTAACTACTATACCGATTAGTTTGAAATTGGAAATGGATATAGACTCTTATACTTAAACTCCTGGAGTAACACGTGAATTTTTTTCTTTGAATCCCGGAAAAATCCATGTTTCCATTGCGATTGTGAAAAACCAAACTTCACGCGAGTGGCGCCGTGGTTTACCCAATACCCAGTAGTCTAGGTTCATAATTCTGGCGATTACGTCGTGATCGTGACTGATTGCGTCTTCAAACGTAAACAAACTATTCTTCAATTTCATTATCATATTATGTATAGTATATAGGGTTGTATAAAAAATACCAAATCGATCTCGGCCTGTAGTTGATTACATTAACACTAACAAATTGTTGTACGACTCTTATTCTTCAAATTTTTTAATTAATTTCATACAAAAAATGACATTTCTGTAAAGTGACTGTTGTGGTTTCGGGCCGCGAGTTCGCGCGCCGCCGCGCCGCGGTTCGCGCCGTTGCCACTTGAATATTTGATATTAATTTTCCAAACAAAAACGAGTAAAAAGAAAAGTCGTAGAACAAAAGCCGAGAGCGGTTTGGTATTTTTTTATATAACCCTGTTGGTGTGTGGTGACTGGTAACTGGCGACATTGAACTTCACTCGATTTCGCGTGGAAGCGCACGCCTTCTGCGGCTCGTCGCCGTGTTGCAACTTGCAACTCGCCGCTTCGCTGCAGTGATTACATCGTTTTGCAACGTAAACGCTCTCCCGAATGAGATTAAAACGGAGGTGTACCGTTCAGTTAATTCTGGTTTCCAGTTACGAAATTACGCTAATAACACGGTGGGCGCTTAAAATTTGAAAAGGCGCCGAAATAGGTTGATTGCTTCATCTTCATTTCTTATTTCTTTGTTTAAAATACCTATTATTATTGGAAGACCTTAAAATAATGTATTTTTTTCTGTTTAGGAGTCGGTTAAAGTAGTGGTGGACTTGGCTGAGAAACAATTTCTACTGGGCTTTTTTTTTAAAATGTATAACATATTCAGCAATAGGTACCTACAGTGTGTACCTACCCATTGCTGGATATGTTATAGCCCGAGTGAGTAATAGGACATCATAAATAATACATACCCGAAAATAAGAGACGGTCTTTGCACCCATTCAACACATATCCGATATTATGAAGCCGGTTTTATATTAAAAATGTTTCCGCGTGTAGAAAATGTAAGCAAACAATCATAACCTAACCAATCAGTAAATCAGTCTACATTAGTAAGATTTTTCCACCCGGAAACACCTTCGCACCCGGAAACACAAATTTTGCTTACCGCTTCTCACATCCTACCTAAATTATAAAAATACCAAAAATTACTTAGAAAAAACCACAAAAAGTCAGACAATGACCCAATTTGGTTTTTATTACTATTATACTTATTCATATTAGTCAGGCATTTTAAGAATGACCTCATTTATCACTCTGTCTAAAACATATTATTATTACAATACAGGAATTTCCTTTTGCGGTGGTTGTGGGCGGAATGCGTTTTGCTCGTTACGGACCAATATGAACAAATTGCCATACTACGAGTACGTTTCACATTGACCTTGCCAATGTGTACGGAAACTAGTAAACCTAAGCTTTTTTTATATACAATTTAAAATGCCTAAAGCCGCGTTTTCATTGAATGTTGAGACTATTAGACTGAGACTAGCCGGCATAGGCATCATAGGCATAAGATTGTTGAAAATGCACCAATACTTGTCATAATGTGATTTGAAATTAGAATCATCACGCATCTGGAGAAAATTCTTATTTATCTCAAATCTCAAAGTGGTTTTAGTGCATTCAAGTCTCTCAAGTAGGTATTCGTACATTTTTTTGCTCACTCTGACAAATAAAATGGCATCCCATTCGCTCGCTGAAACATAAAAAGTATGAATATTTTTTTATTTTATTTACTACTCTTGGTAGTTGTTTTGTGAGTATGGACAGCAGAGTATTCAACGCAGAGGTAAAGCTGTCTAAAATCTTAAACGTCCCAAAATCCCGGCGTCGTGATTTGATTAATTACATTACTCCCTTGTTGAATAGTAATCAATAGAATATCAATAGAACAACATCAATCCATTATTTGGCTACCGATATGGGTTAATAAGATAATTATCATCATAATTTATACGCATTAAAGCAACGTACAGGTTGGTCGCTAAACATACCAAAATGGATTTTCACGATTCGAAAACGACCTATTATGCATGACTATGCAATAAGCCTTCTGACTAAGCGTAATCTCAGTGACCTTATCAGTTTTGTTATTGCAGCGATCATAATAATTGCAATAGTAAATTCCTTTTCCTTGGTTTGAAGGTTTGGTCGGTTTTAGAATAGATTTCTCATTAAAACCATTTAATCTTCATAACCAGTAATTTATTATCGACCTATTTATGTATTATATTGTAGGTAGGTAAATGTGTTTGAGACATTGTTTCAACAATTATTATTATTATTATTTAACTAGCTGACCTGGCAAACGTTATTTTTTTCCTTTATTAGGAATATAAAAAAAAATAGATAAATTGAGATATAATCTATATTCTATACTATCTTTTAAGCTAGATCAAACTGCATACGGTGTGCAAATTTAATTAAAATCGGTTAAGATGATTAAGGAGTGGATCGCGGATTAACAACGTGACGCGTAGTTTATATATTTTACGATAAGTCCATATGATTTTAACTTTAGGTAATGATTATACTGGACTAAAGCAGGTCTCACTTTGCGGAATTCCATGGTCAGCGATAAACGAAAAAAATGTTGCTGTAAGTTCGTTATATCGGATAAATCTGTGCAATGCCGAATAGGTCACACATTTTTTCCAAAAATCTTTTTTTTTACCTACGTACGGTTCGTCCCGACACCGGATTTTCATCAGGAGTTGCAAGGATCTCCTATGGCCGTAGTCAAATGATACATTTCAATTCGATTAGATTTTTTTATTGTAGTTAGGCTTGCGCTTGACGATCATGCCTGGTGGAAAGCATTGATGAAGTGTAGGAGGCAGCGCGCTTGCCTAAAAATTGCCTAAAAATGCCTATTCAGTGAATTGGTATTTCTAGGCAAGCGCGCTATTCACTCTTCTCGTGAAGGCACCCAGATTGTACAGGGCTGGGGACACGGGACCAGATTAACAATTGTCGGCGCAGAATCCACGTCGTCAAATTTGCGATCGATTATCATACCCATACATTTTTTGAGTTTCGTTCCATATGAGCGCATTGCCATTGAAATATGCCATATGCTACGGACGCTTAAAGAGTTTTGTTTTTTACACGACCTACCAAAACATGGAGTGTACTGTATATTGGTTTTAGGGTTCATGAACCTATTTATGTATATGAGTTTCTTTATTCCACCATAACTTCTGAACGACTGAAGATATTTGGACATAATATGGGGTATTGTTAGAATCCTTACATCATTCCAAGTACTCGTAACATAGGCTATATTTTTTGGTAAAAGTCGTTTTACCACAGGGCAGTCGTGTTTTTAATTTTTTAATTATGTACTTGTTATAATATTTTATTTTGGGTGTAGCATCATCATCATACGGTGCACAATCATTCATATTTTATGATTTGAAACAGACATAGGGTACAGACACGAAGGGCGTGTGCTTTTAAAACCTTCATATAATAAAAGCAAAAAATATATCAACAGCTCCAGGGGATTTTCCATGCAGTTAATACCAGTTTGGGTCGATTTATTTTTTTGTGCTCAGCGCTGGCCTGGTCTCATACATCTTGACCAGCGGTAACCAGAGACCACTAAGCAATGATTGGGTTATTCCAACTTTTAATATAAAGAACTTTAGTACCTTTTTTATACGCGCTTGCGGGTATTTTTTTATATTGTAATTTACGTAACTTCCGCGATGAGAGGTGTGAGCCTTTGAAGGCATACATACCTATATCGACTGATAGATGTTGAAAATTATTAAAATAAGTATGTACTTATCAGCAATCCTCTCAATATAATATTATGAACCTTATTAAAAAATCATATTTTTATCAAATTAGATAAATATAATATGTAAAGATAGATTTAAGTGTTGTAGAAATAAATAAATAAACAACATAAACAAACAGTGTGTCGTAGGAGGTGCACATGCAAAGTAAAAAATCATTTTATTTTGAAGAAAAAGGAAATACTCGACAGTTTACTTACTGTAGAACTACTTATTTTACAGCAGCTTACGAGTGGTTTTATTTTTTTAAGAAATAAAAAGTACAATGAAAATAGTTTTATTACACGACTGCCCTGTTATAAAACGAACTAAAAAGTAAGAAACAAGTTATTTTAGTTGAACAGATAAATTCATATGGCAGTCGGGGATCTGTTCTGAGGAACACCTTCTATTCTATAAGTGGTCCCCCGACTGCCATATGAAATTATCTGTTCAACTAAAATAACTTGTTTCTTTTTAGTTCATTTTATAACAGGGCAGTCGTGTTTTTTAAGTTTTTAATTGCTTATTTTAATTTTAGTTTAAATATTTATCCGACGTGACACAGGCCTCTCATAGATCGAAAATACTTTGGATTTCCAATGCAACTTAAATGATCAGCGGCATAATTTTTTTTTTTTTTATTTATTCTGGCAATAACAGTCATTAATATACAATATATATTTAAGTTACATAAAACAGTTAATAGACCAAATACTGCCGAAAAAGCGCTTATCAAATAACAGATTACAATGAACCACAGCCAAGACCACAGCTGAAGCAAGTATTACAATAACAAATGACGATTTAAATAATATAAACTTAGGCTTAAATACCGTTGTTTTAGGTGTACTTTTTAATACATGCAATTTTAATTTTTGCTAATGAGTAACACATCAGGGTCTAAATCACAAAATTCTTTATTATATGTCATAGTTGCTCGTGATACAAAACAGTTGCGAGTGTAATTTTTTAATATTATAAGTATCACTCCTGATAAATTAATATGATAATATTATATTCTGTCCCGATAGAGACCTAAAAGGAGAGTTAAATATATTATAGTCAACGAACATTTGTGACATGAAATATTATCATGATATGTAAGATCGACATGGTAGATTAACTTTAACTGTGTATTTTGCAATATTAATGATTGAGCAGAAATATTTGTTAGGAAACGGGTTTCGATTTACCTGATTATGCAAATAAAGTACTTTATTTGTACAGAAAGGTTATTAAAATTTGTACATTCGTAATCGTTCATTCATTTCAGCCGTTGGACGTACGGACGATTGTATACGTAGGTCTCCTGAAATAATATCCAAATACTTAGGTACCATGATTTTACTTCGCCTGTCTAATTGAGTCTAATTTTAAAGTATGTTTTTAAGGTTTTTTAATCCTGGAGACTAAAATGACAGTTCCAAATGTCAAACTTAAAAATAATGATACCAACTTTAAGACAATTATAGTGCTGTCTTAATTTTTCCAGTAAATTCCGGTTCATATAAAAATCGTAAACAAAATAATATTTTGTGCATAACTGTATAATTATGAGTTTAGACAGTCGCACTAACCACTTATTATTTGAAATACTTACAAAATAATTAGTTTTTAAATATAATGTCAACATAAAATGGTGAATTTATTACTATTTTGCAATAACATGAAAATATACCAATATACCGGAAAACCTACAAGTGTTTATCGGTAAGGATCGATTGCAATCCATCACTATTTAAAAGTCGTAAAAACAGGCAACACAGGAAACGTCATTTTTGTCTCAGGAATTAAAAAACAAAGTGTAGTTTTCCATTAAATTTTAGTTTCCCGCACTTCTTCTTTATAATATCAACTTTACAAAGCCTACACTTTTGCAAGGTCAGCTATTAGTTATGTACAAACCGATCACTGAGTAATGTAGTGTATAACGAAAACTCTAAATATTACCCAGAATATACGGACTGTCTTTGTGAACAACAGTTTAATACCTACTTATCTATATATTACTTTGTAGATGTGTCACCCCTTTAACCGTATAGATTGCTTAATTCTTATAATTTCTATAGATGTAGAGTTATAATTATACTGCCTGCGTAAAAAAATGTGGCTTTAACAAGTGGTAAGAAGGCAATTAAATGTTGAATACGTTTACGGAATAAGAGTAAGATTTTTAAAACCACATAATATAAAATACGTCAATGAATGGAATGACGTTTTCAAAGTAATTATTTTCCGTTGGGAAAATTTATTTCACAGTAGTAGTGTAGTAAGTTTCACCATATGTGGTCTTGTACGTTATAAAAAAAATGCATTTTGTTGATTCATGGGATTCTTACACTAATAAGCAATATAATAATATATTATGACGTAATCTCAGGAATAAAAACATAGGGAGATACTCATCAAAAATCAAAACACGAATTAGCGTAACGAGTTAAATAGTTGGAGGTAAAATATTGTGCACCAACACACGGAATATCATAATAAGAACCAAAATTATTTTAACAAATAACATGGATAGGTTTGTAGTTGGTACCTCAGACCATTTAAACAGGGAGGTGCCTACGTTTCTAACGGGGATATTTCGTTTTTTAGCAATATCTGCTACACGCATGTAGAATTTTGTCTACTGCATACATTTTCTTATTTGGTGGGAAACACGTATTTTTTTAATTTGTAAATTACAGTTATAAGGAAGTATGGTCTAAAATTGAAGCCTGGAAGAACTGGTAAACCTGATTTTAACAGTCTAGCTATTCACATTTTGACATTACGCGTTTGTGAAGTGTAAATGTTTAAAAAACAATACCTACATGGCATTGGCGTCTTTACGCAAACTAAGCGTAACCCGCTATCCCCCTTCTTGGCTCACGCCTACAGTCCGACAAGGCTCTCTTGGCACTTGAAGGAGGGCGCTGTTGCAAAACAAAGGCAGCCATAAAATAAAATTTCCTCAATTTTACTTAAATTTTAGTTTAAAATAGTTATTAGTAAGTAAAAACAGCATAACATACAATAGTGATATACTGACAGAGCGAACTATCAAACAGTAGCACGAGATAGCGGCGTTAGTTCAGAATTTGGCCACGCGCCAAATTAGCCTTGTCGCACAGCGCACTGTACATGAAGTTAGTGGTGAAGTGAAGTGAATCAGCACACTCGCAGTGTATCAAAACAATACGCGAATTGCCTAGCAGTAGCAACATTGTTTTAACTTACTTTAGGTAATAAACAATCCTTGCACTAGTTTGTACCATAGAGTATACCTAAACCTATGCCCCACGTAGTAGATAATGTCCGTAATTTGCGTCGGTCAGCGACGGCAGGCTAGAGCAGGGCCGCGCTCAGGGCCGTTATTGTAACTAATCTGAAGTCGTGTGTATGCTGCTCGCACCACGCTACTCCTCTTGTCAATGCGCAATAAAACCACTGCGAACACCCAGGGCTGCCTTCAAGCTTCCAAATTCCAAATTAAATAATACCCAAATTGTCTCAAGTGTCCATATAAAATTTGAAGAGTTCCCTCAATTTCTCCAGGATCCCATCATCAGATCCTGAACTGATTAAAATGGGACCATCTATACCCTTTTAAACAAAAAAATAATTTTTCAAATCGGTCCAAGCGTCTTCGAGTAATCGGTGAACATACATAGATAAAAAAAAAGATTTCGACGAATTGAGAACCTCCTCCTTTTTTTGAAGTCGGTTAAAAAAGGATTTTTTTATCAATTCGACTCGTATTGTATAAAATACTATTAACTGTAACTAAGTTGAACAGGGATACAAGCTAAGAAAAGGCAGAAAGAAGACTATGTTACTACGTGGGCTTTAAACAAATACACAAAACATAGCTTTGTGCATCTATGTTTGAATGTGAGCGTATTTAACTATACATAGTCTACTTGATTGTGATCAATATCATCGTGACATCGCGTAACGTTGAGATTCCCAGCGCAAGACCAAGATTTCTGTTTCCTCTCGCTCCTGACAATTCTTTTAAAACGAGTCTCTTTTATGTGTCGAACATATAGGTTTCTGACCTGTATTAGCAATTTACTGTTTTTTTATTTATTTTTTATTTAAACATAGAAAGAACTAGAACATAAAAATTTAAAAATAGAACATATTATTAGCGACATGTCTACGAAATTGTATACTAAGCTTAATTTTATTATTATTTTATTTATTATTTTATTTTCTATAATAAGTTTTTTTATTTTCTACACGGTTCTTCTTATTCCTCTATGTAGAGAATAGAGATCCTACTTAAACACCCTCTCCCTCTGTTAGTCACTGAAGGAATTTTATCTGACTTTTGACAATATTAAGTAATATTTTAAACATTATGATTGACAGCCCTAATATTATAACAACTTAAATATTTTTTTCTATTTATAAACTAATAAAACATATTATTTAAGTAGCTCGTTGCCTTGTGAGTGAAAATGATTGTAATATTATTATAGTATTGTAGTGATCTATTTTTACCCGACGCGGTACAATGCAAAGGAGCAGCAGTAACGTTCTTATCGGTCTATATAATTTTGTTGTGTATGGCAATCTAGAAACCAAATATTTTGATGGGAGTTTCAGCCCTGGGAGATGAGAGTGTAGCCCGCGAAATTAAAATTTCATTTCATTGCTAAACTACTTTAAACCGTGACAGTGTCGGTGACAGAAATGTATTCAAAATAATACAACTAGGAAATCAAAGAAATAACAAAAAGTCCAACTGCGTAAAACTCATTTAAAATTCGTAAAAAAGTGAACATCTAAAAAATCAAAAAAAAAGCTCCGTAGTTTTTATACTGCAGAGTAATATTGAATATTTATTAAATTAAAAAAAAAACGGCCCATTGCGAGTCGGGCTCGCGCACTGAGGGTTTCGTATTACTATAAAAGAAGTAATCCATAAGAATCACATTTCTTACCCAACCTCAAAGTGAACTTTGTTTTTTTTGAGGTTAATTGCTAATACCAAAAAATACTGCTTACTAGACCTCGTTCAAACCAATTTTCGGTGGTAGTTTGCATGGGTAATATATATTATATTTTTTTGTTTTATAATTTTCTTCATTTAGAAGTTTAGGAGGGGGTGGGGGGAGACACACATTTTACTACTTTGGAAGTGTCTCGCGCGCAATCTATTCAGTTTAGAACAAATGATATTGCATTAAACTAAACAGCAAACCTGTAGACCACGCCTTCATTGAATTTGGATCATCCGGGAAGGCCCCACTTAACGCTAAATCGTCTTTGTTGATAGGGTGACAAACTGAAAACTAGCCACGACCCCAGCCTCTCACCAAACAAACATTTTCTTAGCACAATTACCGGTTGCATTACCGGTTCTTTGACAGTTCTTATAAAATGAAGATTACGTTTTCAAATTTCAACAGACACACGTGGTTGCGTTTATTTTTAACTGTTAGGTAACAGCGGACCGTGGCCCCGATTTTGAAGTTCAATGATGATAGATGATATGTAGCTGTCGTTTGTATATTAATTTATTGCTTACAAGCGGACGCCCGTTGTTTCGTTCACGTGGTCCCCTAATTTCTCCCCCTTAGTGGTAAAATTTTCAGAAATCTATTCGTATTGGATGGTTACGTCATGTAAGCTGTTTATTTTTAACTGTGCGTTGATATGCCAGTCAGTCAATATAGTCCATTGGAGCCTGTTCAAAAATATCGCCATTTTACATGTTTGCAGACTATATTGGACTTAAGAAGACCATGTAAGACTTATAAACATAACCCAAAAAAAAGATCTTAATAAACTCAAACTCAAACTCAAAATATCCTAACGGCCAAATATCCACATAGGCCTAACGTAAAGGCTCTTGTAAACGTAAATATTATAATATAATTGTCACATAGGTACATGTACTTATATGGTGAAAACTCACTTTTTCAGTGTGCCAAGGAAAACATTCGTTTTGCCAAACAAAAAGGATAGCTAATTGATTAAAAGAAGAGAAACAACTAGTAATTCTTAGAGAAATAATAAACTTTATGCAATGGGACCCTTACTCCTTATTGCAAGCTCTTTTATTTATTTCACATTTTCTGTTTTAATATCCATAGAAATTAAGTCGAGATAACTCAAAAGGCCTTCCAAAAACAAAAGCTGATTTCGATAGAAAAATAATAATTCATGTCTTCCTTCTTAAAAATAACCACCCTTCGCAACTAATATGCTATGCTTTCCATACATTAAGAATTTTGTTACCTATATAACTACTTTTCAAACTATTTGTTACCTATATAATATGAACAGAAATCACCATGAATTGACAAAGTCTGAAAAAAATGGGAAATGCTTTCCAAAAAACCAACTTCAAATGCCACTACAAAGAGTGAAATAATTTTTATTTAAATTTTAGGTACCTACACCAATTCGAAGTCGGGCAATGTTTTATACAATCCCTAATAGTCCTCCTTACTTACTTGATGTGCAAAGAAATGACGAAGTCATAGACAATCGCCCGACTTCGAATTGGTGTAGGTACCTAAAATTTAAATAAAAATTATTTCACTCTTTGTAGTGGCATTTGAAGTTGGTTTTTTGGAAAGCATTTCCCATTTTTATTTTTTACTTTTTAGTGGAAAACAATAAAATGCACAAGGCGTTGTAAAAATACCCAAATCACTTGAGGTGTGTTCATAAAATCTGAAGAGATCCCTCAATTTCACCAAAATCCCATCATCAGACGCTGACTTGATGACTTTAGTCATCAAATCAGTATCTGCTAGCAAATGCACCAGTAACTATAAAAAATACCCAACTCGCTTCAAGTATACTAGCAAAATTTGAAGAGTTCCCTCGATTTCACCAAGATCCCATCATCAGACCCTGACTTGATGACTTTAGTCATCAAATCAGTATCTGCTAGCATATGCACTAGTAACTATAAAAAATACCCAACTCGCTTCAAGTATACTAGCAAAATTTGAAGAGTTCCCTCGATTTCACCAAGATCCCATGATCAAATTCTGACCTGATGACCATAGGACAACTTGGAAAATATTATTCTTTCAAATAATACCCAAATAGTTCCATGTGTCCATATAAAATTTGAAGAGTTCCCTCGATTTCTCCAGGATCCCATCATCAGATCCTGACCTGATTAAAATGGGACCATCTGGAAACAAAACCCTTTTAAACAAAAAAATAATTTTTCAAATCGGTCCGCGCGTCTTCGAGTAATCGGTGAACATACATAGATAAAAAAAAAGAAAAAAAAAAAGATTCCGACGAATTGAGAACCTCCTCCTTTTTTTTAAGTCGGTTAAAAATACGTCATCATCGGTTGCATTTTATCCTAGACCGCAATCAAGCGTTATCATTGAGAAATCTCACGGAATATGTTATATGAATATAATCTTAACAATCATAATAAGTGATTATTTTTTGAAATTGATTTCCTTATTATGTTTAAGTATATTTGGTATGTTAAAGCATTTTAATTTCGGAAAAATCAAGGTTTCGGCGCGCTTTCTACAAAGTTTCAATTCACACTTATGAAGTTGAGGGCTTAGTAGGTAGCTTATCTATATTTACTTAATACTGGAAAACGGATATTGCATTTTTCTATCATCTCCATAATATGAATTTTTATTATAGAATCTTCAAGTAGTAATTGAAAGTGGAAATCATATCATAATCTTTATCAACACAGATTATTTTAGTTTCTACACGCATCTACTCGTATTTAAGTTTTGATTATAAATTAGCCGAAGCTGTAATATTATTATTATCAAGACGTTCTTGATTTAGCGTTAATAGATGCTTACGTATTACATATGGAGCCCATTATTACAAGCACTTACGGATGTGTTAGGATATTATGTGACTGGCTGATAGGGTCTTTTGTTTTGCATAGTCCTCGTAAACACAATAATTGTAGTTGACACAAAGTGATTTATTACTTAAAGTGTTTTGTGTAATGTTTTGTCTGTGCCTAAAATAATATTATAGTCTGCATTTTACATAGGTAAAACAAAGTGGGGCTGTTACACCAGTTAGTTTACAAGAATCTTTGAATTGTTGAATTTGTCTTAAAAAACAGTAAAGTCCATTTTAGGTGCATGTTAGCTAATACTTAGTTCGTAAATTATTTTTTCGTATATGAATTCTCGTCAACCTTATTAAACAAAAAAAAAATATAAAAAATTACGAATAATATGAAAAAAATGTATGAATAAAATATTATTTGAAATTTGTTTAGGCTTTAAGCCACATATTCACTCATAATAATAATGTTTCGGTAACACAGTTTCTGAAACAATATTAGTGTTATTGATAAAAAATGTTTGTTTCAAAAACACGTAGATTTTTGTTGCTTTGTGCAACAGACAACAGTATGTGCTGCAAACTGTGCATCTGAAACGTTTTATCTCAGTGTACACGCGGCTTAAAGCTCAAACAAAGAACAAAAATAATGTTTAATTCATATTTTTTTTTCATATTTCGTTTTCTATCTACTCTCTACTGTTTACCGTCTCTATCTACTCTATGCAAGAATTTTTTCAGGTAATTTACTGGGTTTTTTAATTTCCTAGGTCTGGTATTTGTAGTTTCGAATACATTTTCATTAACCGTACCCACATATTTTTAATGAAGCGACTGGTAGAGATAATTAATAGATTATACTCGTACTCAACACTCAATTAGAAAATGAATGAAGATGAATAGACTAATTTTGAAAGGAATCATTGTTAATTAATGACATACCAATTACTAGTTTTTCAATGAAACATTCCAATTTGCAAGGTCTGTCTTTACATTTACCTACAAAACATGCTGTTTACTCATACGTTATATTTTTTTAAATAAGTATGAGCGTTGCAGGTAAAAATTAAATATGTATTGAATAAATAAAAAGAATAATATCGACTCATTCATTCCTTCAAACCTTCACTTATTTACCATAGAACTGCCTAATCCATGGACCTATAGAAAACTTTTACAGACGCTTCTTTCATAATTTAAACGGAAAAAGGATTTTTTTAAGTTCGCAACTCCAAGCTTTATTAGTGTAGTGCGTACCTAATACATTAATTTGCATGAGTAAGCAATTCAATTGATTGCTAAAATTAATATTACTATGTGTTACAATTAAATAAATCGTTACTTGTTCATGGTCAAAAGCTTTTGCATAATTTGTAATTTTAAGGTTATACAGTTTGATACCTACTTCGTGAATTACACGTGTAGATAGATTAGGTATAGGCATAGACCTCTTAAAAAAATTAAACAGGGTAAAACTATGTTTTTAAATAATTAGTTCGGTACGGTATTATATTACAAATATACGTACCAGAGGGTCAGAAAACTAATTGAACAAGAAGAAATTAAAAAAAAGAAAGTTTTAATCCAATTTTAATATTTGTTTTTTGTTTAAAAAAAATTTAGGTAATTTAAACTTTGTTTAAGTTAGTTTAGATATCGTGAATCTAGTCCTTACCTAACAATCACATATGTATACCTAATAGGAGGAGAGCACGACCTGTGATTTAAATATCGCGACGTAAAGTTGTCTTTTCTATCGTGGAATGTACGTCATAAATGAAACATTATATTAATTAGAATTTTGTAATCCCCACACCAACACCATCACCTGAGTTAAATAGATACTGGAACAGAGCTAGTTTGTTTTTTATGTAACGGAATCAAAGAAGACAAACGAGATAAAAAAATCAATACCAGTTAGTGGTTTTTAAGTAAGTTTTTAGTAGAGTTCATTGATTCTTTCTGTTTTAAATGCTGACAAGGAGAACGGTATATTAAATAAACTAAGGATATTAATTATTTCGACCGCGATCCAACAAATGCGTCACGAATGACAAATAAACGAATAAAACATCTATTTGTTGACAGGGCATATAATTTACAAGATAATAAATCCATTTTCCGTCACAATTTATTTTAAAATTTTATGAATATTTCATCTGTAAACTCAATTAAAAGTTTGATGCAAAAATATGCTTATGTACGGCCACAGAATACCATTATAGGTACCACCTAAGTTTGGCGTTGTGGGTTGTTGTCGTGGTTGGTGGTTTGGCTTTTACTTACTCGTATAGGAATACTTGATGTTATTTACTTATTTAGTACTAAGCACAACCTTGAGTTTGCCCCTAATTTGTTTCTATTTGCACTTGACCTAATTTTTGAAATCATTAAATTGCAGTTCATGTGTATGCAAAAAACATTAAAATATGGTTTCCATGATTTTAATGTTTTTTTTTTATTTTGCGAAAAAAAATTACTGACATTGATACCTCATTAAGAGCTACACAGATAAAATTTGGGGAAGTTAATTATAGGTAATATTCAAAGGAAGAAGTGAAAATTTTAGTGAAGGATTTATATATTTAAACAAAGGGTGCAAAGTTTTGTAAAAAGTTATAGATCGTTGGACTTGATTAACTACAAGTATTATTAGTAGTATGGTGGATTCTTTATTTAAATGCACCATGCGCGGGAATGTCACCGCGCAATTGACTACGATATTAATCATTTCTAATATTAAACTCGCTAATTAGTGAACGAGACGCTAATTAAGAAGGATACGCTCACTAATTTGAATGATACGTTCGCCGGGTGATTTCTGCGACGGTCGTAGAGGGGCCGGTCCACCCTGACATTCGATAAACTTGACGCTGACTCTTGGGAAATTGACCAAATTGCAGCATACCTGCCATTTAATCCACGAACGTTGTATTGTATCCACGCTCGCGCACAATATCGAACTATTCAGATTGTGGTAATTATAATAGTTTCTGAGTGAAACACCGTGTTCTATGATGTGCATTGTAAACTTTACCATCTTATTAATATCGCTACTAGTTATTCCTTAAAAATCTATGTTGAAGTTTTCGTGATTTTGGTGGAATTTAAAGTTCATGTTTTTGTTGCAGTGAAAATGGAGCTCATTGATAGGATAGTGGATGGATACCACGACCTGATGGACAATCAGAGTGACCCGAGGGTAAATGACTGGTTCCTGATGTCGTCGCCGTTCCCCACGCTTGCCATCTGCCTCACATACGTTTTCATAGTTAAAGTAAGTGTATTATTTATTTTTTAAAAATTTACAATATTTATACGGTTGGAACCCTCGTAAGCTTAGTTTTAAGTCGACTTGTAGTATCACCATACATAGGCAACAAATATTAATATATTGACGTTTTAAAAGAGCCTGTACGCTAGGCCTATGTGAAATAAAGAAATTTTGACTTTGACTATATTATGAGCTTTCAATAAAAGTATTTACATCCCCTATAAAATAGTGACGATTTCATTTATAAGGAGTAAAAATTTGGTGTATTGGAAAGTCAGCGCCTGTAATTTAGACCTATGTGAAAATAGAGAAATCTTCTCTCCATTCAAAAATGAACACTGTGAGAAAATTGACACATTTGCCTGCAGTTGCAATTGCAGTCAAGTAGGCACTTAACTTGTGTCGATAAAAATAGCTCTTCAGTCAATACCGTACATTAAACTATATTTTATACCGTAGAATTGATCCAAGCACGTTGCTACGATACAACTCGTGAATCTCTTAGAAAACATAATACGTACACTACATATTATGTAGCTGTCGAGGAATAAAATAGATCTAACTCATACGTCCTAAGTAGAGATCGTCTAATTTAAAATTGACCTACATTTTTCTTTCAACATGTGAGCGTAAGTTCATATTCATATTAAGATCAATCGATACACGTACCTATACTTTATTTTTGATATTATGATAATCACCGACATATCGATAAAGCGAGTTTCGAGTTTCCAATACGGTTTGACTAACATTTTCGTATCTATCTAATTTAGGTATTATATTACAGTACCTAATAAGTTCCTATGTTTATATGTAAATGTCTAAGGTATTTGTTATTATTACTTACATTTGCGCTAGAATTGTTTTGATATATTACACATATAAGGCATGTATTGAGCATTGTTTCCTTCGTATAAAGCGAACCTATTTATCAAGCAAGAGTTACCTAAGGAACAAACAGAGCATAGTTCTTATAAAAGACTCTATCTTTAATTACTACATATTTCTCACGCGACATGCAATTAGCAACAATTATTTTTAGGGTTCCGTATCTAAAGAGAGCCAAAGAGACCCTATTACTCAGCCTCTGCTGACCATCTGTCTTTTATTTCGCCTGCCGTGCTATTCAGCAAAAATTCTTAAAACAGCGACGAGCGTACATCTCTGCATCTATGAATTTGTCAGTTGTAATAGAGTACAATTTTGTATGCCATCTTCGGCTTGGCAGCTGTCTGGCAGCTGTTTCAGAGATGGACATTTTGTAGAATAGCACTGCTGTTGACAGCGGGTGTATCTTATGAAGCCAAATAGGTATAATGAAATTTTCTCACAGCGTATTTGTATTGCTGATATAACAAGAAATAATATATGATTTTGAAAGCGTTATTTCCTCGACTTTAACATTCACTTTAACTTTTTTTTAAATGTTTATATATATTATTGTACAACTAGCTTACCAAGGAAACGTTGTTTTACCATATAGGGGTATGAAAAATAACTTAAAACTGATTTAGATTATTCTCAGACCAATTGAATGTTAGGAAAATAATCATAAAAATCGCTAAAGCTGTTTCGGAGGAGTTCGGTTACAAACACTGATTTTTTAAAATTAAATGTACCTACGGAGCCCTGCAAGTGATGTTTAATAGTGACTTAGCTGTAGATACATTAAATGTACTTAGTTACAATATAACTACAAACGAAGAGTGCTTTATTTCTTCCCACATATGCATTTGTTTTATTTATTTTATGTGACTGACCTCATATATTATTTGTTCTTTACAGGTTTTGGGTCCAAAACTCATGGAAAACAGAAAACCATTCGAACTAAAGAAGGTGCTCATATGGTACAACTTGTTCCAAGTTATATTTAGCTGCTGGCTGTTTTATGAGGTAAATGTTTAAAGACATACGAGTATTTTTATTGTTTACTTTACCCCACCTTGCACGTCCTTGCCATGTTGTGATTACGTAATTTATGCAAGTTTTCCTACTTTATCGTATAATATGGATATGCGCATGACGCGTAATTCCTGTTTAAAATATTCAGGTACTACTACCGCAATATATTAAGGTTTTCGGCCCTACCAGCCCGCGAAATCCAAATTTTATTTAGTTTCTCGCAAATATTAGATTAATTATTGTAGGTTTATAGCAATGACTTTTGCGAGCACAATATTTATGCATCTACATGTTTTTAATAACAACTCCGCGAAAATTTCCATTCACCTCATATTGGTGCCCGAATGATTTTATTTTTTGCAGTTTCCCAGATTTGGAGCCATCGGAAACGAATATGAACTAAATGCGTATTTTTGAGCAAATTTTTGTATTGAAAACATGTAGATGTATAAATGTGACGCTCGCAAAACTTATCGCCTTGAACCTATTATGTAAAATTGCCCAATTTTAGCAAGAAACCAAATACTATTTGAATTTTTGCCCATGGTAGGTACCCATTACCTTTGATACCCATGATACCCATCGAACGCAGTGCATTGCAATGACATTGCAATCCTACCATTACAATTTGATTACATGATACATGATAGTGTATAATATATCTAGTATCATTTACCATCATTACTTTTCGAGATTTGGAAGACAGGGAAGTTCATTGAAGTATTCTTCCACAGAGTATCAACACTGGCTGGTTCACTACCTATAGCTTCAGATGCCAACCCGTCGACTATTCGAGAAGTCCACATGCGATGCGGGTAAGCGAGTACATTATTTATCGAGCAACGATCTTTATGTATCTATATAATTTATCTCGCAGTGTCCACTTTGAAATTGCATTTGGCTAATAACTGTCTAAAAGTTACGCAAAACGTGATATGTAAAATTATTTATTGATTTGGATCGAAACATTAAACGACTTTGCAAAACGAATGTTGAAAAATACGGTATTTTGGAAAGAACGGGATATTTCGGAAATGGGACGTACCTAAGCACCTATAAATATTTCGTATTCTTAGTGGAAAAGTAATTGTATTATTATGCTTTTATCGTATTCATTTTATCGTTGAAGAGCACTAAATCAAATATTAGGTCCATAATTTATAAGCTCAATTGCTTTAACTAGCTTTTTCCCGTAATTCCGGATATTTCAGGTATAAGTTCTTTAAAAATCCCACCAAAAAGAGATAAAATGTCCTGTCTATGAGTAGATAATTTCGTGAAGGTATATTCAAATCTGAGGAAAAATTTTGGCATAGGTAGCGCACATACCAACATACGAAAGAAAGATTTTAATATATAATTTTGGGTTTATTTATATATTTTTTTAAATAGATAATAATTTTACATTCCAAATACTCTGGGTCTGTGCCCTTTTTGATTACTTATTATTAAGTCATTATTTTACTTTATTTGTTTAACCTACTTTGTGCTTTTTACTCCCACATATAACAATTCTATGGTAATATAATATGACCTACTATACATAATATAATTTTAATAATTATAATTATATTTAATTACGGTTACATTATTCTAGTCTAATTTTATTATTTTCGGTTACTATAATAATTAACGAAGTTAATGTTTCCTTAAATAAAACTGTGAAATATACTAATTAATATATAGAATTCATCCAGTTACAGTTTTATCGCAAGTACATTTACCTATCTAGATAATTTCCTCATATTTTGAATACCTGCGCTACATGAATTGCAAAATGGTAGTAAACAAACGGCACATACGGTGATTAACTCACATCAATTATGGTTAGACCGTATCGATTTCCCATACCTTGTCTGGTTCGCCTTCGAATTTATTCGCATCTTAATAATATGTTTTTACTTCAGGTTTAACGAGGTTTAACCCACAATTTCCTCTAATGTAATATAGTCCACGCACCCGGAAACACCAATTTTATTAGTCATTTTTTGTAACATTATCATATTTGCGTTTGTAATCGGTACTTTATTCAAATTCGTATGTATTTTTATTGACATTATAGCACATGAGTTTCATAAAATATACATATTATAGCATTGGGTATAAGTAGGTATGTACCTATACAACATTTTGCAATGTATGTGGAGGAGGTCAACAAAATCCCGATCAAGGTTTATACATATTATAAGGTGTACTATAAATATTAACATAATAAAATGGTTTAAGCTTGAAATAAATATTATATGGAAAGTACATCGATTCAAGGGTAAACGGCTAAAATTCTTAGAAAGAATTCGGACGCTACGTAGATAATTCGACGACTAATTTATGAATTACGATGATTAGGTGTAATTTATAATAATAAATTCTAAGGACTTATTGCGCAAATGTAATTTAAGTAGAGAGTTTTGTAAATTAGAACTTGGCATGTACGAGTATGTAACTTTAGCTTCTACGAGTAGCTTAGTGATATCCATAACTTCGTTTAAAAGGCGTTATTTTATTCCATTTAACTGGGGTAGGCAACCAAATATGCAATTCTAGTACAAAAGTAGTAAAATATATATCTACTCTACTAGAGAACTATTAAAAAATATTAAAGTTTTAACATTAAAGTTTAATATTAAAGTTTGGAACAATGCTTATAATATATAGGTTACTACAATAATGTGTATTTTTGAATCTTTAGAATCTTTTGAATGTTTTCATATATTCTTGTAACGATTCAAAAATACAAATTAAAATTATTAACGAAAATTTATATGTCTGACTAACTGACCGACTAATCAACGCGCAGTTCAAATCATTGGATGGATCGGTATCTTTCAGCCAAGTAAGGATTTTTGAAAATTCAACCAGTACCTAAGAGGGAAATAAGCAATCGTTCGCTATAGTCTTAAATATTTTCTCAGGAAGAGCCGTCGACTTAATGATTGTTTTGGATCTTTTATATGTATATTACGAATTAACAGGTTCTACTCATATAAAATACAATATTTGATATTTAATTATTACTTATGTGTAAGTATTCGCAGGTTCATTATAAAGGAACATAAATAAATATAAAATAATTCACATTTATGACTAATTAATGAGAATCTAAAAATAATAATTTACATTTTTTTTAATCATCCACACAACGGATTTCAAAAATAGCTTGTGTAATGTGTATGAGTGTTTTTTTTATTAGATAAAGCGGTTTGCAATAATTACATTCTCGTAGCTTTACGGTTTTTACTTACGAGTATGTGGTTTTATATTTTGGAATAATATTTTATTCTTATCAGATGCATGCATTTGCCTGTATTAGATTACCTAAGCTTAATATTTTTTGCCGTTACTAAAATTATATTCCGTTTGGCCATTTGCGAAGTAATTTATCTCTACTATAAACTCTATTTTTTTACAGATAGCACGTGGCTGCTGGTGGTATTATTTTTCAAAGTTTACGGAATTTTTCGACACGGTAAGTTCATAATTTTGTTTTAATTTTTTTCTAATGCATAAGTTACTCACTCATTTTCATAGAACAATGTTGTTTTTGATCTACTCTCTTTTTGGTCCAGTCTCTCCGTAGAATAAGAGCCTACTGCTCGTTTTCACCAACATTTTAAGCGACACCTAAGCCCTTAGGTGACAGTTGTTGTACTTAAATGAAAGCTGTCACCTTTCGGCTTAGGCGTTACTTAAAGTGTTGGTGAAAATGAGCATAAAACTTTGAGACTTGTTAAAAAAGTCTGTGTTGTCGAGGAGCTGAATTGTCTCCAAATTTACGTGATGATGCATGTTCATGGTCTGCGGCAAATGTTTTTATAACGATATCTACAAAGTTTATTTGAAGATCAGTCAGATCAGTTATAAATGAATGTTATTATTATATCAATTGAGTTGTATGGAATCGAAACTGCTTATTTTGCTTCTCTTCTCACTATACAAGATGTGGGTTGAATAGTATTTAACATGCCCTCAGCTTCAAATGCAACTTGATCTTAGAAACAAATCGTCAAAGATAACAAGTCCAATTTTTTTCCATACCAAATTATATATAATTAATTTATTCAACAAAGAACATATTTATAATAGGTCCAGACAGCAATAAAAGAAATACAAAATATACATCTCAAACTGGAATTAACAACCTCAAATCAATTCGATTAAATCGCATCCTCTTCGAAGTGGTCCATTATAAAATTTGATTTACATGCTTCCATTGATTTCAGATCTTCTTCGTGATGCGGAAGAAGTTTGACCACGTGTCGAAGCTGCACGTCATCCACCACGGCATCATGCCGATGTCCGTGTGGTTCGGAGTCAAGTTCACACCAGGTATGTTTGGCCGCCGCTTGTAAATATTTGATGTGTACGGAGTGTGGACTTTGTCAACAATCAACATCAGTGACGCGGCGTCAGCGTCGGGTCTATTGTAGAAATTATCTTTAGCGTTTATTATAGGACAATTCCGTACTGTACTATGCGTTTCAAATAAGAATAGGACTGGACTCGTGACTAACTTCATACTGGCAGGTGCTGACAGCTAAGCAAAAGTAGCGTTAGCACAAAAAAAATATGTTACAATAAAAATAACTAAATATTTTGTTTATTTTTATTTTTTTTAGGTTTGACGACGGTTTGGATGATTGAAATACAAACAAAAATTATTAGTTTGTACTCACAATACCAGAATTTAAATAATAATCAAGTGTATACTTTATTAAAATATAATTATACTTATGAGTACTCAAATCAAAACCATAGATTTTTCTGTAATTAAAAATTGATTTGAGTACTCACTAGTTTCGATATTTTGATTATTGATGATTAAACGAACTTACCTGTAAGTGAAGTTCTATCACAATTATGTGAATACATTTTATTCGAAGATAATAATAAACACAATCAGGTATACTTTCATTGTACTGGCAATTTCGCACTTTTATTTATTTTGTTTTTTAAAACTGACCACCCTGATGGACACGCTGTCCCAGCCTACGTCCGCGCCAAGCTTCATTCTTTAGAGAATATTTAACAAAATTTTCGTATTATACTCATGGGTTTTGGGTATGGGAGGGACCTTATATTATTATCTTCGAATAAAATGTATTCACATAATTGTGATAGAACTTCACTTACAGGTAAGTTCGTTTAATCATCAATTATATTTCATACATTTTATTCTTCAATAATAATAAACACAATCAGGTAGATGTTTAGAGATGAAAAATTTTATTAAATTATGGACATTAACAGATAGTAAATTGTTTCCTATTATAATAGGAAATAGGTCCTCTTTATACCACAGAAGTATTTAATTAACACAATCTTTTCGTTCAATTCCTGGATCAATAAACCAGTCACATTACAAATAGGTTTAATTTATATTTAGATAGATTATAATGATTAATGATTAGAGAGCAAAAGAGCTATTGCGACAGAAGCATCATCGCTCAATAAGAGGTTATAAAACTTAGGTAACGTCCGTAATGGTTGTTACCAGCAGACTGCTTTTCTGATGAGGTCAAGCAACAAACTACGTGCTCGCCGAGGAAGTGTTGCGTACTTGGTGCTGAGTACACTGAAACGCAGACCTCTCTCGTTAGTGATTATATTCCTCGGCAGACACGTTCTCACGGTGGTCTGCCTGCGGGCGACCTTATGAGGTCGCTTCAACATTATCAGGAGGTTGTCTATTATATATCTTGGTCTACGATTTTGTAAACGACATATCGATTTGTTTTTCAAAGCTGTGGCAAATTTTTATACTTTCTCTTCAGTTTTGATTATGGTATAATTAAAACTGGTTCGCCCTGAGTAGTAGCTGGCGTTGTATAAACTCAATAATTCCCTTGAATTATATAAAAACAATAATACTAACTTTAACTAATGCTAATGTTTTCATTCTGTGCTGTGTCTACTGCCTAAAGCTAAAAAAGTTACAAGATCAGCAAAGCAAAGTTACGGAATGAATAAACTCTTATTAAGGCCCATTGAGCAATGTGTTAGCATACTATATTGTGTGCTACTATGTGGTGTTTGATGTTAATTTATCTATTCATTTTCGCAATATAATATATATATATATATATATATTTTTTTTTTTTATTTGACCCAAAATCATCAGCAGAAATTAAACTCAATGCCGAATGATAACAAGTAATCGTACCATATGCTACGTCGTTAACAAGTTGTTCTGTTGGAAATTACGAGGTTGACTTATAATGTACGGATTGTACGGATCTCAGTCGTTATTAAAGCAGTATTGCCACAAAACTTTGTAAATAACACAAAATTTTTGAAACATATAGATTATTAAAAATTCCAACAAAATGTCCTTTTTTTTTTTTTTTTAATGCCTTCAGAGAACTTCCTCCAGTAATTCCTATGAATTGTGGTTCTCTAGGGAAAGACCATATTTATTTATTTATCATCAATAAATGTACTATAAGAAGTAAGTCTTTTGACACCTTATGTAAAAGAAGAAAATCCAAAGTTGTAAAGGTCCTTAGACGATGTATGTCTAAAGCATTGTCTATAATAGTATTTTTAAGCATTCTACCTCTAGAAGAATGTATAGAAGAGCAAAGGTAAACTTGGTGTTCCAAAATGTTCAGAATGCGTCTGTTTCTAAGACGTCTGGGTTCGTATTGATTACATTTCGCATTATTGTAAGAAGCGATAAATTCAATAACTGGATTGAACTCTTTGAATAACTTTGAATTATATAATTTTACAGCGATAGCTTAATCCCATTAACTGGATGTAACTCTTGGTCAGCTTTTGATTATCTTTAATTTCCATATAAGAAACAATTAACCCAATCGTTTAAATGAGGATATTTGATATCCTCTATGCAAGTGATGTAAATCATGTGTATCAAAATAGATGTATCGAAAAATATGGCCATCAACTCTGTAAAGAGGTATTTCGATTCATCTTAACGTTAATTATTACAAAAACAAAAATCCCTCTAATGAAAAGAATTAGTCTTCATCTAGACCGGGAAATCGTGTGAATCACTAGTTCAACCTTTTAGGTTTAAGGGAGTTAGATGACTTAAAAAATGTTTTGTAACCACTGGCCATCTGATAGGATAACCGATGATGGACGAACAGCTGCGTCTAAAGTCAAATTTTTCTTACTACATTTTTTGTTTCTACAGACGTTCTGTGTAACCCCATCCATACCTAATAGCTGGAGAAGTGGACTTTAGGACTTTTAATCGGAATTAAGCTTAACTCTTAGATGATACAACGAGTTAAGCGTATAAATTTTTTTACAGAATTTGAATTGTTACATAATTCACGTCATAGTTTGCGGTTGGGTAACGATACTGCCATATCGTCAGAAATTAAAATAAAACCAGGAAACTGAGCATGTTTTGAGGGTAGTAAATAACTTTAACACTCTAACACCTAACAAATCTTCATGAAAAAACCGCGGTAAGTATCTGAGATGAGTCACAACTTCTTTATGTATTTTACCAAGGATGAATCGGTACTTTAAAATAAGATTCTTCAGTTCATAGGCATAACACCCTTTTTAAGTATTCGCTTGTAAGCTGTTCTATGAACTATCAATTTCAAAAGATTTTGAACTACAAATTCATTCAACGCCTTTAAATTTAGAATGTATCTTTTACCACGTAAGATTTTGAGGTTAGACACATCTTAACTATAATCGAACATGCAGTGACTCACTCCCACATTATCTCACCCAAAAAAGAAATGTCGATTGTCAAAGACATTTGTCGCTTTTTCTTTGTTGTGAACGTGTAAGGCGGTACACTGTGTTAGTGTACGATTTTTAAAATGGTATTATGTAATAATAATTTTTTGGAGCTAGTTCCTTAATTTGTTCAATTCATTAAAATATTTTATTGAATGTACGTACATTTGTACACCTAGTGAAAGTCAAAAAATAGTCTTCACTTATTATAACTCCCGAAATTCTAGATCATGTTATAGTTCGTGACGGATTCCTTGTCAGTGATATGTAACCAATAAACTTCAAAATGTTGAAGACAACTGGCATATAGGTACCTTAATGTCTAGCGTCGTCGATGAACCTGGTCCTTGTTGTGGCTGATGCTGGAGACTCGCTGCCACGTCGCATCTTCCTCGCGGCTTATCGCCAATACTCAAGTGTGTCACGCCCCCCCTGCTGGCCGAGCCGTAACGAGAGGGGGCCAGCTAGTTTCTCGAGAAACGAGATTGCGCTGTCCCAGCGGTGGGTGTCGATAGCAAAGTCGCCCGCCGCGCCCTGCTGGTTTCTTTATTTACAACACCTGACGATCAGTAACCATTGAAACTAGTATAATGCCCGAAACTATTTCTCCGAAAAAACATCTGGTCCCGTTCGTGAACTTTAATTACTTGTCATTTGTCGAAACAAAATGTCATTTTTCAATACTTAAGCTTCTTCTCAGTTCAGGACGCGTTGTGGTTTAAGATTTTTATTAGTTTCAGAAAGAATTTAACAATTCACTTCAATGAAACTTTCAGACTAATGGTACATTATACATAATATTGTTAACTTATTGAGTTTTGAGCTAATAGTTAAATTATCATCCCATTACACAATCTGAACATTAATTTTCGAAAGTAAGTAAAATTATTTTCCACCACAAAATCTAAACATTATTGTTGTAGGTACATAGTTAGAAAAGTTCGACGCGTTGGTACCCTCGTGGAATTAGTTTTTAAGTCGTGAAATAGTTATCACTGATAAAAGGCTATAACGTTTAACTGGCTATTCATAAGCCAGGCAAGTATATCAAATAAACTATTTGATTCTTTGCAATGAAGGTCGGCTAGAATTTTACAACTGTCGGGACTAACCATTAATATAGTTCTTGTGACTGAGCGCCGATAGCAATTCGGGATCGAAGTCCGGGAGGTCATGCGGAGCCATTTGTAGTGAAGCCGAGAACAGCGCCACACCGACATCGTTCCCCGTTGGTATCCGCAAAGTCCTTTGAGGTTTTTTAAAATCCTTCGTGTTGACCCGCAGTCAACCTCCAGGAGCATTGACGCATCATGCTATGCTTTCGTGGTATCCTCAACGTGATACCCTCCAAGCTAGCTTAGAGATGCCTGGACTATTTCGCGCATCATGCTATACTTTCGTGATAACCTCAATGTGATACCCTCCAAGTTAGCTTAGAGATGCCTTAGGATTTCAATTTTTGGACACACTTTCGTCAGCATTGATATTTGAGTTGATGTGATATCTGGGAAAAAAGGTTAATTTTCACTTACCCTCTTTCCTCGGAGTCTGACGAAGATGAATGCACAATTATATGATTTGATTTGATTTTATTTTTGTTATAATAATAAATTTTACTAGCGTCTAAGCATTATCAGTATAGAAAATTAAGCAAGTTTTAACACTGAACACTTAATTTTTTTTTTTTTTTTTTTTAGTTTGAACCTAAATTAACAAAAACGAGACGTGTTTTTGTAGTCGAGTGCTCATTGCCGCGCACAATAAAAGAATGAAGCTTGGCGCGGACGTAGGCTGGGACAGCGTGTCCATCAGGGTGGTCAGTTTTAAAAAACAAAATAAATAAAAGTGCGAAATTGCCAGTACAATGAAAGTATACCTGATTGTGTTTATTATTATTGAAGAATAAAATGTATGAAATATAATTACGTATCGAATGCGGTATCGATACTTTGATTCGATACTATAGTTGTAAAAATATAAAAAGCCCGTTTTGGCATATGTCATTTCGACGAGACATGTAATCGCTTATAATGAACCATACGACTCGCTACTCGATACTTACGATGAATCGAGTCAAGTTAGTATCAGTACTTGATCGATTTGATTATACTATAATTGTTTATTGTAAAGTGCATTAGATAGTCAGAAAATATGACTTAAACTTAATATTGTTGGTATTTTGAAATGATAGAAAAATACGAAAGCTTAATTTGTCTTTAATATAATATTTTTAGTTAGGTACCTACAATACCATTCATACAATCAAACATACACTTAGTCACTTGCTGCTTGGTCAAAGACAAACCGTTCTATAGAAATCAGTGTCGCCAAGCTCATTCTTTGCAGTAAACATCCCTACACAATATTCGATTATACTATTAAAATCGAATGAAGCTGGTGATTATTCAATAATTAAGTGGTCACAACACTAATATTATGTATTAAAAAATAAAAGACTGATCACGTAACTGATAATAACGTTACTACATCCCTGCCTTTTTTTGCACACCGTACGATGTCATCTGAAGTTGTCGACCAATGCGGTTCAAGATGGCGAATTCTCAGTCCTATTCTTATTTGAAACGCATTGTAACCTAAAGAACTTTAATAAAATAAAGCTTTGCCATTTTATAAAAAAAAAAACAGCCAGTTGTTATGTCCTATGTATTTAATTTATATGCATGCATAATATTGCAAAATTCATATAATTAACTAGCTTAGACCCAGCAAACTTTGTTTTGCCGCTAGGGATATGAAAAATAGCTTACAAATTACTCTCAGACCTACCCAACATACACAGAAAATTTCATAATAAATAATCGATCGAGGCGTTTCGGAGGAGTTTGGTAACAAAATTTGGCACGAGAATTTCAAATACTAGAGAAGAGATAAATTAAAAGAATAATTATTTATAACTTGATAACTAAAGAATAATACCATCGTGGGGACGACCTTCGTGGTTGAGTGGTTAGCGTGCCGGTTTTCAAGGCGCCGCCATCTCTGAGGTTCCGGGTTCGATCCCCGGTTGGGGCAATGTAGAATTAAATAAGTTTTCTATATTGTCTCGGGTCTGGGTGTTGTGGTATCTTCGTTGTTTCTGATTTCCTTAACACAAGTGCATAAGCTACTTACTAAGGCATCGGAGCAATGTATGTGATGTATGTGATGTTGTCCACTATTTATTTACTTATTATTTATTTATTTATATACCTAAGTATTTGATTCTGAGTGGGTCTTGTGTGAGTTTAACGGACAATACGTTTGATCATAATATTAAAAATTCATAATTGTATGAGATAAATTGTAATACCTACCTTTAAAGGTATTTTCTTACTTGTTGTTTCTATCTGTTTATGATGGCAGTTTCGAATATATGTAATTAACAAGTGGGTAACACCGCACAACACTCGTGGAATGGAAGTTACGAGTATAACGATGTCTTTGTTGTCTTTAAGAAAAATAATGCCGTTAGTAAACCAGTCACGATACGTACACATTCCGCTCCGTGCCTTTATTATGACTTAACGAGCTCGCCGCATATCCTTTGTTAGAATATTTTATATTTGCCAAAACTCGTCTTAATCTGAATACCAGATTATTTTATTCTCGTCATCTCAACCCCTTTTTATGTCCCACTCCTGGGCGCGGGTCTCCTCACAGACTGAGAGGGGTTTGGCCATAGCCCGCACACCTTCGTGAACATTTTTGTGAACTCCCAGGCATGCAGGTTTCCTTACGATGTTTTCCTTCACCGCTAAGCAAGTTATATTTAGTTTTCTAAAAACGCACATAACTCAAAAAAGTCATAGGTATGCCTAGGATTCGAACCCGCGACCTCCTTATGAGAGGCAGATGTCAAAACCACTGAGATATCATTGCTGTGATAGCTCAGTGTATGTGTGTGTGTGTATGATTATTTTATTAAACACCCAAAAATAATGATTTAGGAAATAGATAAGTAAAGGGCTCTACGTGGTGTGTAAACTATTTTAATTTGCAATTTCTTAAATTATGCGCCTAGGTTGTTTAGTATTAAGTTAGGTATTTAATTTAATATCAATATTTAGTTACATGATTGGGATATTTTTTGCATTTTCTAAAACACATTAGAGTTTGAATATCGGATTAGGTTATTAAACAGTCAAAATATAAAACATTGAGTGCATTCAAAAAACTAGGTTCATTTCCACATTTAAGTACCAATTAACAATTTTAGGGTAGGTATGGATGTTGAAATTGTTAATTAACTCAGCACAGTCTTGCAGGCGTATTTTATTTTGGCTCAGAGATAAAAAACACGCTAGCTAAATTATAATTTTTAACTTGATAGGTAGATGTTACTTTAAGAAATTCATATTTTTAAACCTAAGATATATCCATAATCCAGTAATAATATTCCATAATCCAGTATATCAAGTTACCTATTTGTTTTTTTTTGTATTGTTTTTCTAGAGTAAACCACATGCAGTCGACGATATTTAAACGTCTCTAGTTGGTATACAAGTGTATAAATAAGTGCCACAATACGCAATACCGTGTATTTTCTAGAATGGTATCGACGATTGTACTTACGCATTTTCAGGCCTTTTATTCATTTTGCTTTTTAAAAGGCCTTTAACTTTAGTTACCTCCCTAGGTCCTTGTTTCTGAGTTCTTTTTTTATACACGACAACGTACATATTATTATAAACATAATAGGTACCTATTAAAAAAATAGATAAAAACTTACCTGTTAATCTAATATCTTTAAATCAGTAATTCTGAATGAATTGAATCTCGGAAACGGCTCCAACGATTTTCATGAAATTTAGTATACAGAGGCTATAAATCAATCAAGGTAGGATTCATTTTAAGAAAACGAAAAAAAAACAGATATTTGTTGATTTCAATCCACGAAGACGCGCCCCACTCCGTCAAAATCGCTCATGTTTGATTCGATTCGTATGGAGTTTGACAGAGTGGGGAGCGTCATCGTAGATTGAAATATCTTATAAAATATCGTATCGTAATAAGACCGTCAATTGATGATGTGTATACGTAGGTAGGTATATACATGTATTTCAAATTCCATGATTATGATATGAGATAATACTATCACGGTCAACTGTAAAACCTGTCACCTGTTCAACCTAGATCATTGTTATTTAAGAAAACGGATGGTTAGGTACTAAATTGTGTAATTCATAATACGAAAAATTCTAACCTAACACATGAGAAGTTTTTTGTAATAATGTTTCTCCGAATAGCCACTGGCTCCACTTAAAGGGGTCAAATTCATCACGCGCGTTCAAGTAAACTTACATCTAAATAGGCCACAATTTATTTATACGTTTTAGTTTATGAAAGGTTTAAAGATGATATAAATCATGTTAGGTTATGAATGTACAACGTTTTTGTTAATAGCAAGTGGTGACAATTAAAAAAAAACCGGCCAAGTGCGAGTGGGACTCGCGCACCGAGGGTTCCATACCATAAAAGAAGTAAAACATAAAAAGAATCACTTTTGTTCATGATTTTACGAGTATAATTTACATATAGGTACTTTTGTTGGCAAACCGCAAACCTAACTTTGTTTTCGGCGGATTATTGTTATTAGCAAAAAAAGTATAATAGTTAGAGGGTTGATTTTATTTTTCCTGTAAAATATACGTTACCTTCTATTGATCATATTTATTTCAGACTAGCTGTTGCCCGCGGCTCCGCCCGCGTGCAGTTCGTTTTTTTTACAAAAATGTTTCCCGTGGAATTTCTTAATTTTCCCAAGATTTCCCGTACAAAATGAGTGGTCCTTGGGTTCGATGGACCCGTAAAGGAGTCTTCTTCCAATCTCTCCTGTCAACGTGCTATCTTCTTTTACACAATTTACCTATATCTTCTTTGGTCTTCCTCCACTTATACACTCTGTCGAAATCGCTTATGTTACTCAATTCGCATGGAGTAAGATAGAGTGGGGCGTGTCATCGTGGATTGTAATATCTATACTAACCAAACTTATCTTATTCTGAGATGATACCAACGCCCAGATATTGTAATTAAGCATTCTGATGCGCTACTGTGTACGTAGCAACCCGTTCCTGCTACGTACGGGTTATCTTGTATAGTTATACCAAGTTGCACGATCAAAAGGACGATTTAAACTGTCGATATTTCGACCCCGTTTTGATTGTGCTACGGAGATAAGTAGCTATAGGTTTTTTTAAACATCCCACGGGTGCTCTCAAATTTTTCAGGATGAAAAGTATCTTAAATGTTGACCGGGCATATATATAAAGTAGGATCATAAAATTTCATTAAAATCCGTTACTTGAAAGACGCCTGCTAACTGTTTTTGTAATGTTTTCTTTCCCGCGGGAACTCGATTGGATTAATAAGTTTTACTATATATATATTTTGTTAAAAAGGCAACATAAGGTATCAGCATAACCAATTTTACTAAATTAAGTTCATTACTTGTTGTTTACAAAGCTGTTAAATTAATTGCAGTTTTTTAACTATCCCACGGGAACTCTTTATTTTACCGGGATGAAAAGTATCCTATATGTTGACCAGGGACATAGGCTACCACCACACAAAATTTCATTGGAATCGGTCCAGCCGTTCCAAAGATTAGCCCGTACAAACAGACAGACAAACAGACAAACAACAGATTTATTATATGTATTGATTAACTATCCCACGGGAACTCTTTATTTTACCGGGATGAAAAGTATCCTATATGTTGACCAGGGACATAGGCTACCACCACACACAGACAAACAACAGATTTATTATGTGTATTGATTGATTTTTCGAATAGTAAACTTCGGAGATAAGGGGGGGGGGGACGGTATTTTTTTCGACAGTTTGCCCAATAAATCAAAAACTATCAGGCATAAAAATAAATAAAAATTGGGTTTAGAATAAACAAGTAACGCCCTTTTATATGATACCCCACTCAATATTGTTATCTCATTTTGAAATTTTGGCGACCTGGTTTTCCCCCCTTTTTAAATAAAAATAAAAACAATTTTCAAATTTTTAAGATTGCTATAACGTCGCGTCACTATTATCTATAACTATTCTAAATTTCAGGTCGATAGCTTGAATAGTTACTGAAATAATCGAGTGTGACAGACGGACGGACGGACGGACGGACGGACGGACGGACGGACGGACGGACGGATGGACGGACGGAGAAAGTCTCACTGTAAGGGTTCCATTTTTACCAAATTGGTATGGAACCCTAAAAACACTTATCTTTCACGTCCTCAGCACGGAGGGTAAACATACCGGTTTCCCGGACACTACCACTTATCGGCCATTTCCGACGTTATTTTAAATAATACTTAGACAATGTTTTACACAACTCTTTTCTATTTTCGCACCATTCGATCCCGACAATCATCACGTTTCACAATCCAAAGGCATGACCTCGGAATTTGCTTAATGAGCCTATAATCCATGTTGAATCCATGTTGAGTCATATGTATGACTGATATGGCTATCAATCATTGCTAGGTTTTATAAAACTAGATTATTGTAAGATGATATAATGTTTTTTGGAAATGTCTTGGATTCCACTTTGAAGTCAACAAGCTGCTTAAGTGGCTGATAGCTGATATGTTTACCCTAATTTACCACTTTGAAAAATCTCAGCTTTCTAGGACATAAACATTGTTTTGGCGATGATGAGCTAATAAATAAAAATGTCTGGACTTCTTTTTTGTCGGATATATTTCTTACTAAAATATATATATCTTATTCTTTTGTGCAGGTGGCCACTCAACGTTCTTTGGCATGCTCAACACCTTCGTTCACATAGTGATGTACTCGTACTACCTGCTCGCCGCTCTCGGCCCTAAAGTTCAGAAGTATCTGTGGTGGAAGAAGTACCTCACTGCGCTGCAAATGGTAAGTTTCTTTTGAGCCCAGAACTGTGAATCATGCTGTAGCCAGTTTTTTTTGGGAACTATATTTTCTATCACCAAAATTTATATTTGTCATCAAGTTGTATCACCTAATAAATAGATCTATCGCCACGAAATATTTTCGTTCTCAGATAAACAAAAATTGTTCCCAGGTATGAATTATCAAATTAATGTTAATATATGTGTAAAATAAGAGATCGATAACCAATAAAATTATATTGCATTACATGAATATAAACTTCGTTCTTATAATAACAGTTTTGTTACTTAAATAATAGCTCTGTGCTCAGAATGGTAGATCTGTCACCAAATAAATCGATTATCGATCCCTGACTGCGACTCCTTTTTATTTGATATTTTGTCACCAATACAGTAATAACATTTCATTTCGTTCAGATATTAAATTAATAGTATTCGTTACCAATTTAATACATCAATTTATAATTTTAATGAAAAAATGATCAAAGGGGCGGAGACAAATTGGCGCGCTTTAAAAATTGACCAATTTTTAAGAATAAATATTGATTATTTTAACTTTAATTAAGTGTTTTATCTACTATTCTGCTAGCCATAAGCCAGCTATTTTAAACCAGCGCTGATTGTTCAGTGGTAATTATTTTAAACAATAAATATTGATTATTTCGACTTTAATTGTTATATTTACTACTCTGCTAAAAATTTTATTTAAATATAATTTATACTACCAGTGGAAATTTAGAACCTTGGGAGTCTAGTTAAGTAGCAGAATCTTTTGGTTGAAACGATGATGACAACCCTAATTTTTTATTTGAACTTAATGCAATTTTCTAGTAACATATAATATGATTTATTGGTGATCTCTTTAAATTAGTTTGCTTAAATACTTATTAGGACACACCTATTATAATACATACAAAAACATTTATTTGGTACTAGACCTTATATCTCAGGATTTTAGGTGATTTATTGTGGAACTGATTTTGCATTGTTTGGTGTCTACATTTTGGTGACAGATCTACTATTTTGAGGACAAACCCTATTATTTAAGAAACACAAAACTAATTAAATTGGTGATAGCTTAAATGATACCCGTTTTTTTTAGCTTAGTGAGTGATGTACCCAGCGCAATATAGCGTATAGTATTGCAATGCGATGCATCTGACAACGCGATTCTGCAGAAATGAAGTTATATCTTGGGCACTAATTAGTTAATGCTTGCAGCGGTTGTACAGTGTAGGCATATTTCCACCAATCGGCACCAATTGGCTGTTATGGTTTACATTGCTAATGGTTATCGGTGATGTTTTGGCGAAGTACAATTTTATTTACGAGAATCACTCCGCTGCCCATTGTTCGTTTAAAAAAAAATAAAGAAAAGCCTAATTCACCAAAATTTATTAAAAACTAACGGATTGAAAATAGTCTTCGTAACATAGACGCACAGTAGAATCCATTTAGGTACATTATCGAGGTATGTCAATGTACATTTAATTACGTTGATGATTACTTCCTATTTAATTAGACAGAGAGTGTGCGTTTCGTTTTCATAAATTCATATAATCCATCCCTAGCATCCTTGTTCTTTTTGGTCAGATATTTATGGAGGTATATTTATGTAAAAATAAATCTGTTTTCCTTGCATTGAAGTCTGATAATGAATATTTTTTTTAAATTCCATTAATTATCTCTTTGCTCTACTAAACGACATTGCATGCAAACGCATTTCTAAGGCCAGTCGTAATTAAAATATGTACATCAAGGCTGATAACATTGTTCATTGCATCGATTAAAAGGGACGTTTCCCGCATTCTAAGGTCAATACCATAGCCAACACTCAAGACGTTAACATTTATTAGCTAAAAGGAAGCTGCGTCAATCGTCGTGTTGACTCATCGAACGAACCACATAAATGTAATAAAATATTACGTTATAACAAATACAACTATGTCTAGATACTTATTATATCCACCTTGCTTCCTAGACTCGAATAGCTTATGATTACGATTTAATTGGGTACGAGAACATTCGCGATAAAAAACCGTAATAACTGCTAATTAATCTTGTTCAATTTACCATTTTTTTTTTTTGGTTATTTATTCCGTTTTGCTACAAAAACATCCATAAAATTTTGTTATTGAAATAAGTGTACATCCGCATTGTATTCGTATTTCTTACGTCGATGATCTTTAAATTTCCTAGATCTATTTTTAAGAAAAGAAATAATAATTATAGGTGTCTATCTACCTTTCACGTACATAAGGTCAACAATTTAATTAAAAGTACTTATTTTGGCAATCGCAAACTTAAAGAAGTTTTTACTCCCTGGCGCAGTTGGTGCGCGCGAACTTAAGCAGACCCGGCTTCGATTACCGGTACGGCCCATGTAAATAAATTGGTTCAAGTCTGGTCTGATGGGAGACTTCAAACGCAGCTGGTCCTTACTTACCTTACCTTACTAGCAAAGTCGTACCACTAATATTTTTAGAGTTACAGTGCGATGCTGTTTAGTAGCTATTTGGGATTATCCACCCCTTTTTAGTTTCGCTGCAAAGCAAGTTTAGCTGCATCGCATCGGCACTTACTATACTGTACTAGTCAGTCTTTCACGTGGACAAAGATAAAAAACCTGTCAAGTGCGAGTCTGACTCGCGCACCAAGGGTTCCATACTATAAAAGAAGTAAAACATTAAAGGAATCTCTTTTGTTCATGAATTTACGAGTATAATTTACTTTAGTTGGCGAACCGCAAACGTAACTTTGTTTTTGGCGGTTTATTGTTAATATCACAAAAAGTTTATAAGTTATCGAGTTCATTTTATTTTTCCTGTAAAATATACATTGATCATAATTATTAGATTTTTCGATTGGTAAACTTCGGAGATAAGGGGGGGGGGGCGGTATTTTTTTCGACAGTTTGCCCAATAAATCAAAAACTATCAAGCATAAAAATAAATAAAAATTGTTTTTAGAATACACAAGTAAGTAGTTTTCCCCCCTTTTTAAATAAAAATAAAAACGATTTTCAAAATTTTATTATTCCTATGACGTTGGGTCACTAGTACCTAAAACTATTACAAATTTCAAGTCAATAGCTTCGATAGTTACTGAAATAATCGAGTGTGACAGACGGACGGACGGACGGACGGAGAAAGTCTCACCATAAGGGTTCCATTTTTACCATTTTGGTATGGAACCCTAAAACGATAGATGCTCTTGGGCAGCAAAAAATAAGACAACTTTGCGAACTATAGGAGACCTAAAACGTCGGTAGAAAATATTTCATCATCATGATATCTCCATACTTTAGATAAAGTTGCTGAAATCGTTTCTCACGCAGTTAACATTCACCATTGTTTACCGATTTATGTTTATTTCACAGGTGCAGTTTGTGCTGGTGTTCATCCACGCCTTCCAACTTCTGTTCATCGACTGCGACTACCCTCGTGCCTTCGTCTGGTGGATCGGCATGCACGCTGTTCTCTTCTACTACCTATTCTCTGACTTCTACAAACAAGCCTACATCAAGAAGGCAAAGGTAAAATAATTCAAATGTATTCATTCTTACAAAAACTCGTGTTATGTATTCGGAACTAATTAATTTTATTTATATTACTTTGTTTTGCTCAAGATCAGCTTAGGCTCGTTTAGTACGAGTTATTGGATTTTCGATTCGAACAACGATTTGGTTTCGCCTGACAATCTACATGCGAGGGCCGAAAATGTGTAACGATATCGAATTCTTATAGCAGTATTGTATTTTATACTAGCCCTGCAGGTTTGCACGTAAAAACGTGAGACCGGAAAAAAACAAGTTTAGGTGGGAATATGCCAAATTATACTCTTGATATCATAATAAAATCGCTAGTACCTAATCAGTAACAACCAAGCGTATTATTATCATAATTTCAGCTACACTTAGTACACGATACGTATAAAGATTTTTTTGTGAATTAATCATCAAATTTTTTTGTTCACAGAGTATCAAGGCGAAAGAGAAGGTTGAAGTTGAATCATCGAAGGTTGATGAGCCAAAGGAGAGGAAGCTGTCTATCCTCAACGGATTCAGCAACGGATCAGCGCTCGGCGACGTGCGGCAGAGGATGGCGGGAGCGGTGGCTTCACAGTGATCTTAGAATAACAAGTGCCATGGTTAGGGTGAAAGAACTAGAGAACCTACTTGGTGTACGTGTCGTATATATCAGACGGACAAAGTACAAAAGTGAATCTCAAACTAAGGTTAACAAAAATTAAGCTCAATTAGGTTAAAGTGTTAGATGTAGACGTAGTTAAGTAGAATAATGAAAGGCTATAGCGGCGTCGGAAGGAACTGGTCATGACTGCCTGCAGTCAAGGTAACCTTATCTACTATATTTTAATGGAGGTTGTAGCATACACCTAAGTATAATCTGAGACTTGTAGTGGAAATTAATCTAATTGAAAGATTAAACATGTTTTGCAAAATAAACAAGTTGTCATCGAGTGATAATTATGATTTATAACTACATTTCTGATTATAGCTATCATATAAGTAGGATATATGTTATTTGTAACTTCACTCTTGGATGTATTCAGTTCTTATTATTGTTTCTGGCATCGGGATAAAAAAAACTGTTGCTCTCAATTTACGAGCCGTGATATATTTATAATAATTTCTTTGTGATTACGACTTAGTTTTGTAATACGGTCACAAATTGAGCAGGTGTTCATAGTTATAACTTCTTGTTAATTTTATATTTTTGACTAGCATCTTAATAGCCGATGATTTATACGTGTGTATTTGTAAATAAATTTTTAATGAAGTACGACGAACACGATGAATAGGCTATTTTATATAATGGCCAAACCATAAAGCAGACTCATCTTATATGAATACTAAGCCAAAAATAATATTTTTATCGCTATACATATGCATTTCACTGAACGCAGGCAATTCCATGGAAAAAGAAGATATTTGTTTTTTTTTTCGATTACTTTTTGCCTTTTATGAAATTTTAAGTATTTTAAAAATAATGGAAATTCATCAGCTACATAAGCGCAAAAATTATCTGAGCAAAAAGCCATGTTGATTCATATTTCACGTGCCAATGACTGTACAGGATATTAATTGTTCTTTTTTTTTCAATTTGAGATATGTAATAAACCTATTTTACTCATATGCATAATTTAATTTTTATTGCTTAACATGAGAAAAAGAAAATTAAGACCAGTATGTACCAACATAGCATTTTTTTTGGCACTGGCAATATATTCTATATACATTCTATATTTGTTTACCAACAGGCAATATATGATAATAGAATACCATTTCATATTATGTTATCTCAGCTTCTTAATGTAAACGCATTGCGCTCAACGCTCAGTGAATCAACTCCATTGGATTGCAGCGCATGTGCACTGCATGTATCATAATCCGTTTAACTCCTTTTCCATCAGTAGATTACACATGCGATACGTGCATGCGTTACCGATAAGGTATGCTTTGAACGTATCAAAAATGTGCAGTAGGCACAAATGGAGTTAACTGTTAACAATCATTTTTTTAGACACCGACGTATCAGTTCCGTACACTGCAGTATATGTATTGATCTAGCTACATATCAGCATCAGTTATTTTTAACCTTCAAGCCAGTCCGTCAGGAAAATGCTGACAATTTGGTGTGTTCAGAAATCGATCGATACTGTATTTTAAGGTTTGGGGCGGGCCGCAATAGTTATCATCAGAGCTTTAAAATCTTATAGTTATATCATATCAAATCAAAACATACATATGTAACATGGTGATGTAAGTATGTGGGTACAAATAGGTATAGGCCTCATGTTGATGTATTTCTTTGGTGTATGAAAAAAAAGCCCAGGCCTTAGATCTTAATAGCTGATGATTATGAATGAAAAAGACCGGTTTTATTTGAAAATCTCGCGCGATCGCACGAGCAAGTTCGGGGGTGTCATGGGTTCAGTAACTTATATTAAAATATTTAAAAAAAAATCGACTTTGGACATGACATGAAATTCCATTACTCTTGGCAACATTGTTTGTATAAATCGAAACTCTTTTAAATTTTAGGATACTATGAGTAGTAGTTATAACGCTCACATTCAATAGACATCATTAGGATAGGTAATATTATATTATCGTCACGCAAACTTGCCGATGCGACATACCTAAAGGGTTTACAACCTGATCAAAATAAAAAGAGTGAGGTTTATATTTCATTTGGTTGACACTTTATTGCTTTTTTTTTAGTATGCGTACGAGGCACAAATATAATATGGAATATGAACCTCATTCTACATGATTGTAAGTAATGTAATGTATCCCAATTGATTGGTACCGTTAAGACTAAAAAAAAAGTAAAATATGTGAAATCAGTAGCCTAATAAAGGCAAGAATGGAGCTGAATCAGCGAATTTCTGAAACGCTCACGCTCTGCCAAAAATACCAAATCACTCTCCGCCTGTAGTTGTTAAAACTAACAACTTTTCTTTTACGACTTTTCGAAATTCAGTATTAATTGATTTTATACAAAAAAAAGTTATTTCTCTACGGTGACATTACACTGTGAAACCAATCACCGCGGACTCGCGCCGCGAGTTCGCGCGCTGACACCGTTGCTGATGTTTACGTTACAGGGTAGTAACAATTAGAGTATCTCCGTCAATTATTGAATGTCTGATAATTCTCAAAATATCGAGTAAAAAAAAAGTCATAGAACAAAAGTTGTTAGTATTAATGTTAACAACTACAGACCGAGAGCGATTTGGTATTTTTTATATAACCCTGTATAAATAGATATTTCAGTTTATATGATGAAGAGCTCCACTCTGTCAAACTCCATACGAAACGAATGAAACATATCTAAGCCAAGAGATTTTAATAGAGTGGGGCGCGTCTTCGAGGATTGAAATAACTATTCATTTGATGTGATCGTAGCCTTATTTATTTAACTGAATATCATTATAAGTTCTGTTAGCGGTATCAGGTTTTGTAACATTGCGAACAAATTTCCGAGATTGTATTGCTGTGTAATAAAAATATTTTGTGATACTTATTTAAATAAAATTTCCAACTATCATATTTTATAGTTTCATTAGCCTCGTCGTGATGTTGCAGATACTCGTATATGCAGATATTAAATGTTACAACATCGTTAACACCTATCGACGTGTTGTGTTCAGTAAGTTTTTGATTAATCCTGTAGATTGTAGAATTAAAAAGAATGGGGAAATCCTCATTGTAGCCTGTGACATGTGACTTTTGACGACCACCATGAAACAGTTGGCACTTAACTGGAGCCTGGAAGTTTCGAGTTCGATTCCTGGCACGGAGTAGTTAAGGATTTTATAATTTCTAAATAGGCTTAGGTGTGGTCTGGTGGAAGTTTGTGATCGTGGCGGTTAAAGACATATTTCATGCGATGTATGGCGGCTCCCAATTCCTATCTATCCATGATTTGCCTTACTAGAGATAGAAAGACATAACTTGTATGGAGCTTAATAACATTGATATCTCTAGAAGAGCAAATAGATGATAGATAGAATTTTGCGAACCAGCATTAGCGTTTCGATGTGTAGTGTGTAGCAAATATATATAATACTAGCTGTTGCCCGCGGCTCCGCTCGCGTGAATTACGATTTTTTTACATAATATACCTTCCTACTGGAATTCCTTGATTTTTCGCGGAATTTTGGTGTGATGTTGTACAGAAACCTGTTCTTACTTTGCACGGGTTATCTTGTGGTGATTTTGAAACCTCCTTTTTCTTAATAATAATATAAAGTTTCATCAAAAGGACGACTTTAACTGTCGATATTTCGACCCAGTGGCACAGGTCGTGGTCACTACGTGACCACGACTTGTACCAATGTATCGAAATATCGACAGTTAAAATCGCCTTTTTCATTGTGATTTTTATTCTGAAACCACGAAATATGTCAAAAATATTAAACCATGTGAAAAGTTGTACTGGTGGTAGAACTCTTCTTTCAGAACTCGGCCGGGTAGGTACCACTGGGATAAATTACTCTACTAACAATATTCCCCAGCCCAACATAATATAAGAGTCTTTTAAACTTTATACGTATAAAAAGACCTTAGATGACAGTCAGTCGGTTAGGATCGATAAGACCTAAGAGTTAAAAATATTTGTGAACCATTATCTTACCCTTTCCATATTGCGGATGATAAAGTTTAAATCTGTTCATGTGTTAACAGTGCCATCTTAATATAAAGTCAGGAAACAGTAAATAACATGACAGTTAATTTTTATTTAAAAAAATTCGGTAGTACCTATCTCAGAGTTTTACATTCAAGTTCCACATAAATTGTAGAGATGGCGCTATACGGTATAACGTAGCGATAACGCCAGTTACATGATTTTTGTTCACCCTAAAAGTGAAAAATTTTAAACCATACAAAATCTCCTGCTAAGCCTATTTATTTACGGCTGTAAGGGTACTCCAGTCTTACTTGAGCCCTACGTCCTAGCCCTAGGTTCTTTGTGCATTCCGAGTTTCAAGTCACCTACCTACTTGAACTTAAAGATTCCGATGTCTGTAATTTCTGAACTGCAAAAGTGATGATGATAAGATTTGTGTAGAATAATCTTTAAAAGACCTCCTTTCTAACAAAAAAAGAATGAATGGAATCGGACAACGCGTCAATGAATTATAACTAAAAAACGTTTGGACTTTGATGCCGTCTTCCAGGGAAACCATGAAGAATTTCGGGACAAAAAGTATCCTATGTCCTACCTCGGGGTATGAACTATAATCATGTCAAGTTTCATTTAAATCCATCCAGCGGATTAGCCGCGATGCCCGGTCGTGAAACAGACAGACAGACAGACAGACAAAAATTAAACAAATTACAGTTTTGGCTTCAGTATCGACTAAATACTGTCCTCCAACAAAAATTTTCAAAATATCTTCAATGTGCGGAATTCGACCCTTTACAGTTTTATTATAAGTATATAGATAATATATATAATAGCATTGTTTCATCGTCATCAACGGCGCTATACAGCCCTTTGTAAGTCCGGGCCTGCTCCAAAAGATTTCTCCATTGTCCATCTCATTGCAATCTTGGCGATATATGCTGGACCACTTTTGGCTGACCAAAGATAGTGTGTAAAGTTAATGGTTGTATAAAATATACTAGTTGGGCGCGTGGCAGGCGCGGGCCACATGTGGCCCGGGTGCTGTTGTCCCGCCTATAAAAAATCCATTTGAAATTCCGCATATATTTTCTATAATAAAAAAATAAATTCCGCCTTTTTGATTTTATTTCTATCCATCGAATAGACCTTTAGTTCCTGATCAACTCTTGTCTAAAAATCGTTCTTCCATCTTTTATAATTTCCGAGAAATATCTCGGAAATTATAAAAGATAGCGAAATTCGTTTGGCCCCTGATGGTTCAAACACTGCGTATAAAACATTAAAAATAAAAAAAGAATCAAGTCTATATAAGAAGGTAATTTTTTATGACTTCTGAGTCACTTTGCTTGGATGGAAAATATGAAACTAACTAGGTTCCTAGAAACAAAGAAACAACTAAATCTCGGAATACGTAATTAAAAACTCGATTCTATCCAGTAAGTAACCGGTAATTATTAACATGAAGTCTAAACAGCAGTAAATTATCCTGACGAGTGTCTGCCTAAGTATCTAGTCTACGTATTTTCCATTTCCACAATACTTTTCCACAGATACCTATCATTCTCTTGGTGTATCGTCCTCGTGTATTTTTATCGTGACCTCGAAAATTCCGAAAATATGCAAAATATGGACCATGCTACAGCTATAGTCTATAACTATCCAAATTAAATGCCTGATATTTGATTATGAAATCCAAATCGAATACCTAATATTTGATTTAAATGCCGGATGCCTAGGTGCGGACTGAAAAAACGTATAATACCTAAACTTAGTTCCACCAGGCCATCTTCACTTATCACGTAATTGACCATATTACTCGTAACCGTCGCGACGTACTAAACTAATTTTAGAAGGCCGCCGCGCGTCATCTAGGTTGCACGCGTTAGTTCTTGTACGGTCTATAATCATAATCATAATCATAACCACAAGCACAACCTTAGTATGTCGAAAGAGATACAGTTACGCGATAGAATTAGAAAGAGACCACAACTTTAGATGCATAGCGGGGCGGAGCCAGGCGCTATTGCGAACTGAATTGGATTTTTTTTGTGTCAGCGCTAGGGTCGTTATTTCTTTCATCGTGCGAAGTGAACATTCTGTACCGTTAGGTACTATTATGTATTCCGTGGTGCCACTAATTTATCTATAAACTGAAGCGTAGCAATATATGCGTATACAAATACATAATGTATGCGTACTTAGCATTATTTTAGCGCTGCGAAAAATTACGGAAATTCCACAGCTGCCGTAGCTCTATGATTCGTGACGCATTTTTTTTTGTGGTTTTTCGCAATAATAAGTAAGCTAATAAGACATAATAGGTTTATGGCAATAAAATAGGGGGAATGCCAGTAAATTATCCTGACGAGTGTCTACCTAAGTATCTACGTATTTTCCATTTCCACAATACTTTTCCACAGATCCTAGAGAAACCTATCATTCTCTTGGTATCTCCTCTCCGTTTCGGAGATGTCAAAATGACGAAATCTGATTAGTTATTCAAACACAGTTCCACTCCGCTCTTTGGTGGAAACCGGGCCTAAGAATCACTTTTTTACCAAACCGCAAACTAAACTTTGTTTTATCAGGCTAATTGCTATAATACCAAAAATAGTATTATAGATACAGAGTTGATTTTATTTTTCCCGTAAAATATACATTAATCCCCATTAATCACAATTATTTCAGAATTTTCGATTGGTAAACTTCGGAGATAAGGGGGAATGGTATTTTTTTCGACACTTTTCTCAATAAATCAAAAACTATCGGGCATAAAAATAAATAAAAATCGGTTTGAGAATACACAAGTAACGCCCTTTCATATGATACGCCACTTAATATTGTTTTCTCATTTTGAAATTCCGACGACCCGGTTTACCCCCCTTGGTAAATAAAAATAAAAAATATTTTACATTTTTTATGATTGCACTAACGGCGGGCCATCATTATCTACACCTATACCAAAGGAGTTTGCCTCAAAATGGGCTATTTTGCGTCCACACTGCGTCTGAAGCACGTATGCATGAAAAATCTTATTTCAAATTATAATATCACATATATTTTTTTCAATGATGTGCGTACTGGGGTTTAAAAGTATTATGAAAATAAAATTAATTAAACGTCTCGATAAAAGCGGAACTGCCATATAGGCACTGGAAACGTCACTCCCACTACCACTTGGCAAATTATACCAGTTTTTTATTAACTCACTTTTTTAGGGAAAAAGTAGGATAACTATTATAGGAAATAAATCAAATGAAAACCCAATTACAATTGTAGATATGTAAAACATAATAAAGAAACTATAATTAAATAGCTAAATAATAAAGCCAAGCACACTGTACGGTATTGCTTACATTTAATTGAAATAGTCAAAAGATTTTTTCAATGAAAAAAAATCTTTATTGACTAGCAACTCTCTCCTGACAATGTCATTCAAGTACCAAGAGAGCCTTGTTGGACTGTACATATATCTCTACCACATCTATACAGATTAGATTTGCGCCTTCTGTTCAAATTATTTTTATAGCTGTTTATTGAAAAGCAAGAAATGCTTCACTGAACATTTTAATTGCGGTAAACAAAAGCACTTGCAACACCACAGAGTACATCACGTTTATTGTGTTGTTTGATCATGTAATGTGCAGCTAATTATAACAAAAAGTAAGCACACCATCTTGATCGTGACAACATCCTACGTGGCTTAAAACCTATTCATAAGTGTATTTAAATTATTAAGTATAATACTTTTATTTCCAGCAAAACCTTTGGCTCATAATTATTGAAACGATTTTAATGTTATTTGTCGCTTGGTTCCTAGGTACAACAATATGGATGGGCCCCGTCTACAAAATAAGCGTGCCTATTTTTAATGTGTAAAGTGGCGCATAAGATGGCGTCACCTAGGGAAGTACCACGAAGATTTGACAGCAAATCTTGGCGCTCACTATGGCGCTGCATGTCACGTAAAGCTATGCTACAAATGGGGCGCCTCCTTAATTCTCTTATCTCAATAATCTGTCGCGGCGCCACCGTCGAAACTAGGGTAAAACCAAACTCGTAAATAGAAACACTGGTTTAAATGTCATGAACTCTTCAGTCGTAGTTGTCTATGGTCAGCGTCACTGTTAGTTGTCTATGTCACTAATCGTCGACAGCGACACCACACAGAAGTTTTAAGGAACTACGGGGTGGCCATTATAAAAAATAAATGCACAATAATATAATAAATACTATTAAATATTATTTTAATAGATAATAATATATATAAAGAAAAAAATATTAATAAACTTACATACTTTGGTAACGTTTCGTTACATAGGTAACGAAACGAAAGCTACCTACTATGATATACCAATGCCTACCTAGATACTTGTGAAGTAGATCTGCTTTATAGTAATGTAAACAGGTGTAGGTATGGCCGTAGGAATAATTATATCTATATGCATCATCCAGGGTTCCACGGTAATAACGAGGTCGCTTTAAATAAAGTAATCATTATGGGCAAAAATACCGATAAGTACTTATAGTGCGTAAAAACAACTAACCTAACCTCAAAATATCAGAAAAATAGAAAATAAGATTGCTCCAAATTCCCGGTTTTTATCTTACTGATTTTTTTTTTAACATAATATTGGGAATATTTCCAATGTTTTACCGATGATTTGGTTAAGACGCAAGTATAGCCCAATTTTCATACAAGAATCGGCAATGTCCTTTCATGTCGATACCTTTAATAGTTACTGAAATAAAGGGTTGTGACACACAGACAGACAGACAGACAGACAGACAGACGGACGGACAACAAAGTGATCTTATAAGGGTTCCGTTTTTTTTTCTTTGCGGTACGGAGCCCTAAAAACATGTAGAAGTAGGTAGGTACATAATATTATAATATGTTGTGCTCGCAAAACTTAAAAATTGCGAAAAAACACAAAAAATTTGAATTTCGCGGGCGAACTGAAAATTGTCTGGCAAAAGCGTGCATTCAAAACAATGGGGTTGATTTTATAAAGTCGCTCCTTGACCATGCATTTTTCTGTTTTTGCATTAGCTAACGCCATCTTTCGTTGGGTAGATAGACTGAAAATGTTTCTTTTCAACACTAGATGGCGTTAAAAATGTGCATATTTATACGCCGGCTACAGTGAATCCTTTTCTTGAAATACTTTTCCGGTTCCGTACAAATGACTTCTATGTACTACATTTCGTACAATGACTACCATGTACTACATGATACATTCTAGAATACTACATAGGTCTTTGGTTCCGTATTCAAAAGGTAAAAACGGGACCCTGTTACTAAGACTTCGTTGACCAAAGTCCAAAACTTGAACCCCGAATTTAAAACATTTAATATCTACAATTTTTATTATTTTTTTAGCGGCCTTCTATAGACCTATCGTTTATAGCCCAATCCGTTCCATGATTCCGAACTCGGCAAAGCAGCAGTGTTTTGGCCGCAGTGCTGCCACTAAGGCTCATTGAATTTGTACCTAAGTAACTACTTTTCCATTTATATTACGGTCTATATCTTATCTTATCTTAATATATATAAATCTCGTGTCACAATGTTTGTCCTCAATGGACTCCTAAACCACTTAACCGATTATAATAAAATTCGCACACAGGGTGCAGTTCGATCCAACTTGAGAGATAGGATAGTTTAAATCTCAATTTATCTATTTTTTACTACCCCCTAAGGGCAAAACAACGTTTGCCAGGTCAGCTAGTAATATTATACTTATTGGTAGGTTCCAGATATAATTGGAAGAATAATATGAATTCTGCGCAGATTATTTACGTTTCTAGTTTCTTTTAGTTAAAAAAAAAGTGATGATCTGTTTGCATTCATAAACGTTGCAACAATGAATAAGATATAAGTGAATAAATCTCGTGTCACAATGTTTGTCCTCAATGGACTCCTAAACCACTTAACCGATTATAATAAAATTCGCACACCATGTGCAGTTCGATCCAACTTGAGAGATAGGATAGAAATCTCAATTTATCTATTTTTTATTACCCCCTAAGGGCAAAACAACGTTTGCCAGGTCAGCTAGTAATATTATACTTATTGGTAGGTTCCAGATATAATTGGAAGAATAATATGAATTCTGCGCAGATTATTTACGTTTCTAGTTTCTTTTAGTTAAAAAAAAGTGATGATCTGTTTGCATTCATAAACGTTGCAACAATGAATAAAATATAAGTGAATAGAAATACTTCTTAAATTCTCAATCTTGTTTGAGTTAAATTATGAAGTTTTTTTTACAATTAAGTAGAATTAATTGACGTAGAGATACCTGCACAAATGGATGCGATAAACCCTGCTTTCTATCGTGGTGGTTTCTATCATTAGGTAGGTAATAAACATTTAGAAGGGATTTTTACAGAAACTTTATTTACAAAGAAATATTTTACAATACGCGTAGCACGTAGGTACACGTTTTACCATACTTTGTTGTACTTACTTAAGTTTTCCAAACTGAAATTACTTAAATGTAAAATTAAATTGTAAAAATTATAAATTAATAGCCATGATACGACCTATCCGATTTCCGATAAACCTTATTACCTAATTAGTATTAATTTTGTTTTTAAAAACATATTAGGATTTAAATCGAGTTAATGATAATACTGATTTTATTATTCAAAAGCCAAATGAAATATTTCACTACTTATAGGAATATTCCAGAAAATGGATAGATGCGTAATCGATGACAAATTGAAAAATACCTTATTAATTATAAATAATTTTAAACCTATTCAATAAATTTAATGCAAGCATCCACAATAATATCACAAAATAATTTAACTGAGAAGGGCTCCTTAGTTTTTAAAAATAACTGGTATTTTATTTTATTTAACATTTTTGGAATGGCTAATTTTATTATCGGATAAATAAATTATACCCTGAACATCGATAAGGTATTGATTATGATTATGTGAATAATTCCGTACAAATTGTGATCATCGACCAATACGAATAATTCGGCACAAAATGTGATCTTTAGGACCAAATTAGATTTAGTTTGTAATTTGTAAATCTTTATTGAGTAGGTACTGCCTATTCCTTAACAATACAGATATTATTTTAACATGAACACACTGAACTTAGAAGTAAAACATTTACAGGCAGTGTTAGCGTTATCTAAGAGGCGACTAAAATAATGGCAGTGAATAAAACTTATTTATACTTTAGTTTTTGTTCTACCAAATTCTTCTATTTGATCGTATTCCGAGAAGCCGGGGTCCGAATCGTAATAAGCGTAGTCGTAACTGTTGTCCTCTTGACGGTTAGGCTTCGAGAAATACGGGGGTTTAGTGGATTTCGACGACACGACGAGTAGGATGAAGGAGCTGAGGTCGAAGGAGCAGTAGGCTTGTAGTGTTCACGTTGAGTGGTCCTGGGAGCCGATGTCGTAGTTATTTTAACTGCATTGCTGCTCGGGGATATAGTGTAAGCGGGAGGGGAAGGCGGTTCGTAAGGTCTCGAAGTGGTGGTGTAAGTCTGGTAGTAGTCGAAAGCACGATGCGTTGTTGGCTCGGATCGTGGTTTTACCGTAGTGGTGTACTCGAAGGCTGAAGCGGGAGGACTAGTAGAGGAGTACTGCGGTGAAGGTCTAAACGGCCGAGGAGCGGCTGTTTTAGCGGATGACTTTTGCGAATGTATTTTGTTTTGTTTCTGATCCTCCGGCAATCTGTTCCCACTGGCTGCAATGTTCAAAGAGTGGGCGCCTGACAGCAGTTCTGTTTCACGCTCGTATAATTCCGGTCTGTACTGACCGTCGTCTTCGCCCTGGGGCGGTCGGTACTGTCCGTCGTCCTCTGCGCTCTCTGCGTAGTTGGAAGACTGCGTGTTAAAACCTATATTCGTATTGTATGCTACTGTATTCAGGTTATAGTAAGGATCGGCGCGGGTGGTTGTGTAGTAAGTGGTAGTGGCGGCTGTTGTGGTTGGATTATTGTAATAGCTCTGCTTGGCACCTGAAAATGAAGCGAAGTTATTCTTCTCCGGTTCATAGGAGACGCTGTTAAAATTCCTGACTGCCGGCGTACTCGTGCCGGAATTGTAGTCAATCGTGGTAGTAGGCGCTCTATTGTTGTAATCATTGAAATTGTTCCTTAATTTTACAAAATCAGGCTCTTTGGAAAATTCAGATTGTACATTGAAACTGTTTCGCACTTTGAACGGTTGGTTGTTGTTGTTTGTAGTAGGAGTTGACCGGATTTCGTATTTGTTTAACTCTACAAGAGGATCGTTCTTGTTAGGAGGCTGTGTTGTCTGCGAAAAAGGTGTAGGAGAGGGAGCGTTGGGGTAATATCTGTTGTTGTTTTGTTTCGGAACAACTTTGCTCACTTCGACGTATTCGTCTTTGTATTGGGGTGGTATATTGACTGTCGTGGTAGGATTCTGCCTGATGTGCGTAGGGTTCCTGCGATTGGCATTCTGTTGTGGTTGTTCAGAGTGAGATTGCGGAGGAAATGTGTATTGGACTGCTGTCGTGGTCGGCGGAGTGGGGGTGTAAATCGGACGCTTCCTGATCTTCCGTTTGGGAGCGTTGTATTGATTTGGGTTGGAAGGTTGTTTGGGGTTAGGCGGGTTGGTAGGGGCTGGCGCGGTGTACAGGGTGGTGGGGAAGGTGGGGCGCGCTGTGGTCGCTCTCCTGAAGGACTGGAAGGCCGGTCGGCCCGGCGGCACGGAGGTGGGCGCCTGGCTCTGCGCAGGCGGCTCGTCCCGCCCTCGGTCCCGCTGCCCGGTAAAGAAGTCGGATGAGTGCGCGGCTCGCAGGTCGGAGGCAGCACCATTTGATCCAGCGCTCTGCGACAGACGGCGGTCACCGGTCTCTGCCCTCTGAAGCCCGTATTCGGATTCCTCTTCGCGGTTCACGGAACTCGATACCTTCTTTGTGTCAAAACCTAAACATATAAAAGTTACATTATGTACCATTCTTATAATTTACACAACCAAGGCAGTCGGTATTACAATACGACTTTTAAAAAGGTTTCCATTTTTCCATTGCATAATTCAAAAAAAGCGCAACTACGAAAGCGACTAATTTAAGCTTTTTGTTATTCTAACATAGTCAGAACTTGCTCACATTGCTTGCATTACCTAGGTTTTTATAATCTAGTATTTTTTATTAACTTAAAAGTACCTAACTTGTTTTTAGTTGTATCTACTTACTACCTATCTAAATATTTTATAAGCAGACTTATGCAAACCTCGTTTTCGCCTATCTAATAAATCTTGCATAAATAAAGCTGATTTGTTACAACATTTTAAGTTTTATATAACTTTTATTGTGACATTCCATAGTCGAAATTTTCATCCAAATTATGTATTTTACTTGCAGCAGCTACCTACTGTAGATATATTATTTAAGCAGTATCCCATGCTAACTTTTATTAATTAATTAAGTGAATATTATTTAAGCATTAATAAAATTGTTTTGACCAGGCCGACTCAAGTCACTTACTACAGTAAAATACGCATCGGTACGTCGATAATAATGTGCTCATGACAATCTGAAAATACTTAAAATACGAGTAGATAAATATAAATACTAAATACTTTAATAAAAACTTATCAGACACTCATACCACAAAACATTTAAAAAGCCATGATAGATCTGGGGCTATTCACTTATCGTTTTCACACACTGAGTGATGTGAATCAAGAAGTAAGTTTAAATATTTTTAAAACTGAAAAATTTACTTTACATCTATTGGTTTAGAATATATTTCAACATAGGAAATAAATCTTTGATTTGAATGTTTGATTTCAATATCGTCTGATTAGTTACGTAACTTACGCCTTATAAACATTTCACATCACGAAATGGTTTATAATTTTATGTGTTGATCAAGTGACATGTCGATGACAAATGTCATTCCCACACATTTTTCACGTGTGGATCTGATAAAAACCATAGGCGATGATAGGAGCTTACTGTTCTCGTACTTCTTGATTTCAGTAATGCTTTTAATTCAGTAGACTTTGATGCTATTTTGATGCTATATTTGATGCTAGATTTATTTTGCTATATTTGATGCTCACTATCCTTCGCTCAAATACAAAATATAAGGGAAGACAACTGTCAGGATACTTAAAAGACGCATCGTATACTTGTTTAAGTGTTTGTGGTCTGACTGTCTAACGACCGTTTTCACCAATAACCGCCTTAGAAACCGAACCTAAAGAACCGTTTTTAAGAAACGCCCAAGCCGATAGGTGACAGTTTTCACTTACAATAACTGTCACTTAAGGACTTAGGCGTTTCTTAAAGTGTCAGTGAAAACGGTCGTAAGTTTACCTAAGTGAGTTACGAGTATGTTAGTTGCAAAAGCGCGCTCACCCGATCCGATCTTGTAGAGATCAAACTGACCATCGTAGATGTCTGCCGGGCAGGCGAGCGGGTCGTCGTCGCCCCAGTCGGTGCAAGTCTGCGCCTCCTGGTGGAACAGCGTGCCGGGCGGACAGAAGAACCTGAAGTCCCGAATGCCGCCGCCGGCCACGCGCACGCACACGTGGAACGCCTTGCACCCAGACTTGGCGTCAGCGTAGTACGCGCCCAGGATGCGGCCCTTGCAGTTGAAACGTTGAGCTCCCCCTGGAAAACAGACAAATCATCGTCAGCCCTTCTCGTATCCTGCTATTGGGCATGAGCCTCATCTCAGCCCCCCTAGCATGGGCAGTCGATAAAATCGTATTCCCCCGATTTTGTTTTGGGGAGAAAATAGTCGCCTTAGCATGGCCAATGGGGAAAGGGAGAAATTTATCACTATTTGATATTTCACAAGGCATAAACCCCCCGAGACTAATTAAGGGAGTATTTTCTCTACCTCTGTGCCCATGCTACGGGAATAAACAATAACGTTGAAAGGTATAAAATTTTGTAAAATAGTCAAAATAGTCCCCTGCCCATGCTCGCTTTGCAGAATGAGCGGAATTTTCCTAAAGCCTATCACCCAGTGCGGGTTGGAGCAGATAATTACGTTAAACTCTCAGGCATACGATGCCCCAAAAAAGATTCGAAGCCCCGACCCCCTGATGAGAGCAGAGCTCTGTACCAATGGGCTATCACTGCAATAAATTGGGCAAATACTTAGTAGTGGGTACCATCCTTACCGACAAAAGATTCTCTATCACTGAATGAGCCATTTGAGAAAAATCACAAACGCAGCAATATGTCATCGTCTTAAATTTAACCATAACTATTCTGACAAGAACGATACCCTAAGAAAAACAATATTATAAAACTTAGAAAAAGTTTACAATGAAAACACCAGATGATAAGATTCAGAGCATCATGTAAAACAATTGGTATAAGCTACTTGTTTAGGTACAGGCTGGTCATCCAGAATGGGTTCAAAGGAGATTTAGGATTATAACCCCATCATCTTCACGGTAAGTAACATCTAAACACAACTGTTATTTTTATTTATCGTCGATAGAAATAGTTGTAACTTATTTCGCTTAATTCATTAACTACTAAGTATGTAAATGGTAAGTAAATAAAAAATATTTTTAGGTGAATTATAATTTATGATCAAAGCACAATGAACTTAAAAAGTACAGTTCATTATTTATTATATAAGAGAACGTTGAGTAAACCTGTACAGAAACTAAGATAAGCACAATTAGACGGGTATTACACATAGTATGCTAGATAAAAAACATGGGTCAAGTGGCCATACCGGCATTACTTACCTCACATTGAGGTAGATTACGTGATCAAAATATTATGTATGATGTTTATGTGCCAACTACGCAGAATTTGAATTTTATATCTTATCAATGCCTTTGTTTATGATGTTCAGCTGTGCTATAATTCTACAAAATGAAATAGCTGCCAGACAGCTGCCAATCCGAATATGACATGCAAAATTGTACTCTATTACAACTGACAAATTCATAGATGCATAGGTGTACGCTCGTCGCTGTTTTGCAGAATAGCACGGCAGTTGTTCACTATATAAGACGAATTGATAAATCTCTGTGCATAAGTACACACTCCTTTTTAGCATTTTTTTAGCTTTGTGTACCTACAAAGGAGTGAGAGATGGAGTAGGAGTGCAGAAAGCTAAAATGAATGAATTTCGACCATAGCCTGAATCTTCGCATTTTCAATTAAATCCGCTAACACAGGAAAAACTAGTCAAGTGTAGAGTCGGACTTATGCACAAAATTCTGTACTTACGTACAACTCTATTTTTACCCGACTGTAGGGTTATTTTGCGAGTGTTTTGTATATTTTTACCTCCTTTTCCCTGAAAATTCAAACTGCTAAAAAAATATTTTTTTTATTTTAAAGTTATAGATATACTCGTACCTAAAACAACTGTTGGATCGAATAAGAAGCACATAATTATACCTACTTAACACCTTATATGTAATTAAGTACCTGTCTATAATGCTAATCAACATTTATTTTTCTTTCGAAAGCAATATCAAAATACGTTTGTCCATGCGAAAAATAAGTAAATATAGGCAATAACGTTAAACATCAACATTTGTTATTCAACCTTCGAATACCCGCGAGTGCCTTCCATTCCATTCCACTTTAGGTTTAATAACCCTCCAAGCTATGAAATCTGATAGGCTTTATAATTCGTGGAACTCGTTTTGGGCAAGGAATTGAAGGTTTACTTAAGTTTCATGCAGTTTGCAGATTGGGTACCTAGTTAACTTTCCTATACCTACTTACTTAGAATTTTTAAAGCCGACAAAGGATTGCTTCGTACCGAAATAGTGTTCTTGTTTGATATACTTACCTACGAGCAGAATATATTGGTTAAACTAAGTCGAAAAACATTACAGTAAGCAGTATTATTATCACATACTTAGTCTTGCACTACGGAATATAACTTGTCTATCAATAGAACAGCATTTGAGACTGTAAACGTAAAGAACTCTTACAGATAAGTAGGTAATTAAAGGTAGGTAGGCATTTTCAGTACGTAATGGAACAAGCTTTTAACTAATTTATATTTTTGTTACAGGGTTTCACACACGAGGAATTATTATAAATTATAAGTGTTTCAAAATTATCGCTGCCAACGGGACTTGAACCCGCATCTCCAATTGGTAAAGCGCAATAGCTGGGGATGCGGGTTAAATCCCGATGGCAACGATAATTTTGATACACTAATAAATCAGCTTTTAACTGTCTTATCTTGCAAGTTACAAGTCTCCCATCAATTTAAGGCACTTCATGATGAGTTTCGTTTAGGTGCTTAAACTCATAAGGGACGCTACCTCATTCTTTATTTTTATAATTATTTATTGTTTCCGTGACTGCAAAACCGCGCAAATTATATACCTGGTTAGTAAGGCGGTGTCAGATTCGAAGGTGCAATAGTTGCTAAACTGTTACCACAACACCGCGTTCACACGCCTTAATAATGTCTCTTTACTAAGTATTATAGTTCTTATACAGTATAAGTCATTGAAGACAAGAAACTACAAATCTATTAGCGATTTTTTAATAAATTTTCTGTGTATCTAGTCTACTCGTACCTTATTCTTTGTACATAATATCTACTCGTACGATAGCAGCTGCCTACGATATAAATGATTTAATGAATCGTTTTATTACTTTTAAATTATAGCCTTATAGATCTTCGGAAGCATCCTTAAGAACCGCCTTTGGGATACTTACGCATAAACATAAGACATTATGCAATGTAAAGATGCTGTGGGTGAGCACCTATGTAAGTAGGCTTATAGTTTATTACAAAACTAACTGACCTGACAGACGCCTTCTCTAAGCTATCACTGACCCACTCAAACACAGAAAAAAATTTCATCAAAATTAGTCGCACTGTTTTCAAACTGTAGTAGGATTAACGTAAGGCCATTGATTTTAGGTATCCTATAGTCCCTAGATCCAGGCCTACCATTAGGGGTATGATGATCATTTAGAAAATTATAAGAACACAGGCCATATTTTTTTTCCTATAGGTATCTCAGTAAAATAATTAAGTTAATAATAGCCCCAACTGGTCTTTTCTCAAAATCAAAAGAACTGAGTTTACGAGACACATTAAAAATATTAATTATTGATATCTTCAAATTATCATAATGATATTCTTGATCCAAGCTCAAAACATCGGGAAAATAATCTCATTGAAATCATCTTTAACATTTTGAGCTGCAAGCCTTATTATTATTTTGCTGACTTAAATAAGTACATTTAATAAAAGTTTATTCCAAAGATATAATTGGTTTATTCAAATTACGATGAACCTTCTTACACCGAACAAAATTTTATTTTATTATTTTGCCAAACTTTTATTGTTTTATTTACCGTAATGCGCAAATTAGTGTCATTACGATTAAAATTTTTGATAAAATCGTGGTCATTCGCTTGGTTGCATCACTGAGGACGGTCGGTAGTCGGTCTTGGTACTGGGCACAGTATTCGTCGGTGAACGTTTGGCTCTCGGAGTGCGGAGGTTAAACGAGGTTCCCATGCGTGCGAGTGGGGTTGCGTTGCGCAAGCGCCGGCCGTAATGCCCCATCCTCTTCGAAAGGTCGCCGGGCTTATCTCGATGCGAATATGTTGTGTGTAATTTTAGTTTTAATATAAATGATGTCTAATGTTGAGTGCGTTCAAACTTAACGCAACATTAGAGCCAAGAATTTTTAATGGTATGATATTTTGTTTCTGCTGTGATTTATAAAAGTCCAAGTTCAAACTGCTAGCAGATGCAAGACTTTTGAAAATACTATTGAAAAAAAATGATATTTAATCATCTAAATTATGTAAATGATATTAAATGATATTTAGGCATCTAAGGGACGATTTTTCAATCGCCCTTATAATGTTAACTTAGGAATAAATATGACATTTTGACAGATTTTGTATGGCGTATGTGTCTTTTTTCCTCAGATAGTTCATCCGGCGATTGAAAAATCAGCCCTTATACGAGTAACTCCTGTCCTTTAGAATGTTTCTCAGAGTTCCTATAAGTCAGGTGAACCTGCCACATTAACTGGTAAAAGCACCTTCAAGATTAAATAGTTTATGAAACGGTTGCATAATGGGGGGTATTACAACTTAAGTATGTTGGGTTGCACATGTGCGTGCTCCATCAGGGGAGGTCTATTGTCTATGGTCAATTATGGATTATGTAGCCCTACATAAACAAACATACATAATCGGCCATGACTCCACATAAAAGACGGAATTATGGTAGCTCCTTCAAAATACCTTGGGTCATGGCCCTACATAAAAAGACATGAACCCAGCGGCTAAAGTGTTTTGTAATTAATAAATCTTGCAATATTTCCACAGTAAAACAGTGTTATACTAGTGATTATTTTCAATATTATAGATGTATGTGAATAAAGTACGTCATTATGTCACTTTTTGATTTCATTATAAGAATTTTAAGTAAGCTATTAGAGTAGTAGAGTTCTAGCTCATAGTATTAAATTATATAACGGATTTGATAAGCAAACTATAATAATCAGACAGTCATCAATACAGAATCAAAACATTATCGTATAACAAATAAAAAGCGGAATAGCGGTGGAAAAAAATTACCCTGTTTCGTCCTTCTCTGTCATCACTCATCAGATATTTTGAATTCGAAGGAAAAAGACGAAAAGCACATAACTATTAATTACACCTAGAAAGGTTTTGTATTACACAATACATAAAATTGTGGTATGGGGTACTATGTACAAATAAAGACTCCCGTAACCATAAGTACATAATAAACTAAATGCCCGTAGCCTAGTCGTAATTGGAGCTTGTGAATTGTATCAAGGTATGTTGGAAAGTATCATCTTGATCATCTCAATGTCACGAAGGTTTTATACGATAACTACTTTCCAATGATGTCAATTAAAAATAATCAAAAACAAAAACTTTTACGCACGTTAATGTTTTTATTCCAAAGAATACAGATTTGCCTTTTTATATAACGGAAATAGACTTATGTAGTGATTACGTCATTATATTTCTATAATGATTAGATGATAAACAAGTTAATAATTTATGCACACTATCTATAAAGTGGCAAAAATCCTGCCCCGAGACATAAAACTAAAAAGAAAACCGAGAAGAATGAAAAGAATGGTAACCTCTTACGTCCACCAACTTTTACGCATGTTCATGTTTTTATTCCAAGATTTGCCTTTTTATATAACGGAAATAGACTTATGTAGTGATTACGTCATTATATTTCTATAATGATTAGATGATAAACAAGTTAATAATTTATGCACACTATCTACAAAGTGGCAAAAATCCTGCCCCAAGACATAAAACTAAAAAGAAATCCGAGAAGAATGAAAAGAATTGTAATCTCTTACGTCCACTGATAAGAAAACTCAAGATATGGGCATCCGAACGATTTACGTAATCCTTTTTCGTACAAGCGAACAGTAGCGCCAGGTGGCTGCTGAGCGAACTACAGCGTGTCCTTACTGTTAGTGACAAAACAAGAATTTTTGGCACCGATAAACTTGCGACATTTCTTCGCGCCGTCCGCCCTATCCAGGGCATATGATACGAGTAGGTATGTCTATTCCTACGTTGGTAAAGGATTGCTGCCACTGAAGCAACAGTCATCAATCAGCATGAACGGTCTCTTAGAATATTGTAAGTCAGGACCTAAACTAAAAAATTGGCTGTATAATATATTGAATAAGATTTGGTCAATAATCCGGGTTCGAAGTTAAAAATCGTAAACGTCATCTGCAAAACGTCGTCATGCCAAAATCTAATTCTATAAGTGGCTACGTTTCTCGACGTGTGGCTTAACTGTTGCTATAGCTACTTATTTTCTGCTATAATTTTCATAAAGGCCTCAATTAGTCGAAATTAATAATACGTTATCTGTTGGCAGTTGCAGCTTTACGGTTCAATTAAATAAACTAAACCGAGTACCATCACTTCGCATGTTAAAATGTTGAAACAGGTAGTGTTTGCTTCCGTCCGTCCGAAGTCATACGGAACTAATTGTTTAGTGTTAGTGTGTTTTTATTTTTGCTATTCATAGTACTTAGGTAACATTTTCTTTTGTTTAAATTTTAAGTTTAATAGGTAAGTTTGTCGGTCAAGGTTTGTTTTGTTTTTACCTACATAATATTCACATGTATCTATCGCTCTACAAAATAAAATTTTGTTTATAAAATTTCACATTCAGACACCTAGTTGTAGTACTTTATAATATGTAATGAATTTTGTAAATGTAAACTTTGTTTTGGATAAATAAAGGCTTATTTTATTTTATTCTATTTATTTATTTTTTATTTAATGCTTATGCCATTGCCGATAGGTATCTATATGTAGACTATTCATTAATCGATTTGATAGAAACAGTAAGTATGAGATATGCCACTATGCCACTCATATATAGTTATCTAAGGTGTTTAAACTCAGTCCAATAATGTATAGAAGAAGATTGTAACCTGTCTAGGTCAGCCGATTGCTGATTGATTTGGTAAATTAAGCGTAAATGTCACAAACTATTGTCTATTGCACGCTTTTGAGGACGGGTCATGCCTCGTGGCATAAAACCGTGTCGTCAGTGACATAATCCATTGTTATGAAGACTCGGCACTAAAGTACATCGCCCGCTCAGAGCATGCGAGTATTGTCGTAGTTGCCAATACAATGATAATAATGCAATCAATAGTAAAGTACCTACACATATTTCACGGACGTTGCAACTAACTCGTCACTTTCTTTTTCTATTCACGTAACAAGTGTTTTCTCACGCTTTGATGACCGCGCCCAGAGCCCACCCAGTGTGGTATAGTTTCGACGTGTTTATATTGTTAATGTCATTACGGAACTCTATTTATCTTAGTTTTTGCGACTTTGTATTGATAATAATTTACATAAAAGAAATTATTTGTAGTGAAACTTCAACATTTGTAACTTCTTCTTTTGAATCTTTTATCGTCGTAGTTCAAATTCAAAGACAAAGCGGCAACAAATGCATCATTTATGTAAAAATTTCAACCGTGTGCAGTTCAAGAGATACAGCCTGGACAGACGGACGGACGGCGAAGTCTTAGTAATAGAGTTCCGTAGTCCCGAACATATTTCTTCACTCTCATTATTTGATGGGACAGTAGCTTGACTAACCGCAGAACCGAATAAATCCTAAGGATTGTTCACAGGACTTCATAATCTGCCGTCGAACATGCTCACGACACCGAGACACCGATATTAACCTAAGGACGAGCCCATCTGAAAATTCAACGTAAACCTTTTTCATACAGGAAAAAAGTAGCGCTATCTGACCAAATCAATCTGGATAAAACAGTCCTTGTGGAGAACGCGCGTGGGTACTAGTGAAGTGACCAGTGGGCTGTGGCGTGGATCGCGGTTCATAAAGATACTGCGGTCGTCTTACTACTAACGCTGTTGGTGTCGAATCAAACTTTTTTGACACCGGTAAACTGGCGAAATCTTTTCGGGCGGTCCTGAGTATATGTCTACTTTAATAGACCAATGTTACGAAGAGACCAACGGGACCTTGTAAATTGAACAAAACGCATCCATTTGGTCCATTCGCGGAGCGTCACGCGGTCACGCCATCCGACCCTAACTCTTTGGGGAGTCGTGAGAGAAACACTTATGTAAAACAGGGGAATCGATTATCTCGACGTGCGATAGTTTGCGCCTAGCGGCGTAGTGTACGGACAAATGGAAAGTGCCCATCGGCATTGCGCAACGAACTGCGATTGCGATTGCACCTCTCACACTGCACTGAAGTGCACTGCGAAAAATGTCACCAACCGGCTAACACACAGCGCCCTTTATTCCCGAAGTATTAGCGACTAGATTTGCACGCCATAATAGAAATTGTGTCGACATTTGTTTACTGTACTTAAATGTGACTAAGATGAGCATTGCCTTATGAGACGGTCACGACATAAACTCACGATAGGTATACATTATATTTTATTATTAAAGCAATTTAGGGTATCTAGAGTCTAGACTATTGTGACTTGTAGAGTTAAATTAATAAGTATAATTATGTAATATTAATTATTGTGTGCAGAAAAACGTCTTCAAATATTCAAAGCCTTTTTCCCTCTGTTAAAGAAATACAGTAGTGACAGCTCAGTGGTTATGTCTACCTCCTAAACGGACACCAGGGGTCCGGATTCCAAGAATGCAATCAGTCTTATTTGTGTATCGACAAATATCACTTGCTGAGAAGTGAAGGAAAATAATAAGTGCCTATGAGAAATAAAGTATATTTTGAATATCCTGAGGAAAACCTGCCTCAGAGTTATCCATCATTTTTCTATAAGTTTTATAAGATGTGTGAATTCTTCGTTAGCGTGATGGGCTAGGGCTTAATACATTCCATTCTAAGAGCCGACCTGTACACTCCAGAAGCAGCACTAAATATATATTATTAGGTACTTAGTAGTGGGGCGTTATCAGGTATAGGATCTGATCGAGCTTTTATTAATAAAAATACCTGTAATTGAGTAAATATGTGTGATTGTAAACATAAAACCATAGTACCTACCTAGTACATTATATCTTTGAGCTACTGACAAATTATTTAATCTCAATAAAAGTGGTCAGCTATATTTTTAGCCAAACAGCTATACGGTATAATTTAAAATAATCATTTTACATTGAATTGTAAAATTAATTATAGATCATTTAAATGTAAAATTAATTAACGACCTAAAAACAAACAATATTTGTCTATTATTTTATGAAAACAAAAAGAACGATAATAATAATTATTATTTCCCTGTATGTAATTATAACGTAGTTCCCACGCGGCCGGACGTCCTACTCGTGCCATCAGACTCACGCGCAGCCGCGCTCACACTTTTACCCGTTTCCTCACATTTACGCAAACACTTACATGCTAAATCGTATATTTAAATCACGACTGCTGAATTTTGGACAGTATTATTACCGATTCAATCATCGTCATGTACGTCGTGTAATATTATAAAAAATCCAAATATGACAATGTATATCATTTGTATTGGTTATAGTTATTGCCCTTCCAGAAAATCGATCCTGAAATAATCAACGGTTGACTGCTGATTGGCAAATTGATAATCACTGTCACACGTGCGAGGATCCGTCGAAGAAGTCACGTCCAAGAACTTCACTGAATAATCACTTTGCTGGGCACTTACCGAGGATTGGGAGCAAAGCGAGCACGATCCACACGGGTGACATGTTGCCGCGAGGTGCGTCGCTAAGGGACTGGCGGCCATTGCCGGGGATGCGCACACGCCGCCCGCCCGCGGGGTAGGGATGAAAGCTCGCGCGCCCGCCCGCCGGAAAATTTGTTACGACGCGCTTAGCGCATCAACGCCTTAGAACATAAACTGTGACGGCAACGTAACCTTTTCACGGTGTGGTTATCAGAATTTACATCAGGCTTAGTTTGACGGATCTGTTCCGTGTTACTGGTATGTGTTCAAAACATTTTGAATGAAAAAATTGAATCTTTGCCTTGTCCTACTTTTTTTTCAATTTAAGACCCTTCGCACACGGCAAACGTAGGCGTAGCAAAATTCCCGCGTACGACGAGAGCAGTACGAGCGCTAACATTTTCAAAGATGTCCGCAGACGAAGCGGTTTGGCAGCGAATTGTAGTAGGCGTAATTGACATATTGTTTGCGTAGCACCATAACGTTACGCTTACGTTTAGGAGCCGTGTACAAAGGACGTACATTAAACCAAAAAATAGATGCGAGGCATCGTTGGTTTTTTCACGGGAGATACCTACGAGGTCAATTGCTAGCTATTGATTCAAGTTTTAACAACCAATGTTTATGTTACAATCCAAGCAAGGGTCGAATGTATAAAGAATGGGTATACGATTTCGCGGGTTCGATTCCCGCCACGGGCCACTTTGGATTTTTATAATTTCTAATTTGGCTCAGGTCTGGTCTGGTGGGAGGCTTTGGCCGTGGCTAGTTACCCTACCAGCAAAGACGTACCGCCAAGCGATTTAGCGTTCCGGTACGATGCTGTGTAGAAACCGTTGGGGTGACATAACTTACCCCTTCCAAGTTAGTACGCTAACATCTTCGACTGCATCATCACTTACCATCAGGTGAGATCGCAGTCAAGTACTAACTTGTATAGAGTAAAAAAAAAATTAATATTTTTTTGCTTGCCGTAAAGACGCAGATGGAATTGGATGGATGGATGGATTCATTTCTTGGAAATATTCAACGCGCGCGAGGCTCGTCTGTGGAGTTCACCAAACATCTAACCCTCACTGCTGCCCATTTTTTGGCAGACGACATAAATTATTATCAAATTATTTTTAAAAAGAAGAGATGTAAAAAATGTTTCATTAAATCACAGTATTCTCGGTGAAATTTGTGTAAGGTTTAGCTAACAACATAAACATTTTTTGTAATAGTTTTTAAAGGAATAAGAAAGTTATCGGCAAACTGTTAACTGGGCAGGGCATTTAAATTATGTAAAAGATTGAGGATAAATTTATTGAACAAACCTGTAACAGGCTTCTCTAGAAACCATTTAAATTGATACTAGCCCATATGCGAACGAAGGTTCTAGTTCCGAAAGCCAACAATAAAAAAACGTAGTCAAGTCTAAAAGCCTGCCAAAGTATTATTTTTTTATGTCTGCAGACCTACTTCAGCGGGCGTTATCTGTTAAAAATATCTAATCCTGTTTGAAGCATCTTGTTTAACAAAACAGCACACATATTACGTAACAGATCTGTTGTGCAAATAGAAGGTAAACGTGACCATTGACAACATACACTAGTTAGCATTTCGTGAGAGTCTAGAATTTACAAATTTACAATCCAAGTAAAATGGGATTCAGTAACCTTTAAGAATATGAAAAACATTTTATAACTTTATATTGGATTGATCTTAAATATTACATAGGTAGACCTACTGCAAAAGATGTCAATATCCATGTACTAGATTATATGCCTACATAGAATGGATGTTATAATAGGTTTAGAAATATAGTAGGTATGTTAAACAACAAAAATAATTCTCGGTGTCGCAATTCGCACTGGTATGTAAATCTGGTGATACGAGTAATTTATTTAAGGGCCCATCTTCATAGGCCTCTCTGCCATCTACAGCTGGACCCTGATCATTTTTCTTGTTGGAGTGGGAATACAGAGCAAAGATTGAAGGACCTTGAAACTCTATCATTTTAAATTATTTGTAAAAATGTAAAACCCGTTACATATTAAAAACTAAGCAACTGTTTACTTTCTTCATACCTTAATTCACTATATCTTACTATGAGACTTACTATTTCCATAAATGTTAGTGTTGTCTAGTAGTAAACGGAACGCAGTTGGTGCTAACAATACCGCATTTACATGTGATGAAATGATGATTTCTCTTCACTTTTGGTGCAATGCCCGGACACTGTCAGCATTGCATACTCTGAGGACTTGGCCCGTAACATTATTACTATAATTAGAGTTTTTTTCATTAGGTCAGTTGAAGATGATCTCAGCTTATGATTACTAAATGTCAAGGTGTACTTTTTGTCTTAAAATAATGCGATGATTGTTACTCTTTAATTCCTGAATAAATTGATAAACACTACGGTATCTAATCGAAACGAGTAAATCACGAGTTTTGTAGTTGACTGTAGTTGAAATTATGCACTATGTTTCGTTTACATTAGTCAGCAGGACGAAATTTCAAAATTTATGATATTTTAGATTACAACAGCAAATATGAGAAATAATATCCAAATATTTAGGGCATTTAAACAATATTTTACTTTTTTATTTGAGTTTCATCTTAGGTAACTATGCCTTCAATCAACGTGTACCTAGGCTCGCTATTCAAGCCTACTCCAAGCATTTGTACCCACTTAACGTATCGCCTACTTCGAAAACTCAGTGCGTTCACGTAATCGAAATCTATTGTTATCCAAGATGAGTAACTAGTACCTACAGTCTACACACTACCAACTCTATACATACTGTTAAATGGATATAAACACATTATTTACACCGAGGAGTATAGCCCCTTAGCGACTACTAAAAAGACCCTGAATCATAGATTATTATTATTATTTATAATCATAGAAAGACGATATTCTTTCATTTATCACAATCACGTCGTAATCTGATGCAGTAACGAGGTAGCGACAAAGTACAATCAGTCAAGTGTGAAATATCCTCTACGTCTTAATTATAGAAATATAATAATTAAATGTCGTTGTGGTTAAATATTATAAGATTATTGAGAAGTAATAAAATAATTACTGTCGTAATAGAGGTCCATACTTGACCTTAATTTGCACCGTGTTATGTTACATTACATTCGTCATATTATAATGAAATAAACATGATATACAAATAAAGAATACACTAATTATTATTATGATCGTGAATCATGATGAAGTAACATCTCAAGTCGTGAATGTTTGATCGATCCAAATTAGATTCAAATTAGTCTTTACTGTTTTTACTATTCATTTTTAACCTTAGTTATTGAGGGTAAAATAATTAAATTTAAAGGCTAAATAATAATCTTATGTATAATAATCAATTACTTATATAATATTTGAAATTCAAAATAAAACTTCAGGATGAAATTAAGTTACAAAAAAAAATATAATGCGGTATGCCGTTGAAGTCTTTTGAATGGAAATTTAGATTTTATCCAATAGTGGCGATAAACAGCAAATAGTAATGGCAAATACACCTCTTTAAAAATTAATTAACGTGATCATATTGTGTAAGAATATACAGAGAAAAGGAAATGCCATACCCGTAAAAGAGAAAGTATGACTGTAAAATAGTCGCAAGTGTTTCGATTATGCCTTCATTATTATGTTTATTATATTTCTTTATTAAGTATAATATATATTTTAGTTAACAGCTTAGCTTTAAAGTGAGCAAACGTATGTAGGCAGCCTTAAAAAGATTTCGACGCATCATATACTTAGTATGCTTGAGTTCATTAACGATTTTCTCGGTAACAATTTTCTTAGTACCTATAACATTTCATGATGGTTCCTAACACTTCGCCTAATAGCCATTTTAGGGTAAAAGTAATGTAGATTATGTGCTAGATAAAATATCATGGTGCTTTATTTAGACTTAATGCCGCCGAATAAGGAAGATGTCAATCCTTTGAACGTTATTAGGAAATGTAAAATGGTCTAAGGCCTACTATGTACTTAGAGAAGATACACTAATGTAACAAAGCTATCACGTACAATCCTAAAACACAGATGTTTCTTTAAGATCCGTTATAAGATCATTTATTTTGTACGCGCTGTTAGCAATGTTTTCTGGACAAAATTTTAAAATCGTCTCATAATATTTTTCGTATTTTCTCTAAAGGCTTTTTGTCTAAAGGGTTATAAAAATTATGAAAAATTAAAACATAATATCTTGGCCACACGGTACAAACATAACAAGATAGACATTAAGGTATATTGAAATGTTTGGTTATAAATGCTAAATGCAACTAAGCAAACAATTACACATTTCATACATTTAATATCATCAAGCCACTCATGCATGGTGCTTCATTCTCGCTGGCGCAGCGCAGGCGCAGTTCACCTTCTACTTAATCGTGGTGTAGCTATTGTGTGTTTTGCCACAAACTACCTTTGTAGCACCGTGACCTCGTTCCGACCTTTTGCGCGGAGGATGCTCACATTCCAAACAGGTGAAGATTTCCCAAGCCACGCTAAGACAGTGACGACTAGCTATGAAAAATGTTACCCGGTGAAAATTACATATTCGGTGATTTGAAAGATTTGGTGTATTGCAATGTAGTTATGTTCCTAAGGTACTTGCATTGGCATGGGTATTAGTTACCTGTCAATTATTTTTTTATTAATTATGCCAATCAGCCGATTTGGCTGAAATTTGGAATGTACCTATCCTATCTATGAATATGATAGGTTAGAACCTAGATTTTCAAATACATACTGAATAAGATTGGTTAATTTTATCTCAAAAAATTCTATAATTCCCAAGGGCTTTAGGTAACTAGATTTAGGTATTAGCCTGGGAAAGTGAGATGGTTCGAGAACCGGAAGAAGAATGAACCATAAGCCCTTAGTACCCAAGGTAACTTGAATTGAATTAAAGGTAGATAGACTGAATTGGCTTTACCGATTACGAACTCAATATTTTTCAGAGGTCAAGTTTCGCAATGCGATCTGTTGTGATACATATCGTTGTCTGATTCCCACAGCTTGCGCATAATTTGAGAACGTAATCGAGTGTAACATTAATCTTATTTTTAGCTAATTGTAGCATCCGACGCGGAGGGCTCATTCAATAGTCGTGAGTACGAACTGTGAGTACGACCGCACAAGGTCCGTGCCGTTCTCTAGATCCGCTGATGCTAAAGATTAAATTACTGTAGGTATATGTCTCGCATCGGATTGTCCGTGATAGCTTTATCTTATCACCTTATTTGTAATATCTTCTGCATCTAATCGTTTCCTATCTGTATTGAGAGTATCTCAAAGATTTCCGAGATTTTCATTAATTTCTTTGTATAATATGTATGTTGAAATATTACATTTAACTAGATGATTAATATAATCTATCCGGTAAATAAGAATTTCGGAAAAATATTTCACGGATCGGAAAATTGAAAATGATTTAAAGAATCTTTTATATCAATCAAATAATTAATTTTATTGCTCTGCAAAGGAGAGATATCCGTACTAGGCTAGACTAATCATTCAGAATAGAAGTTTTCAATTTTCATAGCTTTCATTCGAAAATACTACCACAAAGAGGAAGCACTATTTGTAAACATAAATTTTCATTATAACAATGAAAATTCATGAACATAATTATAGGCGGGTTTCATATTGTAAAGATATTCGTATATAGTTTCCATAAAAGGCATTGTAGTAGGTATTTTACGACAGCAAAAACTGATTAACTTGATTATCTTTCTATTCTCTAGCTAACAATGTGCTTTGTTAATGCAGTGCATTAAAATTGTAAACACAGTATATACCGGCAGGTATTTATGTGTGAGTAAACCTTAGCGCTTTTGATATTCTAATCTTAGTCATCTTTGTACCTACATAGGCTCACATATTTTTATTTTAAATAGTTATGTTTAATAAAAGTAGTTGTTTGTTTGTGGGATTTTCCAAAAAAAAATTTAAATAAAGGTACATTCCTTAAACTTAGGTAACCTAGTAAACCATACCCAGAGTTGAGTTATTTTTTTGAAATTCAAATAACAATTTCTTAAAATTTAATTTATATTAATGTAATGTTTTATTTTTAACAAATTCTATCTTTTTCTTTAAGACTTATACCTATTTTATTACGGAAAATATCATATTGATTTAACAAAAAAATACTGTATTGCACCTACGTTTTTGAAAGAGTATCGAATCAATTGTATGCAAATATAAAACGTGCTGTATCAAAACGTGATCCACCCATATATACGAGTAGCTCCATTCAGATGCGCTGAAATATTTGTTTTTCGAATGCCTGATTCGTTATATATCTAGAACGAGTCAGGCGGTCTAGGTGAGTTTGGAATAGCTTTTAAAGTAAGTAGTTTTGCTTTTATTTTCGCGATATTTTCAATCTATAAATTTTTCTAAGTCGCATTGTATAGAACCTCAATTTAATTCTGGGAGACAGAACCCTCCTTGCAATTCATACAAGTTGCTGATTTAAACAACAAATAGATACAAAAGGTCTGTTGCATTGTGCGTTATTAGGGATTATACAATACAATAAACAAATCAAAACCAAATATGCTCATTAGTGAATAACTTGAAAATAATATTGCTCATTAAAGCAATACGTTCACCTTGAATTATTTGGTTGATTATTTTTATTGATAGATGAGAATGATGAGTTACAAACTATTCAATAATATTCTATAATTAATAACAGCTTCTGCATTTCAGCTCAGCGTTGCCGTGTAATAACCATCATGACTTATTTATAAATAGCTGGTAATCCATTAAACATAAGCCACATCTTCCTACCTTTCCAGTTAGTTACGTAACGAGGTTGCACGACGGTCGTTAGGTACTTGTAAAGTTGCAACCCATTAACACATGCGGAACCCGACCACAAAACTTTACTACACATTATGACATCCGAGGCAGGTAATTAAGCGTACGAACATTAGATTAGACGGGTCTAGGTATAGGGTAACCAACACAGGTAACCAACGATAAACGTGTGAAAAATTATTTGCATTGCAATTTACTACTTTAATAAATGAACAATTATTTCTTCATAAAATGCGGGCACCTTGTTATAAACAAGTGCATAATATTTTCATAGATCTGTCTGTAGACGGTTGGCGGGCAGTAAACCGAGAGGAAATGAAAGAAAGAAAGCAAAAAACATGCCACACGTTTCAAATGACACACAAATTTTCAAACAATTATGTCACATGTAACAAACACAAAGTACTTAAGTACTTAAACGATGCCTGAAGCTTTTCCCACCCGTTCTCACAAATGAAAATTATATTAAGCCCCAATCCCGTAATTTATTTATTTATTTATTCCGTTTTATTTTATATCATTATTAGAATGGCAGTGCCACTTACACTACCAAGATAGTAATAATCCAGGTAAGAAAAATAGGCACATTGATTTGTGAATTTCGTCACAAATGAAAATATAACAATAGATCATCAACAGAGCATTTCGCCCGAGATACCTCCGTCCGCTCATCCGGCGTGAACGACATTTGGTTCACGGACAGTATGCATATTGCATCCGAACAGACTATTGGGAGCCAACAAATAATGTATGCGCCATTATTTCGATAAACTGCTTAACTGTGAAATCCGTTTTATTCTTAGTGTTAGTCACCACGTCTGTGAGGTTATAGATCAGATTTTCATCCACAGTACTAATATGGGTACCTATTGACTCTATAGGTATCTTAGTACGAATCGGATTTGTCCTTTATGTATCTTCGTTACAATTTGGTTCACGGATAGCATTCATATTGCATCCGAACAGACGATGAGTCAGTTAGTTAGTTAGTCACCATGTCTGTGAGGTTACGGATCAGATAATAGGATTTATTCCGGAGAGTGTGCTCATTTTACCACCGCACCAATTCTGTGATTCCGGTATCATACAACCCGGGTTCCTTTAAAAAAAGAGTGAATAGGCATCTTCTAGTTAAGCGCGCTCCATCTTCAACCACACCATCACTTTCCATCAGGTGAGATTGTAATCAAGCGTAAGCCTATACCAATTAAAAAAAATACTTGCATCCACTATACTAATATTGGTGCCTACTGACTCTGTAGGTGTCTTCGTAACAATCGCATTTGTGCTTTATGTTTTTACGTTGAGATAAAATCCGCTTGAACGCTCGCGATTTCTTAATATTCAGATTAAAACTGCGGACAATTATTGTGTACTTATGCTAAAAGTTTCCCATAACATGCATTGTCTCCGCGCGAGTATTTAGGTAGAACCGCTTGTGTAAAAAAGTAGTTTGCCACGATTTTGCAATTTGTCACTCGAGTGGATTGGCAAGAGTATTTACAGGTTGTCAATCTACCAACTTTACCTGGATGTAAATCCGGTAATTCGACTTGCCAGCATTATGATTCAAATCATCATTCTCTGTTTTAATTTTCACCAGTTACATAAAAAAAATGATATAGAGTCACAGATGGCCGATATTTCTCGACCACGGATTATACTTTATATTTAATGTTATGCAAGTATGTGTAAGGACGATGATCAGCAAGCATAGGAATCGATTCAGTGTGTGAGGAGAGGATGGGATGATGGAAAATAATGATGATGAAGCAAAAGAACTTATACATCTCCAGACTTTCAGTTCTCAGGAAAACCATTAAGAGACATTGTAAGATATCCAATTTGCCTATATAGTTAGATATTTTAATCCACAAGGACATGCCCCACTCTATCAAAATCACTAATATTACATTTGATTCGTATGAAATTTGACAGAGTGGGGCGATTTGTCGTGGATTAAAATATTTATACTCCCGCAAAGGTTTATTTGTAATTATGTAATAATTTTAGAATAAATATAGTAAGTTGAACAGAAAAAACTATAATTAAGATACTTACTATAAAAATAGTAAAGACGGAAGTGTCTATTTGATATTGATTGATGGACATGATGATTTTTATAACTATGTATACATACAGGTATAGCAGGGATAAGTAATGCTCATTTTCATTTAACGTCTTATCGAATAACGAAATCGAACATAAAAGAAAGGTTGTTGACGTGAATAAACTATAGAAAAGTAGAATATTATAATAGAAGTACTTATATTTGCGCTAAAACAAAAAGTTTCGCAGAGTCAGATCGCAGTACCTACCTACAGCAAAGGATGTACCTCAACGCCTACGAAGTTATCTAATAAAGCCTCAAGCCACGTAATTGTGCGCGCTTCACTTGGAAATAAATGTGAAGTAATTTAGCTGTGTTTAGAACCTTTACGTGACCTTTCCGAGCGGCCGCAGCGCATCCTACTCCGACGCGGAACTGGGCTCATGGACATGATGGTAATCGCAACAGGATCCGCTTAGCTGCCTTGTGGTATTCCGATTATTGTAACACTTTAACGCACTGTTGAATGTTTTACTTTATACGTTTTTTTACGCTACGATATCAACATTATTCATCACAAACAACAGACTAAGTAGTAAGAATTTACATACCTACATAACTACTCATAAAAATAAACGTAGGTATCCTAGTAGAATTCGCAATAAAAAAGATAACTGGAGAATGGAATAGGGCGTCTTTTATAAAACTGTTTTTCTTTTAAACAAAAAAACTAAATTTATTTCAACCTTTCAAGAATCCATGATAGGTGACGAAGCAAACGTGATAGTTGAATTGCCACTTGTAATTCGCATAAATAATAGTATTTTATACAAAAAAAACATCTGATCTACTATGAATTACTTAATACGACTTTGGGTCAGCTTACTTTTATAACACATCCCAGTAGTGTCGCCCACGCAGAATTAAGAACACATTCTTAATTCTGCGTGAATAAGTTAAGTAAGCATTGTGTTAAAATAAATAAACTATTGATTGGCTATAATCACACCTAATGAAAATAAGAAGACGTTTCTCGTTGAACGTCTATGCACATTTACTCAGAAGGTAATTTCAGAATATGGTGTTAAAACATTTTATGTAAAAGGTGATGAAAAAAGGAAGCAGAAATATTATTGCAAATCTTTGCAATGCATATTATTAGAACGAAAATTAAGAACCACTTCATTTGTGTCTTCAGAATTTCAATTGCTAAAGGTAAGCAGCTGTAAAGTAAGGTAAGTAAGTGTAAGTAAAGTAAGGCTGCTGTAAAGTTAAAGTAAGGGTGCGTGAAATTAAAACAAGCATGTAGGTAGCTAATGTAGTCAGAAGGCACATCTGAAAACATAAATTACATATCGACTTAATTGGTGTTATAATAACGCAATTATTTTTTCCTTAACAAAGTCAGGAGTCCCGACAAGAATCTTGCTCCATCTTGCTCTCTTTCCGGGCTCATTCACCCATTCTTAAAACTTTCACACGATTATATTGCGCTTTGATTGATCGAGATAACTGTCAAGTTGTAGAACCCAGAGATTTTACGCATTTGTTACAACGATTAGATACATTATGTAATGATACCTGTCCACACTTCTATTAACTACTCGTTACATATTTCCCATTGAAAAGTGTATGATACAAAAAACTGTATGTTATGGCAAAATATTAGAAAGGATCACTTTTCTCAAAAAACGAACTAAGATTTATATAGTTCAATCCAACATCTAAGTAGGTACAAATAATTGTAATCCATGTAAAGTTTATATAGAAAAGTAATCCTATGCAATCGGTGATGAATTTCTGTAGTTCTATAGCTGAGTGCATTCATAATACCATTTAATAATTCATGAATTGTACTGAAAAACATGAAATATATGGAGGTCAATAGAAAAACGTGTTTCAATGATAGAGGCAGTTGCAAAGGTTTATTAGCTCAGTAAGTAATTTATATTCATACGGTATCTTAAAATATTTCTTAAAAGAACTGGAAGCCGACAAGGATTCAATCCGGGCTTATTTTATAATAATACTAAAGTCCTAACAGCTCAATTAGAATCAACTAAACCAGTCTAGCAGTCTCACGAAAACTAGATGGAACGGCAAGGAACTTGTGATAAAACGTAAGCATAAAACGGTGCACGCGATCGCACACACATAATCATTGTCTTGGTGAAGTGCTTGCAACACGTGCAACTGCATACGCCTAACCGTTGTCGATTATTCGAGTGGAGACAATGTTTGGTCGCACGCAGAACGATGATTCTCACGGCTGCCGAAGGTCGTGGATAACTTTGTTCTTACAACACGCTTTAAATAATTTGATTTCATAACCACAGCGCCCACGGGCGTATTTAGCGTGCGCTTCGGTGGATCATTTGCGAATATTATGTGCTACGTCAAATCGACTGATGACTAGGTGTACATTTTGCTCGTAGTTCCACCCGCGTGAATCACCAATCTTGCAGAAACCAGGGATTTTTCCGGGACAAAAAGTAGCCCAAAACTAAAGGCACTATTTGATATTCTGTGCCTATGTGGTAATTCAGGGTATAATAGGTATATCTCCATTCCAAATTTCAACCAGCTCGGTTCAGTAGTAGGCGGTATGAAGGAGTAACATACAAACTTAAGTAGTTATATCTGGCTATGTAGTAGATAAATTATATGTAGTAGATGGGTCCTTAGTCCTTGCAGACCTTATTCAAGTATTGGACTGTACTTACCTACTCGTATGCTGCTTATCACGGATTTTACTGCTTATTCATATGCTGACTTTCAGGACTGTTCTTTGCGTATTTCCAATTCACGCGAAGCTCATATTATTGGGTATCGTCTCTATGAAGCATCTAAATAGTCAAATAGTCTGTTGAATTATGCGCTCGTTATTTTAATAGGTACCTATACCAGATCAGACGTTGACAGATTGCCAGTGATATATTCATACTGCAATTCCCAGCCCCAGGGGCAAGCAAGCCTAGGTTAGGTAACCTGCTTTCACTCCTGGTATATCACGAACGATACCTTCTCTCGGTTAGGGTTATCATTAATTACTAAAAAATTAACCTAATTCAGAATACCACAAAAAATGAATTGCCTCAATTCTAATCACAATATTAACTGGGGCAGTACAGTATTAATATTTTCATACCAACATGGTATGTTGGTATGAAAATATTAATACTGTACTGCAACATTACAGCTTTAAGAGATAGTGGTACGGCCCCTGTTTACTACAGTTTTATTTTAACTGCTTCAGATGGTGTTTTCTCGAACTTTTCTTTCATAACATAAATTATATAAGTAAGCACGGGGCAAAATAAATCATAAATTATGTTGACATTCCGCCAATTTTTATAGTTGTGCTTCCTCGTTTCTAATTCATACCGGTATGGTACGGAATGCCCTGTCCGTAGTACCTGTACACATTTCCCGCAACTTAACTACCTAAGTTCGTATTAATTTTACTCTACCTGACAAGAAAGCGTCCGCAGCTTCATTGACCAATTTTTCCATTTTACCCCCTAAGGCCTTGCTCCAAATAATGTGTTAAATAGGTATTTTCTTTTTAAAACGCATACCATTCATGGGCATTTTTGGCTTTTTCAATCTAGGTAAGCTTGTAAATTAAGTTCCTACGGCTAGTATAGTATTATATTATCTGTGCCTACGGTAAAAAACCCAGATTAATGCAAGTGGGATTGATAGGAAGCCATTTACAAAAAGCTTCCTAACTGTAGTAATATATACCAAACTTTTAACAGATTAATATAATGTTCAGTAGTTGCAACTTTGCGTTGGTAGATCCTTTACTGAATCACTCAATCACCTTTGTTTATGATATAAATAACGTTACCATTATCATTTTTCTACAGACCGAACGTGTTTACTCACAGTAAGCAAACACGTTCGAACACTTTCTTTATCGTCTGTCATGAAATGAACGTAGGCAATCAAATCAGTCTCTATAATACCTGATATGGACATAAAGTCGCTTACATAACGCATTTAATTAATACCTAATTACTTTTACCCACATACTTACATAATAACATTAGATATCATAACGAAATGGTAACCCTACAATATTTTGAAAGCTTCCGCGACCGCTGGCGCATCTCGATTCTCGACCTGCGACCTGCGGTACCAGTCCACTGTCAGGCCATTATACTTAGTAGGTAACTAGGTACACCATTATTGCATAACGAAGCTTTACATAAATTAGATGGTTATAAGATTTAAACAAAGAACATCACATGTCACAAGCAGCCCAAAATGCAAACTAGATAAATATTTATGGAACAACAATTGTTATTTCAATAAATATTCACAAGAATATCATATTGTGGTATTAGGTGTTTTAACTCTCTCTGCACTGATTGGATGAAATTTAGGAAAAAGCCAGAGAAATTAGAACTTTAATGGGATATCGAAAATGTAAATGAAATTATATTGTAAAATGAAATAACTTAATTGGCGCCTTCTAAGCTAGGCCTATATGAAATTAAGTACTATAAATTATAATTCGATTCTTTTGTTAGATTCTTGTCAATTTTCAAGTAAAATCTCAAGAAGTAGATTTCCAAGTAGAAGGATGTTTGTCCATCGCATCCATCACGGCGGGACGTCGTTCTGTGTGAATGAATGGACAAACGACCTTAGAGATTACGAGGTATAAGACTAAATTGTTGATATCACTAGTTTACATACTTAGGACCGAACAAACGGTAAAGGTATATTTTCCCACTGTGCCTCTCGACATTGATAGAATTGAAACGCGAATAACTTTTATTGGCATTTGAATATGATTTTATCGAGTGTGTACTCATTGGAAGACGTGACAGACACGGAAAGGCTAAATTGTCCAAATATAGACTGCTGATTTCTGCTGCTTCGTGATTTTGTAAGAATTCCGAAAGGTTTCTTCACATAATCACTTAGAAAATTAATCACAAGTTAGAAACATGTAAGTAGCGTTTACAGTAAAACCGAAATGCAAGTCAGCAGCAAAATCTTTAGTTACCTATCTTTCACATACAAGGTATGATTTCTTGCTAACTATGGAACGTTACAGTTATAAGAGTCGATAAAGGATTTAGTGACAAAAAGTGCCAAATGTTTATATTCGGCCCTCCGCCCCCTAGAACGAAAGAAACTGCAATTTTGTGGATGGCTAGCAGATGGCAATTCAAATGATTGTGAACAGGGGTCTGATCGCGTAAGAAAAACGTATTCATCGCTACCGTAATCGCTAACGGATTCTGCCCCGCGATTGGCCGACGCAAATCAGGAACCAAATTAGCGGGCAGAATTAGTAAACGATTACGATAAAGATGAATACTTTTTTCTTAAACAATCTACGGGATAGGTTTATGAGCCTTTAAAGTCCCTTATCAACAATTTTATAACCGCTAGCATGAATAGTTTCAGTTCAACGCCCATGATCATTGATCATGACCCATATGTACATAGCGCGAAGATCGCACGCTACTTCCTTCTGCCGGTAATAATGAACCGCGGGCATTCAATATTTCCAACGAATGCGTATAATAATGTAACAAGACAGTCAATTATTATAATTACTGGCTGTAGATCACTGTATCGGAAAATACGAGTACATAATATTTAATAATAGATATAAAAATTATAACTTACAGACACCTACAAATTTATTTTAGCTTTAATGGCCAATTCTTATAAAAACTGCCACGTTCTTCATTACTTTGTAGTTATATTAATTGAATGCTGAAATGGCAAGTTAAGTATATTGTTAAACAACTTATCATAGGTATAAGCAATTAGGTATGGGTATTGTATCTTTTTCTTTAGATTCTAATGGAGTTATTCAAGGGGCGGATAAATCTCAAAACAATGCATTGGCAGTTCCCCTGGTGCTGCAAATGACCGTGATAGCTTACAGAGGTGATTACCTACTTAACATGAGGTGACCCGCCTGGCATCGCCTGCTTGTTTGCTCGCATAGGTATACCTATTTATAAAATACATACAATACTTTATTCGTAATTACCTATATCTATCGAGCACTGTAACTTACTAACTGTAATGGGTACCATCCGGGCGCGTAAATTCAAATTTTATTTAGTTTTTCGCAAATAGTAGTACGCTTAGGTATAGGTACATCTTTGGCTTATGGGAATGAGTTTAACGAGCAAAATATTTATGCATCAACATGTTTTAATAAAAACTTTGCTCAAAAATTCCCATTCCTCACAATATATTGGTTCTCGAATCATTCTCAGCAGTTACCCAAATTTGGAGGTATTGGGAGCAGTTTCCATCCACCTTAAAATTTTTCATTGGAATGTTCTACGGCATTTAAATCAATACCTACGGCGCACTGCAGTGCTCATCTTCCTGAGCCTTGTTATGCCATTTCAAACTAAAATTTTAATTAAATTGTAATAAATTGTAACTGTGCAACTTACTGTGCAAATGCAAGCACTGCATGACGTCCTGAATATCTGCGATGGTACATACCCATCTGCGTGAACTCTACAAAAAATAGCGCTACCACCTGTATGTGGTGGTAGTGTTAGGTGTACATGATGTATCAATGACAGGTTCATGTAGAACATTTTATTTTTACTAAGGAGTATTCGCCATATTTTCCACCTATGTACTTCTCAAACGACCAGTGGAATAGTTACGGTAAAATTCAATATAACACCAACTGTATATTGAACCTGAGTCCTTTCGGTTTCAGCCAATCTCTTTATCTTGGTGAAAATGGCTTCACCGCTAAGAAGAACTATTATATCGGCTTCGAAAACTGCGTTCGTACTCAATGTTGAGGTGCCTGGTACGTTAGTACATAGTAACTCAATGCTGTTAAGTAGTTGTGTACCTAATGCAGCTGTATCTAGATATAACGTGGAACATCCGACTGACATTGCTTGATTGCACGTTGAAGATAAAAATGCTGATTTTGACCCGCCGCGCTGTATAGTGCACTTCTTTAGAATTTTGAGATCGCTATCGCAAACAAGTGACAAGGCGAAGTTTTATTTTGTACCTATCTCTTCCTTGAGATTCAGTTGAACGTTTTGCATGCAAAATTGAAAATTAAACATTTTATAATACTAACTTATAATTTTAGTCATAATATGACATATCTTGGTAAATCAAGATCGAAGTGTAATAGGTTGGTACCTAGGTATCTATTTTTCCCCGCTACATACTTAGTTGGGGACAGCTGAGTGCTTTTATTCTTATTATGACCACGTGATAAGTGATTTGATAGATATTAATATTGATGAAGAAAATAAAACACAAACACATCAAGAAGCAGAAGCACATACTTATAATCATGGTTTCTACTTTTGATTATTTCAACATCCTTTATTAATAAATACGTAGGCCTAATAAACCCACGAACATTCATGCTACGCAACGTGAGATGTATCTAGTAGATACCTACCAGGTACCTACCTCACAACTCACGTGGCAGTAAGCTTCTAGTAAAGGATGGCACGGTACGGTCTACCAACATTTGATCACGAACAGTCACACGAAACTCGTGCATACGTGAGACATCTGCCTATTATACCTAGGTTCGTAATAAGTATAATAAGTACGTTGTCACCTTACCGGACCTTAATCATTGATCAGAGTGCCTACTCTATTAAAATTTAAGATATAGCCTGTATTATTTTCTGACTTAAACTTACTTAACTTTATCAGCCTATGGACAGCTGGACATAAGCCTTTCCGAGAGCGCGCCACCACACACGGTCCTCCGCCTTCCTCATCCACCCGCTACCAGGAAACTTTGTTCAGGTCGTCGTTCCAGTACTATCCCAGTATCCGTCGAAAAGAAAATAATTTTTTTCTAGGCACGTATAGATATATTTTTTTGTTGTAATGTAATATCATACCTAGGTAGTGTGCTATTTTCGAACTACAGTCTGTTTGACGTTACTTAACCTATCTCCTCAGAGGTATTCTACCTACTTAGTCGACTCTGATGCACTTAACAAGCCCAAAACCACCTGATTAGAGGATCGTCTAGCGGTATGTTTTCATACAAAAAGCGATAACGTTTTCCTACCCGTAAAAAGTAAATGTAGTTCGTTTTTTGTATAAAGTATACATGTATAATATATAAGTATGCTATGAAGAAGTATACTCGTAGGTCTTAATTTTTTAGAAATAAGACTTACCATAAAAGTTAGCGTCTAATCTAAATATCCATATTTTTGACCTAAAAACTTCCTCACGTATTTTCTTTCAATGTATCTAAACTAAAATATTAAAAAAGAAAACGTAGGATACGAGCCTAGATTAATGTGTACTTACTGGATCTAATGAGAGAATAGTCCAATTTGGTAAATGTTGGGGGGGGGGGGTAACAAGTATAACAACGTTATCACCCGAAGCAATATTTCAAGAACAAAATGTAGGCCTCTCTATTTGCTCTCTATACGGACATTCGTATATCGTTTTTAGGGTACCGTTCCAAAAAGGTAAAAACGGGAGCCTATTACTAAGACTTCACTGTCTGTCACCAGGCTGTATCTCTTGAACCGTGATAGCTACACGCTTGAAATGTTCACAAATGATGTATTTCTGTTGCCGATATATACCATCAAATACAAAAAATGGAATAAAACAAATACTTAAGGGTGCTCCCATACAACAAACGTGATTTTTTTGCTTGTTTTTCTTGAAATACCTGCTCGCGTCACCTTTCGGACGATAGTCTTACCATAATTCTTTCTAAACCTTCGAATGATGTAACATTAAAAAATTTGATGCTCGGTGCGGACAGCGCGGTCATCAAACAGATTGCTGATATGAACCGCGCTTCTATTACGCAAAGGCAATAAAACAATTGTTGAAACGAAAACGCATCTGTAACGAATCCGCAAGAGAGGTGTTACCTCAACTCATACAGGTTTCAATTTTAAAATGCCGATCATTCTAAATGGTAAAGCGAAGAACAATGGGCACCGCGACAGTAGGTAAGTTACCGTTTGGGATCAAATTGCAGATTACAATGGAAGTACACTTTCACCGCGCTATCTATGGTCCGTCAACTATTGATCAGTCTATCTCTGACCTCATCATGGTTGTACTTACATCTGAACTTTTGAAATCATTAATAAATGACAAGAACAATAGATTCACGCTGAGAAAGAAGCGGTAGTGTTAAGCGATCAAAAAGATTCGGTAGGATTGTAATATGAAATATAAATTGTTAATACCTAGGTACCTACGAGTAGGTACATACTTTCGACTTCCGACAACAATTAATGATGGTTTCTCGAGATTTAAGAGTCCCATGAACTACAATGTCTCCGTACATTCGAAATACCAAATCTTATGTAATTCGTCGATATTTCGATCATGTTGTGGTGTTATTCGGGTTCATATAATAATAATCTATGCTCCGGCCATAGTTGGTTCGGAAATACTTTTATATATGAGGCTCGGGCATACTCCAAAAGATTAAGTAGGTAGGTACTCCATTGGTAAAAGTTAAGGTACATTTATGTATTTTCCTAAAATCGTATGATGTATTTATTAGCATTTAGCTGTCGCGTAGACCTATTTGGAGTTGGTATTTAAGGTGTTTCGGCCCTACCAGCCCGCGTAATACAACGTAGGTAAGTAGGTAGTATTTAGGCAGCTACAGCTGTTGTCTGTCGAGCCAAGGACTACAGCGACTAGCCGCTATCCTCGGAACATCCTTTCACGAACTGAGTACCTACTTAGTGAGTACGTACCAAGTAGCATCAATTTATCTGTACACATTTTATAAACTACTAAGGTCAAACAAAACATGTCTGCCTTACCTCAAGCTAATTAAGTACCTTGTTAATGGTGTAGTATCAATTAAAGTTTATTAAATTGAACTCGATTTTGTCATTTCAAAGGGAAAGATAAGTGCATAACACTTCACAGACCGACTGTCTACTTAATGTATCACATCTCCAGACACTTGGATGCATCGAGAAGGTAAAGGCAGAAATTTTGTCTGGGTTAGTAGGTATACAGAGACAGGTAGATGTAGATTCCTCATGAGCCAGTCGACGCTACGCGGCGATCCACATTCAGAGTACTTTGGATCCATATACAGAGTGAGGTACATACTGCATAATATGCAGTTACAACTCTTGAAGAACTGATAAGATATAACCGAATCGTTAATCGAAATTTCGAATTTGCCACATCTACTTACCTTAAGAAGGTAGGTATAGGGCATAGGCCATTGACTTATACCTACTATAGACGGGGCGGACCGCGCGAAAAAATGTCGCCAGTTTAAGGGAGCAAAACTCCCTCCGGCGTCAGTACCTAATAAGCTGTAAGCCTACGCAGTATTTCGCAGGAGTTTCGACACATGGCTCTATATTTTCTCGTATGAAGAAGGTTTACGTAAAATGTTCGGATAGGCCTATCTTGAATTTTATTATCAATGGCATAGGCTCAATGGTAGGGTAAACAAAATATCATCAGTTCAGTTCAGTTGCCGAGAACAATCTTTTCTTATAATTTGGCAAAATCTATAAACATACAACCTAAAGTTTAAAACATAAACCTTGACTTTATATTTACTTAGTACGAACAATAATAAAATCGTTTAGGTTCTTGGACACCGCAAAAACCCTTCACTTCAGTTCACCGATGAGTCGATGACACAATTCCTGACTCTACTTATTTACTTATAATCCCCAACATGTCTGGATTATTATAGTAGACTACAAGTAACTCCACTACAACAGTAGTGGAGTTGGCACTTAAGTTTTAGGATAAGTAGGTAACTGGTATAAGTTTCTATTAGGATTCTCCGCAAAATCTACGAGTGGGTATAAATTATGCGGAGCCCGGAAAGTACCTAAGTAGCTAACAAAAATCTGTGCTTAGGCTTTATTGTTTTCATTTACCTAGTACCTAAAACCTATTAAGTACATAATATTACCTCTGGTTCAACACCTACGAACGACCATGCCACGGAAAGAGGGGAAAAAGTAACTTATTGAATACGATGTAGATACTTAATGTGATCTAGGTTACAAATAAACACAGGATATAAGTAATCACATAGCGACAAATTTGAAATAATTTCTATTAGCCATCACACCTACCTAAAAGTACCTATATGTATCACGCAGTTAGCTAACGACACGTTTTACCAAAACGATACCATACCTACGTAGGTAATGTAGGTATCGATGTACCTATCGATCTAAGGAGCGAATTTTGTATTACACCCGTCGTCCATAGATTTATAAGCCTATGGTTGCGCCAGATGTCCGCATGAAGTCACGGCATAGTGATCTAGTTGGTGGAGCCTGACGCGACGCCTGATATGGCGGAAGGTGTCCCTGCGGCCGCGCTCGCGCACTTCCGCGCATTGTCGCTGGGAATGGTGTCGCGACTGACTTGCGACATTGTTGTCTCTTGTTTCAGTGAATGAATTTCGCATTGAACGACACCTCCCTAGCGCAATCGTGGCGCTGTCACATGGTCACCGGTTAGATTCGCGGTTCCAACAATCTAGAAAACTCTATTTTTGCCTGTTAAGTTTCAATCAGAGAGCCAAAGAACTTTACCATTTCACGCAGCATTCAACAGAGCCATAAATCTGGACGTCTGGGCTGCATTACTTGCCTCATCCAGTTAATGATCAAGACCATCTCCCACGATAAGTGGACTGTGGACCTAAAATAGATATAAAAAAATCAATCTGCCGAAGCTCAAATTGGCAGGTTATTTAAAATAGGGCGCCTAGACAGTTGGGTAGAAATCGCTAATGTTCCATTAGATTCGTATGAAGTTTGACAAGGGGCGCGTCATCCTGGATTGAAATATCTTTATCACATTGAAATTGGGTAGTAAATAAAAGCATCAACGTACAATTCTTTTGACATTTTATTTACAATATATTAATATTTTCTGTATGTTATCTGTAACATTGCTCATAATCAGTTCAGGCACTGTGCACATACGTCATACACCCTTCCAAGCGGCACACAACATTTAGGTACAACAAATCGTAATATCTATGTGTATTTAAGACCTCACTTTTTCATTGAAAAAACTAGATAAGACCGGCTCATATCGAACTTTGAAGGGAGATCATCCGTATGATAAATCTCAGTACAATGAGGCTCTAAAATATAATCTTTACTCGTAAATATAAACTACGCTAAAACTTACCTATTATAACAACTCCATACATTTATTGCACAACGAAATAAGACACTTTTTGTATAGACAATTTTGTGTACATTGTGAGCTAAATTCACGGATTGGGAACATAGTGATTCTTTTATTTTAAAACAAAGTGCTTTACAAAAAAGAGGGCATGACTAAGTGACCATACAAACAATAATAACTCTCAAAGTTAGTAACTTACAGACAAAATGTTGATGTTGTTGTACTGCTTAACTCATAGCTATCGATTTACTACAAAAAAATATGGTCTTAGGGAAAAAATTTCAAGTTTTTCAAGGCTCTCACGGGGAGCGGGTGAGGGGGCGCCCCCCTTTATAGGAAATTTTTTGCTTGTAATGAGCCATAGAACACTCGAAACGAAACGAAATTACAAAAGTGAACATTTTATTGATGGCTCTACAGTCTACATGTCGGTTTTTTAAATTTCCGCGCCTTGTTTGAGAAAAGTACTATCCCAGCCTTGGCCATAGCTAGACATTGATGGACTCACGTATGTTTTCAGCCAATGCCTCTTTTGCTGGCCGCTGCAATAATGTACTATTTATTTCGGTCCATTCTAAACCACGCCATGATATTCCGTGACCACGCAGAGAAACGCAATAATTATAACATATGGTTTAGAAGCTCAGACCCATAATGTTTTTTATATGAAGCACAAGTTATTTTGAGAAACAAGAGTAATCCGGGTATTACAGGAAACAATTAAATATTAATTATACTTGCCCTAGTGTATGTTTAACTTACAGGCACTTGCGGAACTTATAGGAAGGTTTTTTACTTTTAAGGAGTGGAAATGGCTATGCTAAAATTGATGTAATTATTGGTGGGCTTCATACATCCATGGAGATATTATTTTGTTCAAGGGATGTAATAAGAAGTATCGAAATTATTGTTAAATGTTGTGTTGATTTATAGATTCAATTAAACTATTTAATAATATTTGCTAAATGCGCAAACGGACCTAAAGTACATTAACTTTTCAACACTATCTAATATTACACAAAACACATCATAATATTGAATGATCAGGTATTTTTTTTAATATGAATACTTAAAGAGATCTACATACTTACTAATTTAAATCAAAATTTTAATTAAAGTTCATAATGCAATTCAGTAAAAAAAAACTATACAATGAAAAAGTGAGGTCTAACAAATGAAAAAAACATGTTTATCATTAGAAATTAACAAGTTCATTTGAATTTCATACTACAAAGTCGTAAGATGACGTTCCCTAATCGTATTAGAGACGCGTATTCGTCGTAGTCGTAATTAACAATAAGAAACTTAGTCTTTTATAATTTGTGATTGTAATTTTTTTATGAATAAGATTTTTATATACTCAGAGGTTGAATAGAATTGAATTTTAATTATTATCTAAAAATAGTAATTAACACAATATGGGAACATCAAATTACATTTATATGAGTACTTTTAGCAGGGATTGTTAAACAAGGAATAGCATGACTCAAAATTCGTTAACAATCAGAACAAATATAGAGTAACCAAATAAAGATAAAAGAGTAAGAGAAATTCCTGAACCCTACGGAATACTAAAATTAAATTGTTTTATTTTATTTATATTGCTATTTGCAAAATTTCAAATTTAATAATGAAGCTGTTTATATTATTTATAAAAATAAACATTTACTTTAAATTCTAATACTCATGATAAAATTAAGTGTTTTAGGGAACTAGAGTAGGGAAGGGCTATATCGTTTCTAAAGTATGATGTTAGCTAGCAGGTATTAATCGTGCGTTTTAGAACCTATTAATGAGTTATTTAAGTACACGTTTCTAGATTATTAACAACTACTACAATTTTAAGACATTTGTTAATGTTGTTACAGAAAATCCTAGATTTTCCTTTTCAAAGAGTGTTATTATAACGGAAACATTTATATACGTACGGACAAAATATATAGGTAGTGGATATAGCCCCTTTATTTTTTGAATTTTTTTCGGAAAAATGGTTCATCAAAAATTCGTTTAAAGATTTCGTTTTTTAATCCTTTTACATAATTTGCCATTTTTCTAAGTAATGATTTCTTATTACTATAATTTCATTGCCAATCTTTTTGAGATCGCGTGACAGCAAAAAACTACAATATTTTATTTTTAACATTTATTTTTCAAAATAGAAGTCGCATTTCACTACATTTAATTACTATTTTAAGAAAAATATTGCACTATACTTTACATTAAAATTTTATTGTCCTAATATATATTTTTTGCAATATTATCCTTAATATTTTTAACTGAGGCGATTTAAAATAATATGTCTTGGACTAGGTTATTATAAAAACAGACAGCAATTGGCTTTAGATAATATACTCGTACCTATAATAGCAAATGGTGAGTTAAAATTATTTATTGCTTAAATCATTCTTTAGTTTTTCTGAAAGCAAATTCACAAAATCTTCTAACAGATCTCTGGATTAAAAAAAAAGAAATGAATATAACCATTTTATTGCGCATACATTTGAATTAGTTTAGACATTGTTTAACAGGATTTACAGGGCGAACGATCTTATCAGAGTCTCAGAGGTAAGTTTACATAATGCAAAGGCGAACCTAGATGCACTCTGTTTCCTTACACTTAATGATATGGTCCCCATAGTAAAATTATAACAACTTGAAGTAATTTTAGTGTCAAAGTTCGAATCTTTCCACAATATAGAAAAACCTAATAAAGTAACGAACTCCAGAAGTACCGTAACCTCAGAAACAATAAGTTTTTTTATTACATCAAAGTCATACGTCGGTTTTTTGATGATTCTGTGATTCGTCGGTGGGATACTTATTAATGATTTAGGCCCTAAATCATTAGGGAATTCTGTACTAATAATAATTTTAAATGATTGTTTTAAAGGTTTTATTAATACGAGTAGCGAAATGCAACTTCAAGTAGCGGCAAAACTACTGAAATACTGAAATCCCAAAAAAATAATACATAAATAGGACTTTTGATGATTCTTATGATATTAGTCATGAAAATTATACAAACGCGGCCTTTTACAAACATCGCCTAAAAAATAATACAAAATAATCCTCAATGATTTGCCTGATTTGGTTATTAAATTCACGGAACTAAAAACTGTCAATCAACATTGAGTGATAAATTGGGGGTAGAGCGAAATATTTTGGGGTAACCTTTTCAATCGTGTAACTGAAGGATAAACACAAACTATTTGTAGCGGCATAAAAGTCTAGCGGTGACCGTTATTATGCAGAAGTCGAAAATAAGGTATCAGGGTAGCAAGCGGGTTGGGGTGGGCGTGCGTATCTTTCGCGCGCGCTGATTGGCTATCTAGAAGCATTCCGTCTCCCGCGACAATATGCATGCGCATTCCCTTCCACGTTCCGTTCAGCGCTAGACTTGCGTGACACGACTTGTAAAAATATGAGAATATGTCTTTATTCCTCAATTAAAATATTAAGGCAATTGAAACTTTGTTGCAATAGCTATTCGTGTACTGAACGAAAGCATATGGGTAACATACACCCGCCAAATTCAAATTTTATTTAGTTTTTCGCAAATAGGTTAATCCATCGCAGCTTAATGGCATTAAAGAGTTTTGGGCAAATAAAATTTTTACACCTACGTGTTTTTAATAAAAACTTTTGCATAAAATGATCTTTCGAGAATGATGTGAATGTAAATTTTTTATGAAAAAAATGTAGGTGTGATTTGTGATACCCATAATTTCATGCACAAAATTCTTTGCGCTTACAATGTGTAGTTATTCTAATATTTGCGAAAAACTAAATTAAACTTAAATTTCGCGGGCTACTTTGTCCGAACCATCTTAAATGCGTTATTTTCCCGTCAAACCATTCATGACCCGATACATCATTAAATCTGAATTAGGGATAACGAGGTTATTTACGAAAAATCTTCAGGAGAAACTTTTTAGATTCAGTAATCCTGCATCCGGTTGCATTTTTCTCTGAGCCCCAGACGCAATGCGGTTCAAATAATTTGTAGGAAATTAATATTATCTCAATCACTTTTATCAGTAGATATAACATCCATCCATCCGCATGCTAGTCTGCCCATAGATTGTGTAAGGAAAACGTATTCATCGCTATAGTACACGTTTATAAATGCTGCCCGCTGATTGGTTCTGCTCTACGTCAGCCAATCGGGGGGCAGAATTTGTTAACGATTTACGATAACAATGAATACGTTTTTCTTACCCATTCAGATCTTTGAATGTGAAAAATTGTACTGTATCCACAATATCCCTAATCCGAATTAATCGATTGAATCTACAGCGAGTGACAGTGAAAAACAGCTGTTATGTACTTGTTGAATAAGGGTCATTGCTGGTTGTGCGTCGATCACGTGAGCCGGCACGAGGGCAGGCGGCCGCAGGAGGAGTGCCAGCGCCGCTTGCACTGCGTGGACTCCGCGTCCGACAGCTCCGCGGTGGACATCGTTCTGGAGCCGCCGTCGCCCAGTTCTGTAATACGAGCACAGACTTGTATACTAAAGACAGGGCGAACAGCGCGAAAAAATGTCGCCAGTTTATGGGTGTCATTAGTACCAACAGTATAAGGCTACGCGGTAGTTCGGTCAGCGGCGGCGTCGGGTATTTTGACAGATGACGCTGCTGTTTGCTTGTATGAAGAAGGTTTACGTAAAATTTTCTAATCTTTACTATTTTATCTATTAATACGAGCAACATTTTTAAACTCGCAAAATCGCATAGTAAGTTATTATGTGCGGTCGTTCGCTTTTTGAATTTCAGCGGCTATTGGAAAATGCTCGTATAACACATGGGTCATTTTTATAGCTGATCACATCGAGACTCACATTCGGTCGATTCACATTCGGGAAGTAAAATCTAAAAAGGGCTAATCACGTGAGTTATTGGTGACAACTTTCAAGGAAATCCCAAAATATTACTGTTTTCTAGAGAGTTAGCGGATGTAGGAATTCTGAGTTTGAGTCTAAAAATAAAATAAGAGTTTTCTAGCCTTTCAAATAAGAAGTGGCTGAAACCATGGCGCAAACATTCAGAAGCCTGGAAAGAAGGAGGAAGTTTTGAGTGTTATTTTCAAGCAAGTCTCGCCGCGGTGGTAGATAAATACTTCCATTTTAGCTTATAGTATAGCTCTCCATATTTTTTCATTTTTTATAGCTTTGCCAAAAATATAGGGTAAAAATTGTTGGTCCTACCTTGAAAACTGCTGAAATCATGTGAATCGTAGCGAACGTAGACAAATTCTTTGTAGATACAAAAACTCCACTGTTATAAGAGGGTTGATACTATTTTTATGATAGCTTTTTAAAGATAACTCAATAAGTGTTATCAAAAGATATCGAACTATGTTAGTGACATGTTAAATAAGTTTGTAGAATTATAAAGGACTTTTAAATGAGGGATTTTGGACAAAAAAATCTAAAAAAAAATCCTCAACACTTCCATGCTACAAACCTAACTCATAGAGAAAATACGTGCTCGAATCTGACCGGCTTTGCGAAATTCACCAGAATCTGCAAAAGTATTCACAATGATCAGGTAAATGACCTTACTAAATGTGATGAGTTCAACATTTTTTTTTAATGTTAAATGACACAGTGCTTGTATATGAAATATATCAATGTTTGTTTTTGTTATTTTACCACAAGGTGTAATTATTGAGGACAATGAACGAGCGATATGGTGTCATAATTACACATGATTTGAAGAAGGAAGTTTGCAAGCAAAACTGTGTTTTGTATTTTGATTGAGGTTTAAAATAAATATTTTAAACCTCAATCAAAATACAAAACACAGACAAAGTACATGGTGATTTGGTTGTTTCCACCAATATTATTTATTTATAAATTTTACAAAAAACCCTTTTCACCATACAAATTTCTGCAGCTCGTCCGAGCGCCGCGAGCGAGGGCCCACGAGCGTCTCGCACGACAGATGCAGCGGAGGCCGCGAGCGAATCCAGCTGACAACAAACTGCCATTGCTGCTTACCGTGTCGCAGGTCTCGCTCGGTGAAGAAGTGGTGCGCGGAAGCGTAGTGCCGCTCCATGAGGTAGGGGATGACGGTGGAGCTGTGCAGCTCGTCCGAGCGCCGCGAGCGAGGACCCACGAGCGTCTCGCCCGACAGAAGCGGCCACAAGCGAATCCAGCTGACAACAAACTGCCATTGCTGCTTACCGTGTCGCAGGTCTCGCTCGGTGAAGAAGTGGTGCGCGGAAGCGTAGTGCCGCTCCATGAGGTAGGGGATGACGGTGGAGCTGTGCAGCTAGTCCGAGCGCCGTGAGCGAGGACCCACGAGCGTCTCGCCCGACAGAAGCGGCCACAAGCGAATCCAGCTGACAACAAACTGCCATTTCTGCTTACCGTGTCGCAGGTCTCGCTTGGTGAAGAAGTGGTGCGCGGAAGCGTAGTGCCGCTCCATGAGGTAGGGGATGACGGTGGAGCTGTGCAGCTCGTCCGAGCGCCGTGAGCGAGGACCCACGAGCGTCTCGCCCGACAGAAGCGGCCAGAAGCGAATCCAGCTGACAACAAACTGCCATTGCTGCTTACCGTGTCGCAGGTCTCGCTCGGTGAAGAAGTGGTGCGCGGAAGCGTAGTGCCGCTCCATGAGGTAGGGGATGACGGTGGAGCTGTGCAGCTCGTCCGAGCGCCGCGAGCGAGGACCCACGAGCGTCTCGCCCGACAGAAGCGGCCACAAGCGAATCCAGCTGACAACAAACTGCCATTGCTGCTTACCGTGTCGCAGGTCTCGCTCGGTGAAGAAGTGGTGCGCGGAAGCGTAGTGCCGCTCCATGAGGTAGGGGATGACGGTGGAGCTGTGCAGCTCGTTCGAGCGCCGTGAGCGAGGACCCACGAGCGTCTCGCCCGACAGAAGCGGCCACAAGCGAATCCAGCTGACAACAAACTGCCATTGCTGCTTACCGTGTCGCAGGTCTCGCTCGGTGAAGAAGTGGTGCGCGGAAGCGTAGTGCCGCTCCATGAGGTAGGGGATGACGGTGGAGCTGTGCAGCTCGTCCGAGCGCCGCGAGCGAGGACCCACGAGCGTCTCGCCCGACAGAAGCGGCCACAAGCGAATCCAGCTGACAACAAACTGCCATTGCTGCTTACCGTGTCGCAGGTCTCGCTCGGTGAAGAAGTGGTGCGCGGAAGCGTAGTGCCGCTCCATGAGGTAGGGGATGACGGTGGAGCTGTGCAGCTCGTCCGAGCGCCGCGAGCGAGGACCCACGAGCGTCTCGCCCGACAGAAGCGGCCACAAGCGAATCCAGCTGACAACAAACTGCCATTGCTGCTTACCGTGTCGCAGGTCTCGCTCGGTGAAGAAGTGGTGCGCGGAAGCGTAGTGCCGCTCCATGAGGTAGGGGATGACGGTGGAGCTGTGCAGCTCGTCCGAGCGCCGCGAGCGAGGACCCACGAGCGTCTCGCCCGACAGAAGCGGCCACAAGCGAATCCAGCTGACAACAAACTGCCATTGCTGCTTACCGTGTCGCAGGTCTCGCTCGGTGAAGAAGTGGTGCGCGGAAGCGTAGTGCCGCTCCATGAGGTAGGGGATGACGGTGGAGCTGTGCAGCTCGTCCGAGCGCCGCGAGCGAGGACCCACGAGCGTCTCGCCCGACAGAAGCGGCCACAAGCGAATCCAGCTGACAACAAACTGCCATTGCTGCTTACCGTGTCGCAGGTCTCGCTCGGTGAAGAAGTGGTGCGCGGAAGCGTAGTGCCGCTCCATGAGGTAGGGGATGACGGTGGAGCTGTGCAGCTCGTCCGAGCGCCGTGAGCGACGACCCACGAGCGTCTCGCCCGACAGAAGCGGCCACAAGCGAATCCAGCTGACAACAAACTGCCATTGCTGCTTACCGTGTCGCAGGTCTCGCTCGGTGAAGAAGTGGTGCGCGGAAGCGTAGTGCCGCTCCATGAGGTAGGGGATGACGGTGGAGCTGTGCAGCTCGTCCGAGCGCCGCGAGCGAGGACCCACGAGCGTCTCGCCCGACAAGCGGCCACAAGCGAATCCAGCTGACAACAAACTGCCATTGCTGCTTACCGTGTCACAGGTCTCGCTCGGTGAAGAAGTGGTGCGCGGAAGCGTAGTGCCGCTCCATGAGGTAGGGGATGACGGTGGAGCTGTGCAGCTCGTCCGAGCGCCGCGAGCGAGGACCCACGAGCGTCTCGCCCGACAGAAGCGGCCACAAGCGAATCCAGCTGACAACAAACTGCCATTGCTGCTTACCGTGTCGCAGGTCTCGCTCGGTGAAGAAGTGGTGCGCGGAAGCGTAGTGCCGCTCCATGAGGTAGGGGATGACGGTGGAGCTGTGCAGCTCGTCCGAGCGCCGCGAGCGAGGACCCACGAGCGTCTCGCCCGACAGCAGCGGAGGCCGCGAGCGAATCCAACTGACAACAAACATATTTTACTGTTACACCTTCTTACATTATACAAGATGATGCCACTGATGAATCTGCTAAAATCCTCACTCCAGTGAATATGTTTGTGACAATCTGAGTTAATTTTTAAGTCTAAGTAAAGAATTGACTCACTCGTGCCTCTTAATTTCCTGCACAGTAGGTCTCTCGTCAGGGTTCCTCTTCAGCATGTGGACTAGCAGGACTTGCAGCGTGGGGGCGAGGTTCTGAGGTGGGGGCGCGGGCTCCCCTCGTCCGATGGCCTCCAGCAGCCGATACACGTTGTCACCTTCGAACGGGTACCGCCCTGTTGTCATGTTGTATCTGCAAATAACCAATAACTGTAAATATGGTTCAAGGAAACTTACCCTCAATTAGTACCTGTACAATAAATAAATCTAGTAAACGTTTTTAGGGTTCCATACCAATTTGGTAAAAATGGAACCCTTATGGTGAGACTTTCTCCGTCCGTCCGTCCGTCCGTCTGTCACACTCGATTATTTCAGTAACTACCGAAGCTATCGACTTGAAATTTAGAATAGTTCTAGGTAATAGCAACCCAACGCCATTGCAATCATAAAACATTGAAAATTGTTTTTATTTTTATTTAAAAAGGGGTGAAAACCGCGGCTTCGAATTTTCAAAATGAAATAACAATATTGAGTGGGGTATCATATGAAAGGGCGTTACTTGTGTATTCAAAAACCAATTTTTATTTATTTTTATGCCTGATAGTTTTGGATTTATTGAGCAAACTGTCGAAAAAAATACCGTTCCCCCCCCCTTATCTCCGAAGTTTATCAATCGAAAAATCTGAAATAATTATGATCAATAGACATTAATGTATATTTTACAGGAAAAATAAAATCAACTCCCAGACTATTATACTTTTTTTGATAATAACAATAAAACCACCAAAATCAAAGTTACGTTTGCGGTTCGCCAACAGAAGTACCTACATGTAAATTATACTCGTAAATTCATGAACAAAAGCGATTCTTTCAATGTTTTACTTCTTTTATGGTATGGAACCCTCGGTGCGCGAGTCCGACTCGCACTTGGACGGTTTTTTTTTTTTATTTGAGCCTGAATTCACTAATAACATCAAGAATAAGTTTGACACACTTTGCATCTTCCCTTTTTGAAAATCGCATATTATGTCATCTGCCAAAAAGCATTAATGATGACCAAAATGGGTATTTTCAAGAAGGAGAGTTCTTCACTAAACGATGGTTAACAACTTGATTTACTTTGGAGTAGAACACTGCATGCAACAAAGCTCTTTAAATTAAGATAACAAAAAATGTGGCCATGGTGGCAGCATCAGTACCAACAAGAAATATCCAAACAGAATTATTTAAATGAGAAAAATATTCAATGCCAGGTTACAAAGACATTCTGAAGTAAACGGCGGTTTCAATACAGTATGAAATATTACATAAATTGACATACCTACAATGAATACATTAAAATGATATGTTTACTTTTCATAAAGGCATTGCAACATAAAAGGAATATTCCATTGTTATACATGGATTTAGGTCAGTTTGTTGGTGACAGATAGGTACAAGTAAATCAGCAGATTGTGAGTCATAGCCGCATAATGCACTCATCGTTTTGTGCATTAAATGATGCATTTTTTTACATGACTACCCAAAAAAACTGTGTAATGTTTTTAGGTTTCATGTATGTATGTATGTATGTTTGTATGTATATATGTATGTATGTATGTATGTGAGTTTCTTTATTCCACCATAACTTCTGAACGGCTGAATAGATTTGGACATATGGGGTATTGTTAGAATCCTTACATCATTCTGTGTAACATAGGATATTTTTTTAAAGTCAGTTTACCACATGGCAGTCATGTGTTTTAATTTTTAAATTATTTCATTTAAGTACTGAAGAAACTTAGTTTGTATGGAATCTGTCTCTGAGTCGATGAGGATACCAAATAAAACTTGACCAACTTCAAGATTCCTACAATAATTCTAGTCCAATATGATGTGCTTTGTAAAGGAGATGTTTCAAATTGGGCTAGGTCTTGTACGTTATCTTAAAAAATTAAGAAAAATCTGTTGTTCACGGGAAAAATAAAATTATTATGTTAAAACAAATAGTTTTGGTGTACAAAAATATCTTTTTTTCTTTATTTATATGATCGATTTTCGATATGGCGTCGCTGGCGTCGAACAATTTGACTTAAACCACAACACAATCTTTCAATAGTTGACATTTCTGTCAAAGAAGAATCTTTTGCAATTATAAGCAGAAATACTTGTTTTGTACAACAGAAAAACGTATTTAAAAAAAAATATATAGGTAAAAACTGTTTTTGTGATCTAGGCTATTACTGTATTATACCATACATAGACCTGGCCCAGGGCTCATACATTGATGAAACGTCTCCTTTTGAAATGACGATTTGTGAGCCATAAAATAAACAACATAGAAGGTCGTAAATTCTAACTACCAACTATGAGACTAGAATTATTAAAAAGTTCCTATGTGGCGGCATATAGACAGAAAAACAGATCATAAATCATTTAAGGCTGCCATTTTTTAGCACACAGAAAAAAACTGTTATAATGTTTATATCTTACAATGTGACTCCACTACTCCAAATATCCACTTTGATGCCTGAAAACTGCTCGGCACCATTAGCAATTTCTGGAGGTTGAAATGCAGGAGAGCCTTGTCCTGTGTAGCACGTGTCTTCTGGAGAAAACATGTCTAAAGCCTGTAACAACATCAAAATTTGTATATTCTACAAGAATTTTGTAAGCCAAAGTCATATCAGAGGTCTGATTGCGTAAGAAATGCGTATTCATCATTATCGTAATCATTTGCGAATTCTGCCCCGTGCTTGGCTGACATAAATCAGGGAACCAATTAGTGGGCAGAATTAGTAAATGATAACGATGAGCTCAAAAAAAATCTCAGAAAAGAAACTAACAGTAAATAAGTTTCAACAATGTAGCAGCTGGTATTAAATATCTTTTACCAACTTGCTTTACCTACAAAGAGAACCTTGAGATAAGTCAAGACAAATTTCAGCATACCACTTAAAATTAAGATGCAGCACAGCATAATATACTAACTTCTGCAACACCGAAATCTGTGATTTTTAATGTTTGGTCCAAAGTAAGTAGCAAGTTTCCGGGTTTGATGTCCTTGTGCACCACACCCTGGCCGTGTAGATACTCAAGACCGTCCAGCAACTGTGTGAAATACTCATGTGCTTGGCGTTGAGGGAACTTCTTGCCAGGGGTTGACTCTAGCATATCCTAAAACAAACACACTGAGAACTTAGATAATATTAGAATTATTTTGCCAATTTATTGCTGACTAACTAGTTTTCACAAGTCTTCTCTCAGAATGTCAAGCTTATGGAAATAGCTTATCTAGCTGACTAAGTTTTGAAGGCTATAGTAGGCTATTATAAACCTTCGAAATTTCTTTATATTTTTCAAAAGCCTAACTAATAAGCACTTACGAAAAGTCTATAAGATATAAGACTCATAGAATAGTGATAAATACAAGTAGACATTTTGTATATTAGCATTCATATTTCGGCATTTTGATAGTGCATATAATCCCATATCAGCTAGTGAATAACTATTTGTCAAATTAAAACTTAATTTATTGTATTAATGGCTGACCCGGTTACGTTGTCTTGCTATTAGGGATATAAAAATTATTTTTTAAAAAAATTGAACCGACTTCAAAACCACAAATAGGCACTCAAAAGCGAAAAATAAATAAATATATAATTATTATAACCGCTACTACCCACTCATCTATTTTGAAGTCGGTGCCAGCCAATTCAAATAGATAAGTAAATCTTTATAATAGTGCAAAACTACATCCATAGTATGTAGTAGTAGTAAGCTTCGCTGGCACCGACTTCAAAATAGATGAGTGGGTAGTAGCGGTTATAATAATTATATATTAATTTATTTTTCGCTTTTGAGTGCCTATTTGTGGTTTTGAAGTCGGTTCAATTTTTTATAAAAAATTATTTATTTTACCCTTTTTAGTGCAAAAAAGTTTTTAAAGACAAGCTTTTATGATCTAGTTGCCACGTTTTAACCAAATTTAAAACGGACTATCACAATAAAATGCATGTACAATAATCACGGAAAATTCTAATAACCAATATAGGGATTAAACAGAGAACCTCTTTTTTTGACGTCGGTCAATTAAAACATATATTTCAGTCAACTTGAGAATCTCCTTCTCTTTTGAAGTCCGATAAAATCTACACTGTACACTATTATACCGATCGCAAGCGATTTACTATTTTCCGTTGAGGAGTTCCGCTCTCCATCTCCGAAGATATTCATTAAATCTCGACGAAATTAAAACGAGTCTACCTGTGATGTATGGCCTATCTAACAAAAAAAGAATCATCTATATCCGTTTTGCCGAACTCGAGATAATCGCGAACAAACTTAAATACAAATATGTCGATCAAACTAAGAACCTCTTATTTTTTTAAGTCGGTTAATATACTAAAACCTTCTCCAGAATGTAACAAATACTTTCCTGAAAACCGCATCAAAATCGGTTCAGCCAAACGTGAAATAATCGCAGACAAACATACATACATACATACGGGTCGAATACAGAACCTCTTTCTTTTTTTGAAGTCGGTTAAAAATATATAACAACCTGCTCTGAGACCCAGTGATCAAACACTGAAAATTTCTTAACAATCAGTTGAGATGTTTCGGAGTAGTTTGGTGACAAAGATTGGCGAGAGAATTTTATATATTAGAGATAGAGAACACTCAGTCAAGCAGGTTTCTACTGCTGACACTAATTGAACCATTAAAAATATATGTATATAGGGGTATACCAAGTAGCATATTATTATGCTACTTGGTATACAACTGTGTTAATTATTATTTGTGCAGTTCAAAGATGTTTAACACAAGTAGGTATGTATAACACAGGAAACACAATATAAACAACTTCTGCAGGAAAGAAAACAGCTATAAATAATTATCAATAAACAGGTCAGCTGGTATTTTTATTTTATTGTATACTAGCAAACCCGGCGAACTCCGTTTCGCCACCGGATGGCTTTCCCGCTAAAAAGATTTTCCCGCTTTTCTGTTGAAATTTTTCCTGAATTTTCTTTGCATATAAACCTCACGGAGCCCGAGACCTTTCCAACGAATGCAAAACCGTGGAAATAGGTTCGTGCGTTCTGGAGTTATAGCGTCAGGAAGGAAAACCCGACTTATTTTTATATAGTAGATAAAAAAAACCTTATTGTTACTTATAAGAGCTCTTGACAGGGTTATTCTGATAAATACTACAATGTTAGTTCACAGGCATATAGCCCTGGCAAACTCAAATGTCAGAAAGATATTGGCCTATGCTCTAATGAATCTTATATAAATGAGTCCATAAAAATTTACTTCATCTCGAAATAAGCAACAAAGTTTCCGGATATAAAATTAAATAATTTAGTGATAAATGCTACATCTAGTAATGGAAACTTAATTATTACATTGCAATACCTGAATTCACTAGTCAAATTGCATTTGTCATTAGAAAAACATAACTGAATTAGATTTTTTATGAGGCATATTGAATACTTGTGGCTCAGCCTGGAAGATTTTTTTGTTGTTCACCAATTTTGAAGAGACCACAGACTTTTCTTAGATAAAACTAGCTAGGTAATCCAAGGAGCAATCTATCTCCATCCCAAATTTTAACCAAATTAGTTCCCTACATTGTTATTGGTTCTTAGTCAATACATCCACATACACATACACACATACACCTTTATAATATTAATGAAGTGTCACAAATAAATAATATGGTATTAATTAAGGGAGAAAGGGATGTTTTGATGAAAGTGATTATTGCATAGAACCTAACTATTAGTAGCAAATAAATGTTTGAAAATTAAATGACTAGAGTATATATTTACCTGGAGCACACCAACACAGAACTCCATAACTAAATACATTTTTTGTTTCTCATCATTATAAATAACGTCGACTAGTTCTATCACATTTCTATGTCTAAGTATTCGTAGCAACTGTATCTCTCGCTGCACATTTTGTTCTCCGTTGGGTATTCTCCGTAGCTTTCTCTTCTTCAGGATCTTCACGGCGCGCCTACACAGGGTCTCAGAGTCCAGCATCTCCTTCACTTTGCCGTAGGAGCCTTCCCCCAACACATCGCCCATCACATACCTGCCTACCATTTTACATTTTTTCTTCTTGCTCCTATAAATTATATCTGCACTATCGACTCTATGAAAAAATAGGTTAGTTTGGTCTAAATTAAGATCTAAGTCCTCGATTTGATCGTCGTCCAACCACGTAACGGAGTGCCGTTCGAGATTGCCGTCCAACAAAAAATTCTCCTCGCTCTCCTGGGGCGCGATAATATTCGATACTTCGAGTTCCCCATTCTCACTACCTGGAAGACTTTCACTACTGCTGATTTTCCTACACATTCTTGGATCCATTATCTATCAAAACAACACATTTGGAAAACTGTGCGCGAGTCTGTATTAACTACAAGGCCTTCTGCCGTCACGTATAACTCTGTTTATACAATTATTATTTTACGCATGCTCTCAAAAAATATTCCATTCGTATGCGGTGGACCAAAAATTTTTATATAAATTTTATATGCATTCACTGAACTCTGAAGGTAAATAATAAAATAGAAACCACGAAAATTGAAACATCGCAGATTGCAAAATGACAGGTACATACATAGTTATCTATGAAAATGACAAATGACAATTAATTGACGTAATCGTAAACAACATGAAGAATTTAAAACCACAGACAAGTTTCTGAAATCCATCTGAAATCACAGATTATGTGACGTCCAGTTTGACCAATATTAAAACACAAAACATTTTAGCTCCAAAGACAAGATCTCGATCTCGCTAAAAAAAGACATATCGTTTTCTACTTACAATAGAGTAGGTATTTTGTATTTTGTTACAAGACGTGGTAGCTAGGTAGCTAAAAGCGGTCTTGGGCGAGAACTATCCCTGTGGTACCGTGTCCTTGTCTAACATAAGGCGAACTCAATAGGTCTGCCCGCGAAATTCAAAATTTTCGTGGTTTTTTGCAATTTATACGCTAATTACACGTAATAGGCTTATGGCAGTCATTTTTGCAAGAATGGCAGTTACTTCTTTACATGTTTATGTCAAAATTTTTGCATAGAAATGTCTATCCTAGGAAATTAGTCCGAATAAAGAGTTTTAAGTGAGCAACTCGCAAATCTCGGATTAATTTCTTTAACTTGACACTTTCAAGCAGAGATTTTTATATAAATACGTGAAGATGATCTTGGGATTATCGCAATTTGACCGCCAAAAGCCTATTACGTCTTATCAACTTAAAAATCGCAAAAAACCGCAAAAAAATTGAATTTTGTGGGCACACCCGTGCTGTGCTCCTTACGTTTTGTGTTCACTTGTGTGCTTGCCTAAATTCGTCAGTTTTTATAAATGGCGCCTACATTATTCAAACACCAAAAAATAGCATTGGGTTTGACTGTCTTGAGTACTTGTAGCGTTCAAAAGAAAAAAAAGGAAGTACTGGTGTAAAAAATGGTTACTACTGCGTAAGACATTGAGTCACGCCAATTTATTGAAAGAATTAGAACCTGATGACTAGATTCATCTATTCTTAGATAAGAATAGATGAATCAGTCTTTGAAGATTCATTGCGAATACATAAATTAATATAAAATTTATTTTATAAACATAAATAAAATGACGGCCTAAATCAGCCCGACCGAGTTACACATGTCCCTGATTGCAGTTTACGGAGTGGGGAGATCGTGTGTCGGGCTGGCAGAATGACACTGCAGCCCTGCGACAGAGTGAACAATTAAAATATCGGCCCTGCATGCATACATACAATACGATCGGCAGTAGCACTGCAAGCAGGGCCCAGCAGGCAGTGCTTTGAGTAGGGCCCTGGCTAGCTCTGAGACCGATAGCCATAGATCTGTGAGGAATAGTATGGGAATAGTTTGTTAGTAGAGTCCTTTAGAGAAAACATGAACTAAAATTGACAGCTGTTTACGAGTTACGAGTGCGAGTGAGAGGGCAACATTTAATAATGTGATTACAGCGCCGCGTCTGCGGGACTTCTTTCATGAAAAGGACTCTACTTTGGTGCCGCTAGCCATAAGAGCCATAGAAAGAATAAAATCTTACTTCGACTTATGAAAAAATTTAAATACGGGTCGGACGGACGTATACTTTTAATATTTACTAGATTGTCTAGGAAAAACGTATTTATCGTTATCGTAATCGTTTACTTATTCTGCCCGCTGATTAGGGGTCTAGTATTTTTATTTGAAATCTTCATCGGTATTTAAAAAACATATTTGTCATTTTAATTTTTCATATTATCCCTCAATATTGAAAAAAAAAATAATTAAAAAGGTGAAAAATATCCAAGAAAATTCAAACATTCAATTACAATTATTGTATGTTACCACTGATCATTGTTCTACAATTGTCTACAATAATCTACAATATATAATATATATGTTATATTTTGATAGGAATATGTCGAAATAATAATAGATACTTTGTATAATCTGTAAATTGTAGCATCTCCAATCTACTGCTACCTCATAGCCATGGCTCATAGCCTACGATGAAGGAAACTACAAGTGGAGCAGCTGTAGTTTTCTACAGACACATGCGTTTATATGTTGCGTGAAATCGACATATAACAAACATCACATTGTCTCTTTCTAACTAATTCAAAATTGTTTACGTTAACCGAGATAGCAACATATTTGTTTTTTCTGATTTCGGCAACACTGAAGTTGTGACGTCACGAAAAAATAGCCCGGTGGCCAATTTCTCCATAATTTGTCGCATTTTGTAGATTCGAACATGTCGAAACATGTATACAAAGTTTATGCGTATCATGTTTTTTGAAATATTAGACAATTATATTATTATTCTAATTTCCGTGCGGATTATAATTAGTATTCAGGTATGAAAATGCCTACTCAGTTTTGTGTTGTGCAGTGCAGATCGCGGAAAGACAAAAATAGGGCACATTTAACATTTCATAGGTCCGTAATCGATTTCATTAATTAATTATATCGTTATATCGTTTAAAATTATGTGTTATGATCATATTACATGCACTTATATAATGTGCGAAAGAAGAAATATTTCTTCAGGATTGAAATAAATTCGATTTAATTTTTGTTGTTATGTTAACAAAACAAAAACAAAGTACGAATGATGCGACCGCTGTTATATCGATATCGATAAAATTCATATATGTAAAGTTAAATGTTGATAGTTGAGTAGGGCTCCTATTATCACTACCTTCTATTTGGACCTCGAGGTTTTACTCCTCTGACTTAACGTAGTTATTTCCGCTTTAAGAAAACGGGCCGCGGATGCGAACATTTACTATAGGTACAATCACTCGTATCAAATGTAGTTTGGTCTCGCGGGATAAATTAAAAATCCTAATCCGGAAACATAATATGAACCGCTGGCAAAACCTAGTTTTACTATAAATTAATTTTTAATAGTAATAATTCATTCATTTTTGCTCTTAAATATTTAATTACTAACCACAAACTACATCGATAATATTTCCATATCGATAGATAGCTACAGCAGCCCTTCTGATCAGCTGACTTGTGCCTATCTGTGATTGGCTGATAGCTGTGATTGGCTGTTTTTGATGCGACACAAGATGGCGAAAATACCCAGCCAAAAATACTCACTACCTACTTTGTGTCCATTACTTCTTTAGTCATAGCTCATAGACGCTGATCTATGTTATGATATTGTATGATGTTATCAATGTATTCTATGGTAGGTACTCTATGGTTAGGTAGGGGTGGGCGGGGTGGTTGACCGTTGAATTTGTTTTGTTTTGAACAATTTTGAGCAATTTGGAGTTTGAATTTTTGAAATGTATTGTAAATTAATAATTTTATTTTAAAGTGATGGTTCAACATCTTGGTTGGGAAAAAAGTTAACACGGTATTTAAAGTTTTATTTTTATTCGCATTTTATTACAAAGTGCTACAAACACAAGTAGGTAAGGAAACACAATTTCAAGTAAAATAATAATTGTACTCAATTTATTATTACGTATCATACGAACTCTTCGTAACAATATTTATTATTTTAACTATACTTAGCGTTCATTTCTTTCTTGAGGATCGCCAGTCGCGTGAGGCAGGCGTCCCGCCATGCGCGGCGTTTTTGCAACTTATCCAAAGGGACCATCTCATTCAGCTGCTGGCAAATCTTGGCAGCACTCTTGCTTTGCGTCATTCGTGGGTTTTCGCCGAATGTCTCGCTCACGCTGTGTATTGTATCTCCATACCTTTAAACGATAAACACGAAAAAATCACACCAATATAAATTATTATCTATCTTCCTACCTACCTACTTGGAATCAATTTTTTTTTAAATAAATAAATAGATCATTACACACATTACAATCTTTAGCCCCAAAGTAAGCCATAGCTGGTGTTATGGCCTACCCACTAGATTTAGACTGATAGATATACTTACATAATATTTAATATACACATAATACAATATTATATTGAAAAACACCCAGACACCTGAAAACGTTCATGCTCATCACACGTAACATTTTCGAATTGTGGGAATCTAGCCTACCACCTCCTATCTAACCTACACCACGCAGACGGCAGGATCGCTACCTCTGTTGGACATACCATCCGTATGTCCAAGTTCAATCAAGCTCCTACCTACAGTAGTTTGTAAAAATATTTACATCATGAAGACATGATTAATTACCTCTCTATATAGCTCTCCATTCCTTCAGCGTTCAAATGCGCAGTTTCCAGCGAGCCAAGGAACGCGTACCGCATCCCCAAGCCTTCAGATATAACTTTGTCGACGTCCTTCACGTCAACGATGCCATCGTCTACCAGACGCCAGACTTCGTTCAGAATCGCATACCTGTAGGTGTAACTCAGTTATTCAAATAGTCGGCTTATGAATATTACAAATAGTACAGTAACATAACCCAAAAGAAAAAAGAGACAGACCAAAAATACGTTGGGCTGATGAAGAAGACCTAAGGACCATGTGTAAATACAACAACTGGCGTAGGGAGTCGAAGGACCGTGACAAGTGTGAGGAATATTGTGGTGGAGAAATATTGGTGGCCTTGGGGCTCAAGGCCACCAATATTTCTCCACCACAATACAAGGCTGTAGCGTATATGCTTAGGGAGGGTTAATACAGTAACCTCAGACAGTAACATAACGTCTGATTACGTAAGAAAAACGTATTTATCGTTATTGTAATAATTTTTTGCGAATTCTGCCCCCTGATTGGCTGACGTAAATCAGGGAACCAATCAGCGGGCAGAATTTGTAAACAATTACGAAACGACGAATACGTTTATCTTACACAATCTAATTAAGGGCTGTATTACATACTGAATGCGATTTAGCACGAAGCCATCGATTTCTCTTGACAGTGAAACGGGCTCCTGCCCAATCTCCAGCATGATTTCTCTCGTCTTCTTGGCCACTTCTGGCTTGGTCCATGGCGCTGGCACTATTTCAACCAATGGCACGTAGTATGGAGGGTTTACTGGGTGTGACACAACAACCTAAACAAATATAACAATTCTTTAGCGACGTATCGTAATTCGTAACGTTTTCCCCAAATCCCAACAACATACCTACAATTATGGCACTAGCCGAAAGGGACGCCGTTTGACCACCACAACCCATGACCACTTCCGACAACCGTCATCGGGCCGTCACCGATCGAGATTGATACCAATGTTGATACCTGGGTCGATCAACTTTTATTGGTCCGACGGTACACGCATCATGTCCCTGGACGATAATTAATAAATATTAAATCATAAAGAGTTAAATTGGTTTTAATTATATTCCTTTTATTAATATTTACTAGCATTATTGTGAACAATATTTTACTTGTTTTATTAATTTGTGCGTAGTTTCATGGTTGTCCAAGAAACTAAATGCAATTTTCCAGTACTATCACATTTGTCCCGAAATCACAATGCATTAACAAACTTCGCATCACGAAAAACATACTATCACGACCATAAATACCTAATACACTTCTTGTTTCATAAATATTGACAATACACAAGAAGTGTATTAGGTATTTAAATGGTCGTGATAGTATGTTTTTCGTGATGCGAAGTTTGTGTGGCTTGGGGACAAATGTGATAGTACTGGAAAATTGCATTTAATCTCTTGGACAACCATGAAACTACGCACAAATTAATAAAACAAGTAAAATATTGTTCACAATAATGCTAGTAAATATTAAAAGGAATATAATTAAAACCAATTTAACTCTTTATGATTTAATATATTTATTAATTATCGTTCAGGGACATGATGCGTGTACCGTCGGACCAATAAAAGTTGATCGACCCACCTACTGTTGACATTGATATGTACTATTCTTTCTATCGACTTTTCCTTCTGGTGGCATTACAAAATTCCACCTTATATAGGATTGAGATCATGATGACTTGACCAGTGCGCAGTGCTATATTTATTTATTAGCTTTTTCTGATGAGGAGAATGGACAACGACCTATAAGTACGTTGAAAATAAAGTTTGACGATAGAATACCTACAGGATAATAATATAATACATGGTTTGACCTTTTTGTGAGCTTATATCAACACAAACTGTGCTAATGATATATGGACTCATCATGGATTTCATTTTTCCGTCGATGCTCCAGACACCCTTATTTTTGTATATGGTAAAGAAATTTATAAATCGGCTTATTGGTTAATAGGTACCTGTGCTCTGTGCTTCAGTCCTTCCGAAAATAATGACGGCAATGTAGTGGAAGTGGAACTGGAAAGTATGGTCTTGTCGCTTACGACTTCATCTAAATCTTGGAATACTTTCTTTTTTAAGTCAAGGTTCTCTGGTACGCATTCCTGGACGAAAATTGCGTCTTTGACTGCAGTTGCTAAATCGGTAGATCCTGCAATTTATCAGTTTGTAAGGAAAGGTCAATAAGACACCATTAATTTCGCTTCTGATAATGGTTTAAATGTCGCCCTGCTGTATAATGATAATGAAACATAGGTATTTCCTTTCCTTATTATTTTGAAAGTCTGCTTTCAATAAGACAAAAATCTTTGTCTACCTAATAGATAAGTTTTCCCTCGGAGCATATTGCGCGCTTGAAGCTTATATTAATTATGTGTAATCCATTAATTCAATTGTGAATCAAGAAAACAACCTGATCTAAATAAGTATCATTATTATCCGTACAATAAATTCCGTACAAGAGGCCTTCACTCAGGTTATAACTTATAAGTATGTATCTATATTTAGATAAATCAAGATCTAAAATAATTGCGCCAAAGATTCAAGTACCTACCAAAGACTTGATACCTACATAGAAGTCTTTGGTACCTACTGGTATTTTTAAAGTTGACTTTCTATAGTAGATGAATACCAATAACAGTCCTAAATGGTTTTATACCAAAATCGGTATAAGCGATAACTAACACGCACCTTTAATGCATTGGAACTGCTCATCAGCATTGAGGTTACCACGCAAAAGACCATCCTTCTCCAAGGTTTTAAGTTGCACTTTAATGTCCTCCAACGCATCCGTGACTTGTTTAGGTACGATGTCGAAGATCGTCACCTGGTAGCCAACTGAAGCGAAGAGCATTGCCCATGATCTTCCAATCAGACCACTGAAAATAATTGTTTTTAAATCTAATACTTAGTTGTTTGTAGGTATATATTGCCTTGATAAGCACATAGCTACTTCTTTTGACGACCGAATGGGATAGCGGTAGCAATCTTGCCATCTCTTTGGAGGTCATAGGTTCGATCCCCACAAGTGAATGAATGATGAACGTGAATCTTTCGAATGTATCGACTATCGTATTTAAATTATGTATATTTATCAGATATCTAGTACCTAGTACCTACCCACAACACAAGCTATCGCTTACTTTGAGGCTAGATTGCGATGTTTAGTTATAATGTCCTTACTTATTGCCCGCGGGTTTTATAAAATTTTATGTTAATAATTTTTGTGAACGAGCTTATCGTAAGTAAAAATAATATTATAGTAGGTACCTAGTTTAGGTCAGAACTCATAGTTTATAGGTAAAAAATCTTTTGTCGCAAGTCACAACTCAATTACGAGTAGGTAATATTGAGTCTCTTCCAATGTCGCAGAATGTTAGCCGGTTCTAACTTCTATTCATGAAAACTACTTAGAGGTCAAGTTTTATAATACCTAAACCTTCATTGATAAAGTTGATTGCCTGCACATTATCATTTGTATAATTTAACCTTACAGACACTGAGATAAATCTTTCTTATAAGTAGGTACAGTGGGTTTATTATTTATGAACTCCTATCGTTTTGTTTTTTTTTATAAAAATAAAACAGTAGATGATAAGTTTTCGTAACTGAATCAGAAACATTGCAAGTATAATATATTTCTCATATAAAAAATCTCATGCCTCGTGTTACCAAACTCCTCCGAAACGGCTCGACTGATTTGTATGACATTTTCTGTGTTAGTGTGTTCGGTAGGTTTGAGAGTAGGTAGGTCGTAAGCTATTTTTTATATCCACAATTGCAAAACAAAGTTTACCGGGTCAGCAATAGTTTAATTATAATTTCTATTCTGAAATGAACTAATGACAAAATATTTACAGTTTTATTTACCTAATTTATTTTACTTATCAAGAAAAAAGTAGTTAACAGTCTTTATAGAAAACAATATTATAATTTGTTGTACTGTGTAGGTACATTTTAAACATCATTGCTCATTTATTAACAGATACGGTACCTACTTGAGAAAATCAAGCGAGTTAGTTATGAAACACTACCAAACAATCGATGATAAGGGTACCCAAGTAGCATAAGAAGCTGTATACGAGTGGTATTTAGGTTGATTTTTATACTTAAAGCTGCATTTGAGCCTGTATAAATGCTGTATAAGCGCTTTTACAGACCTTATAAGTGCAAAAAGGGCCCACATTATACGGCTTTTCGCGTTAGTGGAGCTGTATAATAGCTGTATACGCAATAAAGAAGCTGTATAGTAGTTTTATAAGATCTGTTATTCGGTGTATGGAGAAACCAATACACTCCAAGTAATATCTTATAAATATCTTAGAAAAATTAAAGTTTTAAATAGGATTTTGAAGATAGTTAGAAAATTATAAAAATAAACAAAAAACAAATTTCATACAAATATTATCAAATCAGAGTGCATTAATGGAAGGCGTGACACAATTTTATTTCAAAGTGAAACACGGTAAGTCAAGACAAATCTTAATCTGATGGTGTTAATTGGGTAAAGGTAAGTGCGAATAAAATTTTACTGTCAATGTGTGGTTGGTTATTGGCAAAATATTCATGCGCCAGTAGAATTATCAGGCAAATATTAAGAATATTAATAAATACGGTCCAAACACTTCTTACAAGTGTTTGTTTTAAAGATTATAAAATAAATTATATTTAAAATAACAGATTTTAGGACACAGTGATCATTATTTTAGCTAATAATCATGAAGCGGCTCAAGCAATTATTAAATATTGGTTTAATTCTATCTCAAAGATTGGTAAACATAAATCGTTCTAAAATGGCGGCAATTTTATACAGCTTAGACGATTTTTGGAGGGTATTATAGTCTTATTAGCTGTACTACGTAAGATTTGGATTATATAATACTGTTTTTGGTTTTTAATCAGCGTTACAAGATAATATATTTATTAATTAGGCTGTGTACGACTCTGGATTTATAACTTATAATTCTCTTTAGAGATCCGTGTAAAAAAATATTATCCCTAAGCAAGTTTTAATTTTGAAGTAGAATATTTTACAATTATTTTTTTCAAAGTCGAGGATCTATAATAATTATTATAATGTAAATGATTGTAGTGCGAGACTGAACCACTTCCACATGCATACCCTTAGCGATCGTCGCTGCATTGCCGATATGTCGTTCTTACATAAGCTTGTTAATGGAAACTTGGACGCGCCTACCTTGTTGCAAGCCTTATCTTTTTGTGCTGTATTAAAGAAACCAAGGATAATAACAAGAAAAACACAGGGATCGGAAATAGAAAGATACACACAAATAGAAACGACGAAACTAGAATAACCCTAAAATTAAGGCACCAATTTATTTAGGTCGATGGCAGTTAGATTGTTTGAATTTACTGAGCCGAGAGACATTTAAACGTTATGTGAATGAATCAAGAATTTTAAAATATCACTAAGTATAATATGTAATTTTAATAAAATTTAATTATTAAAAAAACTAGTTTATACTTTCCTTTGAAATAAACTGGTTACTAAACACTAATTTTAAATCGGCAGATGATAAAAAAAGAATAAGTGCAATTCGTTCGAACCTCTGAGAAATTGTTGAAAAGAAATTAAATAAAAAAACTGGCCAAGTGCGAGTCGGACTCGCGCTCGAAGGGTTCTGTACGATTAACAATAAAAATGGCAAAAAATCACGTTTGTTTTTTGTTGTAGCTCCCTCAATTTTATTTTATTCTGTTTTTAGTATTTGTTGTTATACAGCAACAGAAATACGCGTCATCTGTTAAAATTTCAACTATCTAACTATGATTGAAGAGCCGAGTGGTGACAGACGGACGGCGTTATTCCCATTTTTCACTTTTTTTATGGAACCTTAAAAACAGACAAGCGGATGGAGGAAGTCGCACCATAAGGGTTCCTTAATCCATTTTTACCATTTTGGTATGGAATTCTAAAATAGGTATATGCGCCGAATCAATTGAAGTCCTTTTGTTTTAAGAATTCTGATAAAAAATAAACTACTTTTATAACGCGGCATTTGAATTTTGGTGGCATAAGAAGCAGGTCGTAGGTATCTCGTATTACGTAGATAGTCTCGAAATAATTTTACGTACATATGTTTTGCGAAGCCTTTGCCATGCATATACCTTATTCCTTTTGGTTAGTAACTGGCAAGTAGTGTTGTTCAAGGAAAAATACAGAGAAAAAATATCTTGCTAAAACAAAAACAGCTTCCCACTGTTTTAATAAGAGCTCGTTTAAATGAAAACCGATTGACCGAATTACGAATTCTGGCTCTATTTACCAATTAGGTATATTGATTTATTGGAATGAAACGAAATGATGAATAAAGTTTCTTACCTGCCAACTATTCCAACCTTTTCAGTCTTGAACTTTGTCGCCATATTAAAAAAAATATTATTTGTTGATTTTTGTAAAAAAATAAGTAAATTGTGAGTGGTGACACGATATCCTTTGTACGCGGCAACTCACCGAATGGCAATGGTCCGTTAGTTTCGTCTCCGTGCAACCGCGGATCAATTAAATGTATCCAACTCTTTATTATCAATTCTCCATCAGCGAATAAACAACTATAAGTACCTACAGCATCATTGTAATAATACTATATGAAGTGTTTATGTATACATTTTCAGTTTTCAATTTGTTCCTTTCTGTGCTAATTGCCATGATTTTGAGTGTCATTATTGCATTTTTCTTTTATTTTTTCGAAGATCAATATACCTACCTAACTAACGCAAGGCAAGAGTAGGATTGAATCCCGTACTCCCGCCAGCGTATGTATCGAGGATACAGGCAATTTAAGTGGGCGCAAGCCCCATATAATCCCTGGATATCTCCTGACGATGGGGTGTGTTAGGCATTATTTCATTTTCTTTAATCTTTGAATAATAACCTTGAGTAGGATAGTAGGTGTTATAAATAAAATAAAGTTTTTGATGTAGTTTTACTTATATTCTATTTGTTACTTCTCCATAAATAAAATAACATTTAATAATTTTAAATTATCGCAAAATACAATAATTGGTTTAAGTGTGTGCTAGAAATGCACATTACAATAACACTGGTGCATATAGATAAGTAGTATTATTTATTTGTACAATTAATATTTAATTATTAGAATATTATTATATTCTAAAGATCTTGGAACTATGTCAAGTGTTTGGGCAACTGTTAAGACACTATAATTAAGTACTTAGCTAAATTTTTATTCTATACTAGTACTATAGCATTTATAAAAAAAATAGAACGAAAACGCATAAATATATATCAAACATTTGTTAAAATTTAATTTGATGGTAAGACTGTGTTTTCAAAATAATTTATTTATATTTTATGGAAGATTAGAAAATATCACAATAGTTTTAATCTACAAGGGCTATAATTTAAATAAATTTAATGAATACCAATCATAGATATTTTAACTAATACCAATCATATAATTTAAAATCGCAAAACATTAAAAATATATGTTCCGTTCCACGCCGTATTCAGCATGTCCACATTTAATTTATTGCAGCTACTTACTTACTATTTGTAAGAAAGTTCCGTAGTAGAAGAATTCGAGTTTATCTTAAAGTAGGTGTATATGTATATTAAAGAAAATAAAGAAAGGCAATAAAGTAAAATCTTAATAAATAACACACATATCAATTATAGAACTGTATTGTTGAAAAATGTTCAGTTGAACAACTAACTTTAATCTTTGATCACAACACTCAAAATACATAACCACTTGGAGTCTTTCATTTGTACATAGAAGGATTATTTATGTACTGATTAATTTTCACAAGCAGTTCCGGCGATCGCGTCAGTCGCTTTGATAGTGAATATCCTGTAATTGATCTCGTTGGGGTCAAGAGATTTGTATATGAACCGAGGCAGTTTGTCACTTAGCAGCCATAAATTTCCTTCGTCATCCACCTGTGAAAAAAAATTATTAGTAACTATTTAATAATATATGACTATGAGGGCGTTTTTTTGACCTCCGGGTCAGTCGGGGTAAGTTTCATTATATTGTACCATAGATTTATAAACATCGTCGCTAGCGGGACCTCTATGTATGGTACATTTTGTCAATAGTTTGATCGCCTGTCAATAATAACTCTCTAGGGTTCTATACTAAAATAGTAAAAGGTGAACCCTTATGGTGAGACTTTCTCCGTCCGTCTGCCCGGCCGTGTTAGATGCAGTTCGTCCCAAAGTTTTGCATTGCATACGACACTGCAGTACGCTCATCATCCTGAGACCTGAGACATCAGTTCTTAGGTCTCATTTTGCCCAGTAATCACATCAGCGTACGGTGCCTTACAATCCAGTATACAGTAATACATTACCGCTTCACGGTAAAAAAACAGCTATTTTGATCATCGTAATTGTAACCAAATTCTGTCCGCTGATTGGTTAAATCCGTTGTTTACATTTTTTCTTCCCAATCAAGTGGCAGAATTTGGCTACGTTGACGATTAGGTACATGCTTACATTTTTTCTATCATAATTGCCTAGCAGATTCTAAAATAATTTCTTGTGCCACCTAAATTCGTGAAAATATATTCGTACTTATGTTTCAATGTCCTGAACTTAAATGTTACATTTTAAAATTCGTACAAAAACAAGTAATGGTTTTTAAGGCCGGGCTTCGTTCCATGTCGTTTCATAATTCATTGACGATTGAAGTACCTAGTTTTAAGTCAAAATCACATTGTATTAAGTTACCTTCAAGTCGTTCAAAAATTCAAACTGAATGGGATCGCTGAAGAGCAGTGGATTGTTTTCAGGAGTGTAAGGTTTATTTGAATTCCAACATCCGATTCCGTCCCGGTTTACCTGTAAAAAAATTTTTAACGGTGAATACAAATACAATGTTGAAAGATCAACCCATAGGTACTGCATAATAAAACAATAAACTCAGTATTATTTCATTTTATATAGCGTATTAGCAGTTTAATTCTCATTTAATCATAGACTCGTGTAGGTTTTATTTATATGACGTTTATTATACATGTATGTTTGGATGTTTGAATACGCCACCACTTCTGAATCAAGTAGGCTGGTAATGTAGACAGTTTATAATCTGGACTAGCTTGCTATAACAAAATTCCATGAAAATAAGGAAGAAAAGGTAAGAGTATAAAGTCAGGGTAAGGCTAAGGGAACGGGTAACTTTTTTACTACGAGAAAGTCTGTACCTATACTGCGATATTTCTGAGAAACTTGAATTAACGCGAGCGGAGACGCAGGTATAACCATTGTATACAAGTGATAATACTCGCGTAGTATATACAGCTACATGATTATCTGATCAAAAGTGAATTAAACTGTTATTAATACAAATCCTATTATTATATCTGATTTTACTGGCTCTAAGTGAGCGCGTTTCAATAATATTTGACTGCATCGTTTTAATTTCAGATGCTAGCTAAAGTATGGCAACTAAAGTAAGATTTAAGTTGAAACTCAATACAAATAAGATCAGAATCTAATTTGCGAAATAAAATAAATTTAAATTTGGCGAGCTAATTTTACCCAGTCCATAATATTGATTTATAACATTTTATGCGGTTAATGGTTTCTATTACAATCTGGAAAAGAATAATTGTCAGTTGAGTACCTGTGTGTAGAACAGCACACTTGTGTTGGTGTCATAGTAGCTGGCGGAAGACTGGCTTTTTTCACCACGGTCTCCTAAAAGCTAAAAAAGTTTTGGTCTTAATTATGTTCTGAATGTGAATACAAATATTTTATTCGGACGGCTTTTTTTCGATCTGCTACAGCGAGAATAAAGTAAATGGACAAAATTGTACAAAAAGACACAGTAGCAAGTAGCAACCTGTAAAACCTGTGATGTGTTTTAATTTTGTCGATATTGCACTGAAGAGAACATTATACCTACCTATAGTTTTTAGTTACTAAAAAGTAGGTATTTAAATTACCAAAAATATCAAAATAAGTACCTATTGTGAAAAAATCCAATTTAGGGCACTCAATATTTTCATCAAAAATAACAGGTACACTGCTCAGAAACTGAAAACTCAAAATTCCTGTATAACGAACAATTAGGTTTCATCTATTTATCTAGGTACATAATATAGAAGTAGGTATATTATGTATTTGTGCTTGTGACACAAGTATTGTGTATCTAACTTCATCATGTACATATTTGCGTTATTAAAATAAACAAAAGAATAATGGTGCTGCTAATAAAAGCTAATAAAATAAGTTTCGTTATGTTTACTAATGCAATTCGCTATGTTCAACTATGAACGGTGCCAAAACGGTACTTAAGAGTCAACTTTAGTATTCAAACCTTGAAATCGTTGAACGCCTCGTCTTTGTCAATGTGTGTATAGTTTCTGAGTAGCTCAGTGGAGACGCAGAATTCCTTCGTACTGGAGAATGCATGGAAGAACATAGTACGGAATCTGAAAACAAACATTTGAAAAGTATTAAGAAGCTGCTAAAATTGTTCTCTTCAGAAGTTGCTGCACCAACGGTATTCCGTAAGTATTGTTTCTTGTATATTTTAGTTGCCTGGACAAAATTGTGCTCCATTACAAAGTACCTATAGATCGCAACCTTATGACCAGAATAAACAATTGAGCAAATTACATAATTTTGAAGAGTATAATTATTATTTCAAATCCAAAAAATCTGGGTTAACAAATGCAGGTAGGTATTACTACTATAACAAGGATATGTAAATCGCCTTCTTACAGATAATAAATCTTAATGTTTTTAGGCATTTTAATAAGTAGAGCGTATTAAGTAAGTACTAGCACATGACCGAAACGTGCCACGAAGCAATCAAGGTCCAAAAATACGTGATCCACTCACCCGTTCTCTCGAGGTTCTGACAATGCCAGGGCGAATACTCCATCAGTCCAGTGGAACTCGATTCCACCAACGCTGTAAGTGCCAGCTAAGGGTTCGAAGTGGAAATAGTGGTGGCTCACACGCCAGGAATCGTCCTGCTTCAGACTGTACACGACTACTCCGTAAGCTCCCAAGTCAGGTATGTAGGCAAAAGCGTTGTCGCATGTGTCCTTGTCTACGTCGACGACCTGGAAAAGTTGGAGTTTTCATTTAAACAAAGCACTACCAGAGAAATTATTTAGAAATTAAAAAACACTACTGCCCTGTGGTAAAATGACTTTTTCCAAAAAAATATGGCCTATGTTACTCGGAATGATGTAAGGATTCTAATTTCTAACGATACTCCATATGTCCAAATCTATTACGCCGTTCGGAGCTTATGGTGGAATAAAGAAACTCACATGCATAAACCCTAAAAACATTACACTCCTTTTTTGGACAGTCGTGTAAAAAGGCAAATAGATATAGACTGCTGGCTACACGTAATTTTCGACGATAAACCTCATAAAAAGAAAAAGTTGTAGTAGTAGGTATAAACTTTGACGTCATTCAAACAATCGCTGCTTATAAATACGAGTTGTCAATAAATTATATCGAAATGCGGTAGTGGACATGGAAGCCTGATTTTAATGTAGCGAAAACTTAATTTATATGTCAAGTCAACAAAATGGAAACAATTTTCACGATTTAATAAATCAGTGAGAATTCACTGCAAGTGAAAACTGAAATTAAAAGAAAGTATCGATATCATAACAAACCTTACTTGGAATGGAAGTAGGCGTTACTTTACGGAAATTCATAATTAGCAGGACAGATTAATTTGTTTGGTCAACGTATCGGTCAATAATTAATTTGCTTGTTTGGTGTCGGGACGAAACGTGCGTCGAAGAAAGTGTTTGAAGACTTGTTTGTGGTTTTTCATGTGGGCGGTGTTCTTGCATATCGAACCATTGCCTACAGATTTTTTTGAAGTAGCGGATTATAGCTATTAGCAAACCAAATTAATCTGTCCTGCTTAACTAAATTTAAAAAAAAAAATACAGCTTTAAAATTGCTTTAAAATGAAAAAATCGAGTTTTATTTTTCTACAATTTTAAATGCAAAGTTTTTTAAACATAATATAATGGGCAAACTTGTAGGTAATTTTTTTTCTTTATAATGTGTTTATTTGAATATATCTTCTCCAAAGTTATATAATAGGCATGTCTTAAACTTAACCAGTCAATATAGCTTAATACTAGCTACTTATTAAGTACAATTACCGTAGTTACGAAAACTACGGTCTTTTGCAACGGTCACATAATACTCAGTAAACAAACACAATAAGTACATTTAATGTTATCGTCAAAACCCATAAATGTCAGCATGATACACAGATAATTACGAGAATAAAGCATTCATAACGAAATAAATTAATTAAAGCATGGCTATTGGAACTTCTAGGACCTAAAAATTTCTTTTTACCCAGATAAGTAACCAAAGTAATAAATAATTTGAAATACAGTAGAAACCCGATTAAACAGACTATAATTGATGTCGTTTATAGGCATTCGGATAATCTTAAATCCGGATAACCGAATGTGTGGGCAAAAGCGGGTTTTATAATACGGATTTTCCCTATCCAACATAGAAATTTGACTTTAGTTTCATACAAGTTCTAGCAAATTTCTATCTCGGATAGCGCGAATCTGGCTTGGATAGATTATTTATTAATTTTGGCTGTTTAGAAAAATTAACAATACACTTCTAAAAATTCACATATCGGTTTCTTCATATTTTTTTATGGGAATTGGTCGCGGTAGCTAGTTTGGATAATCCGTATAACCGAGGGCCGGATAATCTTGTTTTACTGTACGTTAAATTTACTTACCACGTTAGCGAAGAAAGAGTCCTCCTTCATATCAGTCACCTTGAAGTAGTAACGGTGAAGTAATTGGTCAGTGTTCAAGTCGAATATAGCTAAAGACGGTCCGTTAACTTGATTTGGAGTTCCTTAAATAGAAAACAGTATAAATGATAGCTACTTTCGAAGGAATTTGACTTGTCGCCAAGTGATAGCTTTCTTTAAAAAGATGCTCTATGTATACAGAAACATACTTTCTCTTAAGAGAGAATGCCTCATTATACTTTTCCTTATACAAAATTATTTCCCTAAACGTTGGCAGATTAACGAGTCAAGATATGTTGTGTACGTGCGCGTTCATATAAGTAAAATATAGACTGAATATATAACATAGATACCTAAAATGTCAGCCAATCCTGTATCCATGACCCACAATCTGTCACAAGCATCAACAAACACTCTAAACACTGATACAATAGAGCTGTTCGATGGTATTGATGTCGCGGTATCAGCAACAAGGTTGTCTTTCAAAGACGGATAGGGTTTCAATGGTTGGTCTTGTGGTCCATCGATATCGACATAATTCAGTGAAGAGGCAACTCCATTCTTCCACCTGGGCACAGTAACGAAAACTTTGTTCTTCCATCTCGCTAAGCCCAGAGGGAGATTGTTAGCAGGAACGAAGATTTTATCGTTGATTGCGGTCTCCCTTTGTGCTGGTGAATCCCATACATAGTCCACTTCTTTCCACGCGAAGCGTAATTGTGGCTGTGGACCTGCCGCTCTACAGCTTACCACTACTGTGAGAGCAAAAACTAAGCTTATTGCCCTCATTTTCCGCCTGTAACAATGAAGTGTGAAAATAATAACATTCGTGACATGCAACAAATATTTTTGTTATATTTAAACAAGATAATAAACCTAATTTCACGCTCTTATAAAATTCCCATGTGATGAGTAAATTTTATAACGAAGCTATGACAATAGCCCGTTAGATGCCGTCATCCGGTACAGTAGCAATTAGAGCTGCTAAAAATTCAACATACTTATACATAATATTATGCGCCAATTTAACTACATAAATCCCAGCAATGAACAACAAAGAAGATCCGGGGACTAATCAGGCTGTTATAAATAATAGTACTATATAAAAAGTTACATGCTAAAGTTTTGTATGGGATTTTGGGTAAATTTCCATAATTTAGTGTTTTTGAAAGCCTGCGGTGACGTCGTGAGGAGACTGCTTGACGTCATTTATTTCCCCGTATTTTATGTGGGTTTTTGTGCCCGTCTCTATTGAATATTGGCACTTTTTATACACATCGCTATAGCTAGAACAGTTGACCTTTACAACCAAGCTAAGATTTAGGTATATTTAACGATTTATATCTTTTACAATCAAGATGGGAAATATTAAGTCCAAAACGTGCACAAACACCATTAAACTAGGTAGATCGTCACTATTTTATACAAATTAGTTTGATGAAACATAGTTTTTAGTCAGTATTTGGTTCACGCTATTTGGTTTATCACCTTTGCCATATTCAAACTTCAAATAGAGTTTTGAACTATTGTAAAAATAGTTCAAACCTCTATTTGAAGTATTGTTGGTTTAGCAACGGTAATAGTACCTATCTATTGTTGGTTTAGCAACGGTAATGACAGTAAGTATAATACAGAGCGCTCCAGACTGCAAGTAACAATTATTCGCAGTTCGCTCACGTTTTTGCAGATGGTCTTATTATTGGGAAACGCTTGGTGCATCGAGAAGCCTTCCTATCTCTGAACAGATCTGCCTTGTTATGTCTGCCATGAGAACTGTGACAATGGCTGTTGCACAACAACGTATTGAACGAGATGGAACAAAATATAATTAATTAATACGCTTTATATTATCGTTGTTACGGTTAACCGGCCACTATAATTTGATTCTAATTGATAAATACTGACAGTAAATCAATCATTATTCTTGAAATTAGTCTTATTATGGTGTAATCACCTACCTCTCAGCTACTAATTTCTGTTGAAATCATGCAATCGGTAAATGAAAATTTCCAATGAAACCAAAATGTTTCAATGTGTATTTATTTTAGGATTGTGAATGTAATGAAAGTGGCAATTTCTTAATGAAACTACTAACTGTCAATTATTTATCTGACTCTTCATAACTGCTTGTATTTGTATCTTGAATCTTGAATCGAATTTAAACCTAAAACATTCCCGGTTTTTAACATCATCATTTTATTTGTAGCCTCTCCCTATGGGGAGTTGAGTATGTTTAAATTCCAAAGTTTATTAAATACTTTATCTAGAAGGTTTTAATTATAGTATTTTTATATAGTTACGAGTTAAAGTATCCTGAAAAAAGCTTTCTATTTGGATAAAAAATGATAGAAGGTTTTTAAAATGTTTACGAACTTACGGTACTATTTTAATGTTGTGTATTGCCGCTGGCATTAAAACTAGTTATTCTCATAATAATTCATCAGACCTAGCTATATCACGAATGATAAGGGAAGGGAATGTCAATTAATCGTGACTTTTTGCCTTGATTCGTTCAAGGTCTAAGGTACTCGCAGGTATGAATAGAACGCAAGCTAATCTTCATAGGCATTATGCATTAATAATTAAAAACTGAAGCGCAGAAATGTTTATATAATCTGATTAAATACAAGCTGGACAAAAGGTAATTAAAGAAGTAGAGCCAAGGCTGGGTCTACATCAATGTGTGAAAACGCATGACGCACTAGCTATTTTTTATTGGTAGACCGTACCATTGAAGATTTTTTTTTATTGGTGGAAAACCAATTGGTGAAATACTGCATTATTAAATGAAGATAGCTTAATTTCTATAGCTAAGCTCATTTTATTAAGAAATCGACTTGACAATTGAGTTTTGACTTCGACCTCCTAAAATTAAAAAATTTTAAGGAGCACATCACGGGTGTGCCCGCAAAATTCAATTTTTTTGTGGTTTTTCGCGATTTTTAATATGATAAGACAATAGGCTTATGGCAGTCAAATTGCGATAATCCCAATATCATCTTCACGTGTTTATATAAAAATCTCTGCTCGAAAGTGTCGAGTTAAAGAAATTAGTTCGAGATTTGCGAGTTACTCACATAAAACTGGATACTCGAACTCATTTCCTAGGATACACATTTTTATGCAAAGATTTAGATACAATTATGTACAGATAATACTGCCATTCTCGCAAATTGACTGTTATAAACCTCTGATGTGTAATTAGCGTACAAATTGCAAAAATCCACGAAAATTTTAAGTTTCGCGGGCAGAGTCGTTGATTTCGCCTTAAAAGCTTGTAGGCAAAGAGTGATTTGCATCTCCTATTGAATTAGCTACATATTATGAAATACAATTGATTTTTGACTTCGATTTCCTAAAATTAAAGTGTTTTTTTTAATGCTTGTTGTAGGCAAAGAGTGATTTGCATCTCCTATTAAATTAGCCACAGATACAGAGCAAGTCATGTTGTCAATTATGTGAACAGAAATCCTATTTCATTCATTCGATATTGTTGGATATAAATTCAAGGTGTTTGGGAAATAAATAGGTATTTGCTATCATTTATTTCGTAGATTACGTGCTTACATTTAAGCGTGGTGACTTCCTGCATTCGCCAGCTATTTTAGCATTTTTTTTTTATTGACAGTACGTAGGTATACTTTCTACACTTAGGAATTGTATTAAATAAATCATTTAAATTAAGACGGAAATAAGTACAAATTAGTGTTAGGGGATATAATATGGTACTACGCTAGTACCTAACGGACAAGGTGGTATAAGTTATAACTAAGTAGATGCATCTTCAGTGAAAGAGTATAAGGCTACATCAGTAAAATAATAATTAGGATTTAGGTAGGTACCTTAGTTCTTTGTAATTGTGTCCTTCCAATGAAAATCGATCTTCAGAAAAACATTGATCAAGTAGGTAGCTAAATACTGATAACGTCATTGAATATGTTGCATGCATTCATAATAAATTATTCACTGGAATTTGTCCGGTTCATGCATTAAAATGTGACACTATTTTTACTTTGCATTATTTTATGCAGATGAATATTTATTTTTATGTTTATTAGAAAAGTAAAACATTCGTTTTATTAACCTAACATAATATTTTTTACTACTCTACATAATACATTAAAAACAGATATTCATAAGTGTTAATCAGATTCTGAGCGGTTTTTTCGAAACGAACTCAAACGACCGGTAAAGTTTTTTAAATTACGAAGTACCTACTATGCAAGGTCAAGTTCTTAAACTCCTGCTCTTTTCAGCGAAAAGGAAAATTACTTATACTCATAACTCAATGGATCTCTACGAGTAAAGCTGGATAATTAAGCAAACTTATTTGGGTTGAATCACAGATTTTAGGTTTAATGTCCAAATTAGTATTTTGTATTGTTACTAAAAACTTTTCTTCTAAGATTAAAATAAGAGATTTATGACCATAAAATGAAATATAAGGAATTAAAAGTCTTCCTTGAGAGATCTTATAGGATGTAAGTATTTCACGATTGTAGATACTTTTTTACTTACTATGTACTCGTATGCACTTGATTTTGTAGTGTTAGGTATTTAAAAATACTGTAAAGTAATTTATTTAACAGTAATACCTAATAATATACGTTAATGAATTAACAAAAAAACTGACTTCAACTCTCATCAAACAAGATACTGTTGAATACATCCTTTCCAATTAAAAATTTAAGACTTATATGGTGTATGGTTTTCTGTTGGATACCATTATCAAAACTGGACTAAATTGAAATGGGATCATAGTTACGTAAAGTGTCAACTTTCTAGTAAAAAAAGAATCATCAAAATCGATTCACCCAGTCAAAAGTTACGAGGTAACGACATTAAAAAATGTTTAAAAAAAAAATACAGTCGAATTAAGGAGAAGGTCCTTAGGTATTTGAAGTCTTTTGAAAATCTTACCTTGTAAAATGAACCTATTTATTAGAAAATACGATGTCTTGATTCTACTAACAGATACTCAGCAGCACTCATTATTTAAGATTGATGCATCCATAATACTGCACTAATTATGCAAAAAAAGTTTACTTATAAACGACTTACATGTAAAGGTTTCCCGCGTGAGGTCAGTGGCGACCGGTTCAGCGGGGCCGCGTTCACAGACTAAACAGTTTGAGGCCTTCGCAGGCTTTTTATTTGCTTGCTCCTGTACTACAAAATGTTCCAACGGTCTTATGTATTTACAGGATATTTTGAAGAAAAAGTTTAATTGGGTACGGTATATTATTGTTGCTGAATGTAAGGATTTTGAACTATCCAGTTTATGTTTAATATCAGGTATCGCTTACTCGCATTTACTAATAATAAACCAACGAGTCGTAAAGTATAATTAATGTACAAAGTCACAGATTAGTTTAGTTCCGACGCCACCGGATTTAAAAATTAAGTAAATAATAATAATTAGGTAGGTATAAAAGAGCTTTAATTCGACCGATCTGCATGCGTCCGCTTTTACTATACGTAAGTTTTTATGGCAATTCATTTCAAATATATTCCGTTAAGTTTCGTTACGTAACCAAAATAGAGTTTCTCTATAAGGCAGATAAAATATGTACCTATTTATGAAAGAGTTATATCTGTTTCTCAAATAATATTTGCCTAAACCAAAGAGCTCGTGATGAATAGTAATTTTATCAAATTAGGTAAACACACGATTCGTGATATTTTCAATTTCTTTAATTGGCGTGTTATTGTACTTACGCTCGTATGCAAATTCTGGAAGACTTCACTGTTGACTGCAAGTACCGATTATGTACAAATAGTAAGTTGAATAAACGCGTTAGTCGCAGGTATTGGTCGTATAAGTATCTAATTGTGAGTATTACTATGTCAAGTTTAAGCGCGATTGCGCGATCACTGTTGTGAATTCGATTCGGTAATTCAAGGCTCATCACTGTGATCCACGTATCCGCTGGACCGTTGTCCGCTGTCCATTTATAAGCACTATTTAGGTACTCTCACAATAGTTAGTTGGACACGCTGGCTACATATTATAAAACCAACAGGATATCATGTAGGTACTTAATAGAAGATATCCGCGGCTTCGCATGCATTTTTAGTTTTCCCTATTCCCACGGAAATCATCGATTTATCCGTACTAAAAAGTAGTATGTCAATTTATTATATTTATATTTATATCCTACTAGCTGTTGCCCGCGGCTCCGCCCGCGTGAATTACGGTTTTTTTTTACATAATATACCTTCCTACTTAAATTCCTTGATTTTTCGCGGGATTCTGGTGTGATGTTGAACAGAAACCTGTTCTTACTTTACACGGGTTATCTTGTAGTGATTTTGAAAACTCCTTTTTCTTACTAATAATATAAAGTTTCATTAATACGTAGTTGAAAAATCAAAAGGACGATTTTAACTGTCGATATTTCGACCCAGTGCCACAGGTCGTGGTCACTACGTGACCACGACTTGTACCAATGTATCGAAATATCGACAGTTAAAATCGTCCTTTTCCAATTCATTGTGATTTTTATTCTGAAACCACGAAATAGGTCAAAAATCATTAAACCATGTGGTAATTTTTATTCTGAAACCACGAAATATGTCAAATATCATTAAACCATGTGGAAAGTTGTACTGGTGGTAGAACTCTTCTTTCAGAGTTCGGCCGGGTAGGTACCACTGGGATAAAATACTCTACTAACAATATTCCCCAGCCCAACATAATAATTATAAGAGTCTTTTAAAAATCTTTGCTTCATATCAATACAATCCAAAACATCAGAATGGGCAATGGCTATATATTTCTTTACGTATAAGAGATGACAGTCAGTCGGTTAGGATCGATAAGACCTAAGAGTTAAAAATATTTGTGAACCATTATCTTACCCTTTCCATATTGCGGATGATAAAGACGCGGCACTCCGGGAATGTCGACAGAAGTAAAAACTTGTCTTAACAGTGCCATCTTAATATAAAGTCAGGAAACAGTAAATAACATGACAGTTAATTTTTATTTAAAAAAATTCGGTAGTACCTATCTCAGAGTTTTACATTCAAGTTCCACATAAATTGTAGAGATGGCGCTATACGGTATAACGTAGCGATAACGCCAGTTACATGATTTTTGTTCACCCTAAAAGTGAAAAATTTGAAACCATACAAAATCTCCTGCTAAGCCTTTGTATTTACGGCTGTAAGGGTACTCCAGTCTTACTTGAGCCCTACGTCCTAGCCCTAGGTTCTTTGTGCATTCCGAGTTTCAAGTCACCTACCTACTTGAACTTAGCGCTAAAGGTTCTGATGTCTGTAATTTCTGAACTACAAAAGTGATGATGATAAGATTTGTATGGAATAATTTTTAAAGAACCTCCTTTCTAACAAAAAAAGAATGAATGGAATCGGACAGCGCGTTAATGAATTATAACTAAAAAACGTTTGGACTTTGATGCCGTCTTCCAGGGAAACCATGATGTATTTCGGGACAAAAAGTATCCTATGTCCTACCTCGGGGTATGAACTATAATCATGTCAAGTTTCATTTAAATCCATCCAGCGGATTAGCCGTGATGCCCGGTCGTGAAACAGACAGACAGACAGACAGACAGACAGACAGACAGACAGACAAAAATTAAACAAATTACTGTTTTGGCTTCACTATCGACTAAATAGTGTCCTCCAACAAAAATTTTCAAAATATCTTCAATGTACAGAATTCGACCCTTTACAGTTTTATTATAAGTATAGATACCTTTAAACGAGCAATTCTTGTATATATGTATATATTCTTAATATATATAAATCTCGTGTCACAATGTTTGTCCTCAATGGACTCCTAAACTACTGAACCGATTTAGTTCAAACTTCGTGAATATCTGTCATTTGGTCCAACTTAAAAGATAGAATAGTTTTTATCCCACGTGGACGAAGTCGCGGGAATCAGCTAGTATTTCTATATAATCTGAATCTCGGAAACGGCTCGAACGATTTTCATGAAATTTAGTATTAAAAAAAATATGACTCCTGCTACCATCTATTTGCCAGTAGTTATACTTCCGAGCGAAGCTCTGTCACCCAGATATTGTATAGTTATACTTCATGTTTTAAATGTTACTGTGACATATATTTCATGCACTTTGTTTTTGTATGTCAGTCAGTTAAATGTTCATCCCTTTTATCCCGTACTCCCTATCCACGCGCACATAAATGCTGACTCACAACACGTAAAAAATCTTGAAAGCTACGCTGGTAGAAAATCTGAAATTGCTATTTCTACCGCTTTTTCTGCAATAAAATATTAAATAAATAAATAATTTTAGGACGAAATCTATCTTCATTCCAACTTTCAGGCAAAAATATTCAGTAGTGGTGTGTAATACGAAAAAAGTAGCGGCGTGAAGGAATATATTTTCTCCCCCCTGAAAATGCGTTTTTACAATTTTCGCGGAAACCATTGATTTTCCCATGATAAAAAGAAGCCGATGTATTATTCCAGGATAAAACGGAGTATTTATCCCACATGGATTATCGTTTTGCCCTATGATCATAGAAACAATTGATTTTCCCCAGAAAAAAAGGCACCCCTAGACCTCCTGTGTGCCAAATTTGGAGTCTCTAGGGCCAGCGGTTTGGGCTGTGCCTTTATATGTCAGTCAGTTTATTTAGATCACATTTTTAAGGTTCCGTACCCAAATGGTAAAAAAGGAACCCTATTACGGAGTTTTTTCTTGTCTGTGTTATTTAGCTGCGCTTATGTTATTTATTAGCGCTTAAATAAATGCTGTTCAAAATGTTTACTCGCATTTTCTAAGCTTTTTAATATGAAAAACTAATGAGTTCATAACCAATACGTATCATTTTTTAATAAAAAATCATTGCTATTAAAATTATTTAGGCGCAAGTTGTTATGCCGATATTATGCCTCTCGCAAGTTTTCTGATCATAAAAATTAAACGATTGTAAAGACATAATTATAAGCTTTAATATGACGTACTGTTTGTCGATGGCCATGAATATTTTTTTTTCAGGGCACAGCTCCATATAAGTTTCGGTCATGTTGTTGTTTGCTGTTAGTTTTTTGAGAGGTCGGTCTAGGACCAGAATTAATATAGGTATCATATTTGAACTTATTAATTTATCCCTACTTTTAAATGTAATAAGTATAAATATTACTTGCATATAAATAAAACTTTAAATGTTAATTTAGGTCCGTCGCCTATGCTTAGGTTGGTTATGTTCATCACAATTTGATTGGTAGGTACTATTTGACAAATTGAAAATATTTTTTACAATTCGCTAACTATTCATTCAATTATTAATTTCAAGTAGTTGGCAACGACGCTAAGACTTACGACGACTCAACGGTCGTAACTCGTAATGCTTCTTATTTGATTGAATTTAAAGACTAACTTTAAAGTAACTAATAACAGATACCAATAACAGATACTAATAACAGATAGTGGAAATAATTAATCAATAATTAGTGTAGACCGATTTATTACCTTCGAGTGCGACGGTATTTTTTTTATAATTAGATGTGATTTAGATTGATTTTAATACTTGAAGTTGAGCAGTGACGTGACAAGGAACACTCTAATTACGTTTATTACAAATTAATTTTTCTAATTAGCTTTTTATAAGTATTTAATTTTCTATGTCTCGGTCATGAGCAGAGTACCTACAATTAAGTTTTAGGTATCTGTTCTAGTCTGTGACTTCACTTAAATAAGGTACGAGTAATTTCCATCATCGGAAACTTCAACTTGCAGCATATCAATCTCTATTGATTCTTTAAATTATCCATATGTACATTTCTTTATATTATCCATATGTATGCTCTACATTCAAGGCATGCGAGCACCCACCTACTACAGATATTTTCGTTTTAAGACAGTTGTACAATGTACCTACAGGTAGACCATTGAGTGAAAAGCTAAAGATCCATTCATTTCCTAATCTTAATGTTGCCTGGCAGAGATCTTTCTGATCTTCTGAGAGACTGCTGATCTTTCGTGATGAGGCCGCTTTTTGCACCTATAAGAGTACGTACCTGTCAGAAACTTGTGCTGCTTGTGTTCTGTTTTACATTATATTTCTTGTGTGGTGACCAAATAAAGAGTATTAACAAAATCAATAAACCTATTTCTATAGGAGAAACATACTAGGATACTAAATTCTTTTGATTACAAATGAAAATAATATAAATCCATACAAAGGCGGATTATTTTGTATTGTTATTTTGTTTTCATTTCTTTTTTTTTGTGTGTTATTACCTACTTAGTAAGTAACTAACCTTTTCTTTCTAAAGCTTAAAGTCATATATATGACAGAAAATCCCAGGAGGTATAAAAATAGCAGAAACTTGAATTAAACATTTATGAGTTTCCCATATCCGTCATCCCTCATCTGCCGTCTCTTAATAGTTAGGTAATACGTTCCAAATCTAGATAATACTAAAAAAATAGAGATATCATTTTGTCCAAAAACGTAGTACCTACCTACCTATACTGTCAAAATATAATGTTGTAAACAACCGAACAATTATATTAAATTTTATTCAATATCTGGGTGACTACAGCTACTCACCAATAGATGGCAGCAGGAGTCTTCATTTTTTACTTACCTTTACTGTAATAGTTTTACTTTTCGCCAATAGATGTCAGGCAGAGTAATATTTTTTTTGTAAATTCGACATTTTCTAAAAATAAATCTTACTTAGCTAGATCGATTTATCGCCCCCAAAATTTTATGAAAATCGTTTGAGCCGTTCCCGAGATTCAGATTATATAGAAATATATGTATATATATATAGATATATATTTACAAGAATTGCTCGTTTAAAGGTATGATGATGAGATATAACAATATCAAGAGAATTATTGTCTTCACCATGTTGCAGAACAAACACTTCTGTAGGCTTCTGTATATTTTGCGACCCTACATTTGATTCTAAACAACGTTTGTGAAAATTACGTTTGGTTAGTTATGATAAGAATAACCATAACAAGTAGCACAGATAATTCAAACACAAGTAGTTTTTAAACATTGCTAATTCTTTCTTGATACTCTTTCCATGGTATTCACAATGTCGCTCCAATACTTCTCCAAAAAGTCTCTTCCAAATCATCGCAAGTTTATAAGATAACTTGCGATGATTGTGTGTGTAAAAAAAACTATAACAATTTTTTTTGTTAATTTTGAACGAATTAAAGATCCAGATAATTTGACTTAGCGCAACCTTGCTCGTGGGAAAGGTATTCCTTAATTGAGAATAGAACCAAAACTGCAACAAAGAATTCGTGACAACCAACCGCTCTAGCCCTGACCCAAGCACTAATTAATGCAACTAAAATATTTACTTTGAATTCCCTCACCACAAACGCCTGCGTTAAAATTAATCAAATGATGACATTAGTTAAACAGTAAACTTCTATTGGTTTTAGTCAGGCGCGTATAGTAGATATAACCTTATTTCAATTTTATGGTTAAGCTTTAATTTTTCTCCTATATACATAAGATAAGAAAAAATAAAATTAAAAGACACTATAATCCTTTCCTATTAATACTATTTCTGGCTAAATCGGTTAAGTAGGTTTTATTATATGTGCGTATAATTTTAGATTTGACATGCGCATACTTCTTTTCTAAAAGAATGAGTATTGAACAATATTTACTAGTTTAACTGAGTATTAACTGCACATTCTAAAGGAAAAAATCGAGGTGTGATAATCGTGAAAATGTGGTAGGTACGTTATTATTTAATTGATTTATGAAGTGGTGTAGGTACCTACAGAAAGGCGGTAGCTGCCTAAACAGATTTTTTTATCATTTTATTCTTAGAAGCTAACTAACGATGTAAGTAGCCTAGTATTTACGTATACGCTGCTGTCACAGTTCATAGATAACTGACTCATATTGCAAATAAGGAACAAAAGGTATATACTTAATATTATGTTAGTTATAGCCTATAGTAATAAATTCTGCCTCCTATACTGGGTTCCGGGACTACCTCAGGTCGCTCTACATTTTAAGGTTCTGTACGAAAATGGTAAACATGAAACCCTTTGAAAAGTAAATAGCTAACTAATTGTTATTTGTTTAGCGGTGAAGGAAAACATCGTAAAGAAACCTAAACCCTGAGATTTCACCATAAGAAAAGGTGTGTTAACTGTAAAGCCTGCCAATCGTTATAAGATGACTAGCGCGATAAGCTATGACCACAATAAAATCCCTATCATTCTGAAGAAGACTTGAGGAGTCGTGCAGCTCAATGTAAGGAATGTTTACAATTAGATTAAGTATTATAGGTACGGATTATGGATAGGAATCTCCTGTAAACAAGACACTCCTGTGTAGCAGAGCGCGAGTAAAAGCGCGCGTCCAACCGCGACCGAGCGTTGATCTCTGCGCGTGCGCACACAACTGTCTCTAGGTATACCTGTATTATCGGAACATAATATAATTATTGATGACCACAATCAACAAATTATTTGGAATAATAAAAAAATATTATATAAAACACGTTAGTATAAATTGGTTCTTTAATTAAATTAAATAGATTCTGACATAAAAATAATATTTACTAATACTTATTTACAATTATATCGCACGTCCTAAAAAACTAAAATTCCTACAGTATTAAGAAATAAATAATAATTTTCTGCTGTACAAAATTATATCTGTAAGGTCAGATTTCCAGAAATGCAAATTATACGATTAAATTAATACATAGGTGATAGGATGTAACTTTAGTACCTAGTTTTTACTCGTATAAAGGTATTTCATACCAGCCATTGCAATGTACAGAACTCTCATTTCATTAGAATTAAAACCTATATATAACGTCTAAATACTAATGTTATTTACACTTATTCGAAATGCAATCATGTATGTTAACTAATATTACACGACTTTGGCGAAAAAACTCGCGTCAATAATGTGTAATGTTGATGCGGAAAAATGATAATAAATAACCAACTGGTCTAAATACTCGTAACTATAGAAATTTAAGATATCTACTCTATACTTTCCAACTCTCTAATCTCTACTAAAAAATCATAATAAACTTATATTTAGTATTTCGTGCTTCAGTTGTGTTCAGCTCGACTAACTATGACTAATGTCTATTCTTCTTTCTTCATACGTGATACACTAAGGTAAAGTTTTTGTCACTCATATCAATTCAGCCCCTAAATTGTGCAAGAAAAACTTATTCATCGTAATCGTTTACAAATTCTGCCCGCTGATTGGTTTCACGATTTACGTCAACCAATCGGGAGGCAGAATTTTGCTAACGATTGCGATAACGATGAATACATTTTCTTACGCAACTAGACCCATTATGCTGTTAGCATTTACCAGTTCTTCTACAATAACGTTCAAAATCACTGTCACTGTCGTCTTCGTCGAAATCATCCCTGTATCTATGGGAGGAATAGGATTCTGGGGGGTGAGGTCTTCTCGGCCTCTCTCTGTGTTCATGGTGGCTTGATGGTCGTCGGTTAGGAATTCGTCGTCTGCTGCGATCTTGATAAGGTGTGCGCGATGGTCTTTTAGGATTGGAAGGCGGACGTTGGCGATTACGAGAATTACTGAAAAAATAAAATAAAACATTTTTTTCCGTACAAACATAAAATAAAAATAGCATGAGTACCTACTTGAGTACTCCTATTTCGTTGTAAGTAGTTTCAATTTAGTGTATAAGGTTTTTTAAAATGAAAAAAAAAATGAAAAAAAATGTCGGTCCTCACTCAAAATCCCACACACACACACAATAGTAGCCATACTAATGCTCTACTATATACTTTTTCAATTACTGTTTGTATTATTGACCATTATAATTCATTTATCTACTGTGTAAACAACAAATTAAAATAGATGTAATTAGAAAATATGGCGGCGGCAGGCTAAGGCGGAAAGGCTTTCTTATACAAAAAAACTGATTGACACGGGAACACTTGAAATCAATGCAACTGGCAAGAAAATGTTTCCGATTTATCTTTGCCCCATTTCAAAGCCTTATTTATCCTTTACCCCGCCGCCGTTTAGGTAAAAACTTTTTTTTGATTTTGAAAAAAGAGGAAATAAAATACCTACATTTATCATGGGTTTTGGTTAAATTGGGGTTCAAGAGGATATATTGAATTAAATTTTGTCATTCTTACTCCCACGAATACGTTGCGGAAGAATATAACAGAAAAAACGATGTTTTACCTAATTACTAAAAAAATAATCCAGTTATCAAAAACCTTTCTCAGCGTTTTTGGATGGTATTGTTGCCGTCTCGTTAAAACGAAAATTACAATTATATCCATTATAGTTTCCGATAAAAAATTGAAAAATGGAGATTGTAGAGCAACTTTTGGGCGAACTTTCTATCGGGAAAATTTTATCCAGTTACGTTTCTGCTTCACAGCGATTTTAGATTTAGGATCCAAAGGTTCCTTCTTACATGACATTTAAATTTAGAAGTAACTTTTATAGTTTTTAAACTGCAGGTCACTAAAAATCGCTTAATCGTCTACACCAGTAACCATCTAAAATTAAGTTTCTATTAAGTTTCTTCGTCAACCATCACACGAATAAAATCGAAAAAAAAAAATTTTTTTAGACTTACATCTTGGGTCGTTTATTGACTGGCCGCTTGTAATCCGGCCTTACATACTCCTCTTCTTCATAGGAATCTAACTCTCTTTCATCTTCGTGTGGTTTTGTATGATGAAAAACAGGTCGGATCGAAGGCACGTGTACTGGATACGGTTTTACCACTGGCACGGGTACCTGGCAGAGAATTAAAATGTGAAATTTTTATTACTTGCGTCAGGACAAAGCAGGGAATGTCGATGTTGTTAGATGTCTCTAATATGTATTCCATTAGTTTTTAATATTTAATATAAAATATGGTGTAGATAGATATTATTTACATAATTGTTATTTACATTTTTTTGACATTTATCTAATTTCAATTTTATGTACAGTCGGATTAGGTACGTATTTTAAAATTTACCATGCAAGTGAGAATGACAATTGATTCATTGTATGAAAAGTGCAATGTTGTTTTTTCAACTAAGTGTTCATTATACAGCTTAAAATTATTGTATGGTTTAGTACCTTCAGACTACAGCCAAAAAATTAGAAAAGAATCAATGATTTTGTTTTAGTAAATTACAAATTAAATAATATGGAGGAAAAAACATAATATTTCTGGAAAATGTACTAGCTATATTTACACAACGTGTAGATTAATTACCCTTATTAGCCGGAAGCCTAAAGTAGGGAACGATGTATAGATGCATAAAAAATATCACAAAAAGTGTAGCTAGCTCATAATATCGTGAGGAAACTATAGGAATTTCAAAAGTGTACCATAAATAAACAGGGTTCAATATCAATGAACTGGGAATAATGAAAAATGATAATATGAATTATGAGGTATGTTAATTTCACAGTTAGGGTTGCTAAATTTTATTTTCCTAAATTTAATAATATTTTTTTTATTGAAAACAAAATATAATAATCTCCTTCTTTCTTCTTCTCACGGGGCTTCTTAGCACGTTAATGTGTTTCTAGGATCAAGTTAAAAGGTTAGTTGCGGGCACACTATACGAATTAACCCACACCTTTAGTATAACAGCTATCAATTTACTTTTATTATAAACGTACGGGTAATGCGGATTGTGCTGATAAGCGCTAAGAATAATTTATCAAATTCGCGGATAACTTATATTTTCTAAGTTAAAATAAATTAATGTTAGGTACGTGTTACTAGTAGGTATAGGAATTTCAATGTCATTACACTGAACGCACCTGTTTCACAACAGGTACCGGAACAAACTTCTCTATAGGATAAGGGACCTTTTTGATGACCGGGTACGGCACGGGCTTCTCGACCGGCACGGTTAGTTCCCGGATAACCGGCACGGCCACCGGTTTTGGGATCGGAACCTTAACCGGATACGGCTGCGGCACCGGTACTACTACCGGATGTGGAACTTCTATCTGTAATTTGATTTGCAAACGGAAACTAAGTGCAAAAGTAGGTACCACACCGAAATCCTATTTACAGCCACATTTGGTGATGTGAAATGTTTAAAAATGTGATGGCACGAACTGGTGATGGATTTTTTGCGAACACTGAACAATTGATTTTACGGCTATTGACATAGAGCGCAAAATAGAATGTAGTTAAAAACGCATCATGATAGACAATAATTGTCAGATTGAATTTACTTAAGCGCGTCAAGTCGAGCATTGTAGTTCCTATTAGTATCAATTTTACACAATAAAGAAATAGATGTAAAGGAAATTTTTCAGTGTTAAGTATGTTTTTTTCTTTTTCTTCTTTCACATCACTGAGTGAAAACGTGACGTGAATAGACCCCCAGCTACGAAATTATTGCAAAATAATGTAACGGTGAAAATTTAAAACAAATTGCAAGAGTATTATGTACATAACAAAAGATAAATATAAAGTGCGCAAGCATGTTTTAAAACAGGTGATTAAAAAAATTAATAATTCATAAATTTTTTCACGTCAAAGAATACTATAACATTGCCGCATACTTCAATGCATATAGGCAATTAAGTAACACGCGAAGAGGTGTATGAAAATCATAACGTGACATAAATTCCGAACCCCATTTACATAGCTAATAAACGAAATTGTTACCTATCTTCCTCTTCCCAGAGTCACGATTCGAGTAAGTTTTTGTGTGAGTGCAATATTTAATAATTAACTGCATTGGGTGTATCTACAAGAAAGACGATTGATTGAAAGAATAAAATCTTTGGATATGACTACAATTTATCTACACAATTGTCATTTTTATTTATGACAAAAAAATCATATCTATTTATTTTGTACTTATAAGTATGTATATCAAGAAATTTTCTATAAAGAATATAGGTAAGAATATTACGACAATCTTGAATCTTCTCGCCCAAACAAATATTTCTCCATTATTTGAATAGCATGTAAACCTACCTTACCTATTAATTCTACTTTCAGTACCTGGAGCATTGCTCTACAAGCTTTACCTTTCACTAAGAGATAGAGTCTTAATAAATTGCTCATGCCTTATCTGAACCTCTTCTTTATGTCCCACTACTGGGCACATACCACTCTGAACAAATGTGGGTTGGCGGGAGAAAAAACCCATTAAGACTAAATTAATTCCATTGATATTTCCCTTATGTAATTAATGTGTTCTAAAAGACCTGTCTATTAAATTTATACATAGTATTATGTTATGAAAGTTAAAATTAAATTAAATACAAGCGTCGACAATCTACGAGTATCGTTAAAATGGTTTCACGTAAAGGAAATTCGTAAGATATAATATTGATCAAAGTAGAACAAGGAGTTTAGTTACATGATTTCACCGGCTAGGTGTAGGTAATCATATAGGCTCATCATCTTACTGACCACAAGGCGAGAAAAATAGTGCGCGACGACTGACGCGAAGCCACTCACACGATCCGCATTCCATCTTCTCTTTTTTATTGATTAATTATATAAATCATGAAGAAGCGGTGAAGGAATCCAAGCCAGTGCACATAGTAAATCTTACATTCCAACTACAAGTTACACTATTACTTACCGGGTATGGCTTCGGAAATGGAACGTGCACTGGTTTTGACTCCGACGCAAATGATTCATATTCGCGAAGGGAGTCTCTATACTTTGCCTTTAGGAAATTTTGCTTCCACTTAGCTGCAAGCTTTTTATAATCGATATCTTCATCAAAATCTTTATGATTTGGCTTGTAGAACGGCACGTTAGATAGATGTGATGTATCATGATTTCTTAGTCCCAGTAAATCTTCTTCAGATTTATATCTATTGCTTAAATCTTTTGTCGTCCAGCTATACTGATCTCTACTTTTTACAGGTTTATATGATTTATAGCTATCATCCAAGCTCCATTCAGTTGGTTTGTTCGCGAAATACTTTTCAAAATCGAGACTGATTGGTCGTTTTGTGATATGAACGACTTCTTCGCCACTTTCATCATGAAAAGTAGGCTTTTTAGGATGGTTTTTGTATGAAGAAAACTCGGAGTCCTTGAAAATGCTACCCCAGTGAGAGGTTGTTGCAGGCGTTGTAAATGAATATTCTTCTGGAGATTTGAATTTATTTTTCGGTATAGAAAATACGTTGTCAGAATCGAAATTATACGTAGATTTTATGTTCGATGTTTTAAAATTCGAAAAGTCTCTTTCAGGGAATTGATAATCAACGAAGTCCAGATTGCTACCTGCTGGAACTATTTCATCTATGCTACTATTAAAAGGCCTCTTCGGTATACCGGAGTCATATTTGAAATGTGTGTTGCTATAGTTTGTAGAATACTCATAGCCTTTCATAGCATTGCCGTGGTTATTAACGGCATTATTTTCTAAACCAAAGTTCAATGGTTTATTTTTAACTTTATCTTTGTAATCGTTTCTGAGCTTGTTTTTCTTGTAATTATTAAAAGCGATTGGATAATTCTCAGTTATGTCTTGATTTTTCAGGGAATTTACATCTAATATAGTTTTTTCATCTGACTGGATGTAGGTGTTTGGTTTATCAGCATTCAAGTTCCACTTATTGGGATGCTCTTCTTTTTCTTTTGTATTGTATTTAATATTTTCGAATGGATTCGAATTGGTGTCGCTAGCCCCATTGTTGAATACATCTAAATTATATGGTCTATGCATAGACTCTAAAAACTTAGAGTCTACGCTTGTTGGATAATATTTTTTAACGTTATCGTTTTCAGATTGTCCAGGTGATACAATAGGATAATTATTGTTACTTACGTTATCCGAGATAGCTGTATTCCCATTAATGACTGAAGAAACACTGTGAAAAATATTGTAATCCGTGTGGTTTGTATTACCATAGTTTTTATTTTTACTCTTAGCGCCGAGTTTCGCTCCATATATTGGAGAATTGTTGTTGTAATTATTAAGTTCATATACATCTTTTATCTCAGTATCCTTGTTTTGATCACCATTTGTGTCGTAACTCGGGGATGTAAAAAAGTTTATCGATGCGGATGATGCATGGGAGTATGGTTTCACGTGCGTTTCAAATCCATCACTGCTAATCGTATAAGAAGCTGCATCTGGCTGAGGATCGTAGTAGGTACCCAATCCCGTGGAATCGTCAATGGATGAGGGGAAAGCTGGTGCGTACAGCCGCGTCGAAGAGTCGCGGCTGTTGCTCGTCAGAAACGAGGCATAGTCCGGCGAGCTCGGTACAAATCCATCGTAACCGCCGACGTCCTTGAATCCGAAGGTGGAATATGTTACCACGTTTGCCTGCGGCGTAGATTCAGTGGCTTCGAGGCTTATACGTTTTTTCTTCGTCCTCTTCCCGGCTACGTTCTGAAGCGAGGCTAGCGTTACGAGAGCTATGCAGATGAACTTGATATGCATGATGTTCATTGGCGCGGAATGTACGCTGTTCGCATTGTCCGAAGCCGTGGGCGGTGCGTGGTGTCCGAGCAGCGACTGATGATCGCGCTGCTAGGACGTTGAACGGAGTCGAACGCGCTGGGGGTGCGAAGCCCGGAGCCGCTAACGTGACTCGTCCTACGAAAACGAAAGCGTTCACGCTTGGAGAAACAACATTTTCCCCCGATCACAATCATTGTTTGCTAATAATATTGACTGCATTTAAATAATTCATCGGCATCACGCCTTCTATTAAATTTTCGTGCACGTTTACAAACTTCCTATTCTATATTTCATCCTGTTACTGGACTTCGAATTAATAATAAGGTAAATAATTACTATTGGCATTCTAATTCTTGTTTTCCGTATTTTGAAAAATGTGCTCAAAATGTTATTAACGACATAATACAGTGTGAATAGAGTTGTTGAGAATAAATGTTTTATTTCTTACATTTAATTCAATTTAACTTGCACATTGAGACACGCAATTTATTCATTGATTAAACAACAGAAATCCTCTAGCTATTTGGTAACAAAACCTTAAAATCTGTGCAAAACCTAATAAAATTTCATCAAAATCGTTTCAGCTGATAAAGATGAAAGTTTTTTGTTTGTGTATGTCTGTTTTTCTCCTTCACGTCCTAATTACTGAATTGGTTAAGCTGTAAGATGTAGAGATAGATCATGTCCAGCGAGCACTGTCTTAGATCCAGGATCCTGGCTACTTTTTTAAAAGTATTTAGAAGGATAATAATATGAACACTCGAATAATCTAAAACACTTTTATTGGTCTAAGTATATAACCAAACTTTGATACATTTTCATTGTTAACTTTACGAAGAATTAAATCCCTTATAGGCTAGTTTAGTTACATAATATCAAACATAAAATGGCCACGACACACAGCTTTCAAGCTAATTCTTTACATCATGACGATGCCACTTTGTACTAAGTAGATGACTTAATTGATAACAAATACAAGACAAAATTTTTTAAACAAAGTTACAAGACACGGGAGTGAAAGAATAACAAGTGGGGATAAGATACATTTTTTCTTTAATTTTCGTTTCAGTGAGAGTCATCATCCTACGATATAAATCTACTTTTATGACTAACTAATACTCTGAAAGTACTCAATAACATTTTATAAAACAGGCACAATGGAGAGAAAATTGTATTGTGACGATTGTTATAGCCAACCGTAACGATACGATAATTTTTATCAAACTTGACGCCAACGTCATTTGTACCTTTGTCTACTATTTGTTTGTGTACGTCTTTGTTAGAAGTTAGTTACTCAATGCAGTTTATTCAATAATAATTGAGTAATTAGTTACAATAAGTAGACTTTTTAAGGTCAGACTAAACATCTCCTATCAGATAACTGGCTATTAAAATTGTTCAGGTGCTATAATTATAATTTTTATTTCAAATTATCTAAAAGGAATAAAGTTTGCCATGGGCTTTGGCCATGGGCCTCAAATATACGTATTTATTGTAATACAAAGTTCCCAGATTTTTCACAAGAGGAGAAATCAAAAATATGCTATGTATCAGAAAATAACTGTATTTTTATATGTAGGTATGTAATTTGTAATGATATCTATTTAGGATTGATGAATTCACCATAAGGAATTAAGAGACTAGAAAGAACAGTTATCCTATACTATTTAATTATGGTTGTAGAGATTCTCTATTTAAAGTTTCATACGATATTATCATTAAACACACAGATACTGTAGTCAAAACTTTTTGGCAATTAATATGACATAAATAATCAATTTCAACCCACGAAGACGCGCCCCACTCTGTCAATATCGCTTATGTTTCATCGGATTCGTATGGAGTTTGGTGCGTCATCTATGCAAAAAATTGACATGATAAATAAATAAATATATACTTTCTTCATAAATAACGGAGTTTCTAGGTATTGCCCGTAAGAAAAAAAAATAGATTTATGCATGTTACGTTAATGGTAAATACATAAATGAGTTTCCGACTACAGCGTCTGTTAAAAAATATTATTGCTTTTTCATGGGATCGACTACACACTATTTAGAAATTTTAGAGAAATAGGCTCTATAGGTTTTACATAAAAATACAAAAATATGTTTTCATCTCTATCACTTTCATGAACACTTCGATAATATCAAATTATTAGACTGGACAACTATCAATAAATCCGGGAGGATAACATTAAACGTGGTATGGGAATATTTCTGTATGTAGTAGTTATTTTTTTCTTAAATAAGGATTTAATAATACGATTTGTAACTACTATTGTTATAATGAATATGATATTATTTTTATTATTAAATCTAGGCTGTAATGTAATTCCCAACGTCTAACTACTCGCTATAAGTAATAATTGTTACAAAATAGTTATTAATAATGTTGATGATAATGATAATCTACAATCAATGAAAGATCTATAGAAACAACAAGGTGCTTATCAAGAATTGTGAACAGCTACGGCCTACGAATGAGTTTGATGATGATTGTTAAGTGTGACGTTAAAAAGTTTAGAAAAATATGTATTCTCTTGTTGAAGACGATACCCTTATTGTTTCAGCCCAAACAGTCGATTCTTCAGTCAATGGTTTATTTCAAAAACATAAAACATTCAAACAAATCAATAATACCTACTGTCTAGGTACAGTCACGGAATGAAAAGGTCGTCGATTTTCAAACTGATTTGTTCAACGAATCGCGAGCACATTTATTACTTTTTGAAACTATGTTACATTATGTTGTTAATTGTTATGTTGGCATAATGGACTCTTGTAGCACTAGTGCAAGCTAAACCCGACACTTAGATGACGAACCTTTTCATTCCATGACTGTACCTACGTCTACATACCTACTCAATTATAAAGCATTAAAAGGGCATCTTAAGAATAAAAGAGCAGAGGTGTTTGAAATCTGAAAATCATAGCCAAACTAACTGGTTTAAGATTATTTTAATAATAGGTAATAAAAAAATTAAATACTTCATAAGTCATAATCAAAATAGTAATTATATTATATTTACATCTTAGGTCACTTTCATTCCGAAGTTGCTTACATTATTTAAATACATTTTTAAACGTAAACAATTAAACGGTGATATCAAAACGCTATAAATGAATCCATTATTCATCATCTTAATTTATTATACATTACATTAAACTAAATACTTATTTTGTGACACTTTAAGTGACTTAGTTCGATGAAAAACAATAAAGACCAACCTCCTATCTACTTAGTTATACTTAAAAATTTACGTAAAACATACGTAAAAATAAAAATAGGGTGTGTATAAACCTCAAACATTTGCAAGTTTTCTAGTCAAAGATAAATCAACGCACGCTCGCTCCCTAACCAACAAACAATAAACATTTTGCAACATCATCAAAGAAAGAAGAAACTGGAGACCAAAAAATATTACGTTTCATCTCTGTACATAGTCTGTTGATAACGGTTTTTTAAGCAAGGCGCCAAATATCATGATGTGTCGCCATTTCTTAAACATTTAATTTGAAGTATTGTTATGCAACAACAGATGGTGCTGTCTTGTTATTGTAAGGACCATAGCTTGCGTCGTTTTTTTAGTGTGTATCCGGTTTACTAGAATTTGCTTGCGGACATAAATTATAACGTGTCTTTGACAAAATCACCATCTTCACAAACACTTCTATCAAATTTTACGAAGTGTATAAATTTTCACAAAATATAATCCGCTTTTTAGATCTGTAGGGTTAGTTTTTTTTTTGTATGACTTTAGAGTCGACTCGCATCGCACAAACGAATCGAATGCCTCCATACATTTACAGCCAGCGCCATCTATTGGCAGCCGCATGTCAGCGACTGTCCATATTATGATGTATTACTTGAAAATATCTTCAAAGATAAAAACTTATCATGATGAATGATATTGTTATCAAAATCATTTAGCTTTAAGCAGACATGGTGTTTTTGTCAATAAGATTTTTGTATTGACCGTAAAAAATCTAGTTTAAATCAAGACACGCTGTGTACTATACACGTTGAGGTGACGGGTATTTTCGAGTTAGTGCGCGGAGGCGGCGGGAGATGGCGTGGGCGCCGCGTGTCGTAAGCGCGCGCGCACTTCTTGTAGCGTAGGGTTCGTGCCGGATTCGATTTCTTCCGTATTATGTTCCGCCTGCTCGAGCCGCCTGGCTCGTTCTGCGATCGCCCTTTCTAGTTCTGAAAAAAAAAAGAATTTTAACATTAAATATTATGTAAATTTTATTTTAACAGGCTTTAAAAAGATTTAATTCAAGGTACCCTGGACGCGGCAAACCGCAAGAAAAAGTTAAGAAATTTTGACAGGATGCGTTATTCATAGTTAGGTACCATCAAGGTAAAATGATCATCAATCAATAGTACCTACTCTACTTTTCAAAAGGACCACATTTTACCTTGTGGTCTGTAATGAGGTCTGCCATGCTAGTTTTAACGACAAGATCAATAATAATGAAACAGGTATCTAAGTAATGAACTATGTACGTTTAACTTTAACTTAACTCTTGAAATATCAAAATTCGTACAAAAAAAGGTGTAATTGAACGTACCTACATACAATAATTGTAGTAACTGTTACAAAAACATATTATTAACTATATTAATCATAATGTTACAAAAAAAATCCGGCTGCATTCGTCTGTTTGCAAATCATGTAAATGTTTTGCACAAATCAACTTAATAGCCACCTACAATGCATAATAATTTATTAAAGGTAAGTAGATAAATATCTCAGCTAACATCAATTAAGAAGCATCCAAGGTCTACCTTGCAAGCTATTGCGACACTATAGCCTTCGCTTTAATTGTTCATGATAACACTAATATTTTTAGATGCGGTTATGTGCAAGTCTACGTTTTGTATAAATATCTTAAAGTTAAATTTATTTATCTACTAGAGATGTATAGATACATACAACAAACTGCACCATTAGAATCGTTTTCATTTTGGTTTGATGGCTTGTGAAATCAAGTGATTTTGTTATATAAAAGAAGACAAAATTTTCTCTACGCGCATCCTAACCCCGCAGAATACCAATATTAAAACAATAAAAAATTTACACCAATTTAAAGTTATTTTAATTTCAAATTTTGGGAATTTATGTCCAACAACCGTTTTGATATTTTATCAAAAATATTATAAGCTTTGTTCAGAAACCTCTGTAAAATCAACAAAAATATATACGGACCAGAGTATAATATCCTCTTCTTACGAAGAAACTCAATTTTTTAAGATCAGTTAAAAGTACCACTATGCAGATGCATTTGTAGAATTCATTAATGCACTTCGTTGTCCGTGCAATTTCCATTTTCACTGACGATTGGCTAATAGGAAGTGCAGAATCGAGTTTGCTATTTCACTTTCATCCAACCTTGGCCGTTCACGACTAGGGTCGGAAGACAGTAAATTAGCAATTTTCTCCGTCATTGGCGATAACTCGAACAAAAGGAAAGCGTAATAATCATAAGTATAACTTTTGCTTCTTTCCTTACAAACTTATTACTTAAATAAGTATCTACGTAAAGGAGGAAAATTAATATCAGAAAATGTCTGCATGAGGATCGGTTGGTCTTAGGTAAACTTTGGCTCGGATATTACCTGCCCAATATCGATTTTTATTTTACGCTTGACTAGAGATACTAACACATGTTTACCAAATACTTAAAGCTGGAATAGTTGAAGAAGTCTTAGTTCTTTTTACAAAATATATTCGACGAAAGTTAAACAGAGAAACGGGTACAGATAAGGCGTTGTCAATGACATAAGATTACAGAATGGGGCGTACACTGAAGTCGATATACTACACGTGCCAAAACATGTTTCATGTTGCTAAACCTAATTAGGTACCGATAAGAGTAAAATAGGCCAAGCGTTTTGACCACGTAATACGTACGTCCCTTCTCTACATTACTAGGTCATCATGACAAGATCCATAACTTGATTATCACCATGTTTCTTTATGAAGATTTTCTATAATCCGGGTCTTAGTTCTTTTTACAAATTGTACTGATTTTAGTGCTCGTCGAATACGAGTACTAAAATCAGTAACTCAGAAACGGGTACAGTTAAGGCGTTGTCAATGACAATAAGATAACAGAATGGGGAGTACACTGAAGTCGATATACAACTAGTATACAGGAGCCAAAACGTTTTATGTTGCTAAACCTAATAACGGATAAGAATAAAATAGGGCAAGAGTTGACCACGTAGTAGGAACGTCCCTTTTCTACATTACAAGGTCATCATGACAAGGTAAATAACTTGATTATCACCACGGTTCTTTATAAGGATTTTTATAATCCGCCGATACAGTGTTTAATATAAGTTATGCGAAGACACGAGAACTTGATATTTTCTAACAAAGCAATAATAAGTATTTTCTAACAAAGCAATAATAAGATTACTATGGTTGGTTACCCATAATGCGTTTGATTGGATTTGTATGTAATCGTGAAAGAACTAAAGTCATTAAGCGATCCACTATGGCCTGTTAAAAATACAGGGACATCGACCGATGAAGTTCTTACATAGTAGGTATTATTAAACCTTTTTAATGCTAAATTACTTAAAATAAATATCATTCAAATGTAAAGTTCATAGACGGATAAAAAAATATAGGTAGACCAACTTTGGGACCAAACTCTAGAAAATGACATTTCTAGGATGAAAACATCCTGTTGCGTATTTTAGTTTTATTAGCAAAATATAACGATGGCAACCCTAACTTAAATGATTGACGGGGTGAACGGCCGATGCACCTGCACCAAACAACCGGATAAAGTGCCCGCCAAATATGCGGAGAAAAAAAACTTGCTGTATACCAGTTTTGTGATAAAATATTAGGAATACTTACGACAGGTGGATGCTAGACACTTCTTCATGAATAATAAAAAATGCCTTATCGTAAATTAAGTAGTAGTTATAGGCTAGGTGAGTACCTATTAGTGACTGTACTCTGTAGGGTAATAGAAACAAAATAAAATCGGGTATCTTGGGTTCTGTTATCCGTATTCCTTACGGAATTAGCTTTGTCATTCGTCTACGGAACCCTGATAATATTTTATTTACAAAGAATAATATTGTAATCTTAAGTAAACCTTTAAAATCTGGGTTATACAAAACTGCAAAAAAGTAACTTAATCGCTTACATGATGTTATTGTAAACTATTTAAATAAGCGCATTACCGATTGAGTAATTGCCAAGCCAGCAAAAACTGACTAGGCGATCTAGGAAATATAATACTTATGCATTTAATGAAGACAATGAAAAATAACACATAATAATTAAATAAAGTAAGTAAATAAAAATTATTGCATCACGGTATAGGAAACGCAATTTAACATAAGGCACGCAAAACTCGGTCATTCATCTCACCACCTCATTTCGTAGCCGCCGTTTACGAATTGATAATAATATGACTGTATGAATAATTTTATAATCTATTATTTTGATGTTTTAAAGCAAAATTATAGCCAGAACACAGAAACAATGGATTAAATACGTGCTCTATGTTTTTGGAATATATATAACTTTTAAAGATTTTTTGTGATACATATCATTATTTAAAATAGCGAGCTACGGTGCGGGCAAATTAAATATGTCAAGTATTACTATCAAAATAAAAACTCTGATCGTAACGAGACAGACGCACTTTGATCCAAGCACTTTGACTACAATTATTCCGACGCTCTACATAAGTGTATCGCTCTTGGAATTTATTAAGATTTCTTAGTAAGGTATAATGGGGAAAAGTTCCTGTAATTGCAAAAAAGAGAAATCTCTAAGGTCACTGATAACATTTTTAAAGTTAACGAAATTGCAAGTACACACGAGAACATACAAGGAAGTAAGGCGGCATTTGTACACAAAACTCGTAATGCAGTAATCTAACCGTGCTGTGAAGCCTTAGCAAATTCGTTACGAAACCCAAATTTACCGAGGCAAAGGTTACTGTTACGTTCGTTCTGACTTTTGCCCGTCAAATATTATGAAATTTAACTAATTAATTATGTTCAACTAAGTAAGTAATTACTTGCAATTGAAATCGTTAAATTACTCATATCTAAGCAGACTTATACTGCAACAATTCACTATATATCTCAATGTATTTAATATCTCTCTCCCATTAAGTCAGGGTTAATGTGGGTAAATGTATAAACAGAGGTAAATGGAAACGCATTCAGTTTCAGAGTGTAACAAACGCATCTATAGCTAGTCTTTTGTCTGAAAATATCTGAATTAGAAGTCTTTGATGAAACTAATATTAATTAAAACTACGAAATTATTGAATGCGTTCCCATTTACCTCAGTTTACATTAACCCACATTGAGTGTGGAAAATAATTAATGATTAAACGAGCTTACCTGTACGTGAAGTTCTATCATAATTATACGAAGCGCTTCCTTCGAAGAGATTGGTAACCTGAAAAGCTAAGTAATATATGTAGTTACACGCAAGTGACACCACTCATGCACTATAGTTTGGAGAATCTTTGTATTTTCCCCTTTTTTACATTTTTTTTTTTTTTTGTGGGTAGTTCGGTTTGCCGGTTGCGCCGCTCGCCCTGTCATGTCATTAAGTTTAGAGTTAGTTCACAACATCATTTAGATATTTTCGCAGCATGAAAGAACGACGGGAGGGCGGGCGGGATGTTACCAATCTCTTCGAAGGAAGCGCTTCGTATAATTATGATAGAACTTCACGTACAGGTAAGTTCGTTTAATCATTAATTATACTCGCGCTTCCTTCTCGAGATTGGTAACCTGAAAAGCTAAGTAATATATGTAGACCTTGAGAGTTAGTTTCAGAGCTGAGGAAATGTTCTAAATATAGACAATTTAGAAATAGGTAAGTATTGTACGTACTATTTATTCCAAAAAATCATATGAGAGTCTTATTTACAGGCTATAGAAAGAACAAACATAACCGGTAAGTATCTGTCGACTAAACATTAAATAGTCAAAACTATCTAGGGTAGAAGACAATAGATTTAAATAAGCTATCGCCTGATTACATTTATTTAGATATAAGCTATCACCTGTTTACATATTAACTGAGAATATTAATTATTAATTATCGTGTAACACTGCGGTAGCTAGTGCCGCTTCATCGCCTGTAACGACAGCACGGTTGTAAAATTTGCCAAATATTTGAGAGCTTCCGCTCCACCCCGCAGTGCTACGTATCAAATCAACTGAAACACCGCGTTGGTGCGCCCGAGACGTGGCGGCGTGCCGCGTGCTGTGGGCTGTAAAAATCGAGACATCTATTCCACTATCCTTTAAGACAGATTTTATCCACCTGCTCAACGACTGGCTTGTAACAGATCTATGTGGCTTTCTAAAACTTATAAAGAGATTAGTGATGTTTTTGCGCAATATTTTTGTTTTCTCGATATACGTAATTAGAGTTTTCGAGGGACAAACTTCCGGCCTTTCCTCAAAGAAAGGCAGTATGAGGACAGGTTGCTTGAAACCCGGCCGTGAAGTTTTTATATGGTCCGGAATTTTAATCATAATTTTTGTAGGCAAAATCTCTATATTATTTATGATTATTTTAGACAGTGTTTGTACACGGTGGGCTGTGGCAAGTGCTAGCAATGTCACACATTTTTTAGTTAGTTTTTCTAAAGTTAAGCCCTCGTTAGGGTATTGTTGTCCTAAACAATTCAAAACCAAAGATGTGTCCCACGTGGTGTTATATTTTGGTTGCGGAGGGCGTAACCGGAAAATGCCTTTAAAGAATCTTGAGATTCGGTCATCGTTAGCCACGTGAGGACCTAAAATCAGAGCCAGAGCAGATCTATAAGAATTTAGGGATCCGTATTTGCTACCTTTATTAAATAATTCTGTAAGGAAATAGAGTACAACGGGAACCGATGCCTCATAGAGGCTAAAGTTATTCTTTTGACTAAATTCGAACCATCTCCTGAGTGCAACGTCGTATTGTTTATAAGAAGTTTCTGCAAGCGACGCCATCATAATATCTACGGAAGAAGGCGGTATGCTGCGTCGCAGTAGCGCTGTCCGCACAATACTCCGGTAACCAGGGTAAGGTTCGCTTGAATGTTCCGGTTGCTGGAATGGGAAATTATATTATGATCATTAGGTTCGAACTCTATGGGTTCAGACGCAAGAAGCCGATTGAAAATAGGATACCATGGTTGTGTGGGCCATTTAGGTACAACCATGATACCTGTCGCTTTATCTGCGATTACCTTACGCAGCGTCTTGAGTATGATCGCGAATGGAGGAAAGGCGTAAAAGTATAAATTTGACCATTTTATGGTAAAGGCATTAATAGCAAATGCGTCGGGGTCTCGTTGCCAAGATACGTATTTAACGCATTTCGCATTTACTCTGCTCGCAAATAGGTCAACTTCGGGTTGTCCAAGCTGGTTAGTAATTGTTTGAAAACAATCAGCTCCTAGCTCCCACTCTATATCGGGGTGTACGCGGCGAGACTCCGCATCCGCGGTTACATTGTCCGATGACTTTATGTAGGACGCATATATGTACAATCGACGACTTTCACACCACTGCCAGATATCTTTAGCTATCTTAGTTAGGTGAGGGTATTGTACTCCTCCCATGCGGTTAATGTATGCTATGGCAGTGGAATTATCTATACGTAGCAGCACTTGGCAGTCTGTAAGATTTTTCGCAAAGATTTTTAGCCCGAAAAATGCTGCAAGCAGTTCAAGTTCATTTATGTGCTTGTCCTGTTCCTCCCGCGACCATACTCCACTCGCCGTGTCATTACCGCACGCCAGGCCCCACCCCCTAGTTGAGGCGTCAGTAAAAATTTCTGTACGGTAATCGTCGATACGTATTTGGCGTACAGAGCTATCGATGGCATGCAACCACCATTGCAGATCAGGTTGCAATGATGGTGGCAAAGTCATATAGCGGTCATAGTCCTCATGGTCTTTCAGACTTAAAAATTTGTGTCTCTCGAAGTCTTTAGTGTAGAGCATACCATACTCTATGGCTGGACACGCAGATATTAGTAGTCCGACTAGATGAGCAAACTTCCTTATTTTGCAGCGTCTTTGATTCATCATTTGCGCAACTTCATTTTTTATTTTTACTCGTTTTTCTTTGGGTAGACTAATGCGAAACGCTCGCGAGTCTATGATATATCCTAAAAATTTACAAGTTGTTGAGGGTATAAGGTTGCTTTTTTCCTCATTAATGATGAATCCAAGACTAGTCAGCAGCTTTTTCGTAACAGTAATATTATCGAGACTTTCTCGTTTTGTTTGGCCTATTAAAAACAAGTCGTCTAAATAACAAGTAGACAGAAGTCCACTTGTTCTAAGTAATTTGACAATTGGTTTCATTATTTTCGTAAAAACGTAGGGCGCTGTGCACAAACCGAAAGGCAGTACATTAAATTCAAATAACTAATTATTCCAGAAAAATCTCAAGCATTTTTTAGAGTCCTGATGAATGTTAATTAATAAATATGCGTCTTTGAGGTCTAAGTTGGCCATGAGACTATTTTTAGACACAATTTTAATTGCCGTTCGCAGGTCTTCGAGCTTAAAATGATCAACGGTGATAAATTTATTTAAATTTTTTAGATTCAAGATGAAGCGCATCTTGCCGTTCGGTTTGGGTCGCAGAAAAATACTTGATATAAACTGGTTTTCACATGGGTTACACTCTGATATAGCTCCGATACAGAGTAGATTATTGATTGCTTCACAGAAGTGAGTTTTTTCAGTTTCCGAGTAACTTAGTCCCTTAGGAGGGTAAGTTTGTACAACGGGGCTAGAAAATTGGATTTTGTACCCATGAATCCAAGAAAGTATGCGCCGGTCGTTAGTGATAAGCGACCACTGTTTGTAAAATTTAGATAATTGTCCAGCGTACTTTACCGAGCTTATTGCCGGCGGGTTTGCCTCGACAGACGAGGCGACGGCTTCGACGAGTTCGAGCGCGTCGTGTTGCGATATGACCGCGCCGCTGGGCCCGGCGCCGGCGGGGGAGGGGGATCGCGACCGCCGCGTGGAGGCTGCTGCTGCTTGCGCGCTGGTGCCGGGCTCTTCCAGTTTAAATTTGCTCTAGAAACAGGCGACTTCGGTTTGGGTGGAGGCTTCGTTTTCAGCTCGCTGCCGGACTTTGTAACAGCCTTCGCAGATTTAAGTGTCTCGGCTAAGTTGTCGCCAAAAAGTGTTTTGTCGATTTTTGTGGTAACAAGATGTTCCTTAAGTTCTTTCTTAATTGAAAAAATTGCAAAGTTACGACGAGTCACTGACTCGGCGTGTTGTATATCACAAAGAATGCGGCATACGTCCATAAGCTGTTTCAGCCGTGTGCTGTCTTTCTCCTTGGTCTCAATCTCTTTATTGATTATGTCAGCCAAACCGGAAATCGCGGAAGCAAGCTGTTTTTGTCGTGCTTCTATTCCCTTGTCCCTTTTCATGACGGTTTCGGTGACTGCCGCTTTAATTTCGGGGTTCATGGAGGGAGCGCCGACCTTAGCACAGTTTGCAGGTATCAGGTATTTTTCATTGAGCTCTTTGCGCGATTCTTTTGTAAGGCTAGAAGTGGCGATATGCTGTAGTCTTGAGGCTAATTCACTATGAATATCTTTACCGTATTCTACAGTTGCTGAGGGATCAATGCCAAGGATATCCAAGAGGTCATTGTCTACTTCAATAGAAGGCGTCTCATCTGTATGAACTACCTCAGACGAAGGTCCGGCCTCAGTTGAGGCTGTAGGGTTAGCGCCGAGATTAGAATCCGCGATATTTTCAGTACATGGGTCTTCGTTTTGCTTAGCCGAACGTGTAGCCTCACTCGAGCTATCCAGAAGTTCTTCCACTGGAAAGAGAACATGCTTGCTACAGGCCTAAGCCAAAGCCGTTCATAGAGTATTAACGTATAGGTATTTGCGGACGTCGGGTCTGTCCCAAAAACAGCCCTGATTGTCATTACGAAAGGTGCCAGCGAAACAGTCCCAAAAACTGCTCTGAATGGCTATGCGTTAATACGGGTCCGTCCCTAAAACAGCCCTGAATAACGCTGGTAGGCAGTTAAAATATATCTATCTGCTTAGATAAGTAAACATGGAGACGGCCCCTAAAGCCGCTCTGATTGTGTTCTCGGTAGCACTAACATACTAGCGTTATAAGCGTTAAAAGTAATTTTCACTTTGGTAAAACAAAAATATTTGTGACGTAACTAACGTACCTGTTATATCCTCGCAATCAGCATCATGTCTCCGTAGTGGCGATCTATCGCTGTCGCGAGATCGCGACCGTCTCGCTCGTGTGCGGGACCGGGAGCGGTCACGATGTTTAAGATCCTTGCTGCGGCCGCGACGATCTAACTTCCGTTCTAACTTCTTAATTTTCCACGTAAGAAACTCCAGTTTTTCGTTTTCATCGTCCTTATGCCTACGTTTAGGCATTTTTAGCACCACACACTGAATTACAATCACAAAAGCACTTGAAAAGCAAAATCACGTGTTGAGTGGTTACGCACTAAAACGTGAATGACATGACAGGGCGAGCGGCGCAACCGGCAAACCGAACTACCCACAAAAAAAAAAAATGTAAAAAAGGGGAAAATACAAAGATTCTCCAAACTATAGTGCATGAGTGGTGTCACTTGCGTGTAACTACATATATTACTTAGCTTTTCAGGTTACCAATCTCGAGAAGGAAGCGCGAGTATAATAAACCAAGTACCTGCCTAACTTTATTTTGCTCATAAGATTTTCTTAATTTGTCATTAAATTCCAATACCACATCTCATTCTAGTCTTGTCACAATAAATAAAATGCAGTTTTTGTTGCCACATTTACCTTCAGCATCGTTCAAATAATTTTTTACCTCGGTATTCGGTAATACAGTAAAGTGCACATATCTTGACTAAAGAGTTTGGCAATGAACATGTATTTATTACCTGGCGTTTCTCTGTGCTCCTTTATTTGGTTCATGAGTTGCTTCTCTTTGTGTTTGGATAGCGCCTTTTGAAGCTCGCTCTTTTGATTGAGAACATTTTTGCCTCTGAAACAGATACAGAATTTTAATCACTACATGTGAATAACCTTGACCTGATGCTGTTCCGCTCTGGAAATCTGCTGACTGAAGTACATTACTTTATTTGTACAGACTAGCTTTTACTAACGCCGTGAGTTATTTGCGTGAAATGTTTATTGCTTTAATTCCCCTTAAAATTTACTTTTCAGTATAAAGACTATTCCTTTCATGTCCCTGCTTTTGAACGAGTTCAGGTCAACCATTCCAATAATTAATTATTATCGGTGCGTTCAGTTGTTTAAAGCAGACCAAAATTGCGTGTTTAGGTTAAATCATCGCCCAATCAATTACCTACAGACAGATTGAGATATGATAATAATGTATCAGAAATAGTCCTAGAAAGTTGCAGGCCTCCAATTTTAGACTGATTAAACTGCTGCCTATGAGTTATGTAGACATTTTATCAAATCCAAAGTCTGGTGATAAATCATAAAAGTTGCGATTACATCATTCCAGATGTATTCAACCAAAATTCTAAATTGCGGATACATTTATGGTAGCAACAATCTCAAAAACTTCTCAAAAGCCCCTGCTTCGCCCGGATAATCTTATGAGATGTTTTAAAAATTCTTAATAATCCTCTGTGCACATAATCAGGGAAACCTCTGCAAAATTCCAGGTATCGACTACGACAATGAATTAGGCAGGCCTTGGATTTATTTATTCTGGTTGGTCAATTAAGTTGAGTACTAAATTTTTTAATAATAATTATTGAAATAATAAAATTATCAGTTATGATGGCGTACCGCGTAATAACTTAATATCGGATCTATAAATTAAATATGAACTAAGTACACCTTTTAGTATGTACAATATTATCTAGTGGATAGGTATGTGTAATGTGTAGGTTATCTTATCATATTTGTTTTTTGTGACCATATAAGGCAATGTTGTACCTTTACGATAAGGATGTCTTTGCCGAGACTGTTTTAAGTGTCTAGTATCTACCTATTTATATCGGATTTAAATACAGCTGCCCTTAACTCAATGAATTTCTTATCTATTGATTCAATTAAGAAGTTTAATAATTGAATCGCCATTGCCAGGCGATTCATCGTTCCGGCGCGATGCTGTTTATAAAACGGTAGGGGTTACTTACTCCTTCCAAGTTACTACGATAACATCTTCGGCTGCATCGTCACTTAACCATCACCATCAGATGAGAATTGAGATCGCAGCCAAGTTAAAGTGTGTAATAAAGTTAATATTTTTTAATAATATTTACTTAAAATTTAAGTAATAACGACGCCTCTTAATCCCAAAATAGTGCAATATTAAATGAGCCAGAAATGCGGTCAAAATTCAAAACTGTGTAAGCAATGTAAGTTATCGCAACTAGGCCATACGTTTTTCCTTTACAAGTTATTTAACTCAAAGAGCGATTCCAAATTCAAGAGAAATTCCATAACTAAGTACAAAGACCAAGTAAAAAGTTTTGAGCTACGCCTATTATTTAGGCCATGTGAAAAATAAAGATTTTTCATTTTCGATCTAGGTTCGCATTATTGAATTAAACTACCTACCGCGTCATGTAATGCGCTCTGTAGATGCTTTGTATCACGTTGTGATTCAATTACTCTAATTGAATGACAGGGTATTACCGCAGATCATGTGACGAGATATTTTTTATTGAACTGCAGTCAGCTCACAAGTTTCCCACGCAGTACCTGCACTATGCAGGGTGCATACTGCATGTGTGAACTATTTAGTCTTAGTGACGTCAACTAAATGATTGTTTCGTTGCGCAGCAGCTGTTGCACTATGGTTGGTTTGTTTATATTGTTATTAACTTATTACCTACATCATGAGAAGTTACGAGCAATGGGAGTTTTTGAATATTATTTCGAAATAGGGTTACACACAAAAATGATGCCAAAGACGATTATTTCCCTACGAGAAGACTTTTTACGAATATCCGCACCTTTTTTCGACTTTCATCACTACATGGAACGAATTTCAAAAAATGTTTGAGAATGACAGCTGCCTTCGATGCATCACGAAATCAATTTTTCCGGTCGGATATATCATTTCCATATTTTTTTTGGATCTTGTTCCATCTAGATATTACCAGCAGGGCTAGACAATGTAACTTTGGCGTCAAGCGTTGACGACAGTAGATAAGCCACGTGACCGAATGAAAACAAATTAAAGCAGACTCTACGTGTAGCGTTGTTCACTGCTGCTGCTGTTGTTGTGGATTGTTATGAGAAGTACGCTATAGGCTATCTACAACGTCTGCCAGAACGCCAAATTGTCGTAGACTCGATTTTCAAAAACAGCGTGTTTTCCTCTATTCGGTCACGTGGTTTTTCTACAGTCACTTGGTTTTTCCATATATTTTTATCTAGTATCGTGAACGCTAAACCACTGTTACTTTGTCTAGCCCCGTTGGTTTCTACGATGATAGGAGATAAGTCATTAATGCCTAAAGGCACAGAACTAAAACATTTATAGACATAGAAGCTGTTAAATGGTAGCTTGTTATATGGGGAAATGAAATATCGTGTAATTTCTGTGTGAACGTGTTACCACTTTACTACCTACCAGAAATGTTAGCATAACAAACAAATTGTTCCTGTTTCGGTTTGATTTCCCGGTGAGTCAACGGCCATCGCCTCCCGTAGGAATACTAAAAGCGTCAATGCCAAATAGCGAATTACACGTGTTTATTTTAGAAGCACGTTTGCGTTTCCATAACAGCATCCCAGTTCTTGGTAACTGATTTGCAAATATTACGTGCCTACTAGCTGTAACCCGCATAAATCTCGGGAAAATTAAAGATTTTCTGGGATAAAAAGTAGTCTGATCAGAACGGTCCTACATATTTAAACTCAATCTGAAATTCTGTTTATGTGCTTGTCGCAAATCGCAATAACCAATTTTGTTATCATCTCAATTCTCAACCGAATACACAAGTAGCAAAATCTTCACAGTTATGTTGTTCCGTAACTAATCTGTACCTACTTAGTTATTAGTTACAGATATTGAAAAAATTCTTCATTATACGAGTACTTAAGAGTCCGCTTACCCACCATGTCTTCCATACATTTGTAATACCAAAATCATTTGTAATTCGTGCAAATTTCGATCATGTTGTGGTGTTGTTATTCGGGTTCATATAGTGATAATCTATGCTCCTGGCCATATCTGGTTCGGTAATTTTTGGTATTACGGAACTCGATTACTATATATCGAATATTGAATATCTTGATTTGTAAGACTTCTTTTATAACACGGCTATGGTCTAGACATGTAATACTAATAGGGTATGTTTTTGAACAAAAACAATATTTTGAATGCCTAAATCCAATGTTTTTAGGTACCGTTGATACTTAATATTCTATGGTTGAGCTGACGAGGGTTAAAATGTAATTTCCACGATGTTTCCACGCCATTACGAGCTACGGGGCTCATCAAGGCCTTCATTTAATTTCGCCTGATTGCTAGCGACTTCACGGAAGATCGTCGTCTATGACCTGGCTCTGGACTTTCATCCTTTCAGCGTCGATTTTAGAACGTCTCTTTTACCAATAGTTTTCTTATTCTGTCAGCCAATCAAGTACATATTTTATGATTTAATCATGAGGATGAGAGATCCTAAAAATCTACGAGATCTAGGATCGTATACAGGTTGTTTTACAAACACTTTTTGTATTGTGCCTGTGGCTATAACTGAATGGTAATCAATCAGCTTACAAACCGTCTATCGAAATTTCAGTAACTCTCTTGCTAGTCCCAGACTAGCAATAGCGTTCTGAGAGATCTAGGGATCTGCATATGAGTGTAGCCGACGTAGCTTTAGTTACAGAATTTACATCAGAAATACCTAATCTATTTAATCTCTTCCAATTCCAAGTTAAACATGCCAAATGTAAGGCTATTCGAAGCAAATATCGTTCAGTAAATCTGATAGGCAATCAACCTATTTCTACCGGGCACAGAGCATTTGGAATCGCTATCGTTAAATTTCTCGTAGTAGTTTTAGTACGATTTCTATCGCATATTTGCCTCTGATGTTAAGAATTTCAATCGTTTTATTAAATGCAGAAAGGTAAGTGTATTGAGTTTAAATGGTTACAGCATGTGAGAAACGGATGTTTCCTATTATATGTTTTTTTTTATGGAGCCAAACCATATTTTACCATAGAACAAAATAAATCGTATAGTTTCTTATTTTAAAGCGCAGTTACATGTCATTTGATTATTACCTATCTCATGCGGGGCTACGAATAACTCAATTATCTAACTTAAAATAGATCTGTTTTCTTTATTTTTTTATATTCCTGACATAAATAAATACCGTGTCCTTAAAATGAGGATTAGTTATACGAATAAATTGAACCACATTCAAAATATACTTTCTTAATTTCTTTCTTAAATTCTGAAAAAATATACTCAAAATGGAAATTCGTGAGGCTATATGGGAAGGCAGGAGAGCCTTAAACTCAATAACAATTTCGTCTCAAGGTAAGTACTTTACATAATTCCGTTGCACGTTTGTGTACATAGTTCCAGCCCTGTTCCAACACGCGGAGCATTCCCGGTGGTAATCTGTATTGCTTCCTTCCGTCGCGCCGGGCGGCGGCGGCGAGCTCAACGCGGAAATCAGTGACGGGGCTGACTACGGCTCCTACAGTCAAATGACTGGGAAATGTAATGGACTGAATCAACAGGTCGACGGGACGGAATGAAATATTATATTTGCATGGGAAATAACTTGTGTATGACATTATATTATTCACACATATTGAAAACGCGAAAGCGCCTGACGTGTTACGTGTGTGAGTGTATGTGTTTTTACTCTTTTGCGCTATAAATAATGATCCGATTTGGCTGAAAGGAATGGAGGTGGATTTTGAACATGTCTTACTTTTTAGTCCGGGAAATTCATGGTTCCCGCGGGATTTGAAAATCGAAATTCACGCTGGCAGAGCCGCGGTCAATAGCATGTATATGTATTGAATTCGTAGGTAGGTACTGGACCGAAAATTATAAAGTTTAACTATCTAATAAAAAAGCCTACAATACTTTTTTCACAATTTTACATTCATCGGAATAAAAGAGGGGGCGCATCTTAGAGTGCAAAGCGCTATTGAATCTGTTCTATACCATCAAATGGTCTCGTACACGGCTTCTCGTGGGTGACTTTTTAAACCCTCATTTATACAAGAAGGTAAAGGCACAAAATAAAGTTATTCTTTGGTTTGTGGGTAAACGTAATGTCATGAGGTAACAATAACATTCGTAAACCGCTTTACGTGCTCTTATTAGAATAATTTTGGAAACTATAAGTACCTATAGAAACTTTGTAACTGTACTTATCTTATGCTTTACGTGAACTTGTGAATTCACGTGATAAACTGTTTTGCATGTTAATCCATACCTTCACTCTTTTAGCAAATCTACTCGTACATACCGTTAATGACTACCTTACATTTTTTATTTATTTATCAAAAATACGTGATTAGTCTAGTATAAATGTAGGAAAGTGCATGTCTAAGTATCACTTGACTTACCTATACTCTAGTCTTTTCCCTACAATAGTATCCTTGATCCTTGATAAAGCGTAGGTACTGTATTATTAGAGTGAATCGAATTAATAAACACTCTTCCTGTGGTTGTGACTTGTCAGTGGTTGTATCTGTAAATATCCTGGAGTCGCAATATCGAGAACATTTGGTATTAGAAGTATTATTATTAGCTGCAGATGTTGTGTCGTTTGTCGATACTTGCTTTGAGTCTTTGAATATAGGCGTGCACACCATCAATGCGGTCAGCCAGATGTTCTATTCCGATGTAGACAAAGAGACAATGAACTGAAATCCCTTTGGTGGTTACCTTTACTTGGCCTTTCCTTAAGAGGCTTATAGCCTACATAAAGCAGGTAAGCAAGTTCATTAATTTTAGAGTAGCTTACCCACGTATGTATGTGTGTATGTTTGTAAGTCCTTCACGCCGTAACTACTGAGCCGATTGGGCTGAGAAATCCTGCAGTAAGAAACATGGTAACTTTTATCCCGAAATTAAAAATTGTTCCCACAGGATTAGGGACAATTTGAAATGTACGCGGGTACCGCGGGCAACAGCTATAGTATGTAAATTTGAAATTAATTATACTTTTCGGTAGGTGGTTTGCTTGTACTAATCGTTTATATACGCTCTAAGTTCCCCATAAAATTGAGACTTCAACAGTTTAAATATTTTAAAACAAACGTATTTTAAATGTGGGTTAATTTCCAGTCTTGAAAAAGTTATATAACATCTAAAGATCTACAACAATAAAAATGCAATTATTTATTTGCATTATACTGTTGTATGAAAATGCAAGCATACAGTAGGAAATCGATGTCATTGAGTCATGACCTGCTCAATAATAATTAATGAATTATAGGATCTTTTAAAAATAATAATATACATTAATTAATTAACATAAAAACAGACTTCAACTCTCATCAAACTACTGTTGAATACATCCTTTTCAATTAAAAATTTAAGACTTATATGCTTTTCTCATAGATACCATTATCCCATTATTAGAACTGGACTAAATTGAAATGGGACCACACGGAAAGTGTCAGCTTTCTAATAAAATATAATTATCAAAATCGATTCACCCACTCAAAAGTTATGAGGTAACAAACATAAAAAACATACAGTCGAAATGAGACCTCCTGCGTTTTGAAAACGGTTGATTATTACAACCAAAGCAAATTTTATAGACGTATCTTGGTCTACAAGTTTAGCCGCCGCCACAGGATGTCGTGCACCTGTGAGTCCCGTGAATCCGGATAATGAGGTATTAGCAAAAACTGAATTCTTAGAAACATGTTCTGCAATTATTGGTATGTTTCATTTTATTACAAAAAAAAATAGTATCATCCTAAAATATGTATGTATCTACATAGATAGAAGTGGGTAGAGACTAGAGTAGACCTACTTCACCACGTACAAACTAGGAATCTACATGCGGTAACGGTCCAAGAAAAAATAGGCCTATAGGCCTATAAGGCCCACTTGTGCCAACCGGGTAAAGTGTGTTAACTCAAAGTACCCAAACACGCTAACACAGAGTAAGTTGTCAAATTGTCCAATAAAAGACGTTGACTAGGCTAAAAATTTGAATATTCCCTTTTCGCGCAAGTGGACCTATAACACTATTATCATACCTCAGTGCGATTGATCTATTAATCATCTGACATCAAACAAATACCCTGTACGTTAGTACATAGTATCTCTATGTTTGTCTCTATGTCTGTACCTCATATAAAATCTTCATAATATTAAATTTTTCACTGTCCCAAGGGTTTGGTTTAGCAAATTGCTGTAAGATTACATGTATAAAATGTATACGTGCATAAGTACAAGTTCGCAGCAGAAGTTTTTTGTCTTGGAAAAGATATAACACGTCGCCTCGCCGTGTAACCTCGCGATCTCTGAAGAAGCTTTTGAGGGAAGCACAAAGTGCTTTTAGAAGGGCTTTACAATGGACAAAGATGCTAGCGTCAGACGGTAGGTACACTTTACAAATCTCTAAGCCAAAAAATGACTAGCTCGTGTGATACGAAAAAATTTCCTTGACAATCATCATTGACTTTATGTGTATTTTTGATGGTCTGAGCTCATATCTGTGGTCCGAGCAATACTGTGGCCTGTGACTCAATTAGATCGATATCAAGAATATTATGTGAAGTGATGAAACCTATCGCTAAGGTATAAAGCATTTCGGAGATTTTGTTGTTAACTGAGGTATAAAAACATTTCGGAGAATGGACAAGACTAACAGAATCACAGGAAAAAAAAAATATTCATTCCGTTGATGAAATTATCCTCAGCCTAGTAGGGGACTCAGCTCTCTAGCCTGCTAAGGCCTAGGGGGGCAAGTGTTAGTTGTCTCGTGCGTATTTTATAATTCGTTCACAAAATTTAGAGCATCGAATTATACTCGGGACAGCGATCTAATGCTTAAAAAACCGGCCAAGTGCGAGTCGGACTCGCGCACCGAGGGTTCCATACCATAAAAGAAGTTAAACATTAAAATAATCACTTTTGTTCATGATTTTACGAGTTTAATTTACATATAAGTAGGTACTTTTGTTGGCAAACCGCAAACCTAACTTTGTTTTCGGCGGATTATTGTTTTTAGCAAAAAAAGTATAATAGTTAGAGGGTTGATTTTATTTTTCCTATAAAATATACGTTAACTTCTATTGATCATATTTATTTCAGATTTTTCGAATGGTAAACTTCGGAGATAAGGGGGGGGGAACGGTATTTTTTCGACAGTTTGCCCAATAAATCAAAAACATATCAGACATAAAAATAAATAAAAATTGCTTTTAGAATATAAAAGTAACGCCCTTTCATATGATACCCCACTCAATATTGTTATCTCATTTTGAAATTTCGCCGACCCGGTTTTCCCCCCTTTTAAAATAAAAATAAAAACAATTTTAAAATTTTTACGATTGCTATGACGTCGCGTCACTATTATCTATAACTATTCTAAATTTCAGGTCGATAGCTTGAATAGTTACTGAAATAATTGAGTGTGACAGACGGACGGACGGACGGACGGACGGACGGACGGAGAAAGTCTCACCATAAGGGTTCCATTTTTACCAAATTGGTATGGAACCCTAAAAATGTCTGGATTAACCCGTAGGCATAAACTTCACTATCAAGGCAGGGTTCAAGTCTTAGTTCAAATCCCAACGCGGGTGAAATTTTGATACATATTTATAGCAATAACATCACCGTTGCGTCGAGAGCTGCAAGAAGTAAGACTCGAGAATTTACTATCACTAGGCACTAGGTAACTAGGCTAAAGACAATATAGTAGGTATAGGCTGCTGAAAAGTATCTACTTAGTATTTCCAGACTAGGATGAGATGACTATAAAGGCGGTTAGTAATCCTGTTAGGGTTTTTTTACAATACGTAGATAGGCTTGCGCTTAACTACAATCATGTCTGATAGACAAAAATGGTGGAGCGCGCTTGCCTAGAAAATGCCTATTCAGTATTCACTCTTCTCTTGAAGGCACCTAGGTTGTACTTGGCTGGGAACACAGAAGCTGTAAGGGTGTTCCACACGTTAGCGGTACGTATCAGTGCAGCGTTGTGGTCAATACTAAGGGGCTGAGCACTCACATTTTTTGGTTGAACATGAGTTCTCTGTGCAGATCCATGCGTACAGGGTTCTCGATGCAGGGGTTGGGAATGCGGCGCGGGGCGATGAGGCCGTCGCCCGCGCCGTCGCCCTCTTGTACCATCGCCACGGCTGCCAGCCCGAGCTCGGGGACCAGCGTGGGACCTGCGCCCACGCCGCACTCGTTTATCGTGCCCACCGCCAGAGCTGTGGACAAAGTTATGACTGTCAATATAGTGTGCTTGTTGATTTTGTTTTTGTAAAGAGCAAGTGCCGAGCTTCTTGCCAGTTCTTCTCGGTACAAGCCTGCTTTCCGAACCTGGCGGTACAGTTTTGACTTTTCGTAAGAGCCTTTTTATTATTTCGGTCAAATGTGAAAATAAATATGTTGGCTTTTATTTTCATTCTATATTATTTCACCCTTTATATCGAAATCTGAAAAGTTGTTTTCTCGTTACTTAATCATGCTACAACTACTAAAATGTACCTAGATAATATTGTAACTTGGATTTACTGTCATTATAAGCTTTTATCCTGGAAAAATTCTAAATTCTCGAAATTCGCAACGGGATGCGGTTTCAATATCAAGAAAATTCATAATTCTCGCGGAATTTGTGAAAAAACCTAGTAGGCAAATGTTACGCTTACAAGTTACAAATGTAACGTTATTTGAATTAAAACAAACTAATTTTCAGGATCTGGTAGACATAGTTCGATGAACATAAAGTTGAAAAAATTCACGCCTTATTCTTATTATCTGGAGTGAAAAAAATATATTGTAGCAAAATAGATGGATCAGTTTATTGTAAAGAATCGAAGTTCACAGTAAGTATAACTAATAACTACCAATAAGTATAACCTTAACCTCTAGACCTCATTGTACACAGATGTACAATGTCGTCTAGAGGTAACGTAGGTATAGAACGAAAGGGTGCGATGAGGCGTAAACAGATTATGTAATTTTCTAGTATAAAAGTATAAATAAAATAAACAGATATTTTATTCAGCAAGCATAAATTGCAAAATATATTTCAAAAATAATTCATGTTGAGATTAAGCCACATTGAAAATAAAATTCACCTATAGACACTGATTACTATAACCTCAAGATATGGGCATCCGAACGATTTACGTAAACCTTTTTTCATACATGCAAACAGTAGCGCCAACTGTCAAAATACTATAGGTGGCCGCAGAGCGAACTACCGCTTGGCCTTATAGTGTTGGTACTAATGACACCGATAAACTGGCGACATTATCGCGCGGTTCGCCCTGTCTAGAGTAGATGTCAATTCGTATAGAGCTCGATGTCTTTCTTGGTAGGAGCTAACATCACATGACGTCAGAAAGGTATGGCATTGAGAAATCCTTAATATGCGACTACCTTAAGCGTAAAACAAACGATAACGTAATGAAAACCATCTCATGAATCAGCGATGATATCACCGCACTTGGGATTTGCATTGCTTAAATTCTGCGTTACACCAGAGCCTTAGAACAAGTTTATGAAATCATGTTATCTTAAGTGATGTTCTGTTCATTTACTTGAACGTCCCACTAGACACAAAGTCAAATAATTTTTTCCACATTTTTTCACATAGGCTTAACTCAAGAGTGTCTGTGGTGAATATAAATACCTAGTCATACCTACCTATTACCTATAACGGTGGTAATTGTTTCACGGCAATAACACAATTCTGTAGACGTTTTTAATAGGGTCATCTTTTTATCACAGTTGGAAATTGGAAACAGGAGATTAGGTGTATTTTTCCTATTCAGAAAATTGTTCTATAGTCTGTACTTTGTACAATTACTAAAAAATGCAAAAAGAGAGATCAATAAAATTCCCAGGAAACGTAATAGTCAAGTACCAATATTTTGTCCAGAAAAGGTAAAAAACCTACAAAGTAGTTACTTTGGTATTTCAAAAGATGTTCTTAAAAAAGAAACAAAGCATGTCTGACTTCGTATTCACGTATTTTGGCCTTCAAAATATATATTTTGCATATAGGAATAAGTACATCAATGGTACAATTTGAATTTATTTTCAATTGGTACAAGGATAAGTGTGAAAATAGTGACTGCAGTTAAATCAACACAAAGCTTTTAAAAAAATTGCAATTTTTTCATTGTTATACACTAAAGTGTTTAATTAAGTATCACAAAACAATGTTTTACTTCGGAAAAAAATACTTGGAGCTTCTTCGTTATCCCGGTAATAAAATATTATATCCATTGTTCAGATTTCATGCTCCAGATTCTTTCAAATAAGTATTATATAGTAATCCAAATCAGCGTTTTATACAGTTGGCAGTGGTTCAGCAGAGTGTGCAGCTATCATTTACATTTATTACTCCACAGACATTTTGTTTTCCTTGGAATAGTTTTTCGTGGGAAAAACTGAAATTCACGCCGGCAACAGCAATCCCGAGGGAACGATGGATTTTTCCGAGACAAAAAGTAGCCTATGCGTTAATCCGGGTTATAAGCTATTTTCCAAATTTCAGCTAAATCAGTTCAGTAATTGCGGCAAGAGTAACAAAGATCCATCCATCCATCGTTCTATACTTAAAACTATCGCGTTTATATATTAGCAGGATAAGTATAAGTAATAGTAATAGTAAGAGTTTATTTCTTCAATGCACCTAATAAAACAAAATATTCAATAAAAATACTGAAAGTATTTAAGTTGCAACACTTTTTGCTCTCGCCTTACTGTTTCACCCAGTCAGATTTAGGCCAGTCTTGAACAATTCTTGGCAAAAATATGAATATCATTATTTTAATTTTTACTTTACAATATATTATCTAAGTTTCTACTTATTCTTGCTTTTAAATACAATTTGAACGGGAAACCACTCGTTGCTGCTCGCTATCGTGCGCTATGAACGACCCCGTTTTCTGTACTTTGGACTAAATGGAAATGCTTATTGCTTAAGTTGTAAACTTCACAAATTCACTAACTAGGACGGAAACTGGTCGCTCGATGAAAATTTCACGATTGAGAAATTAATTTGCATTCGTTTTACTTTTCAATTACTTATCCTGATATCTACATTTAAATACGTCCAATATAAATACCTATGTTTTCAGCTCACGCGTCATATACGCAAGCAAGAGTGTTTTAATTTGTTTAACTTTTAGTTAATAGGTCAGCATTTAGTTCAATTTTCTTTTTAAATGTATTTAAACTGAGGCGGTAACATCTAAGTTTCTTTTTAACTCATTAGTAGCGGAATAAGTAAGTAATGCCATTTGATGTGTCATAAAAGTCATTTGTTACTTTCACTAAACTAATAAAGACCGATTCATTAAAGTGTGAAATTACAACTACTTTATACCATTAACACGAGCGGCCACTTGTAGGGTTAACAACTTCACACATCAAGTAATCTTTTTATGCACAATGAACGCAGTGTACGTACATTACTGAGTAGTGAGAAATCAATGGATACCTAGTCAAATTTTATAAAAGTACAATAAGAACTTCAAAATTTCTTCTGGATAGACGATGAGCTTAAGAGGTAATACATTCTGCAATGATTTAATACATGTAATTTATAATAATAATCAGCCCCTAGATTTTTTAAGAAAAACGCATTCATCGTTATCGTAAACGTTTACAAATTCTGCCCGCTGATTGGGTTCCCGATTTGCGTCAGAAAATCGCGGGGCAGAATTCACTAGCGATTACGATAACGATGAATACATTTTTCTCTCGCAATCAGACTCCAGGGTAGCAACCCTACAGCAAGTAAGTTGCGATAGGAAACGTATGCCGCCGCGCTGGCTCGCACATTGTATGTCGGAATAAACGGAAGTGTGTGACAAATAATGTGATAAGTCGCTGTATCATGTATGTAGAGTTAAAATATTAGTTGGTTAAAAACACGCTTTAGTACGAGTATAATAATAATTAGGTGCTTCTGCCAATTCGAATAGTTAAATGAAACCAAACGAGCCCAAACTTATACCAAACGGTTTACTAGTAAGCATTGACAATTGAAGAGTTACAAATTATCGTGTATTTCTTAAGGATCCATAATCAAACCCTCGACATCTCAATATTATTAAAATTGTTAAAACAAATTAGATGAGCCCAAATTGGAGTGGTATATCCTTACTAGAAGCAATTGAAGGTATCTTCGAGTTCCAGATACGTTTTTATATGCATAGTTATTTGAATTAAATAAAATCGTTTTGAAAAGCATGAATGACATACTCTGTCGTAATTAATAATATTATATTCTATCTTTCTACTTTACATTTTATTAACACGAAAAAGAAATCCCTGTGATCAGTAACAAGTCGCGACAAATTATAATTATTAATAATACAATTTATTTTTACTCCTAATATTAATTTTGAAAATGGTGTCTAATGTAACTGGCCTCATAAAGCTATTCAGTCAGGATTCAAAAATAGAGTTCATAAAATCTAAAGGATAACAGAAGATAAAAGATATTATAAACAAACATACCATATTGGTTTTTGATAACCTTTGAAGAAAGCGGCTGGTGGCCGACAGTTTTAATAGAAGTTTACGGATAAAATAATTGTGGATGTTATAAACTTACTTACAACTAACTAGTACCTAAAGTAAATTTTAAAAAACATGCATTACTTATCCCATGGTATTACACAATGGAAAGTTTTGATCATTGTTATACTCCTTCGGGACAAACAATTGAAGCGAAAGAAAGGAGGAATTGAGATTATAAAATTAATCCCCGATTTAACGAAAATGCTCCTTTTTCATTTCTCCCAGAATAACCACGACTCCCAAAGGATTTTTAGAGACCGGAATCTACCTATGTGGTCTATTTGTCTGGGTTAATTTTATTCTTTTATAAAGTACCTTAAGTACTTTAAGAATTAAATTGTCTTTGAAAGGATATTTGTACAGTATAATACGAACGCAGGGCGTATTGAACCAGACCAGACCTCGGCGAAGGCCGTCTAGAACACCGTTCAAGGTGCTTGAAAGTATAGAAATTATAGAGGTATTATCATACTTAGTTTTTATTGATGGGACTCACGCACGAAAGCTTTATGGACAATTTTAAGCCTCTTAGTCGGATTGCGTTAGCTTCGAAAAAGTAATCAACTGATTCATTTAGAATGATATGGATAAAATGAACAAAATAACTGACATAAAATACGTATATATTTATATTAAAATTACATTTGTATATTTTTATACTATATAGGTTTACGCTTGACCACAATCTCACCTGATAGAAACTGGAAAGTGATGATGTCGTCGAAGATAGAGCGCGCTTACCTAGATGCTAGAAGATTAGATATTCATATCTAAGTCAAAGGCTACCTACCTACTTCAAACTTACTCCTAAGATGTAATGAAGAAGGTGTGAAAAAGTAAGGAAGCTATATCCAACCACTTTAGATCGCTTTTACTGAAGAATCTTATAGAAGTGGGTCAACACATTGATAGTCACGGTAGATAGCCTTATAAGTACAGCTTATTCTCATTATAACTATACGAACTGTAAAAATTGGTATAAAAGCTTAGCTATAAAAAAGTAGAGGGCCTCTCTGAAGTGCCTAACCACGAGTAGTTAGTAGTTACGCAGTAATATTTACTGGTACCTACATTTTATCTTCACAAGGTATTTCACCTTTAAGTGATAAGAAAATTAATGCAATGGTTGGTACTTATTTGAAGACAGATAAAAGAGGCCCGGTATCTAACAGCGTTAGAGTTTCGGCATAATTCTGTAGTTTACGGTAAAAAATAAACTAAAAGAAATGTTATTCACATTTTTAAATGCGAATTCTTTAGGAAAATCATAAATACCTTTTCCAGTAATATCTACAGTATCAATGCAGGCCATAGTCATATTATGACCCCATTACCAAGGGCAAACCTGACAAAAAATCTCTTTTTTCTGTTGATTCATGATTGTCAAACAAAAGCCACAATTCACGTCGACGTAGCTTTTGATGCTCAGTTTTCATTTATCGAATGGATCGCAACCCGCAGCCGCCTGACCCCTGACCTATGACTATTTTTAGAGCCCTAACGTATTCCTTCAGCAAGGTCATTTTAGTGTTCATTTGCTGGAACAATTGACGTCACAACACGTCTAAAGGCCACGCCGTCAATCTTGTTAACGGCGCCTGATGTACCTATACATTAAACGAGTACCTCCAATCTCCATATGTGATGGCTTTATTATATTTTATCGTTGATGGAATTTGCGCGTGATAACGTTTTCAGATCAGTAGTTTACGTTTTCATACTTTATCAGTAAGTTGAGTGCTCAGATCAGGTTTAGTTGATAGTTGGATATCAATGGCAGAGTCTATGCCAATATAGAAAACCTCTCAGAAATAAATATCTTAATATTATTGCAATATTGAGATATTTATTTTTGAAACATGAAGCTGAAATGGACATTGCAATTATTAAAGTATAAGAAAAAGTAGGAAACTCGTTGTACAATGTTGTCTTCAAGATGAAATTTCTTTTGAATTCTCTCGTACAAGTTTCTATTTTGCCTCCTTTCAAGTATTATACACAATACAATATAACGTATGAAAAACTGTATTCATTTTCTACATAAAGGCGAAGTATTTGATTTACGCAGCACCTTTGAAATTTTCTCAAACAGTTACCGCACGAGTGGGGCTCAGAAATTGACCTACTAGTTTTACTTTTTTTTTTTTTGTATATCTAATGAGATCTATAAGAATCCAGCTTTTTAACTTTTAAATACGTGTAGCCGAGCATAGCATTCACTTCGATTTAACCATATCCTTTCCATGTGTGCTTAATTTTGACATAGAAGATCTAAAATCTGTGAGAAGATCACACATATTTTAGAAGCAAAATATGGTAGATAAAAGAGGCCTGATTATTTTACTATTAGGATTTCTCCTATTTAGATTTATCCAACATTCTAATTTAATTTAAATAATATGTAAAAAGATAATTTCAACCTAGCAATATTCCTCTAGTTTTTTTGATGATTTAACACAATGCCCCCTATCAAGTTTAATAGACTAGGGGAGCATGCTAGACTGACGTGACATAAGAGAGATTAGGTACGCATTTGCATTTAACTACAACTGACCAAATGAGATTAAAGAGATGCACCCTTTAATTCTAATTCTCTTTGTAGTACCTACAAAGACTGACTGTAGAGTAGAAATGTCGAATTAATACAACTTTAAAGTTATAGACTAATATCAATATGGGTAATTTAGAAACTATGACGTGAGTACTTTTATTCATGCAATACATTTAAATTTGAGATTTATTTTAAAATCAAAATTAACTAATATTCACTGATCGAGTAAGATATAACTTTTAATGTTTGGGCTCATCTTAATACTAATAGATTACCATTTACTTTCTTTTGAAGCAGATAATACTGGTACGATAAAAACATCACTAATGGAAAATAAATATGTAAATAATGTACTCTTTTGATCTCACATGCAACTACTTGAGTTGATTAATTGAATAGGAGCCACCGTCAACGAGGCGTTCCCTAAGTGATCAGAATTAATGTCGTTAAGTTCGGTATTTGCTAGTTCTCTAATGATTGATTGTCGCAATGAAATTAACAATTCTCTATTGCTGCCACCAAAGAGTTGCTACCAGTATAGTTCTTCAGTAACTTATTAGCAATTATTAGCAATAAATTGCATTATCGGTTTAAAATTTTCATCGCCAAACTGATAACGTAGCCTACTTTTCACTCTACGAGTATGAAGGTTAGATACCTCATGAAGCGACTACACGTATTTTCTCCGCAACGGCAACGAATATATAATATTACTAAGGTATGGATTAACTATAAAGTATTGATAACAAACAGGTTATCTATTGTATTGTGCAACAAACATTTAAAAAATGTATAACATAATTGAAGCGTATGAATAGAATAATATTTAAGTAATTGACGTGAATGTACCTATGCTACTTTCAGTTACATAAATCTGTATTTCCGTTCAATGATGAATGAATGGAAAAAATATGTTTTAATCAACATAATATTTACAGTTTTCTGTAGTTTTATTTTACGTTGATGAGCAAAGTATTTTCAATGAATCTATTCAAATGTAAATATTGCAATAGGTACTCTTTAGTAGTTAGATACTCGTTACCCCAAAGAAACAAGAAAAACACTTTATGAGGCCAGCTTATCTCTAATGGGATTTCCAGCTACTTTAAATTATCCTAATTATATTGAAAATATTTGTGTTACGGTTATTCGAATATGATGGTCCTTTTCCTTCGCCTAATACTTTAATCTGACATGACATAATTCAAAGCTAAGCGAGGCATTAGAAGCCATTCAAATGCTACTATCATTAACTGGTTGGTCGATTTTATTGCGAATATACCCTAGATAGATATATCTTACAGTTTCGACAAAGAAATGCATGCAAGCTCAGGAAAAAATCCTGAGAACTGGAACAAAGCCGAAGTGGGCCAACCTTCTTTTAAACTTCAATCGCTCTACATTTCGTATTGCATCACTTTAATGGGAATATGTATCTCGTTTACAGTTTCGACAATCATTACGAAACGTGGCATTTTACATTACCACGCTATTTTATACGGGGTATAATGTTTCTCGAATAGGAAAACAAAGCGTAACTAATACAGTAATGGCTGCAAAAGCAGATGATACTATGAGTTTTACACGTAATAAATATAAATGCAGAAACAAACAAAGTAGTGGTAACTATCAAAATCAAACCAATACTAAAAGTAAAACTAAATAAAGCAACGGACTTGTCTATTTTTATTACAGACAAATCGAAAGAGCGTTATCAGGAATGCATCGTCAAAAAATATTATGGATTTGAAGAACGGTTGAGAAAAGACATCATGCACACGGCAGTTCAAACGTGAGTTAACAGCTAATAAAATTTTAAGATATGGAGAGCATTTCACAGTAGCACTTAAAATGTACGACAGTTATGCGTTTTAAGTTAATTCTGTAGCGAAAAATTGAACTTTACCATAAAGAAATAGAAATCATAGTCGTGTACACAACGAAAGATACCCCAAAGCGGTCGTATTATATACCTGACGTAACTGATCGTAATGCTTCGAGTAGAGACAAAGAAATAAACTACAAAGCAGGTGATGACGTAAAGCAATCACGGTTAAAATCCCCTCTGATGGCATGTCATTCGATCAATAAGCCACTTCCTGACATGCGGGCGCTCATAAGCTTATTTAACTTGATGACAGTCACGTCGTCACGCCTTTCATACCCTATTTTCCCGTGGTCCTCCAGAGGTCAAATAATCAGTCCCCGAGACGTTGCCACACGCATACGGCTCTTAATGAAACCAATAAAACTAATAGAAGTCTATTGTTTTAATTGGTATCTAGCTGTAGAGTTTTTAGGTTAGGTACTCTACATATACTTGTTTAAGAATACACACTATTGTTAATTTATGCTTAGTTACTTATTATACGGCAGTTGTGTCTAGTTAAAGGTAATAAAATGTAGAGAAAGTATTTTTTCAACAAATAGAACAACTACATAAACATTAAATGAAAATGTTCCATTAGTCATTACCTCATATTTACTAATCTGTGATTTTAGGTAAGTGTACACTTACGCACATGGTACAATCCAGTTGCACAATTACTAACAAAAATGAAATGCGCATTTTTATTGTTTAATCAATAGTAACTAGAAAGTTACTTAGTTTTGAATGCAAAGGGTCGTTACAGTTTGCATATATAATTTTCCTAAGGGAGACACTGATAATGGTCCAATGGAAAAAACAAGTGGGGTGCAAACAGGAAAGGGTGAAAACTATTTAGGGGACATTCCAGATTAGATCAACAACGGTCAACGTGGGTACAATTTGTACTTCAAAAACTTAAATCATCATATTTAGTAAATGTGAATGTAAGTAAAGTATATATGGACCGAATATGGACTAATATTACTGAGGAGACAATATTTTTTTTAATACTACGTCAATATCACTTTCCTCTACTAAGTAAATCGATAACATATGTGGTATAAACCAAAGCCAAAGGTTACAAGAAGCTTAGCGGATTATGAAAAAGTGGCCATGTGGAGGAAGCCCTCGTAAACAGATTTTACACAGATTTTGCACATGCGCAAATCACACTCTAAAGAACTTTAGGTGATGAATTAAATAAAATATGCTGTTTGCTGAACGAACTCTTGAAATGAAACTTCTTCTCAGTGAAGGGCGCGTACGAACCCTCGTAAACTTAGTTTTAAGTCAACTTGTAGTTATTACCATATATGCGACAAATATCATATTGACGTTTGACAAGAGCAGGTCTATGTGAAACTAGTAGGGCGCGTGGAGGCGCGGGGAAATCCATGACCGTGCACCTCAATCATCATCCAAATCGTAGACGATCATCTCTTCTCATACTTTTCATAGTTTTTCATAGGCCTTGTTTATTGTAGCATTCACATTTTCCATGGAAAAATACTACTTTGATTTTTTTTCATTCATCCCGTAGACCTTGAGATTCTAATTACGTCTTGCAAAGACATCACTCTCTTATCTTTTATACTTTCCGAGATAGAACAACACGAAATTTGTATGGCGGCCATCTTGAATCCGCCATTTTGATTTTTTTTTCAGCTAACTGCCAATTGGTCGTTTCGAGTTACATTTGGTCGAGCACCCCCCACCTATCTTCGATACCCTGGCTGTGCTTTTCACCCGTCTCCGAAATCCTAATCATCAGCTCTCTCCATATTTTTCTCTAGTAACTCTCCGAAAAATTGCATCACAACCTTGCATAATTACCAACTGTAGTCTCTTCAACATTCCCTATACATTTTCTATGGAAAAATAAATTCCGCCATTTTGAATTTTTTTTTCTATCCATCAAATAGACCTTCGGGTCCTGATCACTTCTTGTCAAGAAACCATTCTTCCATCTTTTATACTTCCCGAGATATCGGCGAAATTCGTATGGCGGCCATTTTGAATCCGCCATTTTGAATTTTTTTTCAGCTCACTGGCAGTTGGATGACATTTCAAATGACATTTGGTCGAACACCCCCCACCTATTTGCAATACCCTTGGCTGTGCTCTTCACCCGTCTTCGAGATCCTCAATCATCAGCTCTCGCTATATTTTTCTTTCTCATGAATTTTTCCTTTCTATACAAAACGATCAGTGAAAAAAAATTTTTCCATACAAAATTGTTCAGGAGAGGTGATCAATCAGTCAATCAGCACAAGCAGCTATACTATATATATTAATAAACATATTTTGAATTTTGAAAATACAAGAAGTAAGTAGTTTTTAATAATCGAAAGCCTTTGAACTTTGAAGGTCCTAAATCCGATGATTCAAGTGAACAAGTATTTTGTGCTAGGACTTAGGAAATAGGACCTAGGAAAGTGGAAAACGGCAATCGACATGTGTGTCGGGGTATAGGTACACAGTTTATTTTGATGGTAGTTGTGGTTGATTTGGTTCAGTATAAAATCTAGCCCTCCAATAACTGAACATATAGACTTTTCAGAAGCTATTTAGAACTTTAGCATCAGTTCAAGGTTATAGCCGTACAATTTTTGATTGTCGGGTCAGCAATGTTATGTGGATCGGATCGAAATACTGATGTGGATCGAGAAAATTTGTTCATATTACCTTAGAATTCTGCTACAAATTCTATGTTGTAACGTACTTATCTATATCTATCTATATACTTATAATAAAACTGTAAAGGGTCTAATTCTGTACATTGAATATATTTTGAAAATTTTTGTTGGAGGACACTATTTAGTCGACACTGAAGCCAAAACTGTAATTTTTTTAATTTTTGTCTGTCTGTCTGTCTGTCTGTCTGTCTGTCTGTCTGTCTGTCTGTTTCACGACCGCGCATCACGGCTAATCCGCTGGATGGATTTAAATGAAACTTGACATGATTATAGCTCATACCTCGAGGTAGGACATAGGATACTTTTTGTCCCGAAATTCATCATGGTTTCCCTGGAAGACGGCATCAAAGTCAAAATGTGTATTTACTTATAATTCATTAACGCGTTGTCCGATTTGATTCATTCTTTCTTTGTTAGAAAGGAGGTTCTTTAAAGATTATTCCATACAAATTTTATCATCATCACTTTTGTAGTTCAGAAATTACAGGCATCAGAACCTTTAGCGATAAGTTCAAGTAGGTGACTTGAAACTCGGAATGAATTAGGAACCTAGGGCTAAGACGTAGAGCTAAAGTTAGACTGGACTATCCTTACAGCCGTAAATATATTCTTAGCAGAAGATTTTGTATGGTTTAAGATTTTCACTTTTAGAGTGAACAAAAATTATGAAACTCGCTACGTTATACCGTATAGCGCCATCTCTATAATTTACGTGGTACTTGAAGTCAAAGTCTGTCTTCGGGATTTTTTTATAGTTAATTGTCATGGAGTAATCTACTGACAGTTGCCTCACTGTGTTCTGAGATGGCACTGTTAAGAAATAATTTTAATTTTAAGCTTCTTTGGCATTAAGAGATATAGTTTTCACTTTTGTCGACATTCCTGGAGACTGGAGAGCCACGTCGTTTTTCACCAGCCTCGACCGAAGTGTTGTGGTACACTTATTATTACCACTATTTAAAACTTAATTGCAATCTCGCTGATGGTAAGTGACCGCCGAAGATGACGGATTATAGACATGAACATTTAGCGTGAGTCCAAGTAACTTGGAACTCAGAATTGACAAAAAAACTATAAACGTATGGCTCATTTTAAGTTGTTTCGTCTTTACGTAAGGAAATAATATATGGCCATTCTGATATTTTGGATCACCACAAGATAACCCGTGCAAAGCAGGAACGGGTTGCTACACAGCAGCGCACCAGAACGCTACATCCCTTTGCGGAACGAACGATCAGACCTAATTGAATTTCTCCTCCACCTTACAATAGCTGGACGTTTCCTCTCAGAATAAGAGTAGTTTGGTTAGTAAGTAGAGAAAGAATAAAGAAGAGGTGGATGGATTGTGTGAAAGAGGATAACACGTTGACAGCTGATAGAGAGAATGGCTGAGAGAACGAGAATCCACTACTGGCCCGTCGAACTCGGGATTTTTTTTCATATATCCCGCGAAAAATAAAGGCATCCCACGGGATTTGCAAAAAACTGTACTTTACGCGTGCGGAGCCGCGGGTAACAGCTAGTACATATATAAAACCATAGTGTTTTTGTTATTTAATGAAGTTAGGAAACACCAAATTTCGATCGACAATATTCAACCGATTCGTCAAAATATTCGATTTCAAAGATAAACCAACCAACTAATTTAGACGACACAAGATAAAGTGAGAAAAATACCAATGAAAGTGAGGCTTTGAAATTACAGAACAAAGCCAACTTCAGGCATTTTAACGGAACCTTTGGAAATGGCTCGCCTATAAATCATCTTCACAAAGGGAGTCCCATACGTTTCAATATGCCGATGCCGCCTCAGTATTGACAAACAAAGTGTCACGTAATGCGACCTATTCAATAGGCTGAATATCAGGCTGTTTGATTATTGCTTGCCTACAGAGAAAAATACTTATTTAAATTATTTATTAAATTAAGAAAATCACGACAAACGCTAGCCTGGAATTTTATCTCAGTGGGTCCAGCATAAATAGTCCTGCCCGTCTCAAGAACGCAAGCTGCCAGCCCAAAATTAATCTAAGTCAATTCAGCGATTTGGAAAATTAAAGCTATTGAATATATACAAATAAGAAATAATATTGCAATGGTTCCCCAAAATGTACCTATAACATATTTCTAAATGAAGATTTTTGTGGGAGAGTTACAAAAACTTCAATTGAGCCGTATTTTTTTAAACAAAAATTATTCCATCCGAACTTGAACACTTTCCGGACCCTTTTTCTGGGACTTCTCCATTAAAAACGCTCTCAACGCAAATTTATTCTATAAATCCTGAAATTATGAACCTTAAAAATTGCATATAGGCAGATGTAATGTTAACTCAAACTATTGTATAATCTAACGGTTACAAAACCATTAGCAAAGTATTTGCAAACAGCCTTGGTTTAATCCGTATACAGTAAAACTTTGCTAGGCGTTTTAAATTACCAGCGAGAACCAAATACGGCAACACAGCACAGCAGCAATGCCTATCCCGTAACCCAAATGCATGTTTATGAACACTTAAATAGGCGCAGCGAGTGAACTCTTGAAACTGCGTAGTGCATATAATTTGCAATCGTTTTTCCAAGTCACCGGCGAGTAATGCTTACGTCTACGAATTCAAGTGCGTGCGTTTTCGATACGATCTTTGCTGCAATTCAATTATAACGTTATCATATTTTGTGTTTACCTATCATAATTTAAAAAAAACTTGAAGTACTTATCTAAATACATAGTTGGTTGTTTGCAGCTCTGCCTAAAACATAACAGATTAGTAGCTTTAGTATGCATAACAAAATTCAAATAAAACAAAAATGTGGCATAGGTGTAATTTATAACGGGAACTAATTTTTTGAGCTGTTATTTAAATATTCGAGATGTTATTATGATCAGTTGGAAAACATATTGAGCAGTTATTTAATTTAATGGCGGTTGATTAATTATTGCGACAGTAAAACATGAACAGTAATAAAGAATCAATTAGTCGGTTATTTTATCATACAATATCAATTCTAAAAATAATTTAGCAGTCCAATAACTGAATGAGCGGTAAAAATGATGGAATGAGCGGTTCCTTTTCTCTTAAAGGTTCTCTGAAGTACGCAGTACCTCCAGTTGAAGCTAAAAACATTCCACTCGGACAAAAAAGGAAGTTTTTGTCCGAGTGGTATTTTCACGAAAGTTTTTTATGTAATACACTTCACAATGTCACTAGCTTTCGTAAATAACTCAAATTAACGAGAAATAATAAGAAAAATTATTATTATAAATCACATTTTTTTAGGTTATGTTTACGTATTTTTTGCCAGTTTGCTAATATTTTTACGAAAGATTTGTATCACACTGTCACTAACTTTCGTAAATCACTGCACAAACGACTTAGGGTCCAGGAGCGAGCGAAGCGAGCTCGGGACTTGAGGGCACCCCGACTCGGCTGGGTTAGGTGACGAAGAGGATGGCGGGGCCTGCAAGGCCCCGCCATCCTTCTGAGTGGTTATTTTCTTTTATGACCACCCAGAAATAGGAGCCCCGCGAAGCGGGGCTCCGTCGACTGGCCTTTAAGAAGATTAAAGACATAAATAATGAGAAGAGGTGAAGATTTTTTAATTTCAAAAAAATATTTCTCGAAAAGTATTAGGCCTCGTACGATTTGGCTTGGGGGGTAGACTCCCCCTACCCCTCCCCTCCCCCTCACCCCCTCCCATCCCCCCCGCAACGGGTCCCGTGTCCTAGACCTACCATTCCTTCAGTCAAAGCAAAAGTAATTTAATTTTTCATTACTATTTAAGTACTGTTTTTTTTATTGTATTTTACCACCTCATTGTTTATAGAATTGCTTAGAATGAGATTTCTTACCGACAAATTCCGATTTCTTACTGCCCACGCGTAACCGCTCGTTCAATTTTTTTTACCACCCATTTAATTATTTTCCTGCTCAATTATATATTCACTGATCCAGTTCATTATTTTTTATTACTCATTTTTGTTTACTTTACTGCTTAGTTTTAACTGCTGAACTAGGTTATTAAACATGCCATTTTTAATTTTTAACTTATCAAAACTGCTATTTAGAACTGCCTCTTTAAATCAGTGCCATTTATAACTACCCAAGTGACGCAAGCACACAATTTAGGATTTTACCTAGTTTAATGTATTTATCGTTCTGAACTAGGAACAACCCGTTAAAGGAGTGACTCATACTAATTTAGGGCATCAAATCATTTCATTTAGATCGCTTTTTATGAATTAGCGTTGTTTGCATCGTTCATTGCGTGTTCAGTGTGAACTCTGAAAATTACATCGAAATAGTAAAGAGATATTAGTAAATTATCGATATTCATGTACCTACCTAATTATAGATATTTTATGTATTTTATAACTATAAATTAAATTCCTTAACGATAGTTATTATACGTACAAACTCTTACTGTATTATATTATTACCATAAGTCTAAATAAACTCTTGCTTTAGGTACCTACATAAAAACAAAGGGCAAAGAACCTGTCTCCAGTCTCAGTGGATTCATTCAGAAGCTAGAAACGTAGAACTACTTATGCCTGTAGGTACTTATGCTGTATATTAAGTCAGTTTTCCCGTAATAGGCAAAAGTGAGGGGGAGAAACGAAAGAAATGGAATGTGTTAGAAAATTTCCTGCTTTAACTACTCGAGCAAATTAATCTTAATTGTATATGTATGAACCTAACCTAACTATCAAGCGGTAACACATAGATATTAAACAACATTTTTAACTATCTGAGAAATAAATTTGAAACATATGCCATACAAAATCTGTCAAAGCGTTATATTTATTCCCTAGTTAACGATTATCTGGCGATTTAAAAATCAGCCGTAAGTATACTTAATATAATTGATAACACTTCATACCAGCCCTTGTCTACTTATTTTCTTAATTTACTTTACTTGAGTGCATCAGTAATAATAATATCTATGTAGAGTGGGTTGAGGTAACCTTACAAGACTTGTTTATAGTGTGTCAATAAATAATGCGAATCGAAAATTGTAATTTTGTATTCCCGAATACAAATATTAAATACCTTCGATAACAAGTCAAATAAAAACCTGTTCTCAGTACGTATCATATCATATTATTAATTATCGGAATTGAATGGGTTACGCGTTTTACCCCACATTTCGCAAATAGTATCGATAACAGTCGGTGCATCCCTCGCCATGTTCACGGGCAGGGCTGGAGGTCTTTGACCCCGTGAGGCAGACGCTTTTCGCATCTCGCCCTAGATGCCGCCCGCCCAATACGTAAATACACGAAAATCTGATTAAAAACACTACTTAAAAATATGTATTAATTATTATTTTATTGTCTTTCAATTTCGTTCCAATTAACATTCTAATCTTTCTTAAATGACAAAACGGGTTTTTTATTTTTTTGATGACTTTAGGAGGAAAGTACTTATTTTAGGTTGTGCTGCTACTAACAGCTCTACACAGTTAGAAATCTCGGATAGATTAAAAATTAAAAACCATAACGAATTAAGTCTCCTCCTTCTTTATTTTTATAACTGTTGAAAGTTGTTTCTTTGTGTCAATAGAAAATTAGAAATGTTGGTCTTTAAAAATCTTGTTCGATGGTTATTAAAGATTTCACGGCACTTGAGGATGTAACACTAGGAGTGAAAATTGCTGAGTGACGTCAGCTGCCAAAAATCCGTGCTTAAGGACTTTGTTGTAGCGGAACCCTCTATTTTAGAGTGATACTCGTGAAAAGAGACTTACGAGTACATTATACATCCACGTGATAAATTGTTCACATAAAAGTGGGTTTTAAAATGAATAAGCCGTTCCTGGTACTCGTGGCTCCTGAGCGTCATAAATGAAACTTTTTAAGCACGGTAAAGAGCTTAGAAAAATGTTTTTCTTTAAAAATAAATGTATAATTTCTTCTGTTTTCATACATGAAAGGATTACTTGCATTATTCTATAAATGGAGCTTTTAACCACCGTTTTTTATTAAGTATTAGTTAGTAGTCATTTTATACCAAATCCCGCGAGAATCGTGAATTTTTTCCTGCGGGAGTTTCCCGGAATAAAAAATGGTTATTGACATATCCCTATAAAATGTAATTATTTTTTATTTTCTATGCCAATTAATATTAATGCGTATTACCACAGGTTTATAAGGTATGCGATAGAATAAAAGTAAGAAAGATCTTAATTTACCTCGAACCGTACCTAACAAACAACAATAAATTATATTATTTTGAAACGCAGCTATAATTTATTACTTGAAATAATTATACTAAAAATAGATCCGGCGCGGCGCGGAGGTCGAATAAAAATATCTCCTTTTATCAAATTGTGATCAACATTGAATTTGCAGGCGAATCTTATCGATATTGAGAGACACTTATCTGCTGCCTTCTTAGGTAGGTACCTATATTTATAAATTTATTACGCACCTACATCTATAATAAAAAAAACCGGCCAAGTGGGAGTCGGACTCGCGCACCGAGGGTTCCATACCATTAAAGAAGTTAAACATGAAAAGAATCACTTTGGTTCATGAATTTACGAGTATAATTTACATGTAGGTAGGTACTTTTGTTGGCAAACAGCAAACATAACTTTGTTTTTGCCGGTTTATTGTTATTATCAAATAAAGTATAATAGTTAGAGGGTTGATTTTATTTTTCCTGTAAAATATACGTTTATTTCTATTGATCATAATTATTTCAGATTTTTTGATCGGTAATCTTCGGAGATAAGGGGGGGGGGGACGGTATTTTTTTCGACAGTTTGCCCAATAAATCGAAAACTATCAGGCATAAAAATAAATAAAAATCGGTTTTAGAATACACAAGTAACGCCCTTTCATATGATACCTTATTCAATACTGTTATCTCATTTTGAAATTTTGACGACCCAGTTTTCCCCCCTTTTTACTTAAATAAAAATAAAAAAAGATTTCCAATTTTTTATGATTGCAATAACGTCGCGCTTCAATTACCTACAACTATTCCAAATTTCAGGGCGATAGCTTTAATAGTTACCGAAATAATCGAGTGTGACAGACGGACGGACGGACGGACGGACCGACGGACGGACGGAGAAAGCCAAAATTTACATTTTGGTACCATTTTGGTATGGAACCCTAATAAATAATCCAGTATTGTGCGGCCCTATCACTAAAGTAGGTTATGTAGAGTTATCAATAAAAATGGGAAATGCTTTCCAAAAAACCAACTTCAAATGCCACTACAAAGAGTGAAATAAGTTTTATTTAAATTTTAGGTACCTACACCAATTCGAAGTCGGGCAATGTTTCATGCAATCCCTAATAGTCCTTCTTACTTACTTGATGTGCGAAGAAATGACGAAGTCATAGACAATCGCCCGACTTCGAATTGGTGTAGGTACCTAAAATTTAAATAAAACTTATTTCACTCTTTGTAGTGGCATTTGAAGTTGGTTTTTTGGAAAGCATTTCCCATTTTTATTTTATACTTTTTAGTGACAAAACAATAAAATGCACAAGGCGTTGTAAAATACCCAAATTGCTTGAGGTGTGTTCATAAAATCTGAAGAGATACCTCAAATTCACCAAGATCCCATCATCAGACCCTGACTTGATGACTTTAGTCATCAAATCAGTATCTGCTAGCAAATGCACCAGTAACTATAAAAAATACCCAACTCGCTTCAAGTATACTAGCAAAATTTGAAGAGTTCCCTCGATTTCACCAAGATCCCATCATCAGACCCTGACTTGATGACTTTAGTCATCAAATCAGTATCTGGTATCATATGCACCAGTAACTATAAAAAATACCCAACTCGCTTTAAGTATACTAGCAAAATTTGAAGAGTTCCCTCGATTTCACCAAGATCCCATGATCAGATCCTGACCTGATGACCATAGGACAACTTGGAAAATATTACTCTTTCTAATAATACTCAAATAGTTTCATGTGTCCATACAAAATTTGAAGAGTTCCCTCGATTTCTCCAGGATCCCATCATCAGATCCTGACCTGATTAAAATGGGACCATCTGGAAACAAAACCCTCTTAAACAAAAAAAGAATTTTTGAAATCGGTCCACGCGTCTTCGAGTAATCGGTGAACATACATAGATAAAAAAAAAATAAAAAAAAAAAAAAAAAAGATTCCGACGAATTGAGAACCTCCTCCTTTTTTTGAAGTCGGTTAAAAATTACTCGCTTTTAATACCTAAATATGTGCCTAATATTTAAAATACAAATGATGTAATACTAAAAATTAGGTAACACGAAAATAATGTGTGAGTTGTATATTACGGGCCGACAATTTGTACCTACACTTAATTATTTTATGTATAGTCAGGTACTAATAGGTATGTACATGCATTCTTTCTCATACATGTTTTTTAAAATAATGCAGTTAGGTAGGTAGTAGGTACAAAGTGTTACATTTCTTAAAGATACTTTTATAAATTTTTTATAATTCATTCTGAAGTTGTGTTCTGAAGCCGTTTGTTACACTGCAGTCATGACCACTGTAATTTGGCTGATTTTAGCCGAGATATCAACACAAAATCAAACATTTAATATTATAAAATGATGTCTTTTCCCAACGACAAAGTTTTAAATCTGTATGTTCCCCCAGTTTAAGAAATATGACTTGATATCACTTCCTGGGAGTAGGTATAGGAAGTAGGGACCGTGTCTATTGCTAACAACTACGTGCCAAGAATTTACAAACCAGTATCGGTCAAGCTGACCAAAACGTAGTATAGACATAGAGTATGTTGCCGCTTCGATCGCGTTTCCACTTTCGATTTCAACATTAACTATACCGACATAATATGCGTTTCTTAATATGCGTACCTTTAACTTTTGTTAATAATTTAGCAGCAATCAGCGTATTATGAACAACGAGGTATAACCTCGCTCGGTCCCGTAAAGTTTATCTTTACGATGTGAAAAATCTACAGCGGCGTGAATGACAGTCGCATTTTACCGACAGATAAAACACAACAGGTTTGAACTAACGTGATTATCTCGGATAGCAGGTTAGCTCCGCTCTCGTAAGGAATTACCTACAACAAATGCGTAATGGCCGTGTCGTAATCACGATAAGTCCACCACTTTCTTATGTTATCTCGTACATTTATTGTCACCACTTAGTTTTAAACGAAATCTTTCAGAACGCTTTTATAAATAAAACCAGCTTATAGTAAGAAATAACTACGAAGACTAAAATCTCTACAAATAGTCTATTTGGACCATTGATTAAACATACATATTATAAAGAATCAGCACTTACTGACGTCACGCATGTGTATTTATGGGCTCCGCCCTGAAGCATATCCTGTTCAATTTGTCAAAACTGTAAAATGGCGCTAATGTAAGTGACAACATTATGTGCTGTCAGCGGTACCTACCGTACTGTTGTGGGCGGTAACGACTAACGACGCCACATTTGAGAAAAATTTCTCTTCATCATGCGGCACATATTTCTCGTCAACTTAGCGTAGCGTACTTACTTCCTCTAATCTAAGAACCTTAAATGGAAACCAAATCCAAGCTAATAGCAAGAAAACTTAATAGGTAGTTTTGCATTGCCTACCGCACGTTCAACAACAGTGTCAAAGATCGAGATACATATTATATACGGAAATAAGTTCACAAGAAACCACCCATGGCGTTGGTTATCCTACGATCCCTTCAGTGCCTTCGCAATGCACCGCAGTATGCGACGCATACATAATGCAGTCAGTTTACGTGTTTGACATGCAATGCGCGAAACAGTTAACTGTACGGCATACGGTAGTTCCGTAAAAATATTACAACATTCTGCGCAAACAGTAATTAGATGCATCGAAGTGATGCTGGCTCCATACTACACATACTCGTAGAACGTAATGGGTCTTTTAAATAAACAATGTCACTTTATTGACACTTACTCAAAGTAGGCCTGTGAGTTGTGAGTTGTGACAGCACATTACTATGTGTAGAGCAGGTACAAGTATTACGTACTAAGAAGTAAAACACCAAACATAAACGTCTACGCAAACGTTACGTTTATGATAAAGTACATAAATAGTAACCAGAAGTAATTACGCAATTAAGTAAGTCCAAAGAGACTATTAAAAATAATTAACATAAGTAAAGAACTACATTCATACCTGGTTAAGTGAAAGCTCAAGGGACCAATATCTATTTTTGACTTTAAAGAGTTTCCTTATCTTATCAACCCGAGTTTCAGACTTAGAAGGGCAAAATATCTGAACCTGGTATATACTCTCACTAATAGAATTTTCTCGCTTACCTAGTTCTCACTTAGGTACTTAGTTAGGTTCGACTGTAGTTGGTTTGTGTCCTCGATATAAAGAAAACTAAAATTAAAAAGATTCAACTTTAATACCATCATCTAAAGAATTCGATCAATCGAATTTTTAGACACACAAGAGTCTTTGTTTTCATACAGATTATATCGGGGCTCGTGTTACTATTGATTGGATAATACCTATCATTATACCGACACGAATGTACAGATGTTCGAGAGACTGAAAATTTCACCCTTCAAGGTTAGAATTTAAAATTTCCAGGTCCAGCCAAAAAGGCGTTAAAGCTGTCACTCGTCAGTAAGCTTTTAGTTTAAAACTGAGCAAACGAATAGGCTACAAACTGAACAGCTGTATTCACTGTTACTCTTTTTCCTATAGTAAGTAGAAGTAAACAACATATTTCTATTTAACCACTGTTCAATACAATTTAATTAACACATTACACAATGCAGTTCAGTGTTAGCGATAACTATTGATAAAGTACCAACTACCAACTCATTGAGGTTTGAACTCGATAAGATAAAATTAATAGAGTTCGCATTTAGTTATACATTTTATTACGAAGGTGCTGACACATAAACCTGTTTCATTATGTACAACATGGTTTATACGAGCTCGAACAGGGCCTTTATTTATCATGATGATAACGTGAATAAAGGATTCTATGTTGTGTTCCACTGTCGGTAAGAAGAAACGAGACTAATCGCCTGGACGTACGTGACCAGAGAACAACGCGGCTCTGTGCACTACAAAGCTAATGAGGGAACTCGCCGACAAACGCTGCTCGTGCTATACCAGTACCTACCACACCTGCATAATATCCGAAGGAAAACTCAAGTGTGAACTACAAGGAAGTGCCTTGTGCCATATTAAAGAGAAGATAATTTCAACAAGATTAGAACACAAGAAAAGCTTTAGATTTAAGTAATTTACTTATGGGCGGCAGGAGATCCATAGAATTTTCACGGTGTAGATACTTAAGCCAAAACATTCTAAATTGTAACAAATTGTTGTAAGTATTTGGGATTCTATACAATACAAATACCAAATTGGTAAAAATAGTGCGACTTTATCCGTCCGTCTGTTATTCTTTGTAGAATTGCTTCAATAGACTTTTCTCTTGTATTGCAATTTGAAAGAGAGAATTTTAATCCAAACGTACAATTTGAGGTGGGCAGAATAATTATTATCTATTGATGATTAAAAGTGTTGAAATCGTTGGATACCAGTAGGTAACTTTAGTGGATACTATTATATAAATCTGCGTGCAATAAAACACAAGCTATTAAAGCCGGTCGCGTATAAGTTTAATTGCAAAACAATGAAAGTGAACGTTTGTAGGTTGTTTGGGTGGATGTAACAAAGAGTACTTAGGCACTAAGTATCAGGTGTTACGCTCGGTGCAGTGTGTCAAAGCGATCCAGTGTCGCAAACCACAAGGCGTGAAAGCACCCTCAACGTACGCAAGTAGGCAGCCATGAACACTTTTGTTCGACGTTAATAGCACGTGTGCCAAATGACAACTAGCCATAGTGAAACACAAACGCACATCCATTTATGAACGCCGCACCATAATTATAAATGCTTGGGTACTTTCGATCGTAAAACGAAGCGCGACCGAAGACCAAACACAGAATCGGGATTTGGGACAGAATATGATGAGCTGAAATTGGTTGCAGATATTGTTTCGTTTGACACTCAACAGCTGTACAGTTTCAATAACTGGCGTTGTTTTGCGGAAATCCGTAATTAGCATCACAGATTTTAATTTGTTTTGCTATAATCCGCTACTTGAAAAGATTCTATATTATGATCTAAAATATAACTATAAATAGGGCATCTGCAAGAGATCCTTATTTGTAGCGATAAGATCTTTTCTATGTTTGTCTCTATGTATCTTAATGAGTTTATAATGTGCAGAATAAATAAATAAATAGTATGCAGGAACACCGCCCACGTGAAAATTTGAAAAACCACACACAATTCTTCAACACTTTCTTCGACGCACGTTTCGTCCCGACACCGGGACAAATTCCTGTGACGAAAACATTTATTTACGGTCCCGGTTAGATGTCCCGGTTTTGGGACGAAAAGTGTGTCGAAGAAAGTAATGGAAGGATTGTGTGTGGTGTTTTATGTGCGGTATTCCTGCATATTGGACCGAGATATACAGAATCTTTTCAAGCAGGGGATTATAGCAAAACAAGTTAATCTATCCTGCCAGCAGTACCATTTTCGTAGATGGCGAGCTTCTCTCGTATGGCAGGTGCTGTTCTGCGAGCTCTCGCGTCGCACATCGCGAGGACGGATGCGCGCCGAACTAAACTGAACTGAGCGGCGCGACAGAAGCCGCCACCGGGCGACGTGTCACGGTCACCTAACAGGATTACCTGTTCTACTGCGCAGGTAAACTGAACCGCTGATATGGGCCAGAAATGCCTTAACCGGCTTATAATATTGTTCGGATTATGAGCAGACTTAAGCTTCATCCCACTCGACCTTTAGAACGGCTTAGGCTCGGGTTACAATCACGAACTGTAGACTGTAACTATAGACAATTTATGTAGTCAGTAATGGTCAGTAGCTAGAACCAAATACCAACATCAAGTATAATATTATATACCAGCTGATGCGTATTTTACTTCCGTCTCTTCCTCAGACATCCGGCATATTTTAGAACTCTGTCTTAGTTTCGTGCCAAGTTTCCACACCTGTCCTAAAATTTTACAGCTCAACTTAGGCTCACTTGCGCCGACCTGGATAACTCAGAGTCAGCATGCTAACCATGCATGTAAGTTGTCAACATTTTCCAATAAGAGACGTTGACTCAGTGGGCTAACCGAGATAGGTTTTACACTCGTAGACCGTAGAGTGGACACCTATCTGGTGGTATTTGTTTCATAAGTATTAGGAACATACCTAATTACCATTAATTACTAATTACCTAATGGTACACTGTAGAGCTGCTCATGCTCCTATTTGTTTAAATAATGGTTTGTATTCTTGATTTAAGATCTAACTAATCATGTCCTCGTGTCTCGAAAGTCGTACCTAATGTCCTACGTCCTCTAATATACTCTCAGTCCAAATAGCAGACAGTAGACAATTTATATTTAAATCATGTTATGGCTGTTCCATGTGGTGGTGGTGGACAGGAAAATGGCTAAAGCAGGACAGGGAAAAGATATCAAACAGGGAACAGGAAATCAAACAGGTGCCTAAGTACCTATCTATGTTACGTTGGATTAAAGTTCTGGTAAATCGTAAATGTAGGGTTTGAATCCTGTGGATATCTAAATCTGAAACCGATTAGGTATAGAGGCAAATATCTACACTAAATACTAATAGACTAGTATATGTAGATTAACTGGTAGGTAGGAACATGTAAAACTTCAGTCAAGTTAAAAAATGAAACAGTCGCACAGGAATCCCAAAAAGCAGATGCCACTTCCGTGCTACTTTTCAAATATGCAAAGGATGGCATTTTACTACATAAAAAGCATTAACAAGTTTCTAATGTAGGTACCTAATTACGTAATAATGGGTAAAATGATACGCGATAGATAATATATTCAATTTACCCATAAATAGCAATTGCAAACAAAATAAACTAAGGATGCCAATGCGTACAGCGTCGTCCATAAGAACTATCAAGCAAACACAGATCCTCAAACAAATGACATAATTATTAAGTACCTGTTGCTTTGATTCACAGGTTTGATTCATATATTGTATGCTATCTAAATAAATTTGTGGTTTCTTGTTACAAATTATAATAGATACCTACCTCGCGAGTTTACAAAGGATTTAATGACACGCCTTGGCGTCATGATGTTATGAAATACTACGCCTCATGCCTCATATCGTCTGTACACTTGTACAATGTAGGTGCATTGAGGTGCACGAATTGTTTGTGTAAACAATAAGTACCCACTTACGTACCTAACTAGGTAATAAACGGAAATATACTATATATATATAGGAACATTACTAGTAAACAGTATGGAATCAACAATTTCTTTATATCGTTGGTGTGAATGGATACGATTCCTATTTCCTATCCTACGTCTATTTTGCTCAATTTTGTCCGGTCATCGAAAAATAAAGTAACGTCACAAAAGTGATAATGATAAACAACCACAAAATCCACATTGATCATGACACCTACAATCGTGGGCAGGTTGTAATTGTGATGATGTTTATCTTGAGAAAATTCTTGTCAAACTTCTTTACAAATGTGTATGAAACAATTGAAATCTGTGACGCAAAAAATTGCACAAAAAGCACGCGAATCATCGTGTTTATTTCAAGTCATTTCAATTTTAAAAAGTAAAACGTTGATCAGTGTTACCAACTCTCAAAAATATATCCCCCTAAAGCTAAGTCAAAAACCCCTAAAATCACAACAATTACTTAAAAATCCCCCTAAAAGTTTCAATCAATAAAATAACAATAATAAATAAAAAAACAAAATTTTGTGATATTTTTTTTATTTAAAAATAAATATAAATAAATATATAGTGGACAACATCACATACATTGCTACGATCCCTTAGTAAGTAGCTTATGCACTTGTGTTAAGGAAATCAGAAACAACGAAGGTACCACAACACCCAGACCCGAGACAATGTAGAATAATTATTTTTTTACATTGCCCCGACCGGGGATCGGACCCGGAACCTCACAGATGGCGGCGCCTTGAAAACCGGCACGCTAACCACTAAACCACGGAGGTCGTCTATTTTTTATTTTTTATATGAGAACCAGTAATAATAATTTGAAGTAATGCTTCAAATATAAGTTCATTTTCATCTGGTTCTGACTTTTTAAAATCATATATGTTCGTATTAAACAAACGTAACATTTTAGTAGAAGGATTAAATGTTGTGCAAGATCCATCATTTCGTTGCAAAGTAAATCGGACCATGATACTTTGTAACATTTCAATAGATAGCCTATTTCGCAACTTATTTTTGACAACTCAGACCTAGTTCCTACGTAACTAATAACTATACTAGTTACAACACAGAACACCATACTCTCTAGCGCATTTTTCCCATAGACATATAAATAGAAGAAAGAGGGTCAGTGATTTTTCCATTATACATAGACAACGTAACCACCAGTGGACGCTGGACTTTAAGTCTATGGGGTCATTTGTTACTTCAACTCCTTAGCGAAGAATCATACTGGTCAACAATTAAAATACATGCCGCTAGATTGAAAAAAATCCCTAAAAAAACCCCTGAAAATATAATGCCCCTAAAAAAATCCCATCTGACTTATTTACCCCCTAAATTTAGGGGGAAAACCTCTAAGTTGGGAACCGTGACGTTGATACAATACCTACCTAGATGCCTAACTTAACTAAATTATGAAAATAAATTAATGTAGTTTTCGTTATTTTACGTTTGAAGGATTACAATATTTATTCTTTATTTAAATAATTATTATCTTTGAATATCATTTACCAAATATACCTACCGATACAACAGGATAGGACAAGGGTCAAGGTGTGAATAATCGAAATATTTTGGGAGATCCACAATCCACTGGAAAGGACAGTGGACAGGAGGTAAAGTCGTGGGCAACAGTCAGTTTGGCATAAATTCTTAGGAAATCGCTAACTAGCTGCCTAGTCTACATAAAGTTTCAATTGCTAACTTCGCCCATAATCAAACTTTTGGACTTTGGAGTTGCTTTGGAGCACATTAGGGTAAATATTTCGGCCTTGAGATTTTGACTGGGATGTTAAACCTTTTACGCACCTGCCACTTTTTATAGAGCGACGCACCGACTTGGGGCTCTACTTATGTTTAAATTTTAAAATGATATCTTTGTACTTAACCATTACATATAAGTTAACTTATAATACCTATATGTAAACTACAACTAGGTTACATAATACTTATTGTAAATATTAATTTATCAGGACATGCTTAAAATCACCAAATTCATTAATTATACCTATTAAGTACTAAGAAGAGATTGTGACGTTATTGGAGATAGTGGGATTAAATTCAACGTAGGTACCTGCTTGTGTATTAAGATTAGATTTTTATTAATGTGCAATAAATTATTTTACCCCAACAACAACTGCGCACAAATAAAATAAATGTATGAGGGTTTTTTTAATATATCGAAATATGAGTATGCGAAGTATATAGTAATCTATTATTATAATAATTATGCGTATGTACTTCTATAATACATATTCCATGATATTTACATCTCTTAGTTTGATTTTGGAAAATGACAACAAACAACGCGAATACTTAGAGCACATCTAGTGAGCATTTTATTATTCTTCGTATACTTATTATGTACTTACCCAGTGGTGCAGAATCGTACCAAATATAATAAATACGACTACGAGAGCTGCGTATTCGATCCTTGAATCATGTGAGAACCAGTAACCACCGATATAAAAAATATTTTTAAATCGATTTACGTAGCATGCACGTTTGCTAACGGTTCCAGCAACAAACACCGCCGCGATCGCGATATTTCATACAGCTCGCAGCGCGGCGCTCGCTTGCTTGATTGATAAACAAAACTTCCGTTGCATCAGCGCGCGCATTTAGGTGTTGCAAACTTAGAGAAACTAAACTTAGTTGCAATACGTAAAAATTAATAAGCATTTTTCTCATGATGATTGTCCATTTTTTTTTACCCTTGACTATAATGGAAAAATATATTTTATTCTCACTATTTAGGTATTATAAATAAATCTGCATATGGTGAGTGTTTTAGTGCGTGTGAGTGACAATTGTATGTAGGTAAGGGTAGAATAAAAGCGATAAAAAAAGTAATAATTTCAGGCAATGCCCAATGGTTGCCTATCTCGTAAGAAAAGAAACATAATATTTAGGTATAAAATTTTTGTGTCAGTGTATGCCAATGACGAAATACGCTACCTACGCTAAGAGGACGGGAAAGATGTGACGTATGTTGAAGCCAAAAATTTCTCAAATATGGTGTCGCGCGTCGTACATTTCGGTACCGCTGACAGCACATACCGGTCGCTTACTTTAGCGCCATTTTACAGTTTTGACAAATTAATAATCCGGCTTCAGGGCGGATCCTAAAAATACATGCGTGACGTCACTTAGTGCTGATCCTTTATATTACATCCATGGTGTATGCAACCCATTGATTAAACATAACAGGGATCAGCACTTACTGGCATCACGCACACATTTTTAGGCTCAGCCCAAGGCGGATTTTTAACTTGTCAAAACTGTAAAATGGCGCTAATGTGCTATATAAATAATAATAATGTGCTATATATATTGTGCGTGCTGTCGATGTACTGAAATGTATGAAGCGCGACGCCATAATTGAGTAGGCTTAAACATACGTCACATCTTCCCGTCCTCTTAGCGTAGAGTATTTCGTCATTGATGCAACCAAACACCACCGAAACAGCTTGGCCGATTTTTAGGTTTTTTTTGTCTACATTTGGTGAGCCTGAGAGTAAGGAGAATAATATGTCGTAAGCCATTCTTCATACCCCTAAATGGCAAAACAAAATTTGCTGGGTCAGCTAGTGAAATATAAAAAAAAATGTCTATGGCATTTGTCAAATTGTTAAGAATTGACAGGCATTGATTAATGTCACTTATTATCTATGCTTGTTATAGTTGTCATTTTGTCACTTGTCAGTGTCACTTATGTCGATTTCGCCGATCGCCCAGGGCCTTGCTGTTGCCTTCCTGTCCGTAGTTTTTTCCGAATTTCCGAAAACATTCCTAAGAATCACACTTATATAGATCACAAATATGGGTTACAAGTTCTTGAAACTTGCTTCAACTCCATTAAGGGTAAGCAGACCGTTTTACTTTTATCCTCTACTTTTTAGCTAACAGATTTTTTGACAAGGGTTATGCATTATGCAACCTTGCTCTTGTGATTGCTTCTATTTCTTACAGTATTATTGTTCAAAAAACAAAACTTGATCTTAATAAACTATTCTTCTTTTGTATGTCATGCGGGTATTAAATTTTTGTGTAAAATTCTCATCCATAAATGCTGCTGATGGCTTTACCTACTGACCTTCAACCGGTGACTTCAGTATAGCAGTAGGCCCTATAAACAAATGATAATTTGATAAGCACACTAAATAAATAAACTTTTAATAGGCGTTAGCTGATGATCTGAGGATTTTAATAATTTCTCTGTATACTGTTGACATTTCGGTGGACACCATATATTATATACTTAACTGTCATAATTGGTTAAAAAACTGTTTGCTATTTCAATCATATCAATGTAATTTGAACATTATTATTGAATCATGGGACAATACGTATGCTACAGCCTACAGATATTTATAAGGGTCCTGGGATTGTGGAGACAATGTTATACAATACACAGTTTACAGTAGTACATTACTGCAGCGGTCAGGAAAAGTATTAATTAAATAAAATAGAATATTTATTGTTCTCAAACTTTACACCTCATTTTAGGGTGTTAGATGCCTAAAGATGAGTATAATATAACTCCTGTTATATGCATCACAGTTCCCCCTACAATTACTGTCTTAAATTACAATGGATGTATAGTATATAAATTCCTTTTTAGAGTGGCAATGTAAGGTTTGGAATCAGGAACTATGCAACAACACATGACGCAGACCTTGTTGTAATTGGCTCAGGCCCTGGCGGGTATGTCGCAGCCATCAAAGCAGCCCAACTGGGCCTGAAGGTATTATCTAAAAAAAATTATGTTAAGAATCTATACAAAAAAACAAAAAAAAAATAAAAAACTTTGAATACTAGGAAAAAATACTTACTTAAAAAGTTGATTACACATATAGCATGCTTGCTTTGTTCTCCCATATGAATTTTTGAAAATTTTATAACTTACCTACCACTGTGACTTAAAGCAATATTATTGTAATTTTGTTTTGACATTTTCATACAATGTCAGTATGGAAATTTTAAAACAATATTACAATAATATTACTTTAGGTCACCGTGGTAGGCCCCCTGTACAATTTCAGCTTTTTAGGACCAAGGTAAATGAATATATCTAGAAGATAAATGTGTTAGCAACTGAACAAGTTTGGGCTTTTTTTTTACGTGTTTTTTTAAGTAGTACTTTTGTGTATGTTGTACAGATTATTGCATATTACATACCTGTTCTAAGAGCTCCCATTAATTTTACATCATACTAATAAATTTTATCATTCCTACAGACAATCTCTGTAGAAAAAGACCCAACGCTGGGAGGAACATGTTTGAATGTTGGCTGCATCCCCTCAAAGGCATTGCTGCATAACTCACATATGTACCATGTAGCGCAGCATGACTTCAAGCACAGAGGCATAGAAGTAAGCAATGTCACTCTGAACTTTGAAGCTATGATGGCTTACAAGTCCAACGCAGTTAAAGCTCTAACTGGTGGCATTGCGATGTTATTTAATAAAAACAAGGTGAGGTTTATTTTAATTATGCTAGTTGTAAGTGCTATTTAAGTTAAAATTAATTTATTGTAAATATTACATATTAGAATTAAATATTAACTTAGGTAAAATGATCATATACTATGATCATATATTTTATATTATTTATGAAACCTTTTTCACTATTCTAACTGATACTAATGTAAATGAATTTTGCAAGACAGTGTTATGAATGAATTAATAAATGAAATGTAAAATTTAATGGAAATTCATAAATTCTTTAATTAATAACAAGGATTTCCTTACCATGTATGTACTATAGTCACCACAATATCTTGCTGCCAATGGTGCAATAAAACAGCCAACCTGTTGTGCTTTCTGTCACACATACTGGTTTTACAGCAAGCATATTAAGGAGCACACCACAGGTGTTTTGTGGTTTTTCGCGATTTTTAAGATGATAAGACGTAATAGGCTTATGGCAGTCTCGCAAAATGACTGCCATATTAAGCCTATTATGTGTAATTAGCGTACAAATAGCAAAAAACCACGACAATTTTGAATTTCGCGGTCAGACCTGTTGAGTTCGCCTTAAGCAAAAATGCACAGTATCCCCATTTTATCTCCACTGGAGGTGATATTATATTGCATGACCACAAGAAGTTTTTATAGATAGAAGACTAGATTAGTAAAAGAGCCAAAAGATCAAGTAATTAATAAATGGTATATGGGTGGTTAGAAAGAGTAAAAGATCTGGGAACACAGCCGATATTAAATAAATTTAAACCTATTTAAGTAATTATCTGCAGGTTCAACTAGTGCGTGGAGTAGGTTCCATTGCTGCGCCCAATAAGGTGGAAGTGCAGGGTGAGAAGGGTGTTGAAACTATCAACACAAAGAACATTTTGATCGCCACTGGATCTGAGGTTACACCGTTTCCTGGTGTTACTGTAAGTAATACATTTAAATACTATTTCTCTTTTACAGCCAAATCAGCTTGGAGAAATTTTTGCATTTTATCAACTTGTAAACGAGAACAAAATGTTACAAACACAGTTGTTTCTCTCCTATAAATACTTCTTAAAAGTAAATAACAAACTAAAATTTTGGGATGTATTGTCAACATCCTTTTTTATAGTTACAGTAGTTCATAAAATACATAGTAATTAAATAAATAAAAAATAACTTCGGCTATGTACTGTAGTTCTAAATTAAATTTAAGGAAAATCTTTTAATAAATGATACTTTCTTCACCAGTTTGACGAGCAGCAAATTGTGACGTCGACAGGCGCCCTCTCGCTGTCCAAAGTGCCCAAGAAGATGTTGGTGATTGGAGCTGGAGTCATTGGTCTTGAGTTGGGCTCAGTTTACCAGAGGCTTGGGTCAGACGTCACTGCTATTGAGTTCCTTGATTCTATTGGAGGTACGTTTTTGACTTTTCACTGTCAAATTTTTTTCATTTTTAGGGTTCCATACCAATTTGGTAAAAATGGAACCCTTATGGTGAGACTTTCTCCGTCCGTCCGTCCGTCCGTCCGTCTGTCACACTCGATTATTTCAGTAACTATTCAAGCTATTGACTTGAAATTTAGAATAGTTATAGGTATTAGTGACGCGACGTCATAACAATCGTAAAAATTTGAAAATTGTTTTTATTTTTATTTAAAAAGGGGGAAAACCGGGTCGACAAATTTTCAAAATGAGATAACAATATTGAGTGGGGTATCATATGAAAGAGCGTTACTTGTGTATTCTAAAACCGATTTTTATTTATTTTTATGCCTGATAGTTTTCGATTTATTGGGCAAACTGTCGAAAAAAATACCGTTCCCCCCCCTTGTATCTTGTATCTTCCAGTTCGGCGGTAGTTGTAGATGTCACTTTGACCGTCCTCGATCTATTGTGACGCCGCCAATTATAGCTCCCAGCCAATAGTATTTGCCGCCAGGAACAGCAGCAGCTTCTTGGCTGAAAGAAGTTTAGCATCATTAGAGTTTAGAATGTGTTTCCCCAGAATGATGCTACGTTTATGCATCAGAGCTGGGCAGGAACAGATTATGTGCAGTGGCGTTTCCGCCGCCTCATTGCAGAGTCTGCACATGTCTGTGTCCGTTAGCTTCAGGTTATACATGTGTCGATTGAGTCCACAGTGCCCTGTAAGCGCCCTTACTAAGATGCACAGTTTTTTCCTGTTGAGTGCTAGGGCCTCAGAGGCTGATTTTCCATTGAAGGGTTTTATTAGTGCCCTTGAATGGTCCATACCTGTTAGTTTATGCCAGCGCGAGGCTAGATTAAACCGACATTCAATCATCAGGGTTAATTGCGCCAGGCTTTTGGGTATGCCGCAGACAGGTTCAGGGCCTATCTGCTTCCCCTTTGCGCCTGTTTTTGCAAGTTCATCAGCTTTCTCATTGCCGATGATCCCTGTATGACCGGGAACCCACCTTAGAATGACCCTGTTACTTGCGGCCAGGGCATTCAGCGATTTCCTGCAGTTTTCGACCAGCTTTGAGTTAAGTTTCTCAGAAGACAAGGCCGAGAGAGCCGCTTGGCTATCCGAGTGGATATATATAGTTTTATTTTTGTAGTCCCTTTGCAGACAAGTTTCAGCACAGTCTATTATGGCGAAAACTTCTGCCTGGAATATGGAGGCATGAGCACCCAGGTTGCGGTATGATTTTACCTTGGTTGTCTCTCCATAGATTCCACATCCTACTTCTTTGCCTGACTTGGAGCCGTCAGTGTACCATTTTAGGCTGCCCGGTTTCCAAGAGACCCGGTTTTCAAGCCAGTCATCTCTACTGGGAATCTCCACCAAGTAGAATTTTATAAAATCAAGTTTTAGGGGCATTGCATCCGTAGGCATCCCTAAAACAGGAACCTCAAGTATTGAGTTCTGCATGTTCCTCAGGGCTTGAGAGAGCCAGCTCACCTTTCCCTGACTGGTCAGCCTGTACATGCTAGCTCGCGCCTCCTTCTTTATGTGAAGATGGAGGGGAGTGAGATTTAAAATAGCTTCCAGGGCTGCTCCGGGAGAGGTGCTCATGGCTCCTGTTATGAGTAGACAGGCCGTACGCTGTAGGCTGCCTAGTTTATTTTGGGTTGTTATTTGCGTCGCTTTATTACACCAGACCACCGAGGCATAACATACTATCGGCCTTACAATGGCTGTGTAGAGCCAGAAGGTTATCTTGGGCTTCATGCCCCATCTGCTACCTGCTAGCCGACTGCAAATGCCCAATGCCATCTTTGCTTTTTGAAGCACACCGTCCACGTGAGGATTCCAGGTCAGCTTCTGGTCAATAATTACCCCCAGGTATTTGACCTCGGTCGAGAACGGTATGCTGATGTTGTTCAGTTTTGGAGAACGTAGCTTGTCCAGCTTTCGTTTCCTTGTGAACGGAATTAACACAGTTTTGTCAGCGTTTACTGTGAGTTCATTCTCTGTACACCATTTTTCAACAGTGTTGAGCGCTCGCTGCATAACATGGGAAAGGGTATTCTGACATTTACCCCGCACAGTAATAACCAGGTCATCAGCATATCCCTGAGTATCAATGCGCAGGTCAGCCATCTTATACAGTAAATCATCCACAGCGAGTGTCCACAGAAGGGGTGACAGTACCCCCCCCTGCGGACAGCCCCTCGTGGTGAGCACCTCAATAGAGAATTTGTTTAATACAATGTTGGCTTTCCTATTAGAGAGCATCGCCTCCACCCACCTGATGGTTGTCCCATCGGCCTGCTTGTTGGCTAGACCGCCCACCAGAGTGCGAATTGGAGTATTGTCGAATGCTCCCCCCCCCTTATCTCCGAAGATTACCGATCGAAAAATCTGAAATAATTATGATCAATAGAAGTAAACGTATATTTTACAGGAAAAATAAAATAAACTCTCTAACTATAATACTTTTTTTGATAATAACAATAAACCGGCAAAAACAAAGTTATGTTTGCGGTTTGCCAACAAAAGTACCTACATGTAAATTATACTCGTAAATTCATGAACCAAAGTGATACTTTTAATGTTTAACTTCTTTTATGGTATGGAACCCTCGGTGGGCGAGTCCGACTCGCACTTGGCCGGTTTTTTTTTATTGTACACACTACATGACGAATTGACATTGACGACAATCATGCCTGATGGAAAGCAATGATGAGGTCTAGCTCTGAGCGCGCTTGCCTAGAAAATGCCTATTCACTCTTCTCTTGAAGGGTGCCTTCAAGAGATGAGTGAATTGTACTTAGTTAACATTAACATTACACGGAGGCTCGAAGGGCATTCCACACCTTAGCAATTCGTATCAGAAACGTGGAAGAAAAACGTTTTGTGCGATTTTGTTGGATGTCAACCACATAAGGATGCCACCGCTCTTGGCATCTTGCAGTCCTATGGTAGAAAGATAAAGGAGGAAATATGTATTTTGTGTTCTAGTCATGGATGTCTTGACCTTACATATTACCTGTTATATGGTAATAACATAAAATAATAACCGGCTGAGTTTGTTGTAGGCTTCTCAGTCGCTGGGCGCGTTTGCAAAGCCGCGTCAACTTAATTTTTTAAGTCATAAAATAGTTATCACTGTTATAGAGGTATTGAAAAATTACTTGTCATTAGTGCTGTAAGCTTGACCTATATGAAATAAAGAAATAAAGTATATTTTGATTTAATTTATTTAATTAATCTTCTAAATGGATCCCTTATAATTTATCATTATATGAAAGTCACCAGTGTCTGTGCCAGTGTATTTAATGTGCGGTTCATAGTTGGTTTATAGTTTAGTTCTTTTTACAATATTATTCAAAGGATTATTCTATTGTTTCTAAACTATGATTTTTTGTTTTTTACAGGTGTGGGCATTGACGGTGAAGTCTCAAAAACTTTACAGAAAATTATGACAAAACAGGGCATGAAGTTCAAGCTTGGGACCAAGGTTACAGGGGTGAAGAAAGAGGGCGACATTGTCAAAGTTAGCGTTGAAGCTGCCAAAGGTGGCAACCAAGAAACTGTGAGTTTTGTACTATTGTTTTTTTTTGCAACTCAAAAATATCGTTATTTATTTAAATAATAACATAGTTCAAATAAAAAGTGGGTAAACAAAAATTCAGGCTTATTTCGTGTTTCTGCCCCGCTATGCTGTAAGTGGCTTTCAACTTGACAAATATTCTTGAAACTCAAACTCAAAACTCAACATCCTTTATTACACATTTTTAATCCATATAAAACTCTCATCCTCGGCGGGATTTTCATTTTGAATACGTCTCCTAGCTATTTCGGTTGGTTATTCTACTAATTGGACTACAAGTTTAGATCATCACAAAGATGGTTATCGGTATCATACTCAAATATATGGCAATATTACCTAGTATTTATTAAATAAGTTATATCTGTTCCTGTCTGACAGTCCCCCGTTCTATGTTAATTTTGGTTTAACAGTTGGAATGCGACGTCGTACTGATCTCCATCGGCCGGCGGCCCTACACAAAGGGCTTGGGGCTGGACAAAGTGGGCATCGCTCTCGACGACAGGGGCCGCGTGCCTGTCAACAATAAGTTCCAGACTACGGTTCCTGGGTAACTAATACTTATAAAGAATCAGCCTTCCAAATAACACAGGCACTATCACATTAGCAAACCTCAATACAACAAAATCTTGATTGAGCAGGTGTTGCTTTGCAAAATAAAAAATAAAAAAATGTATTTACACTGTGCGTAAGAAAGGTTTCGCGTTTCAACTATTTTCGAAAATAGTGCGCATTTCAATATAAGTGCGGAAAGTTTGTAATTTCTTTACGAGTCCGGTTTGTTGACCCAAGCCAAAGGCGCGTCAACTATAGGGACGACGACGTTTTGTAGTCCATACCAAAATGGTAGAACTGGAACCCTTATGGTAAGACTCTTCTTCCGTCCGTCCGTCCGTCTGTCACACTCGATTATTTTCGATTCTAATACATTTTCGAAAAAAATTGGTTTATGTTTTTAACTGCTCCGTGTTTGCGTCTGATGCGTCCGCTCTTGTGTCGCGCAGAAGGAAAAAAAAGAGCACTAGTGCGGAAAAGAATAACTTTCCACACGCAAAACACATGCAAATATCTACTTTTTAAGCAAATGTATTAAAAAAGTTTTCTATTACAATGATAATATTATCATTGTACTTGTACATATTAACAATAACTTTTACATACTTTTTCAGAATTTACGCGATCGGAGACGTAATCCACGGCCCCATGCTGGCCCATAAGGCGGAAGACGAAGGTATCGTGTGTGTTGAGGGTATAAAGGTAAATAAACCTTCTTATTCACCTTCTACCCAGCACCCCATGGACCTCACCCCTTCTCACCATTTCATAAAAACTTGGGCATGTCTTAAAATTCCACCAGCTTTGACAATTTTATTCAAAAATCAAATCGATTTATGACGGTTCCCAATAATCTATCTACTCGTATCTTCTATTTACCATACCAGAGATATCAATGTGACATAAGCTCCATATAAATTATGTCTAATTTTTATCTACTGTAAGGCAAACCATGGATAGATAGAATATTGGAAACCGCCAATAGGCGTCCTTTAGATTTACACGTAAAATCTAGTCTTTGCATTACAATATCATTTGACACTGCACTGCGTTCAGCATCCTAACGATATATCGTAAGTCTCATTTTGTCTAGTTATTTCTTACATCAAATCAAAACACAGCAATTTATGCTGCACTGTACAATGACTGTCACAACGGTGGTATGACTTGGACGGATTACGCCAGAAGAGCTTATCCCATTAAATATATTTGGATGTTTATTACTAATTTACGCTTCACTTACTAAACTGATTTAGATTAAGTATAGAATGTAGTTTTTCTCCAAAAAAAAATAGAATAAAACCGGATATCATATAGCAATTAATAGGTGGATTGAAAACTTCTTTGAAAGTATACTGGACCCATGAGGGAAACCCAAGACATGGGTCTTACAACTAGATTATTACTGCTTATTAGAATTTATGTTCAATGTTCACTTATTTCAGCCAATAAACGAAAACAAGGGTCAGTATAGGGATGTCTAACCTGCAAGCTCCTGCGCTGTTTGAATCCAAAGGCTCCCGTTACCCTCTTAATGTTGTCCACCTGTTTGAGGATCTGCAATTAAAGCCTTTCCAGCATATTTTTTCGTCTTTCAAAGTATAAGTATAGCGTACATGTTGCATGCATTATGTTGTTTACAGGGTATGCCCGTACACTTCAACTACGACGCCATCCCGTCCGTCATCTACACGAACCCTGAGGTCGGCTGGGTCGGCAAGTCGGAGGAGGATCTCAAAAAAGAGGTATGAAAAGTAAATAATTAAAAAATTTAAAAAAACATGGCTGCCCTGTAGTAAATTGATTTTTTTTTTCAAAAAAATATAGCCTATGTTACTCTCAATGATGTAAGGATTCTAATGATACCGGCCCATACGTCCAAATCTGTTCAGCCGCTCAGAAGTTATGGTGGAATAAAGAAACTCACATACATGCATATTATATAAATGAACCCTAAAAACATTACATTTCTTTTTTGGGCAGTCGTAATAAAGGACGTTTTCTCCATAGTGTGGCATATTAACAGGAATATTTTCAGATAGCGCTACTTATGTCTTGTATGCAAAGGTTTACGGTAAAATGTTCAAATGGGCTCATCCTTAGGTTCATATCGGTGCCCGCAACAGACTTTTCACTCTTATACCGCCTACAGACTCACGCTAAGAACCCACGTGAACACCCGAGAAGCGTGAATGTGAGGGGTTTCTCGCCGTCTCGTTCTCACGCTCGCCAGCACTCCGATCGGCGTCGGTATTATGACCCGAGACAAAGGATTTCAGGAGTGGGGAAATTGAGTGTGGACAATTTGTTTGTTTTTTCAAGAAGTCTCGGCGAAACTTCTCGCCGAACTTTCTCGCCGTGAGTCTGTACGGGATATTAGAATGATTGATTAGGTTAGTACATTTTTTTTAAACTTATTTTTCAGGGCAGAGCATACAAAGTGGGCAAGTTCCCGTTCCTGGCGAACTCTCGCGCGAAGACCAACGGCGAGCCCGACGGCTTCGTCAAGGTGCTCGCCGACAAGACCACCGACGTCATCCTCGGCACGCACATCATTGGCCCCGTGAGTTTATCAACTGCAGCCTGAAGTAGTACTTGTATGATGACGGGTTGAAATTGACCTTTGTGTATAGATTCTGTGTCAGTTATTCACTCACGTAAGGTTGAATCGGCAAAAATTTAGCCCGCCAATTTCAAATTGTATAAGGCCCACTTGCGCGAAACGGGGGTTAAATATTTACATTTTTAACCCTAGAGTCAATGTCTCTCATTGAACATATTTTGACAATTTACTCTGGAGCGTGCTAACTCTGAGTTAACACGTACTTACCCGGGCTGGCGTACGTGGGCCTTAGTGTTTCGCAAATAGCAGGCTAATTACACATTGCAGGTTTATCAAAATGATAAGTCACACGTCTACATATTTTTAGTAAACACTTAAAAAAATTCAGTTACCTGATATTTCCCAATGGCTCCAAATGCAGGTAACTGCACAAAATGATTGTTTAGGAATTAATGTGTTCAACCTCATCGCGCAAAGTAAATTTAATTTCACGATCGTCGACCATGTTGCGTTTTGAAATAAATTCAATTTTACGCTCTGATAAGTTTTTTTTAATTTTTTCAGTGTTCGCAAAAAAATGTTTTAATTTTAATTTTGTCTGCTAATATGCGTAAATGCCATGAATGTTTAAATTTTTCGCGAAATTTAGTTTTCGCGCTTTACCGCCAGCGCTGAATCGCCAGCTTTTGATTAATTAACGAGGCAGATGCATAAAAACGAATCCCAGTTAAGTTGTAACGACGTGACGTCCGCAGGGTGGCGGCGAGCTGATCAACGAGGCGGTGCTCGCGCAGGAGTACGGCGCGGCCGCTGAGGACGTCGCCCGAGTGTGCCACGCGCATCCCGTAAGTTTATCATATCAATGCTATTTTATACATCCATTTTATACATATAAGTAAACTTATATGAACTAGATTTCATCCACAATGTACAAATTGGATTTTTAACCAGCTTTCTTGGGATAAAAAGTATTCCTTCTACATCTATATCAATTTCCTGTCAAGATAAAATCAATTGTTTAGTTGTGTACTGGGTAAGCTTTGAGGTGTATATTATACATTTTATCCCGGTTGGATTCTTCAGGGTGCTATTGACCCTTCGTATTTTTTTTAATTCAAGTATTTTCAAATTCATCTAAATCTTATTAACAAGGCATAGAATTTCGAGGCATTATTAACAGTAAGCAGCCGTTTTGTTAGGATATAATAAAATAAACTCATTGAGATAAAAGAACTACAGAGGCAATGATTCATTCATTTTAGCCTTATTTAGCCTAGTTTTGCGTGACATGCGGCGCCATGTTGAACGCCAAGATTTGCTGTGAAATGTTCGTGTACTGAGTTTACTTCCCGAGGTAACGCGATCTTATGCGCCACTTTACAGATTAAAAATAGTCATGATTATTTTGTAAACGGGGCCCATCCATAGTTTCCCAGATCTGTGAATAAACCATATTTTGTTTGTTCGTTTCAGACATGCTCGGAAGCGTTACGAGAAGCCAACTTGGCCGCTTACATCGGGAAACCTATCAACTTCTAAACTAATAAGAATTTAATTGAATTCTGTGATTGTACAAAATGTCTCTCATTATAATCATTCAAGTAGTCACTTCTAAGGATCTTGTATGAATCTATTGTGAACGATTGGGTACTTTTTACCTTATATTAAAATAATAACGTAACTTAATAATAATGTGTTCTTTCATATCATTATTTATTGTGCAATTTTTGTCGCCGGAAATTGCGGATTTAGTCGTCCTTTGTAATGTAATTTTTCCATTCCGTTCGTCCCGATTCATAAAATATTGTCGTGCATTTACTTGATGTAAATGTTGTGAATATTTGTGTATTTATTATTTGTAAATAGTTTAAAGAAATACATACCGTTATGTTATGTTTTATTGTATTCTTTTATTTTTCACACCAAAAAGTCCGATAAACTTATCAAAACATCGATCGAACATTGATAGCATATCAAAGTATCGACTAATTATTGCTGTTTTAATCCATTAGCGCTCTAATAAATAATTTGGTTTCTCGCCAATTAGTATTTTTTATGGCAGTAAAACCGCAGGTAAAACTGGAAATAGCAGACAAAACATTTGCTTGTCTCTTTTTATTAGAAAACTAATAGGAGGATCGATTGTTTCGTTCTTTTGTGAGTAGTGTTTAGCGTCATTTGGCCAAAATTAATTGAATAAATCCAGATTTGTCCTACCAAAGCCTGAAAGGCAAAATTGTATAAGTCTCTATCTGATAAGGCAATTCTGGATACGGCATACTTTCGGCGGTTAGTCGATAAATCTATACTAATATTATAAAGAGGTAACGTTTGTGCATTTGTGACGTTGTAACCTCTGAATTTCTGAACCAATCTTCAAAACTATTTCACCAATAGAAGGCTACGTTATTGTGGAGTGTCATAGGCTATAATACTTTCCAGAATTAATTACCAAACTTGAGTAATGTAAAAAAAATGCTTTCATTGTGTTCGCTGCGGAAACTATTGAGGATAGAACAAAACAATGTACTACAATATTTAAGAACGTATCAAAATCTGCAAAAAAGTCCGCGATGGCATTTGCCTAGGTAGCCTGTTAAAATTGTGGATTAAAATAATTATTTTTTATGAAGCTTATTTAGCCCATATGATATTAATTTATATCCATAAATATGTTTTTAGAATGGAAATTTAATGTAAAATGTTTGTGCCCTTTGGGTACTGTATACAGTGAAAACAAATATCTTCAAAGATATTAGCAAATAAAAACGTGCGGTAGCGCCTCCCCGGCCATTGCGTGGCGATAGGTATGCATTATATCTCTATCTATCCGATTACGTCGTGTCCAGCGCTGTGTGGGAAGGGAGTAGGGACTGTGGGTATTATGCACGGGCCGAAACAAAAATATTTATAACGCGGAACGGAGTCCGCGGGCACTGCCAGTAACGAATAATGACTATTGACTATTGTAAATGAAAGTCGAGTAATATTCTACTAATGTTTATTTTCCTTTATCACATTTAAACATTGATTTGGATTTTATTCCTGAGCATAGATACTTGATATAAAATAACTTGATATAAGTAGTACTAATTTGATATTTCCTGCAATATCGACCGTTATTACAAATTCATAGAGCAAGCTAAACATTGTAATACTGGAGGCATAAATTCCAAATTTTCTTTAACAGACAAAACTGGCGGGTATTTGTTACTGTTTTTTTAAGAATAAGAAAAAACTTAATTTTATGCAAATTCGGTTGTGAAACAAACTAGGTAATAGTACCTCACGACTGCCCTGCTTAAAGCTTCACTCTTCAGTACCTAATGAGAATACATAGGAATATAGTACTTAACAGTTATTGTTATTTATACGTAACGTCCAATAAGAAAATAGTTATCGTAAATACACTCAGTGGCAACCTCTATAAAGGCAACGGACCCGCCCGCGGGTCCGCCTTGCATACCTACTTTTGCCTATAACGGCACGGACCCGCGGGCGGGTCGGCCGGTCTGAGCTATTTAAAACTGTATTTTCTTAATGATAGAGTTTATATTTGTTTGAACAACTTTGGATCATAGAGAAGTTCATAAAATTTTCTATATTTTGCAACACTCAAAAGGTGACGTTCCTATAGAAAAAAAAAAAACACGAGCCGATAGAAACTAGTCTGTGATCTGCGGCCATTCTGTGCTTAGCGTTGTGCAATAAATCATTTTATCAAGGTAAGTACAGTGTTTTGTGCAATAAATAGGTGTAATGTTTGTCTTTTATGAACGATGAAGCTATTTTTCTATTTGTATTTCTGAATTTCGTTATATTTTTTTCGCTATGAGACTGAAAACCGGCGAGATGGTTTTTTGCCAATTTCATGTGATTTCCGTAAAAATACGTTCAATACGATTGAAATAGGCGGCAAGAACCTATTTTAGAATAGTTATTTACGCAAATAATTGTATAATTCTGTAAATAAAACTAAAATACTGAAGGTTTGAAAATATGAAAATACGTTACAACAGTTACGAAAAACGTTGGCTTACGGAATTCAAATTCCAATGAAGCGAATCTAAGCTTTATCGCTAGCGCGTTAGGGTTCACAATAGTATAACACTTTTGAGTCATTTTGCCCTAAACGCTTTGTAGGGGTATACACCTATAGAGCGGGGTATCGTACGTTTCAGATATCGACATTTTGCATCATCGTATCGACATTTTGTATCTTGAATTGTTATTATTTTCCTTTATTGTACCATACAATGTGTCCAAAAATAATTTAGTTTTTACATTAGTTTACGAATCTTTATCTGGGGGCACGGTTGTGCCCCCGCCAAGACGTGTATATATACCATATAGGTGTATATATATATAAATATTTCCCTAAATGTTTTTTCTAAGTCCGTGTGTATGTAACTGTGCGTCAAACGGCTGAACCGATTGTGATGGAATTTTTTTTTTATTTTTTTTTGTTCGATTTATTTCTCTGTCTGGGTCTTTTCCGTATATGTTATTTTCGTATTTTTATATTATAGAACTAATTAATTTTTTTATATGATTTTAGATGACATTTTGGAACCCAGGCCAGACTGACGCTCCGCCAGATTTTTTGGCGGAGCTGTATGAGAGAGATGACGATATTATAGAGGACGAAGAAGAAGATCTGTTTTTTGATGAGGTACTGATTGATTTTTATTGATTGATTCCATTTTTTTTTCCAAAGTTTTACGGTAATTAATTTTTTTTTGACTTTTTTGTAGATGGAACCGGGAAGGGAGGAGGACGAAGGGGCTGAGGAAGAAGAAGAGGTACTGATTGTTTTTTATTGATTGATTCCATTTTTTTCCAAAGTTTTACAGAAATTAAAATTCATTGACTTTTTTGTAGATGGACCGTGATCATCTTTCGCCGCCCGCCCCACCATTTTCTCCTTACCTTTCGCCGGAGCGGTAAGTTTCCATTTTTTTTTTCAATACATTTGCTCAAAAACTGTTAGTATAAAACTTGAATGTTTCGCGTGCGGAAAGTAAATCATTTCCGTAATACTACTACTTTTATTTGTGCATTACTTGTTTCCTCCTGCAATAATATTCAAAAAGGGGTTTTTGGTAAGTCGACGACCTTCTTGGCGCAGTAGTGCACTTAGATTCGTGCACGCGCGGAATTGTCATTTTCCTCGTCCCTAGACATTCTTTCCGCACTATATTGAAAATGTACTTCGGTCAAAAAGTGAAGAATATACATATACTAACAATAGTGAATTTTTCTCTATACAGATCGAGTGAGCGACGCAGCCGGTCGCGCTCACCGCTCCAGTCAGTATCGTTGGATTAGAAGGATTTGTTGGAAGGATTTTTATAGGTGTATGATTTTGTTATATTTCGAGTGAGAGTGAGAGTGTGTGTACTCGTGCCATTTTTTGCAGAATTAAGAATTTTTTTGTTACATTTTACATACTAGACAGATTTGAAATATTGTTTAAATTTCAAGAAAAAAAATGTTTTTTTTTTTTTATTGTAAGTCATTTTATTACGCGTATGCGATAAAGAAATATTTATAAAGCATCTCTGCTATATTTTTAATTTGATATTGCTATCTGTCGCATTTCAGAAAGAATTTTGTTTTTATTTTTTTGGCTATTATGTTTTTGAAATAAAATTAGCCTAAAGTATGCTCTAAAAAGTCCTGGCTGCAAAGATTTTGTCAAAATCGGTTCAGCCGTTGGGAAAATTAGTCTGGAGGTAGTAATAATGTTTACGTTTGTGTTCGTAAATAACAATAAGTGGTCATATTTTTAGTGTGGTGATTTTTAAGCCATTGGTTGCCTAAAAAGATATACTAAGATATGTATAATTTTTTGTTTTTTTACCTTTTTACTTTTCTTTTTTACTTTTTTACCTCTTTACTTGTGTGTGTTTGTGTGTAATAAAACAAAATAAAGCATGAAATAAAAGTAAATGTTTATTATTTATTCCATAAAATTGCCTGCAAGCAATTTCGCTGGTGAAACCTTATCCTAAGATCGATAGAAACAGATACTTTTTAGCCTGTCCTTATCCTTACTAGCCGCGGGCAACAGCTAGTATGTATATAAATACATTGCAAATAAAACAATGCTGATGGATTAACATATAGGTTACTTTTTATTCCGAAAAAATCATGATTCCAACCGAATTTTACGCGGGCGGAGCCGCGGGCAACAGCTAGTAGGTATGTATATATATATATATAAAATAAAACAATGCTGATTTTATAAGTGTTTTCATTTATTTCTAAGCATTCATTACAATGTTGGGCAAACTAGGTATCGACAATTTTCGACATTTATTTTGATACTTAGGGCACATCACTATAACATAACCCTACTTTTTATACGAAAACTATACATTTCGCTACCAATATTTTGCTTATTTTTGTATAGAAATAGACCAGATCTTTACTGGAATGTGATAAATAGCCTTTCTTTGTGCCTTCTTATAAGATTCCAATAAGAATAAGATGAGTTTTGTCGTAGAAATATGCTTCTAAAAAAATGGCAACTTTTGCCGCTTTCTTTCCGTGTTTATATCGTTGATAGTACACATTAGCTTCTTTATTTCCTACTTTCATGAAGATAAGTTATTTAGAAAGCTAATACCGTTTACAGGACCATGATAGGTGGTCTAGATTTTTTTTTATAAGCATTTCTCTGAAAAGTGGTGCAAATGTACTAAGGCGCGAGGTGCGCGGGTTGCGAATTAAGAAACGGCCAAAAAGTGACAGTTAGAAGTCCAGCTGTTGAAGGGTTAACAAACATTTGATAGTTGAAAAAAAACGCTAATAAAATGAAAAGTACATTACAAATAAAAATAAATTCGTTGACAACCTTGTACACGTGATAAATCACATTTCATAAACGATACATACCTAACACTAAAATGATAACAGTATAAAAATAAAATTACTATACGTACGTATTTTTTAATATCATGAAATAAGCTGACCTATGTATCACAATACATAATATTATACGCAAGCATTTAGTAGACGGAGTATGATTTCAAAGAGTTTCCTTAGTCTACATCATATTATAAGCAATTAAAATCGTGAGAAGCGTCCACAACGTTAAAATAACGACGCGCACCAAATTAAACTATAAACTGTACAACATTTGGCAAGCTTTAAAAATAATTTAAAAGATTAAAACTGCAACTTTATTTTCCGGACGGCAATAAGGCATATCTAAAATATTAAAATCCAACGGCATTGACTAGAAAAACAAAACTTAAACACGAAAAAATAACAGCATAATATAAAAAGTTATCTAAAATACCAGAATATCTAATAGTAGGGGAGCCGGACCTTCTACCTTCACCGAGCTGTTAACTTGATGAAACATATTTTTTTATTAAATATAATTTTTTTATTAAATTAAATATAATTTTATTATTAACAGATGAACACGCCTATAATGGCTTGCCTATCAAAATCCTGACCAAGGCTATTTTTAATTAATTAATGAAAAATAATCTGGTTTTTGGTGACAGCTGAAGACTATTATGACGAATCAAGCAACCCTCCCTATGTGCAAAAATAACACCTAAAACTCACAACTCTAAAATACAGCAAGTAACAATAAAATATGCTAAAAACAAACAAGGGGAGTGCAATATTGATCCAATAATTCAAACTATCTATAATAATGTCATGGTATAAATTACAGGATTGCAGGAACATATATAATTACATATACCTACTTAAAATAAAGATAATTCGTAACGTAAACAACCATAGCTTTCTTAAGCCTATAAGTACTTGTATGTATCAATCGATATTCCCTCAGTTACAAATAGTTTTTGTTAACACGCACTTAACATTTTCCTCTGATTATTTCATAAATACTTCACTTAGAATACAGTCAAGAAAGTACAGATGCATGCAAAATACTGAAAAGTATTCAAGTGTTTTTACGTTATACTTAAAACATGTGAAAATTAACACTAGAATAATCTTACTGCTTCTTCTTTTCCTAGATTCAGCTAACCAACAAGTATATCTACTGAATATTTTTCATGTTAATTCATTGAGTCAGATAGCTTTGCGTATCGATTGCGTTTGAAAGCTTATTTTAAGGACAATAAAATTAATATAGATTTTATCTCTATAAGACTGCATTTTCAGAGAACGGTGATGTGATATTTTACTATTCTACAGATATTTTAAAGAAGTTTGCTGGAAACATATGATACGATAAAATTGTAGACCCACTGTCTCAATATTTGTCACTAACACATTGACCAATTAAAAATCCTTTATTGAGATGATTATGGATCTCAGCCCCAAGTGTCCAATATTTCGCTACACATGTTCAGATAGAATTTAGGGGACAGTATCTCGCTGTACTGCGCGCAGTCGTTCGAGTACATGATCGCGGCCGCCATCGTATTCGCGTTGGTCTCCATGTATTTCCGCAAAACCGCTTCCAAATCCTCAACGACTAAACAGTTTTCCAAATAAAAGTCCTTCGCGAAACGGAAACACGACTCCCACAGTGCACTATCTACCGGGAAAATACTTATACATTTGTCTATAATCTGTGCAGCTCTCACAGACAAATTGACTTCCGAGATATTTGTGACAGATTTGGGGATTATACGTTTGGTCGTATGCTTGAGTTCGTCACAGCAACAGGGCAGAGATTGGTACACGCTTGAATCTATCAGAGGATATCCTTCTTCGTTAAGGATTGCCATGGATATTTCCTTGATGCGTTTGGACATAACGTTTGTTATGGTCAATTTTAGTTCGTCTTTCTTTTGTGAGATGTTGGCATCGTCTAAATCAGCGTGGTGGGTGACGTAGAATTGATCTTGTTCGGGTGGAAGCTTTAAATTATCGAGCATAAACTTCAGGCAGTCCGCATAAATGGTTCTGTGGTACGCCAACTTGGCGGCCATGTTTGGATTTGCGGAGAGCGTCTCCTCGTTGATCCACGGTTTGAGGAGCGATATGACGTCATCGGCCCACGACTTCTTCTTGAAGTCGGCGAGGGAGGTGAGCGGGTTCGCCCTGGGTTCTATCGGCTTGCGCTCGATATCGTCGACGTCAAATGGGAACATGATGTCGATCCAATCAACAGCGTGGAATAGGAATTTGTTGTTGCCGCGACTGGCCGGGATTTTTATTACTCGTTTCGTCGTCTTCATCATTATCACGCGGTTGTTGAGTTTCTCCTTTTCATTGGTACTCTATAAAGATGAATTACAAAATGGGATAAAGTGAAAAGACTTACAGAAGAGAAAGATGTTGGGTAAAAATGAATTTATAGGTAGTTCACGACGAAGACGTGTCTCACTCCGTCTCAATCACTTAAAATAATACTGCTATCCCGCTTACTCCTGCAGAATTTTATTACTTATTCTTTTTCCTTGCATGATTCTAGTTTGTAGTTTTTTGAAGTGCAACTTTCTTGTTTGCCATATTTGTAATTGGCTTATTTGAAGACACTGACCCCCAAGACACGGGTTGTTGCCTAGTTTGAAGTCAGAGATAATTTAAAATTGTAAATTGTTGGCTAATAAAATTTTGTTATTTTTTTAGAATAGGATTGAAACATAAAGCGATTGACAAGTAGTGGGGCGCTACTTCGTGGATTAAACTGTCTATAATAATTGGACACATGACATATAAAACTGACGGCTAAGTTACAAAGATAATTTTCCTTTAAGGGGCACGCCACGGGTGTGCCCGCGAAATTAATTTTTTTTGTGGTTATTCGCGATTTTTAAGTTAATAACACATAATAGGCTTATGGCAGTCAAATTGCGGGAATTCCAGTATCGTCTTCACGTGTTTATATAAAAATCTCTGCTTGAAAGTGTCGAGTTAAAGAAATTAGTGAGTTTGCGAGATTTGCGAGTTACTCACTTCAAACTCGATACTCGGACTAATTGCCTAGGAAAGACATTTTTATGCAAGGATTTTGGTATAACATGTGAAGATGATACTGCCATCCTCGCAAATTGACTGCCATAAGCCTATTATGTGTAATTAGCGTACAAATTGCAAAAACCCACGAAAATTTTGAATTTCGCGGGCACACTCGTTTATTTCACGTTAAAAAAACTCACTTGCAAATGCATGTTCCCCGTAGCATACACTCGCCCGTCGTCATCTATAAATATAGTGAAGTCTCCGCCGCAAGCGATCAGCGCCCTGGATATGGCGTCGGGGCTCTGCTTGTCGGGTGACTTGTTGGGCTTCACCCCGTCGGGCTGCGTGTCTGTGCGGATCTTCACTTCCGTGGGTATTTGTACTTGCTTGCGATCTCCACTACCTGAAAAAAATATGACTCAATAATCAATATACGAATATGTACAATGTAAATGCGTAAATTTTTTGTGCCAATTTTTGGTTTAAAACTTCTCCTAAACGGCTCGATCGATTGTTGTGAAATTTTCTGTCTGATCGGTAGTAGTCTGAGAGTAGGTCATAAGCAATTTTTTTAATATCCTGAATGGCAAAACAACGTGTGCTGGGCTATCTAGTGCGAATAAGAGAACAACAGATGAAAAAAGGCGTTCACAAGTATTAAGCAGCACCACTATTATAAAAATAGAGTCGCCACTGTCTTACAGAAATACAAGCAACATGGATAATGCAGAAATACTAATATTTAAGAATTTCTTAATATTTAACGACGCGATACTGATAAAAAAAACTAAACAATTTATTAATAGTTACTCGTATTAGAAAAACCAAAAATTCCCGCAGGGAGAAAAATAAATTATATGAGGATATACTTACCGAGCTGCCCGTCAAAGTTGAGGCCCCAGGAGTATACAGTGCCGACGTTGTTGACTATGCACGAGTGGTGCCATCCCGCTGACAACTGCAATATAATAGTAGTTTATGAAACGGATGCATAATGGGGGGTATTAAAACATGAGTGTGAGTTTAAAAAACGAGCCGCAGGCGAGTTTTTTAATAGTATCACACGAGTGTTTTAATACCTAATTATGTAGAGTTTCATACACTACTTTATCTACGCTCAAATTATCATAAATCCAAACCATAAAATCTTGCTAACGTTTGTCGTAAATCCTTCACTTTGTTGGTAAAAGATTGTGGGTCATTTTTGTTGCAATTACTGAAATGTCAGGTGGAGTTAAATTTTCTTTAGTACGTTTCACTGCTAGACATTTTTCCGCGCTAAGTTTTGACACAAAAATAACACATTGAAATGTTAAAAGTTAGGTATGGCGCCAAAATTCAGTTGCAAACTGCGTATAGTCTGTTAAAAAAGTCATGAAACAAAAAAGAGTAGAAAAATATTTATACAAGTCAGATAAACTATATTTTTAGTGGATAATTAAATAATCAAAAATTATACATAATTCTTTTTAATATTCTGTATGAACACACTTTTAAATCAGTCATATAAGGCAGGGAAAAATTATTGTTTCCGTGAATTAATTGTTGTCTATGGTCGATCATGACTACCAACTAAATGTTGTCTGTGGACTCCTTATATAAAAAAAAAAAAAACAAAATTGAGGATTGGCTCTACACTCTCTTTTGGCTATGACGACCACAGAGAAAAGAAAGTTATTCCCTGGTCTGTGATGACGCCACACAAAAATACAGGAACCCAGAGCCGCGTATCGTAATAGAAATTATTCAACAATCTAGAGATATTTCCATAGTACAGCTATGTTATAATGAATAACTTTTTAATAATTATAGAAGTCTGTGCATAAAGTAGGTCAATATGTGACACATTTTGATTTCATAATTCGAACTTTAAGCAATGAGCGTAGATAAAACTACTTTATTAATACTCCTACATCTTCAAGTCCGCTAACCTACGATACCTTCATAGATTCGTAATACCAAAATCATTTGCAATTAGTGCATATTTCGATCATGTTGTGGTGTTATTCGGGTTCATATAGTAATAATCTATGCTTCTGGCCATATTTGGTTCGGAAATACTTCTCTAAAACGAAATGTGTAATGTTCATTAAATATATGTGAGCGACAAATGGACGGTTAACTCACATCACGTAAACCGATTTCAATGATATTTTTTTTTACATATCGAATCATAGTGTTTTACACATTTAGGAAGATTATTATTAATTTTGATGCATACTTGTATAACTTCAAGGGTAGTTTGGCGACAGTTAGAGTTGGTATTGTTTTTGATAAAATTTTATATTACGATATTAATGTGTAAAAATTATATTGAGTTAATGTTTAGTACTTTACTTAAAACAAAACTCAAAATTAAATTTCCGAAAATCAAATTATATGCATAGTTATTTTCTAGTAGAAATAGATCCCTGATCTCCCGTAGAGAATATATCTCCCATTTTATCCACGGGAGATATAATCTCCACCCATGCGCCTATGCTCGGAGAATGGATGAAACTGTAAGTTAGGAGATAAAAATAACTTTCTCCTAAAGAAATCGACTTCTGTCCACGTTACCTGTCCACCTTTAAACTAGGACAAATCTCCTATACTCTATCTATTGTTTTATTGTCATTTTGACATATGAAACAAATATAGCAATAGCAATAGCGAGGATTCAAAGACAAACGTAAAGTGGTCTCTCTCTGATCTCTCGCTATTGCTACATCTGTCTCATGTGTCAAAAAAATAAGTAAAAAATGGACAGAGGATAGTTGTACTTATTTTATAACCAAGGAAGAAGCGCACCTGCACAATTCTCCCGTGCACGTTGGTGATGTCGACGAGCTGCGGCGCGAGGTGCGGGTCGGGCGCCGCGCCGGTGCTGGCGGCGGGCGGCGCGCCCGTGGGGCTGGCGGAGCGCCGCGCGTGCGCCGCGCGCACCTGCTGCGGACTGGCGCCCCAGCACCACAGCTGCCCCTTCGCGGACAGCGCCAGCTGCGCAACAGACCTCGTACTACACCCGCTCGGAACATTCATTATAATGAACACGAACGAAACTTGTAAAGTTACATCTTATGGTGAGTTGGTTACGATGAATAAATTGACGCACGTTGTGAAAGTATCCCACAGCGATCATCTCTGCCGGGTCGGCGAGGCGCACTCGCAGCGGCACGGAGCTCTTGTCCCTGTTGCCGCCGCCCAGCTGGCCGAACACGCCCGCGCCGCTCGCCCACACCTCGCCGTTCTTCATCAGCACCACGGTGTGACACGCGCCGCAGCCCACGTTCAACACGTCTGAACCGACGCACTCACATTGTGAAAGTATCCCACAGCGATCATCTCTGCCGGGTCGGCGAGGGGCACTCGCAGCGGCACGGAGCTCTTGTCCCTGTTGCCGCCGCCCAGCTGGCCGAACACGCCCGCGCCGCTCGCCCACACCTCGCCGTTCTTCATCAGCACCACGGTGTGACACGCGCCGCAGCCCACGTTCAACACGTCTGAACCGACGCACTCACATTGTGAAAGTATCCCACAGCGATCATCTCTGCCGGGTCGGCGAGGCGCACTCGCAGCGGCACGGAGCTCTTGTCCCTGTTGCCGCCGCCCAGCTGGCCGAACACGCCCGCGCCGCTCGCCCACACCTCGCCGTTCTTCATCAGCACCACGGTGTGACACGCGCCGCAGCCCACGTTCAACACGTCTGAACCGACGCACTCACATTGTGAAAGTATCCCACAGCGATCATCTCTGCCGGGTCGGCGAGGCGCACTCGCAGCGGCACGGAGCTCTTGTCCCTGTTGCCGCCGCCCAGCTGGCCGAACACGCCCGCGCCGCTCGCCCACACCTCGCCGTTCTTCATCAGCACCACGGTGTGACACGCGCCGCAGCCCACGTTCAACACGTCTGAACCGACGCACTCACATTGTGAAAGTATCCCACAGCGATCATCTCTGCCGGGTCGGCGAGGGGCACTCGCAGCGGCACGGAGCTCTTGTCCCTGTTGCCGCCGCCCAGCTGGCCGAACACGCCCGCGCCGCTCACCCACACCTCGCCGTTCTTCATCAGCACCACGGTGTGACACGCGCCGCAGCCCACGTTCAACACCTTTCACACACAAGTCACTTGAAAAATATTAACAGCCTAAACTTCTCGGGAGATTTTATACTGCACAAACGTGTTCGCGAGTGCAGGCGCATTCGCTAATTCTCATTCTCATAGTCCGATCGGACAGCAGCTTGAAACGATCGGAGAGATCTTAAAAATAGGCCTGACAGCTTTAAGTGCGCTACGAGGCATCACCTCCAATTTGCAAACTTCGAGCTAAGAACCGAGAATTTCTTCATAGAGAAACTCAATACTATTAACTATTAAGGACACCCGGGATTGAACCCTAGACCTCTTGACTTGAAATCGAGCAGCTCATCACTTATGGCGGTTCCCAATATTCCATCTATCCATGGTTTGCCTTACTTGAGATAATAATTTGAGGAATTTGTATAGAAGTTATGTCACATTGATATCTCTAGTAGGGCAAATAGATAATAGATAAAATATTGGGAACCGGCATAAGCCATCATGGGACAATAGCAAAGGATTTGAGAAAGAAACATACAGTGGACAGTTGTCTCGTTCTGGTTCTTCACTATTGCTATATCTGGCTCATATCAAAGTACTCTTACATTGCAAGTTGCAACATCAGACAATATTTTATTTTGAACAAATGAAGATGAGAAGAGAAAAAGCTTTTTAAGATTTGATTATTGAGTTACCCAAAAAAATGGTATTAAAGTAGTATCAGTATATTTTGGTATGGAAGCCTCTTCTTACCTTTCTCCCTTGGAACCTGGTGACTAGCTGGGGAGTGAATTGATCGTCTATATTTCCCAAACACAACTGCCCGTGCACGCCCCAACTGTAAAAGATAAATTGAAAGATTATAACATAGGCTTGTGCTTGACGACAGTCATGCCTGATGGAAAGCAATGATGAGGTCTAGATTGGAGTGCCTAGCAAATGTTTAAGTGTTTTGAAGGGACCCAGATTGTATTTAGCTGAGAACACGGAGTATAGAAGGGCGTTCCACACCTAAGCTGTAACGTATTAGAAACATGGAAGTAAAACGTTTTGTGAGAGTTTGTTGGATGCCAACCACTAAGGTTAGTGATCTCACCTGATGGTCTGTGATGATGCAGCCGATTTTATCGCCGTACAAACTTGGAAGGGGTGAGTATTGGAAAAATAAATTGTTTGGCGGTGCTTATTTGCTGGTATCACGGAATGCACCTAAACACGAAAAAGTGCAATTCAATTTGAAATAGCGCCTGGCTCCGCCCTGCTATGCATCTAAAGTTGTGGTCTCTTTCTATCGCGTAACTATATCTCTTTCGACGTACTATGGTTGCCTCGTTATCGTGCGCACGCAACGAGTTAAATAGACCGTACAAGAACTAACGCGTGTCTTGTGAAATCAGTATGCCTACTTGTAGCTTAGTCGGTCGTGATAAGTGAACTTGGCCTGCTATACCAGCAGACCTAAAGTCTTTTCAACGAAACGCGAGACCAGACGTAAACAAAAGCCGATCATTTAGTAGTAGCGACGACGGAACAAACAAAATATGACTATCTCTTTCTATCTTGTTTGTTTGCTATCTGCCGCACCGCTCACGACTTTCGCTTTCAAGGTCAAAGCATGTCATGGGGGTTATCGTAAACATTTGGATAATATTTTATATTTTATTTTGTTCCCCTAATCATAAACCTAGAATAAATATTTTAATTGACGCGTGATATTGACGTGTCACTTGTCTCAACATTCGAAGCGATTGTATAGAATAGCGTCCATTCGCGTGGATGGCGTGGCGCTGCATGACCTGACGTGCCACTCAGCGTGCTTCTAGTGAGGCACTGAAGTGGCGCGTAACACGAAACTTTCACTTATGTTAAATCTAGTTTCAAGATATCATTAAAAAAATTCAAACAATACGATATTATTGTCAAAACATAAATTTATTTTAAATTTGAAAAATTAGTATACGTTAAAAAGGTTGCGCAACCCTGCTTAAGCGAATGACCTGGCAGTCGGTTTGTTTACGTCTGGTATCGCTCGAGATTGAATAGACTTTAGTTCTGCAGGCTAAGGTGGTTGAGCCTCACCCCCAAGTGTAGAGCCTGCCTCCCACGTCCACGGCGGCGGAGTGGTAGTGGCCGGCCGCCACCGCCGCCAGCGGCGCCGTCCACGCGCACTTCACGTGCAGCAGCGCGCCCGACGGACTCGCCGCGTCGCCTACGGCGCCCGCCCAGCTCGTGCCCACGCCTAGCTGCCCGTACGTGTTGTCACCCGCTGCGTATATCTGTTGATATATAATAATACTATACCTTTAAACGAGCAATTCTTGTATATATATATTTATATTTCTATTTAAATCTGGATCTCGGCAACGGCTCCAACGGTTTTCATGAAATTTAGTATACAGGGGGTTTTGGGGGCGATAAATCGATCTAGCTAGGATTCATTTTTAGAAAATGTCGAATTTACCAAAAAAAATAAAATAAAAATATGACTTCTGCTGCCATCTATTAGCCAGTAGTTAAACTAACGAGCGAAGCTCGGTCACCCAGATATTAAATAATAAATAAATAAATATAAATATATAGAGGACAACATCACATACATTGCTCCGATCCCATAGTAAGTAGCTTATGCACTTGTGTTATGGAAATCAGAAACAACGAAGGTACCACAACACCCAGGACCCGAGATAATGTAGAAAAGTTATTTTTCTACATTGCCCCGACCGGGGATCGAACCCGGAACCTCAGAGATGGCGGCGACTTGAAAACCGGCACGCTAACCACTCAACCACGGAGGTCGTCGAAGATATACTGAGTTTATTTTTGTGCTTCTCACTCTTACGAACACGTAGGTGGGAGCGACATGCAGCGTTGCGGAAGAATATAACAGAAACTGGTCAAGTGCGAATCGGGCTCGCGCACTGACGGTTCCGTACCATGAACACCAATTCTCGATAGCATTAAAGTAAACGAAACAACAATTTCAAAAACGAAAAAAAAAATCATGTTGGTTGTTTGGGAGCCCCCCTTAATTAATTTAACTATTTATTTTTAAAGTAAGTATAATACAAAAGAACATGATTCAATAAAAATGAATTTAAATATTTACAAAATAAAACACTGTCCAACTGCTCATTTATGGGCATAGTGCCCAAGACGCTGGCGCTATTACCTCCTCTTTGCCTTAATATATAACTCAATATTCTGTGGACATTTTAAGCGTCTACCTGTTGCCGTTATCAATATCGAGCGAAAACAAGCAAAAAAGGATATGAGCTACACTTCTTGTGATATTTTTCCATGCATCTATACATCGTTCCCTACTTTAGGCTTTCGGCTTATAAGGGCAATTAATCCACACGTTGTATATGCATTTAACTTACCCCATTCTCCGTCAACAGAAGCGTGTGATGCCTTCCACAAGCGACGTCCACTACCATCCCAATGAGCTCTTTGTTGACCGTAGTGTTGGCCACCATGATCTTAGCGTTCCCGTCGTCCGCCACCGCCCAGTGGCCCAGGCCGCAGGACACGGAGCGCCGAGGGGTGAACTGGTTCTTCCACGTGTCGGGCTCCTGGCTGAGGTCCGTGTGAATGTCGAGGCAGGGCTCCCGGGACTCGATGGCGCAGGCCACGTGCATGAACGTTGATATGAGCTGGAGCATTCTCGTAGCCTGTGGAGGACATTTTATATTTTGACACAGTAATGTCCAAAAATTATGACTTATGTTTTTTATCCGTTGCAATGACATAGTCGCTTTTATCTACAAAAAAAATACAAATTACAGCAGCTAAGTTACTTCGCTATAGGTCTGCAGAACTGACAAATAAACATATGGCATCAATATCTAGAAAGGAATCAACTTACGTAAATGGAAGTAATTCCTTGTTTCAAATCACGCATTACTGGACGCAGTTGATCTTGTAGCGGATTCAGCCATAAACATAGTCTCTGGAAGCAATTAATCTGGATTACTATGCATCAATTTATATTAAGGGGTTAACCTCTTTTTATAAGATTTCCTTTCTTTTTGAAATTTTTTTTTAAATCTTTATTAGTTTTGAGATATTTGCAAAAACCTAAAACTCTTTTTAGGGTTCCATACCAGTTTGGTAAAAATGGAACCCTTATAGTGAGACTTTCTCCGTCCGTCCGTCCGTCCGTCTGTCACACTCGATTATTTCAGTAACTATTTAAGCTATCGACTTGAAATTTAGAATAGTTATAGGTAATAGTGACCCGACGTCATAACAATCGTAAAAATTTGAAAATTGTTTTTATTTTTATTTAAAAAGGGGAAAAACCGGGTCGACAAAATTTCAAAATGAGATAACAATAGGGGCATTTCACGTGAAGCGGACAGGGAAAAAAAAGTGAGGTTCTGGAAATCGATCATATTCGGTCCATTTATACTTCTAATAGATATGGATGTGAACACAAAATATTTTTTTTGTATAATGTATATTTCACAAGTTATGGGTTTCTAAAGAATTGTCGAAATTGTAATATGTATTTTAAGAAAGTGGTTTTGCGAATTTAACAAATTTACAATAAAATATTTAACATAGCGATACATATTGGAAAAATACCGCTCTTTTTAACAATAAAGTAAAATTAAAAAAAAAAAAAAAAATTTTTTCATGTCCAAAACCGGAAGTAAACTTTTCAAACCTGAATTTCAGTCACTTCGACCAATTTTTTTTTTTTAATTTTTTTATTTCAAAATATAGCTTAAAGTGTCTTAAAAATATCCTAGAAAACTCATAGTGGGATCTCTATTAGTTTAGGAGTTAGAATGATTAATGTACATTAGGGTGGTTCGCGCTTGTATGGAGATTTTTTTTTTTTGAGATTTTCTTTAGGGCTGGGTGTGGAAAAGATGCTCCAAGAGGCGAAAATTATAAACTTATGGGAGTCTTGTGATATTTTAAGTGTAAGTACTGACCCAAGAACGGCGAATATTTAAAAAAATCACCTGAATTTAGGGGTTATTCAGAACGTAATTTAAAAAAAAAATATAGACTATAACACGTTTTATTAATTCGTAATAAACTTTAGATTAAGACTAGTCGTAGAAAGATGCAAATAACGGAGTTAGATACTAACAAATATTAAAAAAACTAAATGAAAAAGGTACATTTTTTTTATTAACATTGGCATGGCACGATGTGACTCAAATTTATTTCTTACTCAAATTTCATGCCTTTCTGGTTAATTAAATGCAGAACAGGGCTATTGGCCATTTATTATAACTATAAAATATTCTATAAAATTAGTAATCAGAACTAGGTCAGTGCCACAATGTCAGGAAATTTCAAAAATCGGAGAATATTACTATTAAAGTTTAATTGAATTATACTATTTACTTATTCGAAAGAATGAATGAATGAATATACTTTTATTGCACACCACAAAGTCAAACAAAGGACAACACAAAAATTACAAAGAATAGGTACACAATTTGGCGGCCTTATCGCTACCTAGCGATCTCTTCCAGGCAACCAATGCTGTAAAGAATTTTTGTTGCAGATACTAGAGGTAGGTGGTGCAAATACATAAAAAAATAACTAAAACATAAATAAATATATATGTACACAAAATAATACAAACATAAAATACATAATACTATATGTTATATTATACAAAATACAAATAAATATGTAATGAAATGAGTGACATTTCATTCATTTGAATTTGCCGCGCTTCGCGTATCAGCTGTCGCGTATCTATGATATTGATCTGTGTCGATGATTTAAAATGGCGAGGGACGCTGAAATTGTTGTGTGCATTTTTGTCGTAATAAAAACTCATAGAAAGAATGTGACTGAGGACTCGAGATATAGTGAACTTTAAATGTCGTTTCTTTGTTATTTCAGGGAAACAATTTGTGTTTAATTTTGGAGATCCTCAATGTCTTATAAAACGACATTTTTGTGAACTAAAAGAAGATGGACCGGCTTCAATTTGAGTTTACAATAATAGCCTCAAATGATGGCAAATCAAATGTATTAGCTATAACCTCAATATCTACTGAAGAAGGAAAATGTTATGTTTTACCCGAGGAACTGAAGCCGGTGAGTCATCATACATAAACTCGCCGGCATATTTAGCGGAACATAAAAAAAAGGTTTGATATCAGTATCATATAAAGTTGCTGGCTGGTTTATACGTTATTTAATTAAAAAAAAAATATTTTCAAATTAAGAAAACAACTGAACATCACATTTTATGCAATTGTTTTAATTTTATTCAAATACACCTTATCTGGAGCGAGCTTCGAGTATTTCTTCCTTCTGAGTTTGATTTAAAATTTCATTGAAATACTGTTTTTTGTTAGTTTTTTTTAATCGCGTATCATTCTGGAGTTGATGACTGAATTATGCCTGACTTAGCCCCAACGGAGATTGCCAGGGCACTCGAAATGCGAAGAAATGGTCAAACCTACAGAGTGATATCCAGATATCTTCGTCGACCAGTTTCAACGATCCATCGCAGTATCCAACGGTTCAGGGAGACCGGTACTTATGTGAGAAGAGCAGGACAAGGCAGAAAAGGACGCCTTCGAGTAGGGATGATCGTTTCATTCGGATTCGTGTACGTAGGAACCCCCGTTTGACGGCCGTCCAAGCCCGACATGAGTTAGAAGCAGTGCGGGGTGTAACCGTAAGTGAGCGTACGGTACGAAGAAGGCTCGAAGAAGCTGGTTTGGGTTCATTTGTGCCCGCCAAGGCTCCAAGGCTCGAGGTAAATCATCGTAGAAACAGGTTAACTTTTGCTCAGGAACATCGACTTTGGAACGCGGACCAATGGAGTAAGGTATTGTTTAGTGATGAGTGCATAATTCTCTTAAATCAAATTGACGGCAGGCAAAGAATATACAGACGCAAAGGAGAACGATACATTCAGACAAATTTTGAAACTACAGTTGCATACGGTGGTGGATCAATAATGGTTTGGGCGGGCATTTGTTTGGGAGCTCGCACAGACTTGGTAGTGATTGACAGAGGGAGTCTGACTGCAGACCGCTATATCAGAGAAGTTTTAGAAGAAAATGTCGTACCGTTTGCCCCATATATCGGTGACGATTTTGTTTTTATGCAGGATAATGCTCTGCCGCATACCGCTCGGGTAACTCAAGCTTATCTTAATAATATGAATATCACTGTTATGGAGTGGCCGGCGAGATCACCCGATATGAACCCAATAGAGCACGTTTGGGACTTGCTGAAAAGAAAAGTTAAGTCCAGAATTCCAGCTCCTGCCAACGTGGGAGAACTGCGAATCGTCGTAGTTGAGGAATGGCGGAGACTATCCCAGGAGACCATCGATAACATCATTCTCAGTATGCCTAGACGGGTAGAAACTTTAATAAGAGCACGTGGAGGAAGTACGCGATATCAATCACCATTTTTCTAATTTAATTAATTGTAATTTTAATATTAAATTTCTCTTTTCCAGGTTACATGAAAAGTTCAAAAATGTACCATTTTTCACAAATAGCCTTTACTCGCAAAATCTGTTCTTAATGTGATCTCATTTTAAGTCAAAACAAATGAAACTTTAAATAACAAAAGAAGTGTAGTAAGAAGATTTTAAAATAAAACCATATTTTTTTAATTATGGACCTTTTTTTTATGTTCCGCTAAATATGCCGGCGAGTTTATATTGTTAAAACGAACACTTTCACAAAAGTAAAAAATAGCATTAAAAAAAGACACCAGAGTAGAAAAGTATGGATAAAGTTGGATGAAAATCTAAAGAAGACATATGTAGATGAGGAAGGTAATATGCAATTTTTAGATCAATATTTAGATGAAGTGAGCACAACACAAGCAAAGGACAAAAATGACACTTTGCAACAAATCTTGGAACAATTAATAGAAACTACAACTAAGAAAGAAAGTCAACATAACTTAAAACATATCTCAGAAAAATTTATTATTGAAAAATTCACAAGCAAAAATCCTAATGCGATGCAATGGATAGAAATTTTTGAAAAAGAGTGTGCGCGCTTTAATATAACAAAAGATGAGACAAAAATAGATATTTTGAGGTTATTTTTAGATAAACCTTGTTTGGATTGGTATAGCTCGATGATCATAAAACTAACAATAAATTCTGAATGGAGTGAATGGAAAGACAAGTTTTTAGAAACTTTTAAAAACCAAGGATGGGACATAGTCACATATGCTCTCGCATTTAGGTATAAAGAAGGACAGTTAATTGATTATGCCATAAAAAAAGAACGGCTTTTATTAGATATAAACAAATCTATAGATTCCAAAACAATGATAGATCTTATTGCAACTGGTTTACCTGGATTTATCTTAAATAAGTTAAACAGGGATGAACTCAACAACACTACTGACTTGTTCAACGAGATAAGAAAATATGAAGGCACGATGTATAAGAAAAACTCAACTAACATAAAGAGCAGTACATTTTATAATAAAAATAAAACTTATGAGAAGAAGTCATGTAAGACTTGTGAGTCTTTGGACAAAGGGATTAGATATCATCCGGAGGAGTCATGTTGGTTCAAGAAAAATAAAAATGAACCTGAAAAAGATCTTAAAACTAAAAATGTAAACAATAACTCCATAATTGAAGTAGACATAAATACTGAGAAAAAAAACTAGTAAGCACACCATTAATCAAAATCAAGCTTTTATTAGAAAATAAACTAGAAGTGAGTGGTATTTATGATTCAGGCTCACAGATTTCTATAATAAATTCAAGATTAATAAAAGTAAAAGAAAAAAAAGATGATGTGAACATAGCATACATGAGAACGGTTAATGGTGTGAAGAAGATGGATGGCTTGATAACAATAAAAATTAAAATATTTGATTTAGAAGAAGAGGTGGATGTATACATAGTAGAAAATGAAGATTTTGATGATTTCATAATCGGATTAGATATGATAAAGAAATTCAGGTTAACCCAAAATGAGAACTTGCAGATAGAACAAAAGAAAATAACAAATAAAATAGACAGGATGTCTAAAGATAACAGAAATGAAGATAATAATATAAAAAAATATACAGTAAATTTCAATGAACACATACAAACAGAGGAATTTATAAGTATGACAGACCATTTAGATAATCAAAAGAAAATTGAGATAGAGAAAATTATAAAGGAATATAAAACAATATTTGCTAAGGACAAGTATGATATAGGTTCAGTTAAAGATTATGAAGCTCGCATAGATTTACAAGTAAATAAATATTGTAGTAAAAGACCATACAGATGTACAATACAAGATAGATTAGAAATTGAAGAGCAAATATCGATGTTACTAAAGAACAATTTAATAGAAGAATCATACAGTCCTTTCGCTGCTCCAGTGACATTGGCGTTTAAAAAAGGTGAAAATAGAAAATCCCGTTTATGTGTAGATTTCAGAGAGTTAAACAAAATAGTTATACCACAAGCTCAACCATTTCCTTTGATAGATGATCTAATTATTAAAACTAGAAATTGCAAGTATTTTACTACACTAGATATAAACTCAGCATTTTGGGCAATACCATTACGGGTGGAAGACAGAAGTAAAACAGGATTTGTCACACAAGATGGCCACTTCCAGTGGACCTGCCTCCCTTTTGGCTTGAAAACATCACCAGCAATTTTCCAGAGAATCTTAAGCAATATTCTAAGAAAACACAATCTCACAGGATACTCTGTTAACTATATCGATGATATTTTGATATACTCGTCTACCTTTGAAGAACATATAAGGCACATTAGAAATGTATTAGAGGCAATAATTAAAGAAGGCTTTAGACTGAAGTTTAAGAAATGTACCTTTGCTTCAGACTCAGTAAAATACCTCGGCCATATAATTCAGAACAATTCAGTAAGACCACTAAAAGACAATTTGATTTCAATAAGGAACTTTCCAACTCCTAAGACGCAAAAGAACATCAGACAATTTTTGGGAAAAATAAACTTCTACCATGACTATATACCAAGAAGTGCAATTATTTTAGATCCATTACACAATTTATTACGAAAAAACGAGAAATTTGTATGGTCAGAGAAATGTGAAGAAGCATTCAATCTGATAAAAAGATATTTATGTTCGCAACCGGTCTTGGAAATATTCGACAAAGACTTACCAATCAAAATCTTTACCGATGCATCTTTGGAGGGCATTGGAGCAATATTAAAACAGACACAACTAGATGGTAAAGACAAACCGGTGGCATATTTCTCAAAAAAATTGAATGAACATCAAAAACGGAAAAAGGCTATATATTTAGAATGTCTTGCTATGAAAGAAGCTGTTAAATATTGGCAGCACTGGCTCATCGGAAAACAATTCACCATTTACTCAGATCACAAACCTCTAGAGAACATGAACATTAAATGCAGGACAGATGAAGAATTGGGTGATCTCACATACTACCTATCTCAGTATGACTTTACCGTAAAATATATACCTGGTAAAGAAAATGTAGAAGCAGACTGTTTGAGCCGAAACCCTGTATTAGAACCAGAAGATAACAGAGAGGAAACATTGAAAATAGTTAATTTAATACAAATAAAAGATATAGTTGGAGACCAAGAGAAAAATGAAACAATAAGAGAAAAGAAACAAAATTTAATACTAAAAAATAATATCTATTATAAAAAAATAAAGAAACAGGAAAAGATTATCCTCTCAGAAGAATTTAGTAAAAAACTTATAAAAAAGGTGCATGAAGATTTATGCCATATTGGGATCAGACAACTGCAGAAAAAAATAAGTTCAATATATACGGCTATAAACCTAACAAAAAATATCATAAATATTTGTAAAACATGTGAAATATGCATAAAAAATAAATCAAGATGTCAAAAAAAAAATTGGATTAATGTCACAACTGGGACCAGCTACCAAACCATTTGAAATAATGTCAATGGATACTATTGGTGGATTTGGAGGATCTAGGTCTACAAAGAAATATCTACACCTTTTAGTAGATCACTACACAAGATATGCATTTATTGCGACTTCGAAAACCCAGAATGCATGTGACTTTATAAATTTAACAAAGAAAGTACTAGAGACAGATGAGATTGGAATTATCCTGACAGATCAATATCCGGGCATAAATTCAAGAGAATTTAAACAATTTTTGCAGGAAAATAATATTAAACTAATTTTTACAGCCGTGAATACACCATTCTCGAACGGCTTGAATGAAAGATTAAACCAAACAATAGTAAATAAAATAAGGTGTAAAATGAATGAGAAAAATAATAAGAGAACATGGACAACACTGGCAAGAGAATGTATACAAAAATATAATGAAACAGAACACTCCGTTACAGGTTTTGCACCAAAATATTTACTGGATGGTACAAATGTCAGTATTCTACCAAATGAATTCAAAACGATGGAAAAGGAAGACAAGTGGATTGCTGATAGAAGATTGGCATTAGAGAATACAATAAAATCTCATGAGTATAACAAGAAAATATTTGATAGAAATAGAAAAATGCAAGAATTTAATGTAGGAGACAGTGTATATGTAGAAAATGGAAATAGACTGAATAGAAAGAAATTAGACGAATTAAAAATAGGCCCTTTCAAAATAATAGAGAAAATATCGAATTCCATTTATAGGATTGATACAGGCAACAGAAAAACAGAATCAACATTATTTCATATAACAAAATTGCAACCTGTCATAACAGAGGCTGAAGAAGATGAAGGAGATGATAATGAATATGAAGATGACTTATAAGTACATTTTACAGATATATTGCTTAGAATTTTCGCTCTTAGGGGGGGAGATGTAATGAAATGAGTGACATTTCATTCATTTGAATTTGCCGCGCTTCGCGTATCAGCTGTCGCGTATCTATGATATTGATCTGTGTCGATGATTTAAAATGGCGAGGGACGCTGAAATTGTTGTGTGCATTTTTGTCGTAATAAAAACTCATAGAAAGAATGTGACTGAGGACTCGAGATATAGTGAACTTTAAATGTCGTTTCTTTGTTATTTCAGGGAAACAATTTGTGTTTAATTTTGGAGATCCTCAATGTCTTATAAATATAAAATACTTACACATACTAATAAATATAAAATGCATACAAATACATATTATATAATATCCTCCCAATACCATATGGACCCTATAATCAAAACTAAGTTGCCAGTGACGACGACAAATAGTGATCCTTAACCAGTCTTTTGAAGATGTTAATAGACTGGGCCTCCCTGATTACCAGGGGTAAGGCGTTCCACAATTTTATAGCCTGAACCGTAAAAGAATGGTGATAAAAAGAAGTATTATGCTTAGGTATCCTTAAAATAAGTTTTCTTGTAGTACGGATATCTTCTCCCGGACAACCAATAAATACAAATTTCTCCTTTAAATAAGGAGGAGTGGAAGGGTGAAATAACACACAGTACAGAATGGAAAGGATATGCAAGTTCCGGCGAAGTCGGATGGGTAACCACTTGAGACGAGAACGAAATTCAGAGACATGGTCATATTTGCGCAAACCAAATATGAACCGAATACTAGCATTTTGAAGTCTCTCAAGCTTATTTAACTGATCTACAGTAAGGTTAATAAAGCTTGCGTCCGCATAATCAAGGATAGGAAGAAGTAGTGTCTGTGCTAACATAATTTTGGTAGGAATCGGAAGAAAAGATCGAAAGCGACGCAATGAGCTCAAAGATGCAAAGGTCTTCCTGCTAACCTGTTTCATATGATTATTCCACCCCAAAGTGCGATCCATATGAATTCCGAGGTTTTTAACAGATTCACAGAAAGGGATAACCATACCATTGTACTCCACAAGTGGCAATGTGGACCAGTCGACCCTATCGATCAGGTTCCGACTACCAATAACTATAGTTTGAGACTTCTTTGGATTCACATTAAGGCCGTAGAATCTACTCCACTCCAGGATAGACTCAAGGTCTTTATTTATTTGAGCAATGGCAGACGGAAGATTCGCAAGTGTCGACTGGGTGTAAATTTGGACATCATCTGCATACATGTGATAGAGAGACGATAGTTTATGAGTAATAGAATTGATGAAAATAGAAAAGAGTAACGGTGACAGCACGCCACCCTGAGGTACACCAGCCACGATATCGCACCAAGAAGAGTTGCCTTTCTCAGTACGAATGCGCTGCCGACGTCCACTCAGGTAACTAAGAAACCAGTCAGTAGCTGATGGAGATATGTTAAGAGAACGCAGCATACCCACAAGTATATCATGATCTACAGTGTTAAATGCATTGCTGAAATCCAGCAGGGTTAATACTGTGAGTTGCTGGTTATCCATACCCCAACGTATATCGTCGGTAACTTTAATCAGAGCAGTAGCCGTACTATGTCCAGAGCGGAAACCAGATTGGAGAGGATTAAATAAGCAATTTCTGTTAAGGAAGATATTAAGCTGATGGTGTATAAGTTTTTTAAGTTAAAGAAAAACGTTTATTAATCAGAAAATGAGATGGTTATACCAATATACCTTGCTTCATACACTTTTCGTGTTTTTTTTTAAATAATTTAGCTCAAATTTCTATCCAGTCTTGCTGTGTTGGAGCAAAATTATGATTAAAAACGTACGAAAAGTTACACTTTGGGAATATTTTTGTCCCGGCCCGTTTGTCCTGCGTAAGGCCTGGTTTCCACCAAAGCGGTGCAAAGCAGACCTGTGTTTGAGTAACCAATCAGATTGCGTCGTTTCGACATCTCATCTTTAACTCTACGTTTTAGTTAGAAAACGTTTGTATGGGAAAAAGAAAAGGGCTGTTTAGGGGTTTTCCGTTTATTTTTTGTTATCAACTTTTAAACCTTCCTTAGACTTCCAGGAACATTTCAAAACAAAGATAATATAAATCCGTTCAGCCGTTCTCGAGTTTTAGCGAGACTAACGAAAAGCAATTCATTTTTATTACTATATATTATAGGTATAGCTATATAATATTTATAGAGATAATAAATTAATTATTTATTATAAATTAATATTCATTATTATTAATTAATTATTTATTATAAGTTAATATTTATAATTATTAATTGATAAAACGTGTTATAGAGTCAATATTTTTTTTTAAATTACGTCCGGAATAACCCCTAAACTCAGGCGATTTTTTAAATATTCATCGTTCTTGGGTCAGTACTTACACTTAAAATATCACAAGACTCCCATAACTTTTTAATTGTCGCCTCTTGGAGCATCTTTTCCACACCCAGCCCTACAGAAAATCTCAGAAAAAATCTCCATACAAGCGCGAACCACCCTAATGTACATTAATCATTCTAACTCCTAAACTAATAGAGATCCCACTATGAATTTTCTAGGATATTTTTAAGACACTTTAAGCTATATTTTGAAATAAAAAAATAAAAAAAAAATTGGTCGATGTGACTGAAATTCAGGTTTGAAAAGTTTACTTCCGGTTTTGGACATGAAAAAAATTTAATTTTTTTTATTTTACTTTATTGTTAAAAAGAGCAGTATTTTTCCAATATGTATCGCTATGTTAAATATTTTATTGTAAATTTGTTAAATTCGAAAAACCACTTTCTTAAAATACATATTACAATTTCGACAATTCTTTAGAAACCCATAACTTGTGAAATATACATTATACAAAAAAAATATTTTGTGTTCACATCCATATCTATTAGAAGTATAAATGGACCGAATATGATCGATTTCCAGAACCTCACTTTTTTTTCCCTGTCCGCTTCACGTGAAATGCCCCAATATTGAGTGGGGTATCATATGAAAGGGCGTTACTTGTGTATTCTGAAACTAATTTTTATTTATTTTTATGCCTGATAGTTTTGATTTATTGGGAAAACTGTCGAAAAAAATACCGTTCCCCCCCCTTATCTCCGAAGTTTAGCAATCAAAGAATCTGAAATAATTATGATCAATAGAAGTTAACGTATATTTTACAGGAAAAATAAAATCAACTCGCTGACTAATATACTTTTTTTGATAATAAATAACAATAATCCGCCAAATACAAAGTTACGTTTGCGGTTTGCCAACAAAAGTACCTACATGTAAATTATACTACTAAATTCATGAACAAAAGTGATTTTTTCAATGTTTTACTTCTTTTATGGCATGGAACCCTCGGTGCGCGAGTCCTACTCGCACTTTGCCGGTTTTTTTTTGTTTTTAGTTAGTTGTTAATAATTTTTGCAACTTTTGCAAGCGGAATTTCATATTTTTCAAAGAATCATCTAAATATGTCATTCCGAATTAAATGATACCTCAATCATAATCTTCGGAGACTGCTGAAAAAAGTTGGCCGAAATTACACTAATTGTGAATAGTCTCACCTTTAAAATAATGGTGTCAAACTTATTACACTTGTCAGTGACGAAATCAAAGAACCACTGCCCGTTCTCCTCCAACAGTATGGGGACAAGGCATTTCTGCTTGAGCAGGCACACAATAGCGCCTCTGCAAATATCACTCCGGCTCTTGATGGCGTTTAACAACAGACTGGGGTGCCCTCTGTGGATGCTGAACACCGGCACCAACTCCCATAGACCTATCGCAGCCGCCATGGAGGTAAGCTCTTGCAGTTCCAAAGGGTTTAATGATGTAAACTTGACATCCCTGAAAGAGATTGCATGTGTACTGAAAATTATCTAAATCCATACCAAAGATTATCAGGTATATTATTTATTTCTCTATGTCCATACTAATACATTATTTTAAATGTGAGTCTGTTGGTTTTTTGTTTGTGTACAAGGTGTGAGTTAATTCGTGTAGTGTGCCCGCAGCTAACCTTTCATCAAAACTTTTATTTTGACTTAAGACTTGATCTTAGAAACACATTAACGTGATAAGAAGTCCCAATTATATTATTTCATTTTCAAAACAAAAAATATTATTTTATACAGAATAATAAAATTTAGCAACCCTAACTATGATATCGACAAACCTCATATCATTTTCATTAATTCCAGTTCATTGATATTGAACCAGCTGTTTCAATCCCTAAGGATGTCACTTAAAAAAAGTATGGTACATTTTTGAGCTTCCTATAGTTCCCTCAGGATATGAGCTACACTACACTTCTTGTGATATTCTTTCATGCACGACGTATACATCGTTCCCTATTTTAGGCTTTCGGCTAATTAGGACAAGTAATCTGCACATTGTATAACAATAGTGTTCTTACATGTCGAAGTTTTCCTCGCTGTTGGTCCGGAGTTTCAGCAACAAAGCCAGCAGTTTGGTGGTGATGGCGGCGTTGCCCAGGCTGCCCACGTTGCCCACTTGCTTGTACATGGACAGCTCGTGCAGGCGCGCGAACACGCCCAGCCGCGCCACCCAGCCGTCGGGCTGGCTCTATCAACATTAATATTCCACTAGGGGTCAACTAAGAAGAAACATGCAGCGACAAAAGTAGTATGTTGTATGATTTTAATGAGATGACCACACGAAAATTTGGGATTGCACATTGTTCTTCCTGTTCTTTATTTTTCTCCTGTTCATATGTAGCTAATGTGCATTACCAATAAAACTTTTTTCATTTCATTTCATTTCAAAATTGACCAAGTGTTTATTGGCACTTACGTTTCGTGTTTGTGGTTGTGTTGACACTTTGCTGAGGCCTGTTGGTACACCTACCAGCAAAGACGCACCACTAAGAGCTTTAAAATTTCGGTGCTATGCTGTATAGCTAATGTCAGTTCCAATATGGTACGATCACATCTTCGGCATGAATTTTCACTTAACATCCGGTGAATGACAACTAATTTATTATTTAAAAGTTGAACTGAGTCGGCCGTGCGGTCCTGCGCAGCACTCACCTGCGACAGGGAGTAGAGGTACTGCGCGGCCGCGATCTTGCCGCGAGACATGAGCATGTCCGCCGAGGCGCGCAGCAGCGCGGGCACGGGCGCGCCCAGCGCCGCCGCCGACAGCTCCGCGCCCGCGCCGCCGCGCATTATCAAGCTGACGAGCCACTGGCACGGCTCGCGTCAAGTTGAACTGAGTCGGCCGTGCGGTCCTGCGCAGCACTCACCTGCGACAGGGAGTAGAGGTACTGCGCGGCCGCGATCTTGCCGCGAGACATGAGCATGTCCGCCGAGGCGCGCAGCAGCGCGGGCACGGGCGCGCCCAGCGCCGCCGCCGACAGCTCCGCGCCCGCGCCGCCGCGCATTATCAAGCTGACGAGCCACTGGCACGGCTCGCGTCAAGTTGAACTGAGTCGGCCGTGCGGTCCTGCGCAGTACTCACCTGCGACAGGGAGTAGAGGTACTGCGCGGCCGCGATCTTGCCGCGAGACATGAGCATGTCCGCCGAGGCGCGCAGCAGCGCGGGCACGGGCGCGCCCAGCGCCGCCGCCGACAGCTCCGCGCCCGCGCCGCCGCGCATTATCAGGCTGACGAGCCACTGGCACGGCTCGCGTCAAGTTGTACTGAGTCGGCCGTGCGGTCCTGCGCAGCACTCACCTGCGACAGGGAGTAGAGGTACTGCGCGGCCGCGATCTTGCCGCGAGACATGAGCATGTCCGCCGAGGCGCGCAGCAGCGCGGGCACGGGCGCGCCCAGCGCCGCCGCTGACAGCTCCGCGCCCGCGCCGCCGCGCATTATCAGGCTGACGAGCCACTGGCACGGCTCGCGTCAAGTTGAACTGAGTCGGCCGTGCGGTCCTGCGCAGCACTCACCTGCGACAGGGAGTAGAGGTACTGCGCGGCCGCGATCTTGCCGCGAGACATGAGCATGTCCGCCGAGGCGCGCAGCAGCGCGGGCACGGGCGCGCCCAGCGCCGCCGCCGACAGCTCCGCGCCCGCGCCGCCGCGCATTATCAGGCTGACGAGCCACTGGCACGGCTCGCGTCAAGTTGAACTGAGTCGGCCGTGCGGTCCTGCGCAGCACTCACCTGCGACAGGGAGTAGAGGTACTGCGCGGCCGCGATCTTGCCGCGAGACATGAGCATGTCCGCCGAGGCGCGCAGCAGCGCGGGCACGGGCGCGCCCAGCGCCGCCGCCGACAGCTCCGCGCCCGCGCCGCCGCGCATTATCAGGCTGACGAGCCACTGGCACGGCTCGCGTCAAGTTGTACTGAGTCGGCCGTGCGGTCCTGCGCAGCACTCACCTGCGACAGGGAGTAGAGGTACTGCGCGGCCGCGATCTTGCCGCGAGACATGAGCATGTCCGCCGAGGCGCGCAGCAGCACGGGCACGGGCGCGCCCAGCGCCGCCGCCGACAGCTCCGCGCCCGCGCCGCCGCGCATTATCAGGCTGACGAGCCACTGGCACGGCTCGCGTCAAGTTGAACTGAGTCGGCCGTGCGGTCCTGCGCAGCACTCACCTGCGACAGGGAGTAGAGGTACTGCGCGGCCGCGATCTTGCCGCGAGACATGAGCATGTCCGCCGAGGCGCGCAGCAGCGCGGGCACGGGCGCGCCCAGCGCCGCCGCCGACAGCTCCGCGCCCGCGCCGCCGCGCATTATCAGGCTGACGAGCCACTGGCACGGCTCGCGTCAAGTTGTACTGAGTCGGCCGTGCGGTCCTGCGCAGCACTCACCTGCGACAGGGAGTAGAGGTACTGCGCGGCCGCGATCTTGCCGCGAGACATGAGCATGTCCGCCGAGGCGCGCAGCAGCACGGGCACGGGCGCGCCCAGCGCCGCCGCCGACAGCTCCGCGCCCGCGCCGCCGCGCATTATCAGGCTGACGAGCCACTGGCACGGCTCGCGTCAAGTTGAACTGAGTCGGCCGTGCGGTCCTGCGCAGCACTCACCTGCGACAGGGAGTAGAGGTACTGCGCGGCCGCGATCTTGCCGCGAGACATGAGCATGTCCGCCGAGGCGCGCAGCAGCGCGGGCACGGGCGCGCCCAGCGCCGCCGCCGACAGCTCCGCGCCCGCGCCGCCGCGCATTATCAGGCTGACGAGCCACTGGCACGGCTCGCGTCGAGTTGAACTGAGTCGGCCGTGCGGTCCTGCGCAGCACTCACCTGCGACAGGAAGTAGAGGTACTGCGCGGCCGCGATCTTGCCGCGAGACATGAGCATGTCCGCCGAGGCGCGCAGCAGCACGGGCACGGGCGCGCCCAGCGCCGCCGCCGACAGCTCCGCGCCCGCGCCGCCGCGCATTATCAGGCTGACGAGCCACTGGCACGGCTCGCGTCAAGTTGAACTGAGTCGGCCGTGCGGTCCTGCGCAGCACTCACCTGCGACAGGGAGTAGAGGTACTGCGCGGCCGCGATCTTGCCGCGAGACATGAGCATGTCCGCCGAGGCGCGCAGCAGCACGGGCACGGGCGCGCCCAGCGCCGCCGCCGACAGCTCCGCGCCCGCGCCGCCGCGCATTATCAGGCTGACGAGCCACTCGCACGGCTCGCACCTGACCATCAAACAGTTACACACTTCAGTGTAATATAAGCTTGAAGTTTTCGCAAACCCTTGCGCGTCAAAATATGCGCATATGTGCTTGATTTCATTCATTTTTTGGTTTCTTTCATGCCTTAGTAAGAGATATTTAGCTTCATTAGGTAGGTAGTGTGAGGTAACTTACACAGTGTTCAGCACATACGCGCCGCTGGAGGTGACGACGAGACAGGGCTCCAGCGCAAAGCGCGGCAGCTGCAGGTCGCACAGGAAGGTGGGCTCCCTCCACCCGCCGCTCGCGGACGACGGCTCCTTCGCTGACATCAGGTACGCCCTCTGAACATCGCCAATCAGCTCCGCCGACCAAAGTTCCGAGAAATCCCTTTTCGTTCCAAGTAAAGTCTCATTCTGTGGTACAATAAAAAAGAATTGTCATTGACATAAAATTTATGATAGAGCCGTTAAATATTTATCTCTAAACTAATTTGAAACTTAATTAATAGCAGTTTTAATTTTTTTGTTTAATAAGTTTGCACGGTAACGCCGCGCCACTCCCCATCCCACTACTACTAAATATTGGATTCTACACATCGAAACGCACGAAAAAACATTTAATACAGACTTTCAGGCACTTTAGTATGTATTTAGTTTTACTTTTATTTCCTGCCATTGGCAATGTAGTGAATGTTTTTTTTTATTGACTATTTTGTTTCATAGGAAAAGTCATATTTTATTTTATGTCTCTTTTATGAAAATAAATATATGAAAATTGACCTGGGATTGTGAAAACTGAACACTGTGTATTTCCAGCTGGTTCTTTCTTAGCAAATAGACTAATCTCTGTGACCACAAGCCTTGTGTGTAGTGGCCATCTTTCTTGATTTGAAGGCGTAGAGTTCTTGTTGGAGTCACATCTGCAGGGCTTTCAAGCTACACATATAAAAAATGTTAAGATTAGTTACAATTAAATGTAATGGTTTATTTAAATAAGATAATATAATATGGAAGGCACTACTTGGCTTGCATTCAAATATTCGATATAACTAGTTTAAGCGGACAAGGAAATTAGTTAAATATGTTTAACATATTATGAAACTTACAATAACTGTACCCTCATTCAGTTCAAAAGCTGTCAGGAAGTGTCTGCCATTAACATATTGAGCAGTCAGTGCCCAGCTGTTTGAGTTCTTACGATAATTCGGCAAATATTCTGTAGGCTTTAACACATACTCAACTGTCTGTGGTTTACTTTCATCTGAAAACAAAACTCTATATATTAATGTTTTAAATTTTTAAAGGGTCATTCAGAGACTCAAGAATTTCCAGATCTGAGCAGATCTTTCAGATCTTGGTAAAACAATGAATGTTCATTGATTAAGAAAAATATACAGTGATGAAGGATATAGCTTGTCTTTATTCAGCTTAAAAAAGCTAGTTTACAAGTCTGTCACATACAACAATCAATAATTTAATATTGAATTTGGATGTATGATCTAACATCTGCTGTTTTAAATAAGGTGTTTATTAGCTTTTATCTAGGTTTTAATTTTTGTAAAATCCAACATGTGTAGGTTTTGCTTTAAGTTTGCTTACTTCAGATTTTAAGAATTTTTGAGATAAAAAGTATAATGTCTACACATTTTAATGTATGATAGTACCAACTTTTATACCAAAAACTCACAACAGCTCAGCAGTTGTGGCTTAAAGTAGTAACAACCATACAAACTTTCATATTAATTTAAATCTAACTATACAACCTATTATGCTAACCTTTAGACCCTCCTTGTGTGAAAAATGTAATTTTATCCTTTGATAGCTGTTTTATATAAGACATGAAGCCATCTCTCTTATCTTTGTCAGTTTGAGCTCTCATTTGTTGAAGCCAGTTGTATCCAAAGGATCTATGTTCCAACACTAGCTTCCATTGTTGAGTGGGCCCTTTTGATATCTGTAAATATAAACGTTTAATATTGTAAGCATAATGTTATAAGGATTGAAGGACACAATATTATACAGGAGCACTTTAGTAATGACCAATATAGTGACATCGCAATGTATGCAACTGAAATGCTAGATCCCTATACTTAGGATTAAATTTTTGGATCCCTATGAAGGTTTTTGCAGAGTAGTGGCGTAAGTTTAACTGTAGTCAACACACATTGGATATTATAAAATAGATTTATTTTATATAACATAAGAAAATTGAGATTACACCATGATAAATTTTATTAGACAAAGTAAACAAAAAACACTATGACAATTCTCTGTCACATATTTAAATATCTACTTTGTATTCGGTCAGTCGACATTGAACCTCTTTCAATTGCAACCAACCTTCTTTTACATCACCCTAATCAAGATACCAAGATAAACTTCTCAATGCAAATGCTGCCAAATATTATAAAAATGTGTTATTAAAGTACTTACTAGAAGGGCTAGCAAATCCAGAGAATCATCAAAGCAAATCTGCAAGTCCACTATTTCCTCAGCAACTTTTGTCTCGCCAACAACACACTGAGTCTCCAAAGAGTAAAATATTATTGATCCTGACTGAAAAATGACAAGCAAATTCATATCAAAACTGAATGACCGAATACAGGATGAATTTGGCCATATCCATCCATATCCATAGATTAAGAAAGATATGTTATGTTCATACTGCATGCACAAAATATTTGTTCTGCAACACACACAAGCATATTTACTGACATTGTATACAACACTCAAACTTTAGCACACTGAAAGTGAGACAGGGAATACGGAAAGCATAAGAGTGAAAGAGACAGCTATTTGTATCACGAATACTTCGCTCCTCCCTAGAACATGCTGACAACAGTACGATGACTGCGCTCGAATTTGTCATTTCACTAAGATTTAAAGCCTCACTTTAGGTCAGCATACAGGTACCCGATCTGCTTGTTTTACTCTTGTTATATCAATGGCTGTATCTGCTCAAATGTACACTTACCTTGGAGGCTATGATGATAATATTCTCGGACTCCTTCGTCAGCCACCACACTACTGATGTAGGTTGGGGTAAGTCGATCAGCGGTAAAACTGTGACACTTGATAATGACCACTTGCAGTCAAACGTGTTCTGTGGGATGAATCTCGGCAAGAACGGCACGAGCAAAACTTTTTGCTCGCTCACTATCAGAACCCAAGTCCCGCTGGGTTCAAAACACATGCAATGTACCGGGTTATCCACAAAGTCCCAATCGTAAACATTGTCGAACCTCTCTGATAGCGAGTTTATGTAAACAAACACCAATTCCTTTCCACTTGAAAGCGCTAAGAACTTCTTCAACCCTACTTCATAAAAACTATGATTCACAATCTCGTGCTGCACTAAGACATCTAATTTAAATAAACCAGAAAAATCTAAATTTTCACTTTGTTGAGACATTTTGATAGCGACGCAATAATTTTGTAGTTTATGTACCTAGGTATTTTGATTTGGCAACTTGGTTGCTCTGCTACGCTCTATTAAAATTGTATTCACAGATTTTGGTTTCACTTTCTTTTTCTTCATTTAGGTATATATTTTTCCAAACCTATTGTTGTAATCGTCCATCCGTTTTATGTCTATGTCGTCCATGTCCAATGTCCATTCCAAATCCTGGTCTGTGTCCAAAACAATAAAAATAGCAATTTTTATTTTTCTCGTGGGTCTGGGTGACAGTAGGGGTGACAGGCTGGTCTGTGGTGACAGGCATAGACATAAAACATGGTGACAGGACAGACCACAGACCACAAAACTAGAGACCATATCACCACAGATTAAAGATATTGCATAGATATTGTGTCTTACGAAAGATCTTACGATAGGTAACCAATCAATAATCTTATCAATGATCTTATCCCATTCTTATCCCTATTGTGTATTATTCTTGTAATAGATATACTACGTGACCTATGCAGTTACCTCGTTTGGTACTTCTTAGATCTGTGATAATATACTTTGTACAGTCCGACAAGGCTCTCTTGGCACTTGAAGGAGGGCGCTTTTGCAAAACAAAGGCAGTCATAAAATAAAATCTCAATTTTAGTTTAAAATAGTTAATAGTAAGCAAAAAAAAAATAACATACAATAGTGATATACTGACAGAGTGAACTATCAAACAGTAGCACAAGATAGTGGCATTAGTTCAGACTTTGAGCACGCGCCAAATAGCCTTGTCGCACTGTACAAAATATATACTATGTACACAGACCACACAGGCCTTAAAGAGCTAACATCCAAAGAGTATATAATCACTACGTTTTAAGAGACGGAACTTAGAACAATAAGTTTTTTTCACCAATTCCTAACCTTCTTTAGCCAACCTTTTAAAATAGGTAACATTGCTACCAACCGATGAACTTCCCTGAGTAGCATAGACTAAAGACTAACTTTGTAGTCTCTGTCAAATAGGGATGTGCAACGTATCAAGGGATGTGACACTTATCGATATTAAGGGTTTTGTCGATATCGATAAATTATTCGTACCTACTTACCTACATATTATCTTCAGAATTGCACGAAGATGAAATAGGAAAATTAAACAAAATTATCAGTTGATTAATCTTTATTAACGTGAAATCAACGGGTCTCTCCGCGAAATTCAAAATTTTCGTGGTTTTTTGCAATTTGTACGCTAATTAGACATGATAGGCTTATGGCAATCAATTTGCGAGAATGTCAGTATCATCTTTACATGGTTATATCAAAATCTTTGCATAAAAATGTGTATCCTAGGAAATTAGTCCGAGTATCGAGTTTTATGTAAGTAACTCGAAAATCTCAGACTAATTTCTTTAACTCGACACTTTCAAGCAGAGATTTTTATATAAACACGTGAAGAAGATATTGGGATTATCGCAATTTGACGGCCATAAGCCTATTATGTCTTATTAGCTTAAAAATCGCTCAAAACCACGAAAAATTTGAATTTTGCGGGCACACCCGTGGTGTGCTCCTTAAATTTACGCCCATACCTGCCAAGTTCATATTATTACAAAAAAATACTGATGTTGTCTTGTGATAATTTTATTGCTTTTTCTTTATTTGAAAGAACTTCACCAGATCTCTTTACAGGTCTCGCAGGTGTCCTTTCTGAAAGAATAAAATGTAAATTATAAATAACATTTGCAATTGATAATTATTATTGGTAAATTGCTTGAAATGTACATAAATATTTAAAATATATATCAGGACACACATGGGGTACTAAATAACTGATAAATATACCTAACTAGTTGGACTATGCTCGGTATTTTTTTTTGTTTAATTTTCTAAAAATGAATCTTAGCTAGATCGATTATCACCCCCGAAAACCTCTGTATATTAAATTTCATGAAAATCGTTCTAGCCATTTCCGAGATTCAGATTATATACATACAAGCAATTCTTGTATATTATACATTTATATTGCTCTTTAAAAGGTATAAGATATTTGATACACATAAATACAATATATTGAAAAACACCAGACACTAGAAAACATTCATGCACACCACACAAATATTATCAAGTAGTGGGAATCAAAGTGCAATCCTGACATGTGCTTTGGAAGAGGATAGACTGGTGCAGTATTAATCACTATCCATTCAAATACTTAAAACTTGGTGCAATTTAAAAGATAATATGATAAATTTGGACCTGTTAGGTGGGGTTGGGACCACAGAGCAGGACAATTTCTGCGAAATCAACTTTCTAAACCTTTAAACAAATGTATAAAATACACACCAATTTGAGGCAGCTCCCCAGGGCTACTTTTTTGTTGGCTTGTAGATGGCACTGCTTCTGGGAGGTGTTCTGAAATAATCAACACATACATATATTAATAATATTATTTAATGTATATTACTTTGAAATATCTGAGAGAATAATATTGTTACAATAGAATAACATCATAAAAGGCACTAATTCTTCAAACAACACTATTGTAAAGACTGAAATACAATTGCACAGAGCAAAGGGGAAAAACCCGGTATCTTATATCTTAATCTATATATAATTCATGAGGACGCACCCCACTCCTTCAAAATCGCTTGTATTTCATGCGATTGTAATGGTAAAAATGGTATGGTAAAAGGTAGGAATGGGGCAAGTCTTCGTGGATTGAACTAACTATACATATATAAATATACGTATAGTGATAGTGATGAAAAAATTTGTTGGCTCGAATTTTATATTATTTGACCTTTCCTTTTCTTACCTTTAGGCTCTGTAGGCAGATACAGTTGTAAGGGTAATTCCTTCAATTGTGTGTCAGTTAGAGGCGACGCAGCTAAATTTAAAGTCGGTATTTGGTTTCAAAGTGGTTTAGCACACACATTTCGCTTCTTGTTAAGTTTTTCTATTGATCCTCTTTACCAACTACTTTTACCCATTCTCGACACCTGGAATGTAAAAATTATGAGATGCAAACAATTGAAAGAGAGTGGAAGGTTAAGGACCAGGCTGCACAATAACCTCTTGGTGCACATTGTCATGACCGCTGTTCATTATTATTAAGAAGAGTCACAAAAAATGATTGTTCTAATATAAAGTTTTTATCATTATTAATAATGAGAGCAATAGGAAATCCTCTGTAAATATCCTGTGACGATATTTCAATATTCATCTGGAACAGCTAGGACATACAGTACAGTGCAGATTATTCACTTCACATTGACTTAAATACTAAAAACAAAAGATAGATCATAATTACTGTAATGACAGTATCACTCACCGGTTTCGTTCTAGTGGAAATGATGAAAAAAGCAAGCGGCTTTCATCATGTCACTCTTTGATCCCGCAAATCTCACAGGTTCTGTGACCTTTACTGGTTTCATCATAATAAAGTACCTAACTATCTATTTACACTAATTATTATATACACTAATTATTAATTAAACTAACTAATAGAGTCCAATATCTCGTTTTATCTAAATCACTAAAGAGTCAACCCTCGTGCACTATGCGTGAGGAATCGAAGGAACAATGGCTCAACACGACGAATGACGATAAACAGCGAGTCACACACATTTAATTATGATGAAATTTCGAACGTAAAAACTAAAAACAACAAAATAGAAACAGCAATCAACTCAAAATTCTCATCACAAATGGCAGCTGACAAATGGCGGCCGACATATTGAATTCATGCTTGTGGTGGTCAATGTTGGTCAATGGGGAGCCACACTCAAATCTGTGTGTAGATGTCGCTTTAGTCGACTGTACCTTGTTTACTTTTCGTGACAGGAGTGTGGTTGCCGTTTATTAAGATTTTCATTATAAATATTTCCAAGAATGTACTCGTTCATGACTGTGCCGGAGCTTAAAGCTGAGCTCCGTAAAAGGAACTTAACAACTGCTGGGAAAAAAGCCGATTTGATTAAAAGGTAAACTCTTGAAATATTTGAGGTTATGATTTTTTGTATCCTTTTTTTTTATGTTACCATGGACTAACTTCGCAATATTTTTTATAGATTACTGTCGCATGATCGAAACCAAAGCTTTGGCGCTGACTGCGACACTCAAGAGGACGCTGCATACCTATGCCCACCCTCTGAGATGTTTAGAGATATTAATGCAGATACTTCTCTGCCAATGATCACCAGGCAGGAGATTCAAGAATATTTTATTAAGTAAGTGCACTCATGAAAAGTGAAAACCGACTACTTATCACCAAAGGCAGTAAAAGCCACCTTGATAGTTTCTTAATTGGTAATAATAAGATGATATTAATTTTGTTTTAGATATAGTACTCAGCCTAAAGGACAGCTTCTTTACGAATCTCGTCACCTCTTGACTGCTCGTTTTGCCAAGGACAATACACATACTTATTTGAGAGGACAATGCAAAGCCAGTATGAAGAAAGTTGTATATGTGGTGGATATAAAGTTAAGCAAAGATGGAATAATAGAAGAGTGCCATTGTGATTGTGCAGCTGGAAGTGGTACACAAGCGTGTTGTAAACATGTATCTGTATTGTTGTTTGGTGTACATGAAATGGTACACAAGAAAACTATAAAACTGCACCAGTCATGCACACAAAAACTGAGTACCTATAATAGACCGAGTAAAGTTTTTTACAACTCGCCAATAGCGGCTCAAAATTTACCAACCAAAAGATTAAAATCTTGCAATTTTAACCCTTTAAATGATAGTGATATTATAGAAAATTATTCAGATTATGTGCGCAATTTGGTTATTGGATATGGGGAAAGCTCCATGCCTTTATTGCAGACATTTGAACCTGCAAATCCACATGGGATTGAATGGGATCACTACCCATATTTAGAAAAGACTCCTCAAGATATTTTATTAGAAAAGCTTCTTTTAAAAAATGTCACGCCTGAACAAATTCAGGCAGTGGAAAATAATACCAGAGCTCAAAGCGACTCTGATGAATGGCATCAAATGAGATCATGCAGAATTACTGCCAGCATGTTTTATGTTGTGAGCCACAGTAAGGCTTACACTAAAAGCCTATTAGAAAAAATTATGGAACCTAAGACAGTGCATACTAGAGCATTGGCATATGGCAAAATCCATGAACCTATTGCTATTACCCAATATGAAGAGAAGTATAGCCTAAACGTTCAAAAATGTGGATTGTTTATATCATCAGAATATCCTTTTCTGGCTGCTTCTCCTGATGGCTTATTGGGAGATGACACTGTTGTTGAAGTGAAGTGTCCATATTCTGCTAGAAATTATGAAATATCGGATGTGACTGTGCCTTATTTAGAAAAAAGGAATGGAGTGTTTACTTTAAAAAAACAACATCCATACTATGCACAAATACAAGGACAATTATATTGCACATGCAGGCAATATTGCAATTTAATTATTTATACATGTGAAGATATGCAGGTAGTGTTTGTTGACAGAGATGATTCATATATAAATGAAATGTTAACCCATTTGATTAACTTTTATGTTCATTGTTTAGAACCTGCCTTGTTAAATAAATACATGTATAAAGACTACTTACAATTAATAAAAAAAGATTGATTTAGTTATAAAATGTTTTATTTAACATACTTCATAATATTCTCTCTAAAATTACAGCACATAAAACATATAAAAAATATTTTACTTGCTATTGGAATATAGCTATGGTCCAGTTCATTTTTTAAAATTTTGTATGTCTTTGTTAACCCAATAATTCTTTCAATATGTACCCTTTTACTAGCTAACTCCCTATCTTTTATGACTGTAAGACCAGGTAACTGAGATTTTCCTTTCAAGAATGTTGGAATCTTAACTGACACATTTTTATCTGCAAACATATCCTGTATGGTAAACCCTCTATCAGCCAGTATAGTGTCACCACTTTCGCATTTATTAAGAAGGTCACTTCGCTCTACTGTCTGCCTGTCACTTATGGATCCCGCATAAGCTTGAGAGCAATATGATAGCAGTCCACCAGGTGTTGCACCAACTAATATCTTTAATGTATTTGCATGTTTGTAGCTACTCCAAGAAGCTTGCTGAGACCTAGGATTCTTCGGTTTTTGAACTTTTATTTCTGTTCCATCTAATATCACCCTAAGATTCATATCATAATTTTTAAAAATTTGGGGCATATAGTACTTAATTAATTCCCTTCTGGGCCAAATCTCTATTCTTTTCCATAATTGATAGATAAAGTTTATCCATGTTATAAAGATGTTTGATACTGTGCTTTGGCTGACATTAAAAAACATGCTAAGTTCAAAGTTACATTTATTTTGTCTGAGTTTCATCAATGTTAAAAAGAACTGGTCTTCTGCACTTAAATTGATCACGCTACTGCCATAATATTTAATTTTGTGAACCATTGGACTAAGAGTTGAGTAGACTAAGTGAAATTTTTTATATGATTCAAAACCTGTGTAAAACTTTATGAGATTATCATTACTTTTACACCTATTAATTGACCCAAACATATGTTCATGATCTACTTGTGTACTTTTGGAAACAAATTGAGCACTGTGCGAACATTCTGATGGATCTGTGACTGTAACATTACTATTGGTTATCACTTCTTCTTCACAACCAATTACCAGTGGGTGATTTCTCTCTGTTTCTATAGTGATACCACTAGTTGAAGGTTGCAGATCTTGTTTAGAAGTTTCTTCAAAAAGTTTTCTTCTTCTCTCAAGTCGTTTCTGTCTTTCAAGAGCTGCAGGATTTTCTGGTACTACCTTAGTGAAGCAGAAAACCGATGGCACCGCTGTTTTTTTAAGAAATTTAGCTGCTGGTTCATTACCTAAAATTATAAATGAGTCACAATGTAGTTCAAACTGAGGAGTCAGATTAGGTACTTTAGGTTAAAATAAAGTGTATAGACCACCGAGTACCGACGTATATCGTACCTACGCTAATAGATTAACTATGATGGTTTACCTGTATATTTGCTTTTCCCATAATAGTCTTCTTCTGTGAAATGCGCTGCACACAATCGTGCAGTACTACTTGCTTTAAAGTTTTTAATACGTAACGCCGCTTCCCATTGTTTTCTGCGCTTAGATTCCTTGGGAAACAAATGTACTCCTCGATTTTTGCAATTGATCGCACTACATTGAGGCATTTTTCTTAAAACAACGATAAATAAATGGATATGAACCAAAATCCATACAATTTGACAGCTGATTTATGAAAACAAGGTACAGTCGATTGTACGCCATCTGGTGGGAGAAAAAGTCAGTTTTCCTCCCCATTGTCAATTCTGGCATAATTTCTGAATGTTGGCTAAAAAAGGTTAGGAATTTCATACAAGGAACCTTGTTCCGGAGTTTCTCGAGACTGCTAACATCCAGGGCCGTAAAATATGTTAAAAAATAAAATGACACTGACTGACAGCTGTCAGCTGTGTAAATGAAAATAAATGCGGAAGAAAATTTCCGGGATAATTTAGCGCAAATTTTTAAATAAAAAAACAGTAATATTTGTTCAAATTAATTTGATCCGATAGAGAATAGTAAGTTATTGAACTTGTTTTTATTAATTGTATAATTTGATTATATAAAATTCAGTATTAAAAATTGAACTGATCAAGAAAGCAGCAGAATTTCATTTTTTAAAAACTGCGATAAAATAATGGAAATTATTATGTAACTTCTTCTACAAGCATAGCCATTTAACTAAAACGTAGTGATTATATACTCTTTGCATTTAACTTAAATTTTTCATATTACAGATTACAATGTTTCGTTCGAACCTATTGAAGATGTTAAAACCTGCTCTTGTAAATTGTCATCAGAAAAGAATGAAATCAACATTCTATCGAGGAGTACATTTCCTATTTAAGAAAAATCTCTTATTGACAAACAGTATAACGTCAGGAGGTTTCATGGCCCTTGGAGATTGGGTACAGCAGGAAATCGAAATACATGCCAAAATATTACCAGCTCTTGACTGGCATCGACTAAGTACTTGATTTTTTATAATAACTATTATTAAAATCGCTTAATCATCCCGCATCGGCGCCGACGCTAAGTCATTGAAACCTGAACACAATTAGCAATGCTGAGGCAAGTTGTGTTAAGAGTTTTTTCACAAGTACTCGAATGACAATCACTTTTTGTATGGAGACAAAGTAGTTCTGAGCATTATTGCATTACCTTGAAAGCATTGTTGCTCCATTTCAAGAGGAATATGAAAATAAAGATTCCCCGACAAACATGATAAATAAATAAATAAACATGCTGGTTATTTGAATATCTGTAACATATTTATTAAACTTTATATTACTTTTCCAGCAAGGATGTTAATAGTTGGAACTGTGATGGGACCACTACATCACTACTATTATATTTATTTAGACAAGTTACTGCCTCTGGCAAATCTGAAAACGGTTGCATATAAGATTATAAGTGATCAGTTAATAGCATCTCCTGCAACTATTCTATGTTTTTTCTATGGAATGGGTCTTCTTGAGAACAAATCAATGAGTGAATGCACAGAGGAGATAAAAGAAAAGTTTGTTTACACTTATTTGGTAAGTGTAAATGTATACTAATATAAGTAGTGTCTGCTTATCACCTACGAGTATGTTCAGCACAATCAAAACCTCAATTATATTCAGCACAAAGATTGTAGCAGTAAATATATCTTAAATTAATTTTCATCAAATAGTCTGCAAGAGTTTTAAGTTACTAAAATACACATGGGTGAAGTTAGTCATAATCTAGTGATTATTTTACAAATACTTTATTTTGTATTCATTTTTTCATAGTCTAGACTCTAGAATGTAGATATTATTTTTTTGTACTTACCAAGATTTTGCAAAACACCAGTCTAATAGCTGAATGAAAGCTTGTCGCTTATGTGTGGAAATTGTAGAAACAATTAGTGAAATCTAAGTTTGTGAAAATAAAGCCTAAGCACTCATTTACTGATGAAGTGAAAGAACTAATGAAGTATATTTGTTTCAGGGCGACTGCTTATTTTGGCCCCCCGTGCAGTTTGTCAATTTTTACTATCTGCCAACGCATTACAGGGTGTTTTATATTAATGGAGCTACTATGATTTTTAATGTGTTCCTATCATTTATTAAGCATTATGATCAGCACAAAGACAAAAAGTGATGTATTATTTGTTGTATTTATAGTGAATGATAATTTAAAATATTAGTTATGTAAAATAATATTATAAATTATAATATACCTACATACAAACATAGAAGTTATTTGGTCTTTTTTTGAATATTTAATAATAACAATCCATCAGTGAAAAAGCAATACACAATAAATAAATAATAAAACATATATTTAATCAAAATATTAATATCACGTAAAAATACTATTTACAAGTATCAATTAATTATTATTACTTAATTTTTATACATGGCAATAGATTACACACACTGATCTGCATGTAGAATTCAACCCCAACACATTCTCCAATCGTCCTTTCTAGTTTGTAGTTTCACTACAATCCGATATAAGGCTAAAGCAGGACCAAGAGGTAACCCTAAGCCTCTGACAATGTCTGCTCTGCGCGCCATACTTAGGGCTTGGCCATCAAATTCCTATAAAGTAAATAAAAGATTATATTTTCCTTATTTGAAAAAAATGGTCAAGTGCGAGTCGGGCTCGCGCACTGAGGGTTCCATACTGTAAAAACCAATTCTGATTAGGACTGAAGTATACTAAACACCCCTGCCCACCAAATTCAAAAACAAGCAAAAAGGCACATTAGTTGTATGAGTATGTGAGGGTCTCACATACTCATACAACTAATTTGCCTTTTTGCTTAAATATTTGTTTCAATTTAAATTAATTATTTATTTTTAAAGTTGATACATAATTAAATCTACTGTGAACATTTGAAGCATCTATCTGTTACTGTTATCAATATCAAGCAAAAAATCACATTTGTTGTGTGGGAGCCCCCTTAAACATTTATTTAACTCTATTTTTCAGTATTTATTGTAATAGTGGCAATAGAAATACATAATCTGTGAAAATTTTAAGTCTGTAGTTATCACAATTCAAGAGATATGAGACAGACAGACGGTACCGTTTTTACCCTCTGGGTCCCGGAACCATAATGTACAAATCAACATATTATGCCTGTCAATACTAAATACAAGTTCAAATATATTGATAATTTACCTGTTCTCTTAAAATAGGGGCTGCTTCAGGGAAATGTTCAGTGAAGTATTCATATACATCATCTACATTCCAGTCACTTATATCTGGTATACTTGGATCTATCGGAGCTTCTTCATTCAGTTTTGTGGCTGCTCTATCTAATTCATGTGGTTTTAAAAATGGATCTATTGGAGGGGAAGGTTTCTTATTATATTCTATACTGTTTGGTATGATTGCAGGAGACCCTACAACTGTAGGGCGAGATTCTACACAGTTATTACATTCCCATTGGTCCCATGCTTTGTGTCTTTCGGGTATTCTTGGTGAGTGGCATAGTGCATGATAGGCGTCGGAGCAAATACTGCATACAGTTAATGTACCCTGAAATCAAGATCATTATATTATTCAATTATACAATATACATATTATAACATCAAAACTAAATTTAAAAAAAACATCCACCCAGTAAAGCCATAAAGTAGGTACTCAAAATTGATTTAATTTCATCTGTATTGGAAATTAGTTATTTTGTTTTTATGAATGATCAAAAAGATTTTAAAGTTAATTTTATTGAAAATAATTTTAATAAGTAAAAAAAAGTTTAAGATAATTTCATACATTCATAACGTTCAAAATGACTAAATATACTCTTCAATGCCAAAATTAAAATCATTTTTCTAAAATATGAAATGGAGATTGTATCCTAAAATAAACACAAATTGCCTTTTACTAGTCCAAACTCCAAGCAAAATTGCTAGCAGAAGCTTGTTAATATTTGGTTAAACTTACAGCATCATTAGTTTCACAGCACACAACACAGGTTTTGCAGTGTGGGCACTGCCATGTATTATCCGGACGAGGTTTCAGAATACCCGAGCCAGATTGCAAACAAGTCAAATGAGCTTTATTATTGCAATCACGGCACTCCACCAGCCTGTCATTGGAGCCTCGTGGTTTTTGCACCCTACACACTGAACAGACACCAGATGTCTCATGTGGTTGAGTCTCTTCTTGTTCTGCGTCATCCCCACTGCCGTCTAATGATCGCTGGCTATCAGATAACGGTGTATCCTCTTTGTCTTTACCAGCTATCATCAGTCTCTTTTTAATAGTGCTTTTGTTGAGAGATCCAACAGGCCTGCCCCTTTTACGTTTGCTAGGCACATTGTTGTCTGAGGGGTCGAAGACTTTCTTGGCCATTTTTCGTCTCTCACCAACTCTCACACCTGCATTGTTTGTGGTGCTACTGTGCGTGCTGTTACTGGAGGCGCCGCCGCCTCGTTTTCTGGGTCTCCCTCTCATCCTCTGCGGAGATGATCTGCACGATGAATTAGCTGATGAAGTCATCTGAAATGCAATACGATTTATTTAACACAGTAATATAGAGTTCCAACTTGTAGAATTACAAATGTGTCTGTTTATTGCTGTAATATGCACTTATCGCTCTTATTTACATAGATAAAAATTCTGACAAAGTAAATAATAAAACTAGAATTTGGTCTTCAGGGTTAAGTACTTTAGTATAAAATTATTACAATTATTATCTTATGGTGTGTAATGTTAGTACACACCACTACTGACTATAGGAAAATTCCATTTCATGCTACTGACTAGAGGAAAAATCTATTGTGAATATCAAATTACAATTGACATTCAAAATAGAATGTTTTCAATTGATATTAAATGGAAACAATGTATTTTAAAATACTGTGGGACAATAGTATATAATATTATTCTATCACCCCATACTTTTCATAGTATGTTATTAAAATGTTAGTGACTAAATCCAATTTTACCTTAGTATTAGAATCATTATATTCAAATTTAAAGCTATCTGAGCTATCTCCGTCATGATCGGCTGGTCCTAAGGCCAGAGTGCCATTTGGTAACTTAACCAGACTGCCCGAAGACAGTTCTTTGTTTATGATGGTTTCTAATTGCTTCTTAGAGTATTTAGACTCTTGTGAAGCTGCAACTCTCACAAGATCATCAAATGCGATTCCATTTTCTAAATAGCTTTGATCTTGGTATATTAGAGTTGCAATAGCTGATGTAATTATTCGCCGTTCGCTTGTTGCGATTGTACTACTGGTGTTATTACTCATCTCTGAAATCATTAAAGTTTCAGTTAAATAAAAAATGATTGCATTGTACAAATGTATCACCTTCTGAAGTTCAATGCTTAATTTCTGTAAGGAAACTTCAGTATTTAATTAATTTAGAACACTTTCAATATAAGAGGGAAATAAATATATTCAAACATTTAAATCGTGATTCTTATAGTACTGTACTAACACAGAACAATTTATTATTATTTAAATACAATTTTTGGAGGTCAAAATCTATAAAAAAAAGAAATACAACTTACTGTTATTTTGTGAGGATTTTTTTCGCCACTTTGCTGCGTTTCTATAGCTTACATTATCTTTGTAATCGACTTTATAAATGCTTTTCTCCTTCAGACAACGTTTGAGATCTGCCTTAGTATCTTTAGGAGCTACTTTATAACACTTCAGCATAAACTTGCAAATTCTGTTTATATCTGGACGAGATTTTCGGGAACGTAAGTGATCTATTGCTGCTAGAATTTGATTTTTATACTTTATCTCTGACATTTCTAAAATAAATATTACTTTTTAGTTCTATAAATCAAAGAAGCGACATTGAAAAATTAAAATAAGTTTGAATAAATTTTACCTGAGCAACTGCATGCCGATAAATTTGAATATTCTCGCTTTAATATTCTGCAACAAATAACATTTAAACTATATGTAGTAACAAACTATAATACAATCAATGTAAAAAATATTTTAGAAGTTATTTTCGCTTTTCGTAATCAAGTAGGTAAGGTACATACTACATAGCAAAGAGTATATAATCACTACGTTTTAAGAGACGGAACTTAGAACAATAAGTTTTTTTCACCAATTCCTAACCTTCTTTAGCCAACCTTTTAAAATAGGTAACATTGCTACCAACCGAAGAACTTCCCTGAGTAGCATAGACTAACTTAGTAGTCTCTGTCAAATAGGGATGTGCAACGTATCAAGGGATGTGACACTTATCGATATTTAGGGTTTTGTCGATATCGATAAATTATTCGTACCTACTTATCTACATATTATCTTCAGAATTGCACGAAGATGAAATAGGAAAATTAAACAAAATTATCAGTTGATTAATCTTTATTAACGTGAAATCAACGGGTCTGCCCGCGAAATTCAAAATTTTCGTGGTTTTTTGCAATTTGTACGCTAATTAGACATGATAGGCTTATGGCAATCAATTTGCGAGAAAGTCAGTATCATCTTTACATGGTTATATCAAAATCTTTGCATAAAAATGTGTATCCGAGGAAATTAGTCCGAGTATCGAGTTTTATGTAAGTAACTCGCAAATCTCAGACTAATTTCTTTAACTCAACACTTTTGAGCAGAGATTTTTATATAAACACGTGAAGAAGATATTGGGATTATCGGAATTTGACGGCCATAAGCCTATTATGTCTTATTAGCTTAAAAATCGCGAAAAACCACAAAAAATTTGAATTTCGCGGGCACACCCGTGGTGTGCTCCTTAAATTTACGCCCATACCTGCCAAGTTCATATTATTACAAAAAATACTGATGTTGTCTTGTGATAATTTTATTGCTTTTTCTTTATTTGAAAGAACTTCACCAGATCTCTTTACAGGTCTCGCAGGTGTCCTTTCTGAAAGAATAAAATGTAAATTATAAATAACATTTGCAATTGATAATTATTATTGGTAAATTTGCTTGAAATGTACATATATATTTAAAATATATATCAGGACACACATGGGGTACTAAATAACTGATAAATATACCTAACTAGTTGGACTATGTTCGGTATTTTTTTTGTTTAATTTTCTAAAAATGAATCTTAGCTAGATCGATTATCACCCCTGAAAACCTCTGTACATATTAAATTTCATGAAAATCGTTCTAGCCATTTCCGAGATTCAGATTATGTACAGACAAGCAATTTTTGTATATTATACATTTATATTGCTCTTTAAAAGGTATAAGATATTTGATACACATAAATACAATATATTGAAAAACACCAGACACTAGAAAACATTCATGCTCACCACACAAATATTTTCAAGTAGTGGGAATCAAAGTGCAATCCTGACATGTGCTTTGGAAGAGGATAGACTGGTGCAGTATTAATCATCATCCATTCAAATACTTAAAACTTGGTGTAATTTAAAAGATAATATGATAAATTTGGACCTGTTAGGTGGGGTTGGGACCACAGAGCAGGACAATTTCTGCGAAATAAACTTTCTAAACCTTTAAACAAATGTATAAAATACACACCAATTTGAGGCAGCTCCCCAGGGCTACTTTTTTGTTGGCTTGAAGATGGCACTGCTTCTGGGAGGTGTTCTGAAATAATCAACACATACATATATTAATAATATTATTTAATGTATATTACTTCGAAATATCTGAGAGAATAATATTGTTACAATAGAATAACATCATAAAAGGCACTAATTCTTCAAACAACACTATTGTAAAGACTGAAATACAATTGCACAGAGCAAAGGGGAAAAACCCGGTATCTTATATCTTAATCTATATATAATTCATGAGGACGCACCCCACTCCTTCAAAATCGCTTGTATTTCATGCGATTGTAATGGTAAAAATGGTATGGTAAAAGGTAGGAATGGGGCAAGTCTTCGTGGATTGAACTAACTATACATATATAAATATATGCATAGTGATAGTGATGAAAAAATTTGTTGGCTCGAATTTTATATTATTTGACCTTTCCTTTTCTTACCTTTAGGCTCTGTAGGCAGATACAGTTGTAAGGGTAATTCCTTCAATTGTCTGTCAGTTAGAGGCGAGGCAGCTAAATTTAAAGTTGGTATTTGGTTTCAAAGTGGTTTAGCACACACATTTCGCTTCTTGTTAAGTTTTTCTATTGATCCTCTTTACCAACTACTTTTACCCATTCCCGACACCTGGAATGTAAAAATTATGAGATGCAAACAATTGAAAGAGAGTGGAAGGTTAAGGACCAGGCTGCACAATAACCTCTTGGTGCACATTGTCATGACCGCTGTTCATTATTATTAAGAAGAGTCACAAAAAATGATTGTTCTAATATAAAGTTTTTATCATTATTAATAATGAGAGCAATGGGAAATCCTCTGTAAATATCCTGTGACGATATTTCAATATTCATCTGGAACAGCTAGGACATACAGTACAGTGCAGATTATTCACTTCACATTGACTTAAATACTAAAAACAAAGGATAGATCATAATTACTGTAATGACAGTATCACTCACCGGTTTCGTTCTACGAAAAAAGCAAGCGGCTTTCATCATGTCACTCTTTGATCCCGCAAATCTCACAGGTTCTGTGACCTTTACTGGTTTCATCATAATAAAGTACCTAACCTCGTCTAATATCTCGTTTTATCTAAATCACTAAAGAGTCAACCCTCGTGCACTATGCGTGAGGAATCGGAGGAACAATGGCTCAACACGACGGATGACGATAAACAGCGAGTCACACACATTTAATTATGATGAAATTTCGAACGTAAAAACTAAAAACAACAAAATATAAACAGCAATCAACTCAAAATTCTCATCACAAATGGCAGCTGACAAATGGCGGCCGACATATTGAATTCATGCTTGTGGTGGTCAATGTTGGTCAATTGTCAATTCTGGCATAATTTCTGAATGTTGGCTAAAAAAGGTTAGGAATTTCATACAAGGAACCTTGTTCCGGAGTTTCTCGAGACTGCTACATAGTACATACAGGTAGGTACCTAGGTAAAATACATAGCAAGGGCAGTGTTGCCAACTACTAATATGAGTAATATTAGAAACTAATATCAATAGTATTATAGTAGTCTATGACTAATATAGTGGTCTGTGACTAATATCGTAAGCTTAGTTTGTAGGTAACTTTGATAAGATTAGAAAAATACTATTATATTATTATAATCTCGCATCATGCTCGCATCTTGCCTATTTTATGGTCTAGTCTAGTTTTGTCTGTGGTCTGTGATTATAGTGTTCTGTAGAGTTTTCTGGTCTGTGATTATACAAATTAGTAGTCTATGACATAAATTAAAAGTCTAAAGTCTTTGGTCTAAACCTTGTTTTGTGGTCTGTGGTCATAACATAACCTAAAAATCTTAAATAAAGTTTTTGTGATAAAATGAACAGGAAAAACAAATAAAAACAATAAGAACGGTATACAATATCTTTAAATCATGTCGACCCTAGTCTTGATTTCGTTGCGTCTAAGAGGACATAGTAATAAAATTCTAAGAATTGTCTCGTATTCCTCACAACCTGAATTTAATCGTAAAAAAGATCTGGGAAAAGTGGTCAATGTCGCAATCATAGGTGCTCCAAATGCCGGCAAAAGTACTCTTATTAATAAAATCGTTGAGCGAAAGGTGGGTATAAAATACGATGATATGTACCTAGTAGATACTACATCTTTTACGTTTCCAGCATTAAAATTGTTTTTACACGACTGCCCAAAAAAGGAGTGTAATATTATATTCTTTTATACAGTAATTTCCACTCTTATAACTTTCTTGCCAGATATGCGCAGCGTCTAATAAAGTACACACAACTACTAAGTTGGCGAGAGCAATATGTTATGAAAACAATACACAAATTGTGTTTCTGGACACACCAGGCATTGTAACACGGAATGAACAAAAAAAGTAAGTTATATTTAGACAAAAAGTACTTACCATCTTGTTAATGAAATAATTTACTGGACTATCTTTTTATGTGTTTTACAGACTACAGATAACAGTAGTTTATAGAACTTATTCTAAGTCAGGGTTTCTTAAACTTATTGCAGTCACGGACCGCTTTCACAGTTAAAAAAATCCATGGACCCCTATGAAAGAATATATTAGGAAAAGAAAACAAGCCTTAATGAAATTTAAAAAAAAAACACTTTTATTGCAAAACAACATGATTTAATGTGAAGGATGCTGCTGTTTGGCGGCAATACTCGGCGGCGGCGGCGGCGGCGGCGGTCAAACTGTGGACTTGTCTTTGACAAGGCAAGGTGCATGTCATCTGTGACATTTAGTCTATTGCGGTTTTTGGTTTTAATTGACACAAGAACCGAGAACCCTGCCTCACAGAGATACGTCGTTGCAAATGGTATTAAAACTGACATAGCTCGCTTGGCAAGAACAGGGTAAGCTTGCATCAGAGAACACCAAAACTCGGCAAGAACTTTTGCGTGAAATTCAGCTTTCAAAATTTCTTTGGTTCGAATGTCAATTAAGTCATCTTTAATTAGATCATCATCGCTGATAGTATCCATATCAATTGTAAACGAAAATAATAGTCCATAAAAATTGAAACTTGGCCGAAACGAGAAATGACTATACAATTTCCTAATAAATATATTGAGAGTTAACTTACCTACTACGGACCCCTGATGCACATGCTACGGACCCCTAAGGGGTCCGTGGACCCCACTTTAAGAAACCCTGTTCTAAGTATTTACTTTGTGAGTGAGAGGAATAAATAAAATCACATTATTATTCTATTCTACATGGTATCTTGAAAGTGGTCAACCTGCATTTATATTAAAAGCCATGCAATTTTTATACATACTTAATACCTATTCGACAACTGATTGGTGCTGGTGGTAGTGATCCTATATTTACATATTATTATACTGCAAATTTGTAATTTATGTTGTTCCCATATCACAAGCATTCACTTACTTGGGGGCTAGATTGTGATATGTGTAATGTCCTGTAATATTAAAAATATTTTGTTTATTAAATATATTTGCATGGCTATTATCAGCTTTATCTCTCCCCGTTTTGTAATCATACATGCACATTTCAGGTATAAACTGCCAGATTCCATGCTAGCAGCCTGTGAGAAGAGTCTAAGATGTGCGGATGTTATTGGCGTAGTGCACGATGTTTCCAATAAATGGACCAAGGACAGTTTACATAGTGACGTTGTCAATATGTTAGAGTTGGTCAAAAACATACCAAGCTTTTTGATAATCAACAAGGTGAATCATTTATCTCACTATGTATTTCATCTGCTCTCTTGGAAGTTGTAATGTGTGTACTTCCAAGAAATGTGTTATAATTAAATGGGCTCATGCAAATTGCAACACTGATAAGGATATGCTAACATGTTTTAGTATTCTGGGCTAAAAAGAGTCAACAGGGCTCTATTAATGAGTCTACGCTGTCCATCATCTACCTGATACTTATCATACTGCATGATCTGTAAGAGGTAGACAATTTAAATTGTCACTGTATTTGAATTGCAGCAATAATAAGTACTAAAAATGATACTCCCCATATAAAACGAATATACAACATTTATTAAAAAAAATATTCAACTTCAATTAATGTTTTTGTTCTCTTATTGTAGGTGGATATGTTAAAGTCCAAAAAGCAGTTATTGTCAATCATTAGGAATCTTACAAATGGTTTTATTGCTGGTAATCCGATACCCAATGCAAATAAACACAAGAAGATAGAAGGGGGTGGTTACAGTCATTTCTCTGACGTGTTCCTAGTGTCAGCATTGAATGGAGATGGAGTAAGTGACATTAAGGTAAGAATTATATGGACAATCGCGAGTTAAACAATCTTGGGTATAAATTTGAAACATATGCCATACAAAATTTGTCAAAACGTCATATTTATTTCTAAGGAATAAATATGATTAACAATTATCTGGTGATTGACAAATCAGCCCTAAAACAAAATTAAATAACTCAAAAATTATAATACTTCATCTAGTAAACTTTACTTGTGGTTATGATACGAGTATTATGTATTGGCAGTAAGTTATGAATAGGTGCAACATGATGCACATAGTGATTATGGTGTCTTTAAAGAGATCAAGTTTACCACATAATATACATACATACTATGATGATTCATAGGACATTTTGCAAAAAATTATCTACGAAAAGTTGTTTCAATGACAAAAGTATTATATTATGTACTAAAAGTACCAGTTATGACATTCAGTAACAGAGTCTCTCCTATTAACCAGTTACCTCATTCAGCCATTCTGAAAATTAAATGAAATATAATATGTTAATTACATTTAAAAAAAACATGGTTATATTAATATCCCCTTTATTTTCAGAAATATCTCATGGACAATTCTAAACTCCGTTCATTACATTATTCACCAACCGAATGGTCCGACCAAACACCTGAAAAATTGATAGAGGAGGCTGTGCGGGCAAAGTTCTTAGACTTCCTAGCACAAGAGATACCGTATAACTTGAAGACGCAGCTGGAATATTTCGATGATATTAAACATGATGACAAAATCATATGCTCAGTGTCCGTAGAATGTCCCACGGAGAGAATTGCTAGGCTCATCAGTGGTGCTGGCGGAGGAAGATTACAACAGATAAAGTCACAAGTTAGAAATGATCTGATTGACATGTTTAAGAAGACTGTTGTCATAGACATCCAGTTAAAAGTGAAAAGTAAGCCTTCAGAAGTAACATTATAAGTTTAGTTGGTATGTATTTAAACATTGTATGTTGTAATATTTTTGTTTTCTAGTTAATAATTAATAAAACATAAAACAATTGGTTATTTATTGAAATATGTTTTTATTGTAATAAGTAGTTTTGTTATTGTTACGTATTTGTTAGTTATTATTTACAGATATTATCTACTTGTAGCTATAGTTCCTATGGATCAACAAAGTATTTGGGTAACCAAGCTTTGCGCTGTTACTATTTTGGATGTAAAGCAAACTGCCACCTTAAAAAAATAATGATTGTATGAAAATTTGTTTATTTTTTACAATTAATAATTAGCAATAAAAGTACCATACAAATTAAAATTTAACCCTAGAGTGGGCGCGTCTCCCCGCGTAACGGCAGTGGGCGCGTATGGAGCATTTTGCCGCTCCTCATCATTGACTATTTTAAGTGGGAATACTGCATTTGATTTTACAAATTATTATCAGGATTTAAGTAAAACACATAAAGGTAATAAGAAATCAATACATTTATTAACTTATGTTATAGAAACTTCGATTTATTCGAGTTTTTGAAAAAAGTTAAATTTTAATTTATTTTTTTGACTTATTCTAAATTATCATATGAAAAACTAATGAATATGGAAAATAATAACGAAATTATATAAAATCTTCATCTACAGGATATGTTTTAGTAGAACAGTCTTCACACATACATGTGCAATGTTCATTGCACAGTAATTTGGAGCATCTGCAACACCTTTATTTTCATGCGTCTTTTTTTGATGGGCCAAGACTGCATTTTCCTTCCTTTATTGAATATGATACTTGTTCTTTGGGTAACCAAACCCAGCTACTTGGTACCTCAAAGGAATATTAAAAGTCATAATGGAAGGTCTTATGGTCATATATGACTTAACCAGGACCATCTCTTTCAAATAATATTGTCAGCGCAACAATATTTTTTCAGTATCAGCTTTGTAAATTATTATTGGCTATTTATGCCAACAATATTTATCATTGAAAAAAATAACCAAGTCATTCTTCCAACTAAGTATTCTTCTTTCAATTGGTGTACGACATCAACACCTTCTTTGGTTTCATTATAAAATGTAATTATAATTAAAATGTAATATGTAATTCTAGGTTTTGTAGCTTTTGAGTAGTTGGTACTTCAAACGGCACATGAATTGAACAAAGTTCTTCCTTTTTAGAATCGTAATTGTCTATCAAATGTTTTGTGGCCGTGTCGTGCTCCCTATATATTCACTAGATTGTTCACTGTCAGGCACATTCTTGTCTAAAAACTGTGACCACAACAACTGTAACAAAATTATTAAAATCTGACATTTGCTCTAACCGATTCGATTATTATCGATCTTTTTATATTACATAGCAGATAAAGCACAAAATTAAAAACATTTTTTCGCAAATAAATGATAAAATTCAAAGTAAATTTCAATTTACGAATAATATTTGACACAATTTTTACATACGTGAGTAGGCGCGCGGTGAGCAAAATGCCGCCTCGCAACGACCGAAGGCAACAAATAGCTCTTCTAGCGGCTCACAGCGTACGGATGGCGTCCTGCCTTTCGGCATGGGTGGCCAACAATAGTAGGGCCAGCTACTAAAAAGCGCATCCTTCTAGAGCAACTATTTTACGAATTATTAACGTTTTTTTGACGAGGGCGGCAAAATGCTCATAGCGCGCCCACTCTAGGGTTAAGTACCTACTAAATAAATTTCAAAGATGGCGCTATAAAATTATTACAGTATTTAATTATTTATAAGTCGCGTTTTTAAAAGATAAAAACAAATACAGGTAAACTTAAATAAATAAACTTTGCCTAAGTATATAAAAAACAAATTTCATCAAAATCGTTAGAGCCGTTTCCGAGCTTTGCGAAAAAAATTATAACAAGAATTGCTCCTTTAAACAGATCTCGTAAGTTCGACAGACAGCGCTATGAACGACCTCCTAGCGTAGTGGAGCACGTTTGGATTCGATTGGGAGGTTGCGGGCTCGATTCCCGGCATGGGCCACATTAGACCCCACCAGCGATTAGCATTCTAGCCTGATGCTGTGTAGAAATACCCCTCCCAAATTAGTACGATAACATCTTCAGTTGCACCATCACTTATCATCAGATGAAACCGCAATCTGAGTTGTCGAGTTTAAAAAACATTTTTTGAAACTAATACCGATTCGCTACAATAACTAGGCTAAGTGGCTAGGTATCTTTCAACACTCAACGATAATAAAGCTCCTGATAACCACTGGGATCGGTTATTCTGCGGCACGTTCGCAAGATCTGCGGCGCATTGCTCGTACAACGATTTCATAGCTATAGCTATAAGTTACGGTCGTAACATACCGTCCGCCGGGTTCCGCAGTCGACACTGGGTATTTGATTTATGGGAATTAGTCTAATTCCCGTAAATCAAATAGCCATTTGCTAATTCAATTAGCACTAAGCTAGTATTAGCTGGTACGCGCCTACCTAATTTGGCAAGGCTGTTTTGTCCGTTTATTTCATACAGGTCGATTTATTGCACACGTTAAGTTGGAAAACATGCGATTTACGATTTGGTTTAAGTAAAATATGTAGACCGTGTACTAGTACTTAGTAGACAGCTAGCTTTAGGAGATTATTTATTTCTTCCATCCCAATGTAGGTACCACAAAAATTTGATGTCAATTTTGTTGTACAAAATCTATAAACTAAACTAAATTGAGGTTCTTTTTTTAAAAATTACCTACCTATCCTTTTCAAAATGTTCTTCATGGAAAAGCCTAAGGATTGCAATATTTTTAGACGTGCCAAATTATTCGTCACTTACCATCAGGTGAGAATTTAGTTAAATACTTGTATAGGGTGTACCTACCTAGGTACCTACTTACATAAAGATTTAAACTCATTGTCTTTATTTATTTGTTTTACCAGCTAACAAGTACAAGCTCGGCTACCTAGTACCCACTACTGTATCAGGTACGACTAGGTGATTTTGGGACTTCCTTGAACTAAGCGTTTACATAGCGATGCTGGTACCTACATAAGGTCTCAATTTCAAAGGTAACTTGAACGAAGCATTTACTTTGGCAGGCGTAGGTGTAGGTAGGATATACTCGTTCATCTTGAGTCACGAAAACAAATTGTGTAACAGGCGACATGAAAGTTTGATCCGCGCGCAACTGAAGACAAGATTACTGAGCTGCCAGTCGAGCTGCATCTCTCCATTGATTAAACATATTAAAGGATCAGCACTTACTGACGTCACGCATACATTTTGAGGCTCCGCCCTGAAGCCGGATTTTTAATTTGTCAAAACTGTAAAATGGCGCTAATATATATACGACCGACAGCGCATGCACGGTTACCAACTTAGAGGTTTTCCCCCTAAATTTAGGGGGTAAATAAGTCAGATGGGATTTTTTTAGGGGCATTATATTTTCAGGGGTTTTTTTAGGGATTTTTTTCAATCTAGCGGCATGTATTTTAATTGTTGACCAGTATGATTCTTCGCTAAGGAGTTGAAGTAACAAATGACCCCATAGACTTAAAGTCCAGCGTCCACTGGTGGTTACGTTGTCTATGTATAATGGAAAAATCACTGACTCTCTTTCTTCTATTTATATGTCTATGGGAAAAATGCGCTAGAGAGTATGGTGTTCTGTGTTGTAACTAGTATAGTTATTAGTTACGTAGGAACTAGGTCTGAGTTGTCAAAAATAAGTTGCGAAATAGGCTATCTATTGAAATGTTACAAGGTATCATGGTCCGATTTACTTTGCAACGAAATGATGGATCTTGCACAACATTTAATCCTTCTACTAAAATGTTACGTTTGTTTAATACGAACATATATGATTTTAAAAAGTCAGAACCAGATGAAAATGAACTTATATTTGAAGCATTACTTCAAATTATTATTACTGGTTCTCATATAAAAAATAAAAAATAGACGACCTCCGTGGTTTAGTGGTTAGCGTGCCGGTTTTCAAGGCGCCGCCATCTGTGAGGTTCCGGGTTCGATCCCCGGTCGGGGCAATGTAAAAAAATAATTATTCTACATTGTCTCGGGTCTGGGTGTTGTGGTACCTTCGTTGTTTCTGATTTCCTTAACACAAGTGCATAAGCTACTTACTAAGGGATCGGAGCAATGTATGTGATGTTGTCCACTATATATTTATTTATATTTATTTTTAAATAAAAAAAATATCACAAAATTTTGTTTTTTTATTTATTATTGTTATTTTATTGATTGAAACTTTTAGGGGGATTTTTAAGTAATTGTTGTGATTTTAGGGGTTTTTGACTTAGCTTTAGGGGGATATATTTTTGAGAGTTGGTAACACTGAGCGCATGTGCTGTTAGCGGTAACGAAATGTACTATGCGCGACGCAATATTTGAAAAATTTTTGGCTTCAACATACGCCACATCTTTCCCGTCCTCTTAGCGTAGCGTATTTCGTCATTATATCTCTCTCATTGCGACACGCCGTGCGAAACTAATCCACATCAAATACAGATTAACTTGGTTGGTGCCAATACACAACACGCAGGGAAATAAACACGTCGCCACCTGTTCTAGGTAAGTCCTTGTAAATTGATTATACAGGTAAGTAACCATGCTAATTTTTGGAAAATTTACACGTAAGTAACCATGCATATATTTAAACGCAAGTTAATATTTTTGGAAAAGAGCAAGTGTTCAGTTAAGTAGGTAGGTACCTAGGTACCTATTTACTTGAGTCTTCTAGGTGCATAACAGCTTTCCGGACTTAGGCGGTAGAGTCTGACAGTTACGAGTAGGCCTATGTGAAGGAATAAATATTTTGTTTTTTTTTTTACACTATATACAAGTTAGTAGGTGGGCTGCGATCTCATCTGATGATAAGTGATGATGCAGCCGAAGATGTTAACGTACTAACTTGGAAGGAGTAAGTAAAGTCACCTAAACGGTTTCTACACAGCATCGCAGCGGAACGCTAAATCGCTAGGCGGTGTCTTTGCTGGTAGTCTTTGAATTTGATTTTGTTATGTAGGTAAGTAATTATCTATTAAAGCCTAGCAATTGTACCTTCTCTAAACTATATTTAAGTAGGTAAATAAGGTTAAATGTTAGGCCAAGCCACATACTTATGTACCTACTCGTATCATGTAACTCGTGTAACATTGAAGCTTGCGTACAAATTGCACGATGACAGCTTGAAAGTTAAATCCGTTTGAAGCCGAAGTAGACGCTCCGTCCACGACCAGTTCGCTCTGTCACACGATACGAGAACTTAATCCGTCATCAAACCCGGATTAATTGAACCGGAGTACGGAGCACACCACGATCCCAAATAAGCCGTGTAAATAGCTGTATCTATCAAAGGCTCTATGGGTTTTATTATGTATAAAAATCGTAAATCAATTAAATAATAAGTTTTTGCTTCGTCCCTTTTACGGCACTGAAATAGCACACAAAATATAGACGGCTAATAGCTTGGCACGGCACAGAAATAGACGGCTAATAGCTTGGCACGGTGGACAGGTGGCGTTTCTTCGCGTGTCCCTCTAGCTGAGTCCCAGGGCACTGTGTCGAAGCGCCTACACCTACACCGGAGGAGGAAGAAAACCTCATTAAAAAATTACAGGCGGAGGCGGAAACGCCCACAAGTCCCTTCGGGGCACTACGAGGAAGACAACTTCGTAAAAAAATCACAAAAGTGTGCGAACACCTTCTTCCGGCAACCGGTGCCGGCCTGCGGGTGACGGATGTAAGGGGCTCTGGCGTCCGTCACCCAAATTCCATAAACAGGCCGAGGAGGTGGCGAGACCTGTCTGGGACGCGCCTCGCAGGAGGGTCGGCAGCGGCCAGGCTGCCGGCAGCAGCGACGGGACCTGCCGCTCTGGTGGCGGGTCGAGGCCTGGCGGGAGCGCGGTGAATACGCAAGTGAATCCCGCACGTCCGTCGTGGCAAAGCACAGGTTTTAATGGGTGCAAGCCCCACATAACCCCTCCGTTTCCCCTGACGGAGGGGTATGCGTCAGGCATTTCCTGTGGGTAAAAAAACGTAGATAGATATACCTTGCTGTACTATTATATATTGTTTAGATACTTAGTTCTTCAAATCACTGAGAAAACCTGTAGCCAAAGAACTAAGTTTAATTCGGTGGTTGGTAGGTAGGTACCTACCTACTTTTTGGGATTGGCGCTTTGAAATAGGTAGAAATGACGAGCTCGAAGCTACGAATCGTCGTCGTAGCAAATGCCACCTATCCTAATAACCTGATCACAGTTTCTATAAATACTTATATACTATTGTGCACAAATTAATCTTCACTACGTTCCTTGATCAAAGATAAGGGATAAGGGCTTCGTTAAATTGGATTTTGTCCCTGGAGTTAGTATAAGTACCAACCTACGTAGCTACTTACGCGTAAGGTGGTCGACACAAACGGTGCGGGTGGCCCACTTTCGTTAACCCCCTTTCAACTGGGGTAAAACTACTCATATTTTCTGGGTTCGTAGGTTTGTTTGGAAGTGATGACCGACTTATAAGTGGTATAATGGGGAGTGGATAGATAGGATAAAACTCTTACGAGTACCTAAGGAAATATTCAGTTCTCGCAGGGTTCTTAAACAACAAAATCATAACGGATTATATGGTAACGGCCCTGTAAGAAATTGAAATTGCACTCGACCGGAATTGCGGTCGATCCATAAAAAGGACCATAGGAATTTCTTATACCCATATTTATCCTTAAAGCTGGCCACATAAATATGAGTGCCGTAATGTTAGCAGGAAAAGAACGCAGGAATTGAGTTAGCTTGTTCATTCACACCACGTCCGTCGCCTTCATTCGCGCGACTCTAACGGCGCAGATAATAGAGACTTACTGTGCACTTTACGCCGCCGTACCTAAAGCAATAATTCTTCTAGAGTAGTTTCCCCGCAGAATCGTTCGGATCAAATACTCTCGGGAAGGCCCGCAAAAAAGTTTGTGTAAATGAGGAGGTGTCAACTGCCCCAGTGTCATAGCGCTCTTAACTACCTGCTCCTATCTCTAATATGAAACTATTCTTATGGTATACTTGGTAGGTGTCATTGAAGAATTAGAATCATTCTCGTAGCACGTTTAGTTAATCAATAAAATTGATCAAGTGCGAGTAGGGCTCGCGCTTTGAGGGTCCCGTACCTTCAAGACCCATTCTGAATAGAATTAAAGTAAACTAAACACCCTTTGCCAACAAATTGAATAATGGGCCAGAACTCCTCAATACTATTCTACTTGTACACCAAAAACGAACAATCACGTTTGTTGTGTGGGACCCCCGTTTAATCTTCATTTTATTCAATATTTATTAGTATTTGTAAGTAGCGGCAACAGAAATCATCTGTGAAAATTTCAAGTGTAAAACAATTATGGTTCAAAAGATACAGCCTGGTGACAGACAAACGGACGGACGGACGGTAAGCGAAGTCTCAGTAAAACCCTTTTGGTACGGAACCCTAAAAAAATGTTTCCGCTCTTCCCGCCTGCTTGATGTCTTTATAAGTAGAATTATTGGCAAGTGAAAAATAAAATTTCATGATTTTACAGCGTATTTTACAGCGTAGCCATTAGCAATTACTGTAATTACCTAATGCGTCATGTGTAAGAAAATCATTTTGAGATTTTTTGTAAATTAGGGAGAATCACTTACGCGGATGGGTAATTTTCCGCCCCGCTTTCCTAACAAGTAACGATCCATTGCATTACAGCCGCAATAAATCCTTCACGTTGATCCGCGGATGAACTCCCGACGTGGATGTTAACGAGAAATATCCGTGATTCATTGTTATTTGAAGCCTGCGGCGACCGCTCCCGCTGCATCGCCATTCGCCACATCGGTCCGTGCCCGCTGCCACTATCACGCCATATATCACTGGCAGCCAATCTTCTTCGATTTAGCGTATGAGCTGATATTTTACAAATAAACGTTAAAGATGAGCTGATACTTTTATCCAATAAATGCTTATCGAATACTGCCTAGTCAAAAGTAGAAAGTTCGACGGTATAATTAGGTATGTCTACGTGAATTGTCCATGTCTTCTTGCTATGTTATCAGAAAAACTATATCAATGCCATGCTGTTTCTAAATCTCTTCTTGAAAACCCCTATCTGACAGGCTTCTGACTATAATGGTACATAATATGTGATGGTTTTCGTAGGTACTTATAAGTACCTATAGATATGGGTACCTAGTTTTATGTAAGCTCTTGCTTAGTCATTATTTTTTTTCTAAACTTTTCATTTGGTACCTGTACCAGCGCAACATAGGTAGATACCACTGTAGTCTGTATGCGTTGGTGGGAATTGTTCATCTTATTTTTCGCTAGTTATAAAGCATTTGAAAACCTCTATTTTTTGTCTTTTTTGTAAAGTAAAGGAAAATATCTTCTACGAAATGGTGCACTTTGTTTTGTTTTAAGTTACTGTTGAAGTATCCGAGGAAGGAAGAGGAATCCATCAACGGGACCGCCTCTCAGATTGAGCTGTCAATTATGTCAAGTCTCTCCCGCCCTTAATCTGTCATCTAGACACCAATTAAGCGCAAAATGCCGCAGGGTAGTGTTGCCCCAATTTATCTCGTGTACTTAATTAAAATATGTGGAATGTTTTAAATAAGAAGCAAAGTGGTTATTTATGGTAATTGTTTCGAACATGGCGACGCAATTACTTAAATCGTCTTTAATTTCTACTTTTTAGAACGTTTTCGGAACGTCAGCGGCAAATGTTGCTCAAACGAAAATAAAGTTATCAATATTTGCGTCTACAATAAATAGATCAATAACTAGAATCTTGCATTTGTTTTAACACAAACTATAAGTGGTTATACCTTTGTATCTATGTATGTCTAAATACATAATTAGGTATGGGTCATAAACACTTATGCCTTAGAAGTCGTAGCCGTAATATAATACTTGTCTATCGTTGCATATCTAATGAAATTAAACTAACCTTTCCCATCGCTAAGTTGATCCACGTGACTTCCACGCAGACAACTGTCATTCTTACACATTTTTTGAATTTCGTTCCATTTTAGCGATCGGCAGCTGTCTGTGACGATCGGAAATATGTCATAATATGGCTACGTTTTATACCTTTTTAGGTTTCCATACCAAAATGGTAAAAATAGAACCCTTATCGACTTGAAATTTGTAATAGTTTTAGGTACGTTAGTAATATTATATATTCGGTGGTAATAGTGAGCCGACATTATTGCAATCATAAAAATTAGATTTTTTTTTATTTGTATTTAAAAGAGGGAGGATTTAGTGCAGGGCCATTGAGATATCCACTCTGCAAGTAAATTGGATTATATGGGATTTTACCCACTAACATTCCCTCCGTGGACATCATCAGCGCTACAAGACACCGGGTGGACTAATTAATTCGTAATATGTCGTCGCTATACCACCAGTACGCACAAAGCGGTTCGCTTCTTCATTTAAATTACGCGTGGCTAAATTTTTTAATGCTCCCCGAAATCAGTGCTTCCCGCGTCTAACGACCTGGGTACCCTTAAAGAGTGAAAGACATCTTCTAGGTAAGCGCGCTCCATCTTCGACCACATCGTCACTTTCCATCAGGTGAGATTGTGGTCAAGCGTAAACCTAATATAGAATACATTAAAAAATCTTCTTTGCTAGTTGTGGGTTTCCGTAAAATAAGTAACGCCTGCAACACATCTTTATTTCATAGGACGTAAAAATATTTGTGTCACGAGCGCTGATTGATTTATTTCTCAGCAAATGCATACATTTTAAACGAAACACGACAGCTTATTTCGCCGTCTTTGTGCGATACTCATGTAATGTGCTCGCGTCGACCGCTATCTTTTAGATTTATCGTAATGCCTTTTTCGTACAAAAGCCATAAGAAGCCCGCCTCGTATGGCTCGTATACGAAAAAGGACTTTCATTTAAAATTGTATAAATTGCCTCATGCGCTCAATGCTTACGTATGTTGACGAGAATGACTTCTCTAGCGCGCTGTTTCAGGGAATGTGGGTTCAGTTTTACAAAATCAAAAATTTGTGATGCTGTATCAAATGAATAAACAGTTTCAAAAATATCTTTGCATTATATTTCCATAAGGGCTGATGAGAATGCAAGATAATATAAAGTACCTACCTATATGGCTATAATATGTTGATTTCAGCACGTGGTAATGTAACCAAAAATGAAAACCAGCCGAATGACAAAATTTAAATTTAAAACCAAAACTCGGTTTCTGGGATGTTTTCTCATGCCGAGATGTGGGCGCGCATATTTAAATTATGTCAGCGGCAGATAACATTATATAACAACACACTAAGTACGTAATATTTTGCAGGGACCAAGGCAATAGGATAGGTATATGTATAACTAGTAGGTCGCGTGAGGGCGCGGGCCACATGTGGCCCGCGTGCCGTCTACCCCCCTATTTGCCTTCCAACTTTTAGTCTCTTCAATATTCCCCATACATTTTCTATGGAAAAAGAAATCCGTCATATTGGATTTTTTTTTCTATTCATCACCTAGACCTTCGAGTCCTGATAAACTCTTGTCAAGAAACCGTTCTTCCATCTCTTATACTTTCCGAGATATCGAAGAAATTCGAATGGCGGCCATTTTGAATCCGCCATTTTGAATTTTTTTTCAGCTCACTGCCAATTGGATGACGTATCAAATGACATTTGGTCGAGCACCCCCCACCTATCTCCAATACCCTTGGCTGTGCTCTTCATCCGTCTCCGAAATCCTCAATCATCAGCTCTCTCCGTATTTTTCCTCCTCATGAATTTTTACCTTCTATACGAACACATACTTGAAAAAAAAATTTTTCATACAAAATTGTTCAGGAGAGGTGATCAATGAGTGAATGAATCAGCACGAGCAGCTATATATATATTAATGTTTCTGCGAGCTCCTTTCGTAGGAATAAAGTGTTCGATACAACCATTCCATATTAAGTATCATGGATTGGTTGTATGGAACCATTCCATATAGTCATAGCTGTAAGCTTTTATACAAAAAGCGATAACGTTTTGAGTTTTCCTATACCCGTAGCCTTAGACCTATTTATAATTTCTAGAAATGATGCAGATATAACAAAGAACTAAGTACTTATCCTTTTAAGAAATATTGATTATGTTAAAAGTTATTAGTTTCTAAATATCCAAATTTTTTAACCAAACTTCCTCTAAGTATTTCAATTTTTTTATTAATTCAATTCAACTCTTTTTTTAATTGTAATAAACTACATGTTTTTTTATCCGAATTAATATCAATTGGTCAATTATTCTTGCGGATTCATGTCAAATTGTTTATTCATAAAATATGAGTATTGAGGAATAACACATTTTCTATTTGATTGGCCCATGATTAAATAACCTACCTGGTGTCTGAAACTAGTCAAACATAAGTGCTCGTAAGTAGTTTTCGGTTTCAATACGTACAATATTATGAAAGAGTAAAATTGTATTTATACATTAATATCTGAACATCAAAATGAGGTCACAAATACAAAACAATGACAATCTCTATGACCGAAAGAACCTAGCGTATTTAGTCCATATTATTACCACTTTTCACTATTCGCATAGTTGTATGAGATATCAAAAACGATTGAATTCCATTATTGCGCTCTATTTAGCATATTCAAAACATTATGCTCTTTTGTACGATGTGAATAAAATATACGCTCAGCATATCATATTTTATCTGAAAATTGATATTTTTATAGACTACTTCTGTTGTATTATTTCTGTATTGTACAAATTCAATTTACCGTATTTTTGTTTTGGCTTCTTTATTATTATCACAATATACTTAACTATGCAAGAAAGTTATGTTGTTTGTGGCAGGGTGCTGACTATAGATATTTGAATCCACGAAGACACGTCCCACTCTGTCATAATCGCTTATGTTTCATTCGATTTGTATGGTGTTTGACAGTGGGGCGCGTCATCGTGGATTGTGTGTGAGTGGACTTTATCCTGGAATCATACATCGACTTTTTTTATCCCGGGAAAATCAATGGTTTCCGCGGGGATACTGAAAAACAGATTTTCAGGCGGGATTAAGGAAACAGATTTCCGTAACTACGAAACCGTTCACTTTAGCAAGATTATGCTTACAATCATTTTTGCTTGTAATTAAACGTAGATTACCTACTTTTGTCTTTGACACTTTTGCGCCAAATTGCATAGTTTTTGAAAAATTTAAGAAAAACCTCCCAAACCCGTCACCGTCAGGGGTGTAACTTTTTACCAAAAAATATGTGCACGGTATAGAACAATCCGGCATTGCAATAATGCTTTCACTTTGACTGTCCGGGTTTAAGTCTAATTGCACCGTACTATTAATTCGCGGCTCTGCCTAAATTCAATAACTGAGTCCTGAGTTGATATTATAATTGCCCAGATTTTTAATTTTGACACGTCATAGTGAGTGTCACGTATTTGTCAGCAATAATAATGTGTTTGTCGTGTCGCAATCGCTAGTCGAGGCACGTAACGGGCATTTTCCGCCTCTGAAATCACTTCACTACCTCGCGCTCGCGTTCCTTCAGCGTAAATGTATTGAAAGTTATCTCATATTTCAGTGCGAAGTTTCAACAGAAAGCTTTATTGCAATGAATAACGAATAGTTGCAATACTCGCATCTTTGCCGAATTTATAATAGGTATGGTTTGTTACAAAAGATTAAGTAAGTTATTACACCTCTGCTTTTAATGACCTATACCCACGATAAAAGTTTTTCTACATAAAAATCTTATACCTACTTAGGTACAAAATACATATAGTACGTTTTTTTACGTATGGTGAAGTGGCATATTTATGAGATAAATAAACGGCTTGCGAGTAACTAAGTACTAATTAATGAAACACCCCACAAAAGCGGTACCTACTGAGGTAGATATCTCTGATCTCATATTGTGACGATATACGGAAGGCAAATCCGTTTGAAACCGCAGCGCTGATGGAAACAGCCAAAGCGACGTCTCGCTCCGTGAAGAGCCGAGCGAGCTTAATCCCTCATCAAATCCAAATTAATTAAACTCGAACGATATCTACCAATCCAAGTCAAGGCTTCCATGTAACATGAGAGCCACAAATATACTACAATATATTGCATTATATACTTACAAGTTGAAATAAATATGAGGATATTTAGAATCTGTTTCTCTGGTTCGTACCTTCGCGAGTGAGTTTACCTGTTGTTAAGAACTTTGATAAGGTTTTTTATGAAGATGATACTCCTTTCATGTCAAATGCAGGGCGTCCCAAGATTTGTTAGACGACTGCACTAAGTACTCTGCGCTCGTTAACCTGTAACAGCTCAGATCTACGCCCAGTTTTGAGCCTTTCAAACCGAAACCACAGAAAAGCTTGCGAAACATACAATTATTTATGCTTCGCAATTATTATTCTACGGCAATTTAATGTTACTCATGTCATGTGCACGTTTTATGCTATGTACATTGCAGTGATGGTAACAACCATCAGACTCTGAAAAAAAAAACGAACTGCGTAAATGTGTTTATTAATGGGTATAGGTACCCATCTGTTGCTATCTGTTGCCCGCAGTTCCACCCGCGTGAATTTTGGTTTTTTGCTAATCCCGTGGTTATGATGGATACTACTAGGATAAAAAGTGACCTTGTGTTAATCCGGGTAGCTATCTATGTTCTAAATTTCAGCCAAATCGGTTCAGTAGATACGGCGTGAAAGAGTAACAAAATCCATCCATACTTACAAACTTTCGCGTTTATAATAGGTATTACGAGTATTAGGTCAGGTGGCCCGACTAGTTTTGGATTCGTCCGGAGTTCTTTATATAATAATAAATAATAAAAAAAGATCTCGGAGAACTCGGAGACTGCCGCGGTAAAGCATATCAACTTCTAATTTACGTTATTTTCGTTACGGAATTTCTGGATTCGGTCTCCATGTTCAAGGCCTGCGATAGAAGCTATGCAATAGCTTAAAAGTTAAGGAAAAATAATTCAATTTTTCTCTTCTTGTCCCAATGAGGTTATCAAGAACAAATTGGCGTGTTATTCTTCCTCATCAATAGGTACAGTAAAATCATAGTACCTGCCTTCTAATGAAGCTTAAAGTTCCTAAAATAAATCAGCAAGTTTCACAGCTTGTTACCGTTAAAACAGCGGGAAACACAAACCTGAGTCGAAAGATTAACAAGTTCTCAACGCGAAATAACCGTAACACAATCAAAACTTTAGATCAACTTTTCTTCATACTCGTCTATTCTTGCTTTAATATTATTTGCTGTTGTATTAATCATCATATTATGAAATTAGTTATTAAAGGTAAAAATAGCTACAAATATTCACAAATACAAATTCATATTCCATCCAAGTAATCGTTATTGGAAGAAATCTTGCTGTAATAAGTCAAAACTACTAACTTTATATTTATTTATTTATTTATTTATTTTCACACCATCTTACACTATCATTACAGATATCCAATGCGATAGTGAAGTTATTATGTAAACATCTATCTTGTTATACTTATTTATACCTACTTTACTATAAAAAAATGCAAGCAAGCAAGGAATACAATTTTCAAAAATGGAGCTAAGGATCTTGTATCTCAAATTTATTTTGTTATACTGTTATGTAATAAAAATTGTTGTTATTGAATGGAAGCAGGCGTTATTTTGCGGAAATCTATAATCAGCAGGACAGATTAAAATTTGTTTTGCTCACAATCGTAGAGATCTCTATGATTTCGCATTGTGAGGATGTCCTGGTGTCGGGACGAAACGTGCGTCAAAGAAAATGTTGCAAAATCGTTTGTGGTCTTTCACGTGGGTACTGTTCCTGCATATTGTACCGTACATAATCTTTTCAAAACGCGGATTATGGCAAAACAAATAATCTGTCCTGCTAAAAAAGTTGTAACTTATCAAATGGTTTGCAGACTTAGTAAAAGGAAAGCTCGTTATACACCCACCATACATACAATACCATAGGTACCCACGTCAAAATTAGCTAAGGTTATTTCCTAACGTGTACATTGCCTTCATTCACGCGACTTTAATGGTTCGGATAATAAAGACTTACTGCCCACTTTACGCTACACTACCTACAGCGATAATTCCCCCGAATAGTTTTTACGGGGCAAACGCCCGTATCGAAAGCTCCCAGATGGAGCAGAAACTTTACTTAGGGTTATTGTGAGAACTTTTCCAGTGGAACATTTAACGAGCAGCGGGAACCAATAAACAGCGCAACAGTTTTTTGAGTTTTAGGTGCACAGTAGCCGTGTTCGAATTAAATAAAGGAAGAACCAGAATTTAACAGTTAAAAAAGTTATTTAGGTATCCGCCCATCCAGACTTGCGAGTTGTGGGTTAATAGAAAAGAAATGAAACACGACGTATAAATAAGGATACACTAAGGATTATATTTCATACATTTTATTCTTCAATAATAATAAACACAATCAGGTACACTTTCATTGTACTGGCAATTTCGCACTTTTATTTATTTTGTTTTTTAAAACTGACCACCCTGATGGACACGCTCTCCCAGCCTACGTCCGCGCCATGCTTCATTCTTTTATTGTGCGCGGCAATGAGCACTCGACTACAAAAACACGTCTCGTTTTTGTTAATTTAGGTTCAAAGTAAAAAAAAAAAAATTAAGTGTTCAGTGTTAAAACTTGCTTAATTTTCTATACTGATAATGCTTAGACGCTAGTAAAATTTATTATTATAACAAAAATAAAATCAAATCAAATCATATAATTGTGCATTCATCTTCGTCAGACTCCGAGGAAAGAGGGTAAGTGAAAATTAACCTTTTTTCCCAGATATCACATCAACTCAAATATCAATGCTGACGAAAGTGTGTCCAAAAATTGAAATCCTAAGGCATCTCTAAGCTAACTTGGAGGGTATCACATTGAGGTTATCACGAAAGTATAGCATGATGCGCGAAATAGTCCAGGCATCTCTAAGCTAGCTTGGAGGGTATCACGTTGAGGATACCACGAAAGCATAGCATGATGCGTCAATGCTCCTGGAGGTTGACTGCGGGTCAACACGAAGGATTTTAAAAAACCTCAAAGGACTTTGCGGATACCAACGGGGGACGATGTCGGTGTGGCGCTGTTCTCGGCTTCACTACAAGTGGCTCCGCATGACCTCCCGGACTTTGATCCCGAATTGCTATCGGCGCTCAGTCACAAGAACTATATTAATGGTTAGTCCCGACAGTTGTAAAATTCTAGCCGACCTTCATTGCAAAGAATCAAATAGTTTATTTGATATACTTGCCTGGCTTATGAATAGCCAGTTAAACGTTATAGCCTTTTATCAGTGATAACTATTTCACGACTTAAAAACTAATTCCACGAGGGTACCAACGCGTCGAACTTTTCTAACTATGTACCTACAACAATAATGTTTAGATTTTGTGGTGGAAAATAATTTTACTTACTTTCGAAAATTAATGTTCAGATTGTGTAATGGGATGATAATTTAACTATTAGCTCAAAACTCAATAAGTTAACAATATTATGTATAATGTACCATTAGTCTGAAATTTTCATTGAAGTGAATTGTTAAATTCTTTCTGAAACTAATAAAAATCTTAAACCACAACGCGTCCTGAACTGAGAAGAAGCTTAAGTATTGACAAATGACATTTTGTTTCGACAAATGACAAGTAATTAAAGTTCACGAACGGGACCAGATGTTTTTTTCGGAGAAATAGTTTCGGGCATTATACTAGTTTCAATGGTTACTGATCGTCAGGTGTTGTAAATAAAGAAACCAGCAGGGCGCGGCGGGCGACTTTGCTATCGACACCCACCGCTGGGACAGCGCAATCTCGTTTCTCGAGAAACTAGCTGGCCCCCTCTCGTTACGGCTCGGCCAGCAGGGGGGGCGTGACACACTTGAGTATTGGCGATCAGCCGCGAGGAAGATGCGACGTGGCAGCGAGTCTTCAGCATCAGCCACAACAAGGAACAGGTTCATCGACGACGCTAGACATTAAGGTACCTATATGCCAGTTGTCTTCAACATTTTGAAGTTTATTGGTTACATATCACTGACAAGGAATCCGTCACGATCTATAACATGATCTAGAATTTCGGGAGTTATAATAAGTGAAGACTATTTTTTGACTTTCACTAGGTGTACAAATGTACGTACATTCAATAAAATATTTTAATGAATTGAACAAATTAAGGAACTAGCTCCAAAAAATTATTATTACATAATACCATTTTAAAAATCGTACACTAACACAGTGTACCGCCTTACACGTTCACAACAAAGAAAAAGCGACAAATGTCTTTGACAATCGACATTTCTTTTTTGGGTGAGATAATGTGGGAGTGAGTCACTGCATGTTCGATTATAGTTAAGATGTGTCTAACCTCAAAATCTTACGTGGTAAAAGATACATTCTAAATTTAAAGGCGTTGAATGAATTTGTAGTTCAAAATCCTTTGAAATTGATAGTTCATAGAACAGCTTACAAGCGAATACTTAAAAAGGGTTTTATGCCTATGAACTGAAGAATCTTATTTTAAAGTACCGATTCATCCTTGGTAAAATACATAAAGAAGTTGTGACTCATCTCAGATACTTACCGCGGTTTTTTCATGAAGATTTGTTAGGTGTTAGAGTGTTAAAGTTATTTACTACCCTCGAAACATGCTCAGTTTCCTGGTTTTATTTTAATTTCTGACGATATGGCAGTATCGTTACCCAACCGCAAACTATGACGTGAATTATGTAACAATTCAAATTCTGTAAAAAAAAAAATTTATACGCTTAACTCGTTGTATCATCTAAGAGTTAAGCTTAATTCCGATTAAAAGTCCTAAAGTCCACTTCTCCAGCTATTAGGTATGGATGGGGTTACACAGAACGTCTGTAGAAACAAAAAATGTAGCCCGTAAGAAAAATTAGACTTTAGACGCAGCTGTTCGTCCACCATCGGTTATCCTATCAGATGGCCAGTGGTTACAAAACATTTTTTAAGTCATCTAACTCCCTTAAACCTAAAAGGTTGAACTAGTGATTCACACGATTTCCCGGTCTAGATGAAGACTAATTCTTTTCATTAGAGGGATTTTTGTTTTTGTAATAATTAACGTTAAGATGAATCGAAATACCTCTTTACAGAGTTGATGGCCATATTTTTCGATACATCTATTTTGATACACATGATTTACATCAGTTGCATAGAGGATATCAAATATCCTCATTTAAACGATTGGGTTAATTGTTTCTTATATGGAAATTAAAGATAATCAAAAGCTGACCAAGAGTTACATCCAGTTAATGGGATTAAGCTATCGCTGTAAAATTATATACTTCAAAGTTATTCAAAGAGTTCAATCCAGTTATTGAATTTATCGCTTCTTGCAATAATGCGAAATGTAATCAATATGAACCCAGACGTCTTAGAAACAGACGCATTCTGAACATTTTGGAACACCAAGTTTACCTTTGCTCTTCTATACATTCTTCTAGAGGTAGAATGCTTAAAAATACTATTATAGACAATGCTTTAGACATACATCGTCTAAGGACCTCTACAACTTTGGATTTCCTTCTTTTACATAAGGTGTCAAAAGACTTACTTCTTATAGTACATTTATTGATGATAAATAAATAAATATGGTCTTTCCCTATATATATACCACAATTCATAGGAATTACTGGAGGAAGTTCTCTGAAGGCATAAAAAAAAAAAAAAAAAAAAAAAAAAAAAAAAAAAAAAGGACATTTTGTTGGAATTTTTAATAATCTATATGTTTCAAAAATTTTGTGTTATTTACAAAGTTTTGTGGCAATACTGCTTTAATAACGACTGAGATCCGTACAATCCGTACATTATAAGTCAACCTCGTAATTTCCAACAGAACAACTTGTTAACGACGTAGCATATGGTACGATTACTAATGGTTATCATTCGGCATTGAGTTTAATTTCTGCTGATGATTTTGGGTCAAATAAAAAAAAAAAAAAAATTTATATATATATTATATTGCGAAAATGAATAGATAAATTAACATCAAACACCACATAGTAGCACACAATATAGTATGCTAACACATTGCTCAATGGGCCTTAATAAGAGTTTATTCATTCCGTAACTTTGCTTTGCTGATCTTGTAACTTTTTTAGCTTTAGGCAGTAGACACAGCACAGAATGAAAACATTAGCATTAGTTAAAGTTAGTATTATTGTTTTTATATAATTCAAGGGAATTATTGAGTTTATACAACGCCAGCTACTACTCAAGGCGAACCAGTTTTAATTATACCATAATCAAAACTGAAGAGAAAGTATAAAAATTTGCCACAGCTTTGAAAAACAAATCGATATGTCGTTTACAAAATCTTAGACCAAGATATATAATAGACAACCTCCTGATAATGTTGAAGCGACCTCATAAGGTCGCCTGCAGGCAGACCACCGTGAGAACGTGTCTGCCGAGGAATATAATCTCTCACGAGAGAGGTCTGCGTTTCAGCGTACTCAGCACCAAGTACGCAACACTTCCTCGGCGAGCACGTAGTTTGTTGCTTGACCTCATCAGAAAAGCAGTCTGCTGGTAACAACCATTACGGACGTTACCTAAGTTTTATAACCTCTTATTGAGCGATGATGCTTCTGTCGCAATAGCTCTTTTGCTCTCTAATCATTAATCATTATAATCTATCTAAATATAAATTAAACCTATTTGTAATGTGACTGGTTTATTGATCCAGGAATTGAACGAAAAGATTGTGTTAATTAAATACTTCTGTGGTATAAAGAGGACCTATTTCCTATTATAATAGGAAACAATTTACTATCTGTTAATGTCCATAATTTAACAAAAATTTTCATCTCTAAACATCTACCTGATTGTGTTTATTATTATTGAAGAATAAAATGTATGAAATATAATTGATGATTAAACGAACTTACCTGTAAGTGAAGTTCTATCACAATTATGTGAATACATTTTATTCGAAAATAATAATATAAGGTCCCTCCCATACCCAAAACCCATGAGTATAATACGAAAATTTTGTTAAATATTCTCTAAAGAATGAAGCATGGCGCGGACGTAGGCTGGGAGAGCGTGTCCATCAGGGTGGTCAGTTTTAAAAAACAAAATAAATAAAAGTGCGAAATTGCCAGTACAATGAAAGTGTACCTGATTGTGTTTATTATTATTTTCGAATAAAATGTATTCACATAATTGTGATAGAACTTCACTTACAGGTAAGTTCGTTTAATCATCAATAGAGATACGCTTCCGTCTGCTCACAAGATAATATCATAAAATCACAGGGTTATAAAATTATAAAAAAATACCAAATCGCTCTCGGCCTTTATTTGTGTACATTAAAACTAACTACTCTAAGACCTTTTTGTTACCCGATAATTTAAGAAATATCAAATCCCATCAAAACAATTCACTCGAACATTTCAAAGGTAAAAGAAAATATAGAAAATGACACAAAAAAAAAACAATAATACCTTGTACACATTGGAAAATACAGTAGTACCATACAGTGTTAATTTTGTTATAAATAAGTACCTACTAATAATTTATGTACAAAAAGTAATGATATCCCATCAAAACATAAAATATTATGTGAAAAAAGGAGAGCCAAGTAGGTACACAGCTGTACAAGGCATATACCATAGAATATATGATATGCCTTGGTTGTTGACTTCAACAACAAAAGAAGTGATATCTTAATGGGTGCCAAGTTCAATGGTCAATCTTGAAATTTATTTATAACAACATAAAATATCATGTCTTCTTATAAATTAGGCTAATATATTGAAGCCTCAGGTCTGACTTGGCTAGTTCTCATTTACGAATTATTATGTTCGATGGCTAGTTTCTACATGCAGGCCAAATTTTTGGAATAATAAAATAAAAACCGACAAGTAAACAGGTTTAAAACTTGCGAAGATATATTTCTATAATATAATTCGTATATGAAAACTAGCCAAGTCAGACCTGAGGCTTCAATATATTAGCCTAATTTATAAGAAGACATGATATTTTATGTTGTTATAAATAAATTTCAAGATTGACCATTGAACTTGGCACCCATTAACGGCATAGAAGGCCTATTTATGCGATTTTGACCGGCCTCTCAGTCGAAAACTATAGAGACAATTAGTTTCAAATTTGAACGTCATGTATTTTGGATCTTTAACCTTTAAACGGACGCAGAAACACGATTGGAAAAACTTTCCTCGATAGAAAGTTTTCCCAAAAGTTGCTCCAATCTTCTCATATTTATTCAGATTTATCGGAAACGATTCAATAGTTTTCTGTTTTTTTTTAATTTTTTGGGTCCTTATTGACGATTACTCAAATCGATGTGAAGCTTTTTTGAAATCAGGACTATACATTATTTAAAAAACAATTAAAACCTATTCCAAAGAAAACTAATTATGCCGCCTACAAAGTTTGTAGGCGGCATAATTAGTTTTCTTTGGAATAAGTGTTGGCAGTAATCAATTACTTTTGTAATCAATTAATTAATCTGATTACTTGTAATCAGATTAAATTAATCATGATTACAATAATTATGATTACAAAAGTAATTGTAATCATGATTACTGAAAGTAATCGTTAATCGTTAATCAGTAATTGATTAACTTGATTACCTATATATAGTACATTAAAAGGATTTTCCCATACAAAAGTGAATTTTTTTCGTTGTTCCAGGAATTCCCGAAAAACTAAATGTCCTAGAGATCTGAAATTTGGTGTCTAGGTAGATATTAGGTCATGAATTTGTACTAAGACGGGGATTCCAGAAATTCAAATTTTAAGGAGTAAACATCTTACATTAAAGGGTTTTTCCCATACAAAAGTGAATTTTTTTCGATGTTCCAGGAATTCCCGGAAAACTAAAAGTTGTAGAGATCTGGAATTTGGTGCCTATTAGGTCATGAATTCGTACTAAGACGCGGATTCCAGAAATTCTAATTTTAAGGGGTAAAAAACATTTAAGGGATTTTTCCATACAAAAATTACGAACTTTTTGGTTACTGGGCCGATTGTTCTAAAAATCGATATTTGAGTATCGGAGCAAGCATAGAGAACGAATTTATGGTCAGAATTTAAAAAAGTGGCCGCCATTTTGAACTTTTTTGTTATTGGACTGAATTACTTCAAAATCGAAATCTGACCGTAGCAACAAGTATTGAGAAAGAATATGGTGCCAAAATTTAAAAAAGTGGCCGCCATTTTGAACTTTTTTGTTATTGGACTGAATTACTTCAAAATCGAAATCTGACCGTAGCAACAAGTATTGGGAAAGAATATGATGTCAAAATTTAAAAAAGTGGCCGCCATTTTTAACTTTTGTGTTATTGGACCGACTTACTTCAAAATCGAAATCTGATCGTAGCAACAAGTATTGAGAAAGAATCTGGTGTCAAAATTTAAAAAAGTGGCCGCCATTTTGAACTTTTTTGTTATTGGACCGAATTACTTCAAAATCGAAATCTGACCGTAGCAACAAGTATTGGGAAAGAATATGATGTCAAAATTTAAAAAAATGGCCGCCATTTTTAACTTTTTTGTTATTGGACCGACTTACTTCAAAATCGAAATCTGATCGTAGCAACAAGTATTGAGAAAGAATATGGTGCCAAAATTTAAAAAAGTGGCCGCCATTTTGAACTTTTTTGTTATTGGACTGAATTACTTCAAAATCGAAATCTGACCGTAGCAACAAGTATTGGGAAAGAATATGATGTCAAATTTTAAAAAAATGGCCGCCATTTTTAACTTTTTTGTTATTGGACCGACTTACTTCAAAATCGAAATCTGATCGTAGCAACAAGTATTGAGAAAGAATCTGGTGTCAAAATTTAAAAAAGTGGCCGCCATTTTGAACTTTTTTGTTATTGGACCGAATAATTTAAAAATCGAAATCTGACCATGGCAGCAAGCATTGAGTAAGAATCTGGTGTCAAAATTAAAGTTTGAAAAGGCCGGCTTAGTCATAAATAATGAAAATTCAACGCGTAAGTTAGTCAAACAGTGGTTCACGTAATCGGAGCTGCGGGTGTCCGCTTGTTGTCATTATGAAATTAACTTTGTTTCATCCAAGTATTCCACGACACTCACGCGTCCTTTTCTTCACAACGACTCTAACATAGGCGTCAAATGAAGGAGGCTTGAATAATAGAGTACCATATACTATGACAAATTTAAAAATCAAAATGGCAGTCATCACAAAACTAAAGTAACATAACATTAAAGTAAATTGAAACAAATTTTTGAGTTAAAGATATACTCGTAAGTCAAGGGAGAGAAGACCTCTATGTCCACTAGTAGGCTCTAACAGGCTGACGATGATGATAATATTTAGTTATTTAAATCGATTTTTAAAATTACTTGGTAGTATGCTCAAAATAATAATGAATCAATTAAGAAGTCAATAAATAATAACTAATATTTATTAATTAAGGTCTGAATCTGAAAACTTGCGAGAGACATAATATCAGCATAACAACTTGCAACAAAATGCGCCTAAGTAATTTTGTTGCAAGTTGTTATGCTGATATTATGTCTCTCGCAAGTTTTCAGATCATAAAACTTAAACGATTGTAAAGACATAATTATAAGCTTTAATATGACGTGCGGTTTGTCGATGGCCATGAATAAGTATTTTTTTTCCAGGGCACAGCTCCATACAAGTTTCGGCCATGTCCTTTAGACACCATATTCTTTCTCAATACTTGTTGCTACGGTCAGATTTCGATTTTGAAGTAATTCGGTCCAATAACAAAAAAGTCCAAAATGGCGGCCACTTTTTTAAATTTTGACACCAGATTCTTTCTCAATACTTGTTGCTACGATCAGATTTCGATTTTGAAGTAAGTCGGTCCAATAACAAAAAAGTTAAAAATGGCGGCCACTTTTTTAAATTTTGACATCATATTCTTTCCCAATACTTGTTGCTACGTTCAGATTTCGATTTTGAAGTAATTCAGTCCAATAACAAAAAAGTTCAAAATGGCGGCCACTTTTTTAAATTTTGGCACCATATTCTTTCTCAATACTTGTTGCTGTGGTCAGATTTCGATTTTGAAGTAATTCGGTCCAATAACAAAAAAGTTCAAAATGGCGGCCACTTTTTTAAATTTTGACACCAGATTCTTTCTCAATACTTGTTGCTACGATCAGATTTCGATTTTGAAGTAAGTCGGTCCAATAACAAAAAAGTTAAAAATGGCGGCCATTTTTTTAAATTTTGACATCATATTCTTTCCCAATACTTGTTGCTACGGTCAGATTTCGATTTTTAAGTAATTCGGTCCAATAACAAAAAAGTTCAAAATGGCGGCCACTTTTTTAAATTTTGACACCAGATTCTTTCTCAATACTTGTTGCTACGATCAGATTTCGATTTTGAAGTAAGTCGGTCCAATAACAAAAAAGTCAAAAATGGCGGCCATTTTTTTAAATTTTGACATCATATTCTTTCCCAATACTTGTTGCTACGGTCAGATTTCGATTTTGAAGTAATTCAGTCCAATAACAAAAAAGTTCAAAATGGCGGCCACTTTTTTAAATTTTGGCACCATATTCTTTCCCAATACTTATTGCTACGTTCAGATTTCGATTTTGAAGTAATTCGGTCCAATAACAAAAAAGTTCAAAATGGCGGCCACTTTTTTAAATTTTGACACCAGATTCTTTCTCAATACCTGTTGCTACGGCCAGATTTCGATTTTGAAGTAATTCGGCCCAATAACAAAAAAGTTCAAAATGGCGGCCACTTTTTTAAATTTTGACACCAGATTTTTTCCCAATACTTGTTGCTACGGTCAGATTTCGATTTTGAAGTAATTCAGTCCAATAACAAAAAAGTTCATAATGGCGGCCACTTTTTTAAATTTTGGCACCATATTCTTTCCCAATACTTGTTGCTACGGTCAGATTTCGATTTTGAAGTAATTCAGTCCAATAACAAAAAAGTTCAAAATGGCGGCCATATTTTTTAAATTTTGCCCAGCATAAGCTGTTGGTTTTGCTCTTCCAATAAATTTAATAAGTATTTAAAATAAGTAATCAAGTAATCAAATTAATGATTACGATTAATGATTAATTAATTGTAATCAAAATTTTTGATTATGATTAATTAATTGTAATTAAAACTTTTGATTATAATTATTAATCAGTAATTTGTAATTGTAATCAGATTACTTTTGGGCCAACACAGCTACAAACTATGTAAGTGATAAGCATATGGTTAACTCTTTCGGACAATTGATGCATGTATATTGACATCATTGTCTCTCTGACACGCCTCATAGGCGTCAGTCTGTTCCGCGCTATTGCGAGAGTCGGACGTGCACGTGAATGTATATTTCGCAGCCGTAGATTTCTGATCGTAATATAGAAAGTTATTCCTTGGTCTGTGGCAATAACCGCTGAAATAACGCCCTCTATGAAGCGGCTGAATGGTTATATTATATACTGTCAAACACGCCATCTGTTAGTATGTCGCTGAACGATCACGAAACCCACGTGGTTTTGATATGTACTTTGATAATATTTTAATTTTATATGTTGTCATTTACCTATTTTATTAAAACTTCGGTTTATTATTTTATAAAAAATGAAAAAATTAAGAAATATTATTTTTAATTATTATAAAAATTAAGAAATTTAGTTGGTCGAAGATCTATGAGTAAATACCTCGCTGCTCGCGATGCAATAAAAAGGGGAAACAGGACGTCGCCTGTTGCCCTGCAGGTTGAAGACAATAATTTATTATTATTATTATAAGCTTTTATTTAGTTTCAAATGTCTCGATGTTTGTTTGCCAAATTGTTCTAATCAACAATCCACTCGATAAATCAGTAAATCGAGTGACAATGCGAAATTATAAAGTCAATCCGACGACCTCCGTGGCGCAGGGGACGCACGCTCGGATCGAGTGGCGGGTTCGATTCCCGCCACGGGCCACTTTGGAATTTTTATATTTTTCTAAATTGGCTCAGTGCCCGTATTCTGTATCTCGGTGCCTATCAAAGAATGATAGCCACCGGCATATGTTTTTTTATCCATTGAAAGTATGCTATGAAATAAAAATAACATTTCCTTAGCAAAACTTCAATGGATGAAAAACATTTTCTAGTGGCTATCATTCTTTGATAGGCACCGAGTTACAGAATTGGTACGCTGGTTTGGTCTGGTGGGAGGCTTCGGCCGTGGCTAGTTACCACCCTACCAGCAAAGACGTACCGCCAAGCGATTTAGCGTTCCGGTACGATGCTGTGTAGAAACTTGTGACTTAACTTACCCCTTCCAAGTTAGTACGCTAACATCTTCGACTGCATCATCACTTACCATCAAGGAGAATTCTGTATGGTGCAATATGCAGGAACACTATCCACATGAAACACACAATTTTCTATCACTTTCTTCGACGCACGTTTCTTCCCGACACCGGGTCATCCTCAGGAGATGTTGACTTCACAATGCGAAATCGTAGAAGTCTAAGTCGTAGTGTTCCTTTTAAAGAATAAAATAAATATATATTTTTAAAGAATAATTTAATATAATTTTTAAAAAATATTTTTTTTTAAATAATATAATTTTTTAAAGAATAAAATAATATATATATTTGGATTATGGTAAGACGATCAAAAGGTCACCGTGTACCTACATATAGCTGCTTGTGCTGATTCACTCACTTACTAACTGATTGATCACCTTTCCTGAACAATTTTGTATGAAAAAAGTTTTTAGGGTTCCATACCAATTTGGTAAAAATGGAACCCTTATGGTGAGACTTTCTCCGTCCGTCCGTCCGTCCGTCCGTCTGTCACACTCGATTATTTTTTTCGATGACCATTTCGCATAGAAGGGAAAAAATCATTCGGAGGAAAAATACGGAGAAAGCTGATGATTGAGGATTTCGAAGATGGGTGAAGAGGACAGCCAGGGTATTAGAGATAGGAGGGGGTGCTCGACCATATTATGTCACTCAAAAGCGAAACGTCATCCAATTGGCAATTAGCTGAAAAAATATTCAAAATGGCCGCCATAAGAATTTTGTCTAAAAAGTTAAAAGATGGACGGACGGTTTCATGAAAAAAGGTGATCAGGATCCGAAGGATGGATAGAAAAAAAAATCGCTCGCGGGCCACATGTGGCCCGCGCCTCCATGCGCACTACCTACTAGTAAGTAGTATTAAAACCATTAAAAATTTCAAGTCTATAGCTTTAATAGTTACTGAAATAATCGAGTGTGACAGACGGACGGACGGACGGACGGACGGACGGACGGACGGACGTACGCACGGACGGACGGACGGACGTACGCACGGACGGACGGACGGATGAAGAAAGTCTCACCATAAGGGTTCCATTTTTACCATTTTGGTATGGAACCCTAAAAATAAGGAAATCAGTAGGTACCTACGACGCGCCCCAGTTTATTCGATTCGTCTTCGTGGAGTGAAATTATATCTATATACCTATTATTATTATTATTTGCACAACCAGTTTCCTTGTATTCTTTCCGCGCCATCTATAGGCATTTGTGATAGTTTTTTTAGGTATTAATACCGCTTTCTGCCGTTGTGCTAGTGTTCGTACGTAAAAGTACCGAAATTCGCCGCATATTGCCAAATGGCGTGCTATATTCATAGCCACGCCCCTTTTTCTGAAGTACTCATGGAATTTGAAATTCGTTTTTTTCAATGTAAGGCCGATATCACTTCTTTTGTTGTTGAAGTCAACAACCAAGGCATATATTCTATGGTATATGCCTTGTAAAGCTGTGTACCTACTTGGCTCTCCTTTTTTCACATAATATTTTATGTTTTGGCTAAAATTGGCCAAAACGCCGCTTTCTCGCTCCCGCCTGCGGCTGGAGAGGGAGATGGGGCGCGCGGCTCCGGGGGCAGCGCGGCAGCCCCCCGCGTAGGCAGTCGAGTATGTACATTCGTTAACGGGTCCGTGCGGCGGGGCCTATTTGCTGCGCGAATCGTCTTTAAGTATATTAGCGTAAGGTCTACTGGTCGCGCGAGACGGGACTCAATGTCCACTCCCGCGCTTAGCGAACCGCCGCCCACGGCGCGTCGCCCGGCGGTCGCTCGCCGTTTAGGAGTTCTTCGTAAAACCCCGACGGAGTCGGTCGACTGTAAGTTGCCGCGTCGCCCGCGTGAAATCGCCTGCCACGCCGCCTAGTGCCGTCTTATTATTTATGAGGAGCTATTTATCGCGTACCATTTTGTGCCGCGTAGCCCGCGTGCTGTTTGCCGGCCACGTCGTCACTTGCCGTAAGCAGTCGCCGAAGAGTCCTGTTCAGCCGAGAATTTCGGAATCCGCGTGGCCCGCTTGAACTATGCCGGTCAACGCCGTGTCGTATTAGTTTAGGAGCCCTAATTTTGCGCTCCTTGGCTCGCCGCGTCCTTCTAAGGCTGCGGGCCCATTTGACTGTCCGGAACACTGTTCCTTGCGCTCCCGCGCCTTCTCACCGCCGCCGGACTCGCTACCCGCGAATTAGTGCCGCCGCCGCGAAAGACCCCTCAAAGAAGGGCGAGTGTGTTCCTTTGCATTTAACACAGCAGGCACCACACACCACATTCCACATACACGAACTCACTCCCCGGATACCACGAGCTTGCTGTCTCCTGCGCCGGTAAGTACCTAGTAGTAAGTCGTTCTGTGCCGCGGGATAAAACCCAGTGCAATTCGCCATCCTTTCTTTTTTTTTGGTGGGTCCTTTTGACCCACCCCACCGCTGCCTGTGGGAATCCGCTGGCCTGCTCTGATGGGCCCGGCAGTTGCCCGCTGATTCATTGGCACAGGCGCGGTGCGTATTCATTTGGTAGCAGAGCGTGCGTTTTGCGCTGGTTTTGCCCGCCGCGCCGTTCATTTTCCGCGCCGCTGGCATAAATCCCGCTTTCCGCCACGCGCCGTGTCGCCCGCCGCGCTGTTAGCGGAAATTCCGCAATCGCCGCCAGTTCCGCTGCGTCAACGCCGCGTTTCGGCCGCGTTCCGCTTATTATAATTATAAGTTTAATTACATCATAATTTGTTTGTTACATTTGTTATTGTTTTGCTTGCGTGCCGGTACCGCCCGCTCGCCACGTAATTTAGCACGCGTATCTACTACGGTCGCGCCGCTTTGTTCATTGCGACTACGGTACGACCGCGACCGCGATACGACTTGTTTACTATTGCTTTAATTTTATTATTGCTTGCACTCGCGCCGCCCGCCGACTTGCCGGCCGCCTTTTCAATTTATTGTTGCTTTATTTTTGCCATTTGTTTACATTTGATTTGTTAGAATGTCCGCGAACATTAAAAAGCTAGCTGTACAGATACAGTCTGAGCTTCGCTGGGCGACGTCCGCCGCGGGTTTGATAGGCCGCGAAGATAGATCCGCCGCCCTATTACACCGAGCGGACCAGGTGCGGACTCGGCAGGCCTCTGTGGAGCAGGCCTTCCAAGACCTGCTCACCCTCGGTCCCGAACAGGAGGTACTGAGGACGGCTCAGGCCGATTATGACCAGTTCTTCGAACTGATGGACTCGGTGGTGGAGGCCGCCCATGGGATCCGGACCGCCGCTGATGAAAGGCGTCGAAGTGGCGCTTTTAGAGACTCCCCCAGCCGACCGCCCACACAGCCGGCATTACTAGGGAAACTGCCCACGATCGAGCTGCCCAAATTCGGTGGGCAGCTTCAAGAGTGGATGGGCTTCCTGGCGTTGTTCGACAGTCTGGTCCACGCCAGGAAGGACCTGTCCCCCACCCAGAAGCTGACATACTTACTGTCCTCGCTACAGGGCGAGGCCCTGGACGTGGTGCGGCACCTCGACCTCTCGGAGGAGAGCTACACCACGGCCCGGGAATTGCTGGCCAGGCGCTACGAAAATGTGCGCCGGTTGGCCGACGCACATGTAGCCCAGCTACTCGCCTTGCCCGCCGTCACCGGGGTGGCCGGCCTCAGAGAGGCCTTGCTAAACCCTTGCATTGTGGCCACCAATGCTCTCCGTCGATTGGATCTCCCCGTCGACCAGTGGTCCTTCTTGTTGTTGCACATAGTGCTCTCCCGCCTGCCGTCGGAGCTTAAGCTCCGCTTCGAGCAGCGCTTCGGAGGGGACGGTGCAACCTATCTGCCCCCTTTCTCCGACCTCCTGAAGTTTTTGGAGCAGGAGTGCCTCCAGGCCGATAACTCCGGAGTTACCGGCCCTCGAGTGGCCCCTGGGAGGTCCGAGCATGTCCGAGGGGGTGGGGCAAGGACTGGCCCTTCGGCGGGGACCGGCCCCAACCGGCGAGGCCGTGGAGCCGACGCCAGAGAGGGTCGCCGGGTGTCACAGTACAGCGGGGCCGTGGCCACGAAGCTCCCCCCCTGTGCCTATTGTCGGCACCCCGGCCACCAGGTCTCCTCGTGTTCGCACTTCCTGGCCAAACCGGTTGCGGCCCGGAGAGAATACGTGGCGACACGCCAGTGGTGCTTCTCTTGCCTGGGCCAGCATCTCGCACGAGACTGCCCGCGCCAGCGGCCCTGCCCACATTGCGGCGGTGCCCATTCGGCCCTTTTGTGCGCTAACCGGAGTGGTTCCGGTCGCCGGGACAATGGGTCGCGCACCCCCCCCCTGGGCGGGGGCGCTCGATCGCGCACCCCCCCCATGGGCGGGGGCGCTAGTCCTGGCCACCCGGCCAGTCCCGTTAGGCGTTCTCCGGTGGACCACCAACCTCCTAGTGGAGGTAGGGGTTCCGCCCCCCGGAGGAGGGCTTCACCCCCCCGCGTCACGGTCACATCCCCCTCGCGTCATTACGATGGGGATATCGCGGCTGCCCCATTGAGCGTCGTCCCGCGTCGGTTCTCGCCGCCACTACACGAGTGGCCGCGACTGGAGCGCCATCCACCCACCATAGGTCGAGGCAATCCCTACCGGGTGCCGGACGCTAGCCGCATGGTGCGATCCCGGATGGGTGAATGGTCCCCGTACGGCATGTTCGTCACCTCTCCGTACGGAATGCCCTCCACCTCTCTAGCGCCGCCCCAGCCGGAGCACCCCCGTCAGTGGGATCCCGCTGGTGAACCCTCGCCGCGCTAGGTATCCGCCACCCTAGCTCCCACCGTAGCCACCTCCCCTGAGACTCTGAACCTACAGCAGACAGTATGTCAGACCATACTTTTGCCGACGGCCTCAGTGAAGGTGTATAACCCTAATGGTGAGTCTATGACCGTTCGTTGCCTTTTGGACCTGGGTAGCCAGCGCTCCATAGCTTCGTCTTACTTGGTGGGTAGGCTAGGGCTCCCTTGGCGACCGCGCGAGTGTCGTGTCATCGGTGTCGGTGGCGCCACGCCCGCATCGCACAAGGGAGAGGCTGAGTTAATGTTTGGTCCTATTCGTGGAAACCTGCGGGTTTTGATTATGGTGACCGTCATGGATAACATTTTAGGTCCCCTTCCGCAAGTTCGGGTAACCGACGCCGCAGTGCGCTGTACGTCAGGTTTAGCCCCTGCTGACCCCCATTGGTCCGAACCCGGTCCTATGGACCTTCTTTTGGGTTCCGACGTGCTGGGTCTTATCATAACTGGGGGAGCTAGGGCCCTGCAGACCAATGGCCTTTGCGCTTTGCCCACGATTTTTGGCAATAGCTTCTTCGGCCCGGTTTTATGGTCTAGCCCCTCCCCGGAGCCTGACCCCATCCAGGTCGCAGGCTTGTCGCTGACCGAGGTTGTCCAGCGATTTTGGGAGGTTGAAGAGCCGCCTCAGGCCGCTCGGGTTAGCCCCCTTGAACAGGAGTGTGAGTCCTTTTATAGGAATAACACGGGGCGCCGTACGGACGGACGCTTTGTAACCCGTTTGCCACTCCTGGCGGCACGACCCCCCCTGGGTCAATCGCGGGCCCTCGCTGAGAAGAGGCTCCTATCAATGGAACGGCGCATGAAACGGGACCCGGTCTTCCGTAGCAAGTATGTGGCCTTCATGCGGGAATATGAAGACCTTGGTCACATGTCGCCGTCCAACTTTGATTGGCGTTCGAACGAGCATTACTTCCTTTGCCACCACGCCATTTTGAAAAACCCGAATGGGAAAATCCGTGTGGTTTTTGATGGCTCTGTTCCAACGTCCAACGGAGTGTCTCTCAACCAGTGCCTACACTCCGGTCCCAAGTTGATCAAGGATATCTCCGACATCCTCACGACGTTTCGGCAGCACCAGGTGGTCTTTGTGGCCGACATCCGCATGATGTTCCGCCAAACCGTGGTGCATCGTGATGATCGGAGGTACCAACTGATATTATGGCGCGAGAGTCCGAGTGACCCCATACGAGTGTTCGAGCTGAATACGACCACCTATGGCCTTCGGTCCAGCCCCTACATTGCCATCCGGTCATTACTGGAGTTGGCCGACCGGGAACGACTGAAGTATCCTCGCGCCTCAGCCATTTTGGAGTCGTCAGTCTATATGGACGACATTTGTACTGGAGCTTCCAGTGTTGAGGAAGCCTTGATTTTGCGGGATGAGTTGATTGCCATCCTGAAGTCGGGTGGATACGAGCTGAGTAAATGGCTCTCGAGCTCCCCGCTTGTCTTAAGGGACTTGCCGGGAGAAGATCAGCAGGATCCACACATTTTCGAAAATCCCGAAAATCCTAATTTGCTGACAGTCTTGGGTATACAATACCAGCCCGTGCAGGACATTTTTACTTACCGGGTCAAACTGGATCCACCCCCTAAGACTTGGACCAAACGTACGGTCTTGTCCACGGTGGCACGTACCTTTGATCCAAATGGGTGGATCACCCCCGTAATATTTTTGGCCAAATGCTTCCTGCAGAAGCTCTGGTTGGCTGAAGTCAGCTGGGACGAGCCCCTTCAAGGGAAGTTATTACAGGAGTGGCTCTCCCTTGTGGCCTCACTTCCGAATGTTAATCGGATTTCGATGCCTCGTTGCTTCCTACCGCCCGGAAGGTGCCACGCCAGTCTCCACGGCTTTTGTGATGCGTCCGAAAAGGGGTACGCAGCCGTGGTCTATTTGCGGACTGTCAGTGACACCGGCGAGGTCGCAACCCACCTTGTCTTGGCGAAAAGTAAAGTGGCCCCAATTCGGTCACGCTTGACGATACCCAAATTGGAGTTGTCTGGAGCCGCTCTTTTGGTGCGCCTTCTCAACCATGTGCGTACGTCCCTCCTATCGATTGTTGACCTGACGGAAGTGTACGCCTGGTCGGACAGCGAAATTGTCCTTTGTTGGTTGCGAGCCGCTCCCCACAACTTGGAAGTCTTTGTTGCCAACCGGGTTTCCCAAATTCAGAATTCGGAAACCCCGTTGACCTGGAGACATGTGCCAGGGGACCTGAACCCTGCAGATTGTGCTTCCCGCGGATGTGAAGCTTCCGACCTTGTCAACCACTCTCTTTGGTGGGGCCCTGACTGGCTGACTCGGAATGAGTCCGTCTGGCCTCAGAGTAGGTTCTCCGAGCCCGATGTGTTACCTGGCTTGCGAGTCGGAGTTGTTGAAGATAAGCCAGCCAATTCGCTGAGCTATCTTCAGGAACGCTACAGTTCCCTTGATAAATTGATTGGGGTGACGGCTTGGATTCAGCGCTTCACCCACAACGCTCGGAACCCACGCGACAAAATGTCGAACCCGGTCTTGTCGCCCCTGGAGAGACAGGAGGCCCGGACCTTTTGGATACGTTTGGTTCAACTGGAGCATTTTGAGTCCGCTATTGAGACACTGAAGCGAGGTTTACCTTTGAAAGGCTCGCTCGCCCGCTTAAACCTCTTCCTGGATGACACCGGATTGATACGCGTTGGTGGACGCCTCCGGAATTCTGATTTACCCTATGGAGCACGTCATCCCTTATTGCTTCCGAACAATAGCGCTTTTGTAAAATTGTTGGTGACGCATTACCACGTCAAAAATGCCCACGCTGGCTGCAACGCCCTTTCGGCCATATTGCAGCGCGAATTTTGGATTTTATCGGGACGACGCTCCATCCGAAGCGTCATTTTTAAGTGCATTCCGTGCTACCGCCTGAAGGCCAGCACCATGCAGCCCATTATGGGGGACCTCCCCACCGACCGTGTCGTGGCCTCGCGCCCTTTCTCGGCGGTCGGGACGGATTTTGCGGGGCCGTTCTTCGTCAAGAGCTCCAGCCTCCGCAATGCTCGTTCCCTCAAGGCCTACCTTTGCGTTTTTGTTTGCCTGGCTACCAAGGCCGTACACTTAGAACTGGTGAGTGCCCTCAGCACCGAAGCCTTTGTAGCCACGCTAGGCCGCTTCGTTTCACGCCGAGGTTATCCGCACCTGATCCGATCGGATTGTGGGACCAACTATAAGGGTGCCGATAGGTATTTGAAGGAAGTCGTCCAATTTTTGAATGAAAATAAGATAGGCATCGGCACGGCAATGTCCAAGATGGGGATAACTTGGACCTTTGACCCGCCAGCTTGTCCCCACTGGGGCGGGATCTTTGAAGCCGTCGTTAAGGTCTCAAAGACGCATCTCCGACGCGTGATAGGTGAAACCATTTTGACTTTTGAAGAGCTCGCTACCGTGTTTTGTAAGATTGAGGCTGTCCTCAATTCTCGGCCACTCTGCCCCTTATCGTCCGATCCCAATGACCTGGAAGTTTTAACCCCCGGTCATTTCCTAATTGGTGAACCCCTTAACGCCCTGCCGGAGTACCCCTTCAGGGACGTGAAGGTCTCACGGTTGTCTCGTTTCGAATTGCTACAGCAGATGACCCAAAATTTCTGGCATCGTTGGTATTTAGAATATTTGCATCTCTTGCAGCAGCGCGTTAAGTGGTCAGACAAGACCGACCCACCTAAGGTTGGTGATCTTGTCCTAGTTAAGGAGTCTAATTTGTTGCCTTTATGCTGGCGTCGTGGACGCATTCTTAAATTGATATATGGATCCGATGGGGTTCCCAGAGTTGCCGAGGTAATGGTCGGAGATTCGGTTTTGAAGCGAGCCGTCTCTTCCTTATCCCGCTTGCCCATTGGTTAGTGGACCCCAAATCCTTGGGCCCACGGGCGGGGGGATTGTTTTGGCTAAAATTGGCCAAAACGCCGCTTTCTCGCTCCCGCCTGCGGCTGGAGAGGGAGATGGGGCGCGCGGCTCCGGGGGCAGCGCGGCAGCCCCCCGCGTAGGCAGTCGAGTATGTACATTCGTTAACGGGTCCGTGCGGCGGGGCCTATTTGCTGCGCGAATCGTCTTTAAGTATATTAGCGTAAGGTCTACTGGTCGCGCGAGACGGGACTCAATGTCCACTCCCGCGCTTAGCGAACCGCCGCCCACGGCGCGTCGCCCGGCGGTCGCTCGCCGTTTAGGAGTTCTTCGTAAAACCCCGACGGAGTCGGTCGACTGTAAGTTGCCGCGTCGCCCGCGTGAAATCGCCTGCCACGCCGCCTAGTGCCGTCTTATTATTTATGAGGAGCTATTTATCGCGTACCATTTTGTGCCGCGTAGCCCGCGTGCTGTTTGCCGGCCACGTCGTCACTTGCCGTAAGCAGTCGCCGAAGAGTCCTGTTCAGCCGAGAATTTCGGAATCCGCGTGGCCCGCTTGAACTATGCCGGTCAACGCCGTGTCGTATTAGTTTAGGAGCCCTAATTTTGCGCTCCTTGGCTCGCCGCGTCCTTCTAAGGCTGCGGGCCCATTTGACTGTCCGGAACACTGTTCCTTGCGCTCCCGCGCCTTCTCACCGCCGCCGGACTCGCTACCCGCGAATTAGTGCCGCCGCCGCGAAAGACCCCTCAAAGAAGGGCGAGTGTGTTCCTTTGCATTTAACACAGCAGGCACCACACACCACATTCCACATACACGAACTCACTCCCCGGATACCACGAGCTTGCTGTCTCCTGCGCCGGTAAGTACCTAGTAGTAAGTCGTTCTGTGCCGCGGGATAAAACCCAGTGCAATTCGCCATCTTTCTTTTTTTTTGGTGGGTCCTTTTGACCCACCCCACCGCTGCCTGTGGGAATCCGCTGGCCTGCTCTGATGGGCCCGGCAGTTGCCCGCTGATTCATTGGCACAGGCGCGGTGCGTATTCATTTTATGTTTTGATGGGATATCATTACTATTTGTACATAAATTATTAGTAGGTACTTATTTATAACAAAATTAACACTGTATGGTACTACTGTATTTTCTTATGTGTACAAGGTATTATTGTTTTTTTTTTGTGTCATTTTCTATATTTTCTTTTACCTTTGAAATGTTCGAGTAAATTGCCCTCCGAATATTGAATTGCGACGACCTCCGTGGTTGAGTGGTTAGCGTGCCGGTTTTCAAGGCGCTGCCATCTCTGAGGTTCCGGGTTCGATCCCCGGTCGGGGCAATATAGAAAAATAAGTTTTGTACATTGTCTCGGTTCTGGGTGTTGTGGTACCTTCGTTGTTTCTGATTTCCTTACCACAAGTGCATAAGCTACTTACTAAGGGCTTGGAGCAATCAATGTATGTGATGTTGTCCACTATATATATATATTTATTTATTTATTTATTGCCCATTCAATATCCGGATTTTTTTACGCGTTTTTTATTTATACTTAATTTGGCCAAGTCGGGGCGGTTTAACGTGCATAGACGATTATACCTACTCTACAATAGAGCTCTCTTGTGCCTTGACTTAGATCTAAAGGAGAATGCCGATTCTTGTATGAAAATTGAGCTATACCTTGCGTCTTAACCAAATCATCGGTAAAACATTAGAAATATTCTCAATATTATGTAAAAAATAGATTAATAAGATATTAACAGGGGATTTGTAATAATCTGATTTTCTAAGTGGTTAATTTTCTAAGTTTTATAAGTGGCATGGCGGTTCCACATGTTTCGAAACGTTTAATTACTTTTTTATAATACTTTTGAACCCCTTTTCACATTTCACTAACATAAATATATGCAATATTAAAATTTGAAAGAAGATTCTTCATGCATACGTGCTTAGGACGCAGAGTGACGCAAATCTAGCCCATTTTCTGGCATTCTACTTTATAAGATGTACTCCATGTAAGGTTTTAATTCTGGAGAGACCAACGTAAGCTTGCCCTTGATTAAATATGCCTATGCCCACTCGTAATTCTACTGTATGACTCATTGTATAATCTATATATATATACTTATAATAAAACTGTAAAGGGTCGAATTCTGTACATTGAAGATATTTTGAAAATTTTTGTTGGAGGACACTATTTAGTCGATACTGAAGCCAAAACTGTAATTTGTTTAATTTTTGTCTGTCTGTCTGTCTGTCTGTCTGTCTGTCTGTCTGTCTGTTTCACGACCGGGCATCACGGCTAATCCGCTGGATGGATTTAAATGAAACTTGACATGATTATAGTTCATACCCCGAGGTAGGACATAGGATACTTTTTGTCCCGAAATTCATCATGGTTTCCCTGGAAGACGGCATCAAAGTCCAAACGTTTTTTAGTTATAATTCATTAACGCGTTGTCCGATTCCATTCATTCTTTTTTTGTTAGAAAGGAGGTTCTTTAAAGATTATTCCATACAAATTTTATCATCATCATTTTTGTAGTTCAGAAATTACAGACATCAGAACCTTTAAGTTCAAGTAGGTAGGTGACTTGAAACTCGGAATGCACAAAGAACCTAGGGCTAGGACGTAGGGCTCAAGTAAGACTGGAGTACCCTTACAGCCGTAAATAAATAGGCTTAGCAGGAGATTTTGTATGGTTTAAAAATTTTCACTTTTAGGGTGAACAAAAATCATTTAACTGGCGTTATCGCTACGTTATACCGTATAGCGCCATCTCTACAATTTATGTGGAACTTGAATGTAAAACTCTGAGATAGGTACTACCGAATTTTTTAAATAAAAATTAACTGTCATGTTATTTACTGTTTCCTGACTTTATATTAAGATGGCACTGTTAACACATGAACAGATTTAAACTTTATCATCCGCAATATGGAAAGGGTAAGATAATGGTTCACAAATATTTTTAATTCTTAGGTCTTATCGATCCTAACCGACTGACTCTCATCTAAGGTCTTTTTATACGTAAAGAAATATATAGCCATTGTCCATTCTGATGTTTTGGATTGTATTGAGATGAAGCAAAGATTTTTAAAAGACTCTTATATTATGTTGGGCTGGGGAATATTGTTAGTAGAGTAACTTATCCCAGTGGTACCTACCCGGCCGAACTCTGAAAGAAAAGTTCTACCACCAGTACAACTTTTCACATGGTTTAATAATTTTTGACATATTTCGTGGTTTCAGAATAAAAATCACAATGATAAGGACAATTTTAACTGACGATATTTCGATACATTGGTACAAGTCGTGGTCACGTAGTGACCACGACCTGTGCCACTGGGTACTACCGATATACTGGAGATAGGTACAAATTATTATCAACAAAAATTCGGTAGGAATTTTTGTTGATAATAATTAATTGTCATGTAATGTACTGTTCCTTGACTTTATATTAAGATGGCACTGTTGAGACATGAACAGATTAAAGTTTTCACTTTTGTGGACATTCCCAGAGTGCCACGTCTTTTTTTATCATCCGCAACATGGAAAGAGTAAAATAATGGTTCACAAATATTTTTAACTCTCAGGTCTTAAGGTGTTGCGGCCCTACCAGCCCGCGAAATTCAAATTTTATTTAGTTTTTCGCAAATATTAGACTAACTACACATTATAGATTTATGGCAATGCATTTTGCGGGCCTACTTTTTATGCATCTACATGTTTTTAATCAAAACTTTGCTCGAAAGTTCCCACTCATCTCATATTGGTTCCCGAAAGATAATTTTTTGCAGTTTCCCAGATTTCGAGCTATCGGGAACTAATATGAAGTAAATGAGTATTGTTGAGCAGAGTTTTATTATATTAAAAACATGTAGATGCATAAATGTTGTGCCCGCAAAACTCATTGCCATTAGCCTTCGATGTATAATTAGCCCACTATGAGCGAAAAACTAAATAAAATTTGAATTTTCGCGCCCGGATGGTACCCATCGCCCTTAACTGGTCCTAATCGATTGACCGTTATAGGTCTTTTTATACGTAAAGAAATATATAGCCATTGCCCATTCTGATACATGGGATTGTATTGAGATGAAGCAAAGATTTTTAACAGACTCTTATGTTGGGCTGGGGAATATTGTTAGTAGAGTATTTTATCCCAGTGGTACCTACCCGGCCAACTCTGAAAGAAGATTTCTACCACCAGTACAACTTTTCACATGATTTAATAATTTTTGACGTATTTCGTAGTTTCAGAATAAAAATCACAATGAAAAGGACCCAATGCCACAGGTCGTGGTCACGTAGTGACCACGACCTGTGCCACTGGGTCAAAATATCGACAGTTAAAATCGTCCTTTTGATCTTTCAACTACGTATTATAATAATAATAATAATAAAGATTTTTATTACAGGCAATAAACCATCTTCTCTATTAGTATTAAATCTTCTTCTTTGTCTTTCCCCTGTTCCCGTTATTTGGGGTCGGGTCTCCTCACTTTTTTGCGCCAAGTCGTGCGATCTTGGGTTGTCGGTTCAGGCAATTGGGCTAGCTTGAGGTCTCTTTTTATATTTGACCACCAGGTTGAAGGCGGGCGACCCCTACCTCTTTTCTGTTCAGGTAGGTTTAACGCGATTTGTACTACGTGGTCTTTGCTGCGCCTCATTACATGTCCATACCATCTGAGGCGGCTCTCGGCGATCTTCCTGGTAATTGGTGCCACCCCAAAACTTCCTCGTACGTATTCGTTGCGAATTTTATCGAGCCGAGTCACACCTCCCGCCCACCTCAGCATCTTCATCTCGTTGACATGCATCTTTTGTTCATGCGTCTTCTTAACTGTCCAACACTCGGAGCCGTACATTAATGCCGGACGCACTGCGGTCTTGTATACTTTGCCCTTTGTTTTTATGGGCATACGGGGATCACACAATACTCCCGTCAGCGACCGCCATTTCTGCCACCCTACGCTTACTCTGTGGGCTACGTCTTTGTCTATGTTGGCATCCTTTGTAAGGATCGAGCCTAGATATTTGAAATCCTCAACTGTAGGAATAGGTGTTGATCCAATGAAGATCGTTTCGAGCGTTGTGTCTCCACTGAAGGGGCATTTCAAATATTCCGTTTTGCTTCTGCTTACTCGGAGTCCGTATTTTTCTAAAGAGTGTGTCCACGTATTTAATAGTTCTTGCATATGTTTTGCGGTATCGGTAGCCAAGACTATATCATCGGCATATAGCATTGTCCATGGTAACGGTGCTGGTATGTCCTTGGTAAGATAGTCCATAACTACGTATTAAATGAAACTTTATATTATTATTAAGAAAAAGGAGTTTTCAAAATCACCACAAGATAACCCGCGCAAAGTAAGAACAGGTTTCTGTACAACATCACACCAGAATCCCGCGAAAAATCAAGGAATTCCAGTAGGAAGGTATACTTATTATGTAAAAAAAATCGTAATTCACGCGAGCGGAGCCGCGGGCAACAGCTAGTATACGTAATAAAAAGATAATTATTTAAGACAATTACGTAACAAATTACTAGTATTTGTTTTGTTTGTAATTTTTACCAGTATTACCAATAGTAATAATATAACAACATTTATATATAGTTAAGTATTATTTAAGAAAACCTATTTCCTAAGCCTTTAAGAAAACCTGTTTTTAGAGTTCCGTACCCGAAGAATAAAAAAGGAACGCTATTAGCGAGACTTCGCTGTCCGTCCGTACGTCAGTCCGTTCGTTCGTCCGTCTGTCACCAGGCTGTGTCTCTGGAACTTACTTACTTACTACTACTTACTTGAAATTTTCATAGATGATGTATTTCTATTGCCGCTATAACAACAAATACTACCAAATAGAATAAAATGAATTTAAGGGAGCTCCCATACAACAAACGTGATTTTTTTGCTTGTTTTTGCTCGGTATTGATAACGGTAACAGATAGACGCTTCAAATTTTTACCGAAAATTTAGTTATGTACTTACAGAAGAAAGAAATAGTTAAATTAAAATAAAATATAAAATTAAGGGGGTTCCCTTACAATAAACGTGATTTTTATGCTCGTTTTCGATTTAGTGGGCAGGGGTGTTTAGTTTACTTTAATACTATAGAGAAAGGGAATATACTCGTGATGGTACGGAACCCTCAGTGCGCGAGCCCGACTCGCACTTGACCAATTTTTTATAACCTATACCTACTTATTATAGCTAAAATTATTCTTCTCAATTTTTATTTAAACTATTGCCATACGTACTTACTAAAAGAATTATAGCTAGTAATAATAATATAACCACAAATATATAAGTATTATTTAAGAAAACCTATTGATTGAATGAAAGAAAACCCTATGAATTTCGTGGCATAAATCGCAACCTTATAGGTCAGATATTTAGAGACAACAAGACGAGAGCAAGACGGCGCTCGCGCTTGTTAAATGTTAGCGGCTAGCGCGGCGGCTGCCTCTCGAGTCTCGCTCGAAAACGTCTACCGCACCCCTCCCACCACCCGCACCGCGCACCGCGCGCCGCGCGCCCTAAGGTGTTTCTAATAGAATCAATTTATTGAAAAAGTATTATAAAATGATAAAAATTTACCAGTTTCTGATTTATTCCTTTGAATTCACGTAATTACCTACCTGCATGCCAAATTTGAACTTTCTAGGTCATCTGGAACTGGGATATAGTTTTGATCTATAGGTCAGTGATAAAAATGACGATTTTTGGACGTTAATATCTAAATAACCGCTTGAGATGTATTTATGAAATTTGGAGCATATATGTATCTCGCTAGTCTCAATATATGAGCCAAATTTGACACGTTTATGTTAAATAGTTTTTGAGATATGAGGGGGTCAAAAGTGGCTCCAAATGGTTCGTGTAAAATTACACACGGTGCGCTACCTACTTGGCTGGACACGCTCCGCGTGTCTTGATATTCAATATTACAGAGATACTCTACTTGTTCGTACTCTATGATGTAACATCGGAAAGTGGCAACGGTATATGGACCGCGGCGCGCTGCGGCGGCCCGCTACTCGCGGCTCGAAACCGCAGCAGTGAAATGTCACTTTACAGAAATAACATTTTTGAAAAGTCGTAGAACAAAAGTTATGTGTTAATGTAAACTACAGGTCGAGAGCGATTTGGTATTTTCATATAACCCTGTATAAAATTTATATTATATTATTTAAGAATAATTGTACATATGGAAAGAGTTAATTATATTTAGTATCGAGTTTCTTACGAAGCTTTTTTCAGAGTAGGTAAGCCTACTTTCAATACTTGGCTGTAGCGTTTTGATTGTTCGGTAAGCTGGCGTAACTTGTAATAAACGAGTTTAGTATGTGAATAAACTTATGCGAAAAAAAAGATTTTCATTTGAAATTTATAACGATTTATCTCCTCTTCGTGTTTAAGGTACAATTAGCAATTATTATCCTTTACGATGTAAAGTGAAATCATTTTGTAATGTCAGTTTAACTGCCACTATATTATTTCAAGCTTCGTTATGGCGCATGTACATATAAGCACTTACAACTAGGCGCTTTAAAACAATAGGCTCAGCAATAAATGTTTCAGTGCTGAGATAATACTCAGCACTGAAACTGAATTGAGTATGATGAAATATGGAATAATTTGGGCAATATAAAGCTTAATTAATTGCAGAAATACATACACACTCAAATGCCGATGTTTTCATTCGTTTATTTTAGCCAATGTCCACAGCTGAACCAATGCGTCCTAAGAAAATCTCCGCCACCTCGGTCCACCATTTGGGTATTTTTAGTATTGGTTCATCTAGTTGCGAATATGATAATACATTACGACGTGAGAGAAATGAAAACCTGCTCTTTTGGGTAAATTTGGGAATTTTTAACTCGTGAAACATTCTGGTAAATACCGAATTGTGACCGAATCTCAGCTCGGCAAAAAACCCAATATATTCGGGATTCAAATCTTGACATCATGACTTGCAGTCTAATCAGACCAAAGATGGTTTTTATTACATTATAGTAATTCGTCCCTGTCCGAGGAGAGTGGACGGGTGTACAGCAAAGTGATTTCAGGAATGGAATGCCTCCAACGTGCTCCGACTGCCGATACTGTCACGTCAACAACGCTAATATTATCGCAAATTAATCCGCCAGACCTTTTATCGATAACTAAATCGGAATGCTTAATCATCTTGTAAATTTTGAGAATGTTATACCTATTATGTAAGTAGAATACTTTCGTCACTATTATATGAGCAGGATTAATCATAAGTAGCTTGAAGGAAGATTTTAAGAAAGATTTAAGAAATACTTAGGCAATTAGGCAGGTACTACTTTCTTTGATACTTGTAATCTTGTTTAAATATCAGTGAAATACTTTTATGTTCCCTTTTAAAATCAACTACCTTTGAGTAATTATAATTAATCTAAAAAACACGCTTATGCACTATAAGATGTGTATGTAACTACTTCCTTAAACTTCGAAATCAAATAAAAACTTATAGCCTAATAAAATATACTAAACATTTAGAGACAAATCACCGTACTTGCAGTTTATTTAAATAAAATAGTTTGGTATTTAAAATGAATTATTTGTTTCAACTTTCACCCTAAAACACATAAAATGGGAAAAAGTAAACGAGCCAACAACATTTTTCAAACTTTTCCATCTATTCGTTCAAATTCGTTCCAACAAACAAATATTTCGCTCTACTTCGATTCAAACTACGCACAAGGTTTACAAGTCGTACAATAATAATTGATCGCCGTTTGATCAGGCCTCTGTCTTGTTGAGTCAGGCATTGAGGTGGAAAATGTAAAAATGAAGAGGTATTTTCTAACCCACTGAATCATATCGACGCTCGATTGTCTTGCTCTTGGCAGTTGTTTGTACAACACTGTAGGAGATTTCTCTGTAGCTTACCCGTCGACTTACCATAAAAATAAACATTCTGAGTAATATTCTTGTTTTTATTATAACAGATAGATAGTTTGTCAACGTATACACTAAACTCCTTATTTTATACGCAAGAGCTTTTAGCTTTCGTACTCATATGTCTGTTACGAGAACTCTGCATAATGATATGCTATAAAGAGAATAAACTCAGCAGTGAGTAGCTAAATATACAAGAGATATCATAGTGCACTGTGCATTCGTGCTAACAATTTAACATGGTCGAAGAAACAAGGTGCGACCGACGGCTTTAGTTGATCATATTAATCAGTAAGATCCATTACTTATTGACGACCATTTTCAAACCCGGTATTACGGGTATACGACTAATTACAAACAGGTAGAATCGTGAGAATACGCAGTAGCAGCGTAGACTTGACAGCTCTACGACAAAGAGGCGCTTACAAGTAGCGCCTACGGCGTAGCATCTTCTGGCCTACGGCGTAGCACCTAAGACCTATAACAGGGCCTACATAGTAGACTTACCATCAGCTGATAAAAGGTTTTTCGTAAATTTATACGTATAATCAATAAAACTCAAACTGTAGCACAAAGTTCGTTAGACTGATGGCACAGCGTGTTCTTCACGAAGGAGACACTTTTATTAGTCTACCATAAATTATGGGTAATAAATAAAGTTTACGATAATAATAAACTTTTTTGTTTGACTTGCGCTTGGATTTTGATCTTCAAACTACAAATTTAAGCACACATGGGCCGCGCTTATCATAATTTTAATAAATTGCATAGGTTGAACTTATTTAAGCTGATTTACGCTGATTACTAACCTCAAGATATGGGCATCCGAACGATTTACGTAAACCTTTTTCATACAAGCAAACAGTAGCGCCAACTGTCAAAATACTATAGGTGGCCACTGAGCGAACTACCGCGTGGCCTTATACTGTTGGTACCAATGACACCGATAAACTGGCGACATTTTTTAGAGTAGATGTCAATTAGTTATACAAATAGTTACTGAGGAAACTTTCAGTCTGTACAAAATAAACAGCTAATCTGAGTTATATCTCTCACTTTGCAGTGTGTTTAGATTAATTAATTATATTTACACCTGCAATATCTGTACGTAAATGCATAATTCTAGTACATAGCCAGTTAATTAAGTCGCTTGTCGCCAACAACACAGCTCCCGTGGCTTTATACTTTAAGCTCTTAAACACAAACTACCAACTTCACTGTATTATATCCTCTCCGAGAGCTTTTCTGAGCTATCTTCAAATTTAATTAAAAGGTTTTATGAACCTCAGCGTCGAAATAAATTTTATCATTGCAGTTGGCAATTGTGATGTTGACTTCGTTATTTTTATTGCAGAAAACAAGTTGATGAATTAGGCCAAAATTGAAATGTTTAAAATAGGCTTCAACTTTATGAAGCTGGAAGAAATATATATTTTATATTCATTTTTTTAATAGGTTTCACTAGGTAATATTTTGGCAAAATGACTGAAAACGGAACAATTTTCTTGTTTTTTTTGAACACGAGTTACTTTCAATAAAACGGTTATGCTTTTAATCTCGGTAACGCGTCATTTAATATTATGAAAAAAAAGGTACATATTTATTATTATTTTCTGCCTTGTCTAATTACTCATTTGAATTTCTACTTTTCTTTGCCCAGTTAAATATAACACAGTTAAATATAAAGTGTATACACCTAAGTGGTGTATAATATCAATTAAAAATTGACAAGATAAACTATTAAATCTACGAATGGTAAAAGTAAACATAACCTCAGTTAATTTAAAGGTAAATACCTGGGGATGTGTTGTGCCACGAAAGTCACTGAAGTAAACTTTTCACGAATTTTTTGTTTCTTAATGGCTTCTTTGAGTTACCTACCTACCCAAGTTAGTAGATAGCGGATTCTTACAAGCTTTTATATTTATTTATTTTTGTACAGATAGAAGAATCTGCGAAATGCGTACCGCGTTTGCAATCAATCATTGTGGCCAAATCAATCAACATAAGAATTGTTCGTTCGTTTTACTTTTGTAAAGTTTCATTATTTTTTCCTAAGGCGCATTGAGATATAAAAATAGTCACGTATAATTTTTAGTAATAACAACAGCTAATTTATGAGAACTTGTATGAAGGTATAAAATTTACGATTACGGTATTTTTGTCATAATATTCAGTTAACAGTCAGCGAGTTGCAAATATCCTAACAAAAAATTTTTTGTCCATCGTCAACTGTACTCATTTATATGAATAGGCGATGCCCATCTTCATAGTTTTACTGCAGGCTGACCCGACAAACGGTGTGTTATAAAAAATAGCTTACGAGCTACCGAACATACACAGAAAATTTCATATCAATCGGCCGTTTCGGGAGGACTCTGGTAACAAACACGAGACAAGAATTTTATATTATAGAAAGATTATAATCGAAAAACGGATGGGTACGACCAATAGTGGTTATAGTAGTGTTAAGTTGTGGTGTTACAACTGAGGTTATCTCTAAAACCAACTTGCAGCAAGCATGATACTGTGGGTAAATACGGATGTATCTGGCAGCCTCTTCCTGCATAAATATTTGATACTGTCGTGTAGAGCGGGGAGCCACGAATATTTCGTCTGTCACGCAAAAACACTTTTGAGACTGTGGTTTGATTTCAAATTCAAATTTTATGATTTAGACGCCTCGTTTGCATATCAAAACAATTTCGTATTTTGAATACATTTTAGCGGTACCGTGCCGACCTGGTGTAGGTTATTATGTAAAACTTTATTAAAGACAAAATTTGGGTGTTCTCATCCAAAATGCTAACGTTTGTTTTGTTTTGCATGATTTGTTTTAAAGTAAGGCTATAATAAATAGTGTTTAATTAGTCTTTTTGTTATATATTTTAGGGTAGTATTTGTTAGATATAGTATAGTGATCTCCGTTTTGAGTTTGCCGAGGTTTACTTCTGTACTTTTTTGTATTTTTGTGCTTACTTGTTTACCTTTCTAAACTAGGTCCCTGTATTTGTTTCACGTACAAATGAGGAACCTTAATTAAGTGTTTTATATTTGTTATTACTAGCTTACCCGCTCCTGCTACACCCGGGTAATCCCATTGGAATCCAGCGAAATCCTTGTTTCTAGTAAAAAAGAAATTTCAGCTTTCTAAGTCCAAGGACTTTTGGACTAAGTAGGTGTTTCCGACGCTGAGTGGGTCAGGAATTTTTAAATATGTTTTATAACCAAAATATAGAACTCCGTCTCCCTCAAATCTCACCAAGTTTTTGCTCGGTGCGAATGGCTCCGTTTGACAACGATGCGCGTTTGTCGATGGAGTCAAGTTGGCATTATTCCAAGCCTGAGAGGAAAGGTAAGGTATCACTCTTTATTTACGATTTATTTACCGTGACAGGAACCAACGATCCATTCACACGTACGTACACGATTTTATTCTTGCGTTTCACTACATATACATTTTTTGTACGGAATATGTGAACAGGAAATTATTACTTAATAAATAACCAGACTAATATAATTTGTTTAGATGAGACGTCGTAAAAAGATATCATACCCCAAGACAAATCTCCAATATTGTGGTGACGCCAACTGGTATTATAAAAGTAAATATAGCTCAATAATTTATTTTATGTATACTTTCGGTTATAGGACCTCTAGTGTGTGCTACATTATATGGTCCCTTAGCCATTTTTAAGAGTTTTCAACCGACTTTATATTTATTAATGTTTCTTAGCTCAGAACTTCGGAGTGTGTAAATTGATTTTGCTGTTTTTTCTTTTATTTGAAAGCATGTTCTTCACGTGTGATTTCATTTCAATTTGGCCAAAAAATTTGGTTTTCAATCCATGAAAACATGAAAGAAACCCATATAAGTCATGTACATTAAGTTTGTGTGCGACAAATGGACGAATAATTCAATATCACGTCAACCGATTTCGATGATTATTTTTCTATCTGAAATTATTCTAAATGTACAAGGGTAGTTTGAAGCAAGTTGAATTCGGTTTTTTTGCTGAAGTAAAATGTAGGGCGCCCTGCCTTATGCTTTTCTTGCTTACAAGGTCGCGATCGCGCATTTAAGATAAGTGATAATGATGATGAAATACATCGACGACTATTAACTCAATGGCTTAAGTTACCTAAATATTATGATATTGCTTGTACAATTTATATCAGATATGCTTTAATAAGGTAGTATTCGCACCCTTTAACGCGCATCCTTAATGTTAGTCGTAAAATTTTATGAGGACTCTTCCGTAAGTTGCGATAGAGAGGCAGGTAAAATATAGTGTTCTATGATACCGTACCTAAATACCTGTTCAATGCAACAACTATTGCGTAAACTAGGTGCATAAAGGACTAGGAAAATAAAATATTCTTTAGGCTGAACTGTCATAATACGAGAAGCATTTTTAGGCAAGTGCACTCCAACCTAGACCTCATCATTATTTCTACTGGGCGTAATTATTATTTTTGAGCGTGAAACTTTCTACAAAAAAAGTCATACAAAGGGTTAACAAGAAAAGTTCAACAGCCTTCTTCAGACGCGTAAATCATTTGCAAAAGCTTTATCCTATCATGCATTTTCATTAAAATGAAAGTGTTTGATGTTACCCTCACGAAATAAAGAGCTGTAAGCTTTTATGTTAAATCGAGCCTCAGAGGGTGATATAAGATTGTGTTTGAGAAATTCATCAAAAGTTTTGATTGTAATATGCATGCTTTGTTTTAGAGCTCGTTAATCTTTTAGCTGAAATATGAATATTTTATCCATTGTTTAGCTACAATAAAAGATGAAACTTAGTTTAGTCTTTTAAATTAGCTTGGTTACTGTCTGTTATAATTATTTTAGGAGTAATAAGACACAATCACAACATAAATCATCCTAATCAAAAAGATAAATATATAAATATCGCAAAATAATAAATATATACTTTACGTAATATACGAGTAAAATATTTCGACCGACTTTCCTGACATATACGATACTATGTATGGACTATGGTAGATATTATATAGACAGGGATTAAAGCTCTCCTTTTGTTAGTACGTGAAATATAAACGTACTTAAATAGCTTATAACTTGGATCATATAACTACGTAAAAAGTTATATTAATCCAATCTTATGTATTCGGTGCCTTTTTGTTTTGAAAAAAATTTCAGATCCCGCGATATTGTGAAAAAAACCTTATAATTATACCAATCTATAGCTACAGCTGTAGTAAATATAGCAAACTTCTTTGAAAGTAGGTGTGAAGGTAGAGAAAAAGAGCGATAAAGGGATGAGAAATCCACGATTTCCTCGATATTTGTGAAATATCGCTTCTGTATTTTTTTATATCATTTACAACAATTTAAATCGAAGATACTGACTCGCCTTATAAATTCGTTTTTCAATTGCACGTGTTGCTTTTCTCACTAATTAATTAAATCAGTAACCACCTCTAAAATATCTAACTTCATGGGAAGTCAACGGAGAGCGAGATATTTTGGTGTACCTACATTGCGGGCGACTCCTTAGGAACGTGCCGTGGAATAACTCAGTTGTAATATCAAGAACTTTGCTCTTTTGTTATTCCTGTCTAGGTATTTTCCACTTCTGTATGTATAGACAGTATTTACGATGTAGCATTAATTCAATTATTACAAACTTCGCCAGTATTTATGCATAACATGATAATATTGATAACATTTTAAAGCATGTTGCATCAAGAAAATGTATTTATAGAAGTTAAAAAATTCATTCGTATTTGAAAGTATCCGATCCCAGTATTATATTCGTATTCAATACATACGAAAAATATTGAATGGAAGCTGACGTTATTTTGCGGAAATCGATAATTAGTAGGTCAGATTAATTTGTTTTGCTATAATCCGCTAAGTACTTGAAAATATTCCGTTTGGTAAAATATGCAGGAACACTGCCCACATGAAACATCAAACGACACACAATTTTCCAACACTTTTTTCGAAGCATGTTTCGTCCCGACACCGGGACATCCTCAGGAGATGTTGAACTCACAATGCGAAATCGTAACCTTTTCGTATCTCTACGATATCCCGACGAAAAAGGTTTTACTTATACAAATAGTTTCGTTGGTAAACCATTCAGCCTTCAGGGACTTAAATATTAATTTTTCCTTGAACTGAAACCTTTGTTATCGAAATTGTGAAGGTTAGATAATGTTTTCGTATTTTACCTATCGGTACTAATTACAGAAGACAATAATAAATATATCTATTAAAGCTACAGAGCCGTACGTAATTGCCTGAGGCTAAGTTTATATACGGACGACCTATGTAAGTACGGCCTGATTGGGACCGTGGTCGGTTTCAGTTTAATTAATTTGGATTTGATGAGGGATTTAGTTCCTGCCACTCGTGACCTCTTGAAACGGGTGTTCTGTTTTGATTAAATTTTAAAGAAGGAACATGAGGGTCGGTTGTCCTGTAATCTGCTGTTGTCATACCTAATTTAGTCTGTAATTACATTCATATAAATATATAATATGCCGTTAGACATATATACCCTGGACAGGGCGGATGGCACTAAAAAATGCCGCCAGTTCATTGGTGCACAAAATGCTTGTTTGGCCACGCTGTAGTTCGCTCAGTAGCCACCTATACATTTTGACAGTTGGCGCGTACGTAAATCGTTCGGATGCCCATATTCTGAGGTTTTCATATCGGTGAATATGCCGATTTATTATAATTATGTCACAGCCAAAGCGATTAATCCGGATATTATACATATCATCTGGCCATTATTAATAATGTCAACTCAATTTGGTTAAAGTGATAATTGACATAGAATTAATCACATTAACCAGCTATTATTTATACCATCTTCGAAGACTTGGATAATGTAATAAAACAAGTATGGATAAAGATTATTTACCTGTTTACTAACTTATTTATGAATGTTTTTATGTAATTCCCTTCACAATGTCACTAGCTTTCGTAAATAACTCAAATTAACGAGAAGTAATAAGAAAAATTATTATTAAAAATCATAATTTGTTAGGTTATTTCAGACGACATTTAACGTATTTCTTTGCCAGTTTGCTAATATTTTAATGAAATAATAGTATTAATACAGGGTCTAGGAGCGAGCGAAGCGAGCTCGGGACTTGAGGGCACCCCGACTCGGTTGGGTTAGGTGACGAAGAGGATAACCACTCAGAAGGATCCTTCTGAGTGGTTATTTTCTTTTATGACCACCCAGAAATAGGAGCCCCGTGAAGCGGGGCTCCGTCGATCGAGCCTTGAAAAGTGTAAGGGAAAACTAAATTATTAACCTCGGGGGGGGGGGGGGGGGGGTTTACAAGCCAAATAGACCGTATTATCACTTTCGCCAACTGTGACCAGCGCCTATGAATAATATCCAGATAAAGTGATTAATTTATCAAATTGTCTAGTCAATTTGGCTATTATCCATAGTAACCAGTCATTATTAATAATAGCTGTTTAATCACTATGACTGTAACAATTATACTAAATGGCAAAAATATTATAACATGACACACGTTTATAAAAGTTTGGTTTGATAAAAGTTTCGCGAAATACCTAAGCTTTTTGGAGAGAAAGACTGTCTTGTTTGATTGTACCCATACGTAAAGTCATCCTAAATCTGTTTAGATGTTATTTTAAAATTAGAATTTATCGATCAAATGATAATAAAAGATTAGTCAGTATAATCCAATGTCAGTTACCGAACTTTGCCACCACCTACAAAATGGGTGGCTTCCAAGTGCGCCCTAGGCTTGGTATGATAACAGTCCAGCACAAATACTGATTACTAACTTCAAGATATGGGTATCCCGCATCCGAAAGATTTACGTAAACCTTTTTCGTACAAGCAAACAGTAGCGTCAACTGTCAAATACTATAGGTGGCCGCTGAGCGAACTACCGCGTGGCCTTATACTGTTGATACTAATGACACCGATAAACTGACGACATATTTTCGCGCGGTTTGCCCTGTCTAGAGAAGATGTCAATTAGCACAAGCCTATTCTATTTTATTTTATGCACATGTACGAAAATGGTATCATTGATCGTTGAATTTCGAATAATATAAATGCTATTATAAATTATTATTAGTGTATCAAAATTATCGCTCCCAACGGGACTTGAGCTCGCTTCCCCCAGCTATATCGCGGCTAGGTGCTCTGCCAATTAAGCTATGGGAGCATCTACCGCTGACATGATAATTTCGATACACATTGTATTCAGTCATAGGCAGACGGCGGAGCCATATATTGGGAAACTACGGTTTCTCAATCAAACTTCAAAGGCCCATATTTCGAATGAAACGCTGTTACAAAAATATAAATTACTAGCTGTTGCCCGCGGCTCCGCCCGCGTGAATTACGATTTTTTTACATAATATACCTTCCTACTGGAATTCCTTGATTTTTCGCGGGATTCTGGTGTGATGTTGTACAGAAACCTGTTCTTACTTTGCACGGGTTATCTTGTGGTGATTTTGAAAACTCCTTTTTCTTAATAATAATATAAAGTTTCATTAATACGTAGTTGAAAGATCAAAAGGACGATTTTAACTGTCGATATTTCGACCCAGTGGCACAGGTCGTGGTCACTACGTGACCACGACTTGTACCAATGTATCGAAATATCGACAGTTAAAATCGTCCTTTTCATTGTGATTTTTATTCTGAAACCACGAAATATGTCAAAAATTATTAAACCATGTGAAAAGTTGTACTGGTGGTAGAACTCTTCTTTCAGAGTTCGGCCGGGTAGGTACCACTGGGATAAATAATTACTCTAACATATTCCCCAGCCCAACATAATATAAGAGTCTTTTAAAAATCTTTGCTTCATCTCAATACAATCCAAAACATCAGAATGGACAATGGCTATATATTTCTTTACGTATAAAAAGACCTTAGATGACAGTCAGTCGGTTAGGATCGATAAGACCTAAGAGTTAAAAATATTTGTGAACCATTATCTTACCCTTTCCATATTGCGGATGATAAAGTTTAAATCTGTTCATGTGTTAACAGTGCCATCTTAATATAAAGTCAGGAAACAGTAAATAGCATGACAGTTAATTTTTATTTAAAAAAATTCGGTAGTACCTATCTCAGAGTTTTACATTCAAGTTCCACATAAATAGTAGAGATGGCGCTATACGGTATAACGTAGCGATGACGCCAGTTACATGATTTTTGTTCACCCTAAAAGTGAAAAATTTTAAACCATACAAAATCTCCTGCTAAGCCTATTTATTTACGGCTGTAAGGGTACTCCAGTCTTACTTGAGCCCTACGTCCTAGCCCTAGGTTCTTTGTGCATTCCGAGTTTCAAGTCACCTACCTACTTGAACTTAAAGGTTCTGATGTCTGTAATTTCTGAACCACAAAAGTGATGATGATAAGATTTGTATGGAATAATCTTTAAAGAACCTCCTTTCTAACAAAAAAAGAATGAATGGAATCGGACAACGCGTTAATGAATTATAACTAAAAAACGTTTGGACTTTGATGCCGTCTTCCAGGGAAACCATGATGAATTTCGGGACAAAAAGTATCCTATGTCCTACCTCGGGGTATGAACTATAATCATGTCAAGTTTCATTTAAATCCATCCAGCGGATTAGCCGTGATGCCCGGTCGTGAAACAGACAGACAGACAGACAGACAGACAGACAGACAGACAAAAATTAAACAAATTACAGTTTTGGCTTCAGTATCGACTAAATAGTGTCCTCCAACAAAAATTTTCAAAATATCTTCAATGTACAGAATTCGACCCTTTACAGTTTTATTATAAGTATAGATAAATGCTATTATTTTCGAATAAATAAACGGTTCAAATAAACGGGGTACGATGAACCAGGCAATTCAGCAGATTTGACCGCCAGCAAATAAGCTGGAGATGAGATAGGGGGCCTAAATTGAAGTGAAGTTTTCTCATTAATTTAATTATGTCGATCCAAGCGCCGGCGTCGGACCCGTGTCACAAGTTACTTCATTACTTACGCAACTTGCTAAAAGTAATCCTGTCGAATTACGTTTTGTAAGACACGTTTGCGCTAATTATTAAGGCGTTCTCATAGTCGCTTTTTCGTATTAAATAACTTAGCAAAGTGAGGTTATATCAAAAATTTTAAGATCGAAGATCACATAAGAAATGTATCAGACTAATTTGATTGGTCACTACCACATATAGGCAACTCTTATTTTTCAAACATGTTTCATTTTCGTTCTTTGCTCGCTGTGTTTCTGGAATGTCGTATTATGAGAAATGTAATAAAGTTTTATCCAAATTATCAGATTATAAATTATCGTTTTCGAGATTCGTGAAATATATAAAATACTAGCAGACATGACAAACGTTTTTTGCCATATATAATAAGATAAAAAAAATAAAAAAAATAAAAAAATTATGGTATGAAAAATTGCTTAAGACCTATTCTCAGACTTGTCGTATAGACAAGAGTTTTCATAAATATCGGTCAAGCCGTTTCGGAGGAGTTTGGTTGCAAACACTGTGGCACGAGAATATATAATAGAGTCTGTAAAGAAGGAAACTTTGTATATAAAATATATACAAAATTTTGAAATCTAAATATATAAAAAAAGAAACTGACTGACTCACTGACATATCAACGCACAGCCCAAACCGCTGGTTCTAGAGACTCCAAATTTGGCACACAGGTACCTTATGAGGTCTAAGGGACCACTAAGAAAGGATTTTTCAAAATTCACCCTCTAAGGGGGTGAAACGGGGGTCCGAAGTTTGGATTTTATCAAGTTAAAATACGTCTTCACGCCGCAACTACTGTACCGATTTGGCTAAAATTTGGAATGGAGGTATATTATATCTTGCATTACCACATAGGCTACTTTTCATCCCGAAAAAATTCATAGTTCCTGTGGGATAAGTTAAAAACCGAAATTCACGCGGAAAAAAAATCTCACGCCGCAAGTACACAACCAATTTGGATGAAATTTGGAATAGAGATAGATTAAATCCTGGGTTAATAAATAGGGTACTTTTTATCCCGGAAAAATCCATGAATTTTGCAGGAGAAGGGAAAAACAGATATTCACGTGGGAAAAATACTACTTCCCGCCGTAATTAATGAACTGATATGGCTGAAATTATGAACAAAGATAGATTATATCCTGGATTAATACGAAGGCTACTTTTCATCCCGGAAAACTCCATGGTTCCCGCGGGAAAACTCAAAAATTGATGTTCACGCGCGAAAAATACTACTTTACGCTGTAATTACTGAACTGATATGACTAAAATTCGGAATGGAGATAGATTTTACCCCGAATTATTACATAGGGTACTTTTCATCCCGGAAAATTCCATGGTTTGTATGATAATAGTGAAAAACAGAAATCCACGCGGGAAAAATATTCCGTAATTACTGAACTGATTTGGCTGAAATTTGGAATCGAGATAGATAATATCCTGAATTAATTCGAAGGCTATTTTTTCCCGGAGAAATCCATGGTTTCCGCTGGAAAACTGAAAAATTGCTTTTCACGCGCGAAAAACATTACGCTGTAATTACTGAACTGATATGAATGACATTTGGAAAGGAGATATATACTTTATCCCGGATTATTACATAGGCTACTTTTCATCCCGGAAAATTCCATGGTTTTTATAATAATAGTGAAAAACTGATATCCACGAGTTAAAAATATTCCTTCATGCCATAATTATTGGACTGATTTTGCTGAAATTTGGAATAGAGATGGATTATATGCTGGATTAATACGAAGGTTACTTTCCATCCCGGAAAATCCATGGTTTCCGCGGGACAACTGAAAAATTTATATTCACATGCGAAAAATACTACTTTACGCTTCAATTTCTAAACAAACATGACTGAAATTCGGAAATAGGATAGATTTTATGCTGGATTAATACATAAGATACTTTTTATCCCGAAAAAGTTCAAGTTTCTGGTGGGATTTGTTAAACATTTCTCGCGGAAAAAATTCTTCACACCGCAAAAACGGAATCGATTTAACTGAAATTAGGAATGGAGATAGTTTATATCCTGGATACATACATTCACTACTATTTATCCCGGGAAAATCCATGGTTTCTATGATAATAATGAAAAATAGATATCCACGCGGGAAAAATATTCCTTCATGCCGTAATTTCTGAACAGATTTGCCTGAAATTTGGAATGGAGATTTGGTTCTAAATTAGCACAAAGGCTACGTTTTATTCCGGAAAATAGATGGTATATACTTTTTATCCCGTATGTAGGGAAAACTAAAATTTGCGCGGGCGAAGCCGCGGGTTTCTGCTAGTACTTTGTATAAAAAATATTCTCTAAATTTATTCTCTATCGAAGAAACTTGGATTTTTTTTACAATACTCTCACATGAATTTCACCACTATGCTCGGTGTAGCTGCGTGTGTGAGACATTTACTTATCAAAGGTTCAGTTTCATAATCTTAAGGTTTGACATTTAAAAAATATTGTTTTAGTTAATTTTGCGAACATGTATGGATTTTGGGGCACTATCTTTAAACACATAGCTTCTCGTTATATTTGCACTAGAATTGTCAATAATGAATTGTGAGTTACGATTGCCCGGTCCAGCTGGCACCGAATCTACCAAGGTATGCACATACAGGAGTCTAGGAGATTAGCAAGCAAAACAGAATCCACGGTGTGAAGCTTTTACCGGTTTCTATTCTGAATCTGGGTATTGCCAGGGACATACGTTGAACATTTCAGATATGCCTATGTAAAAGCATTGAAGTACGCAATAACTTTGCAGACAGGACAGGTTGCAATAAAGGTCTACAGAAGACTTCGTTAGATCAACAATTTAATAATTGATTGTTTCAACTGTAATATAAGGGAACAATATTTGGGTTCCATTTTAAAAACGTAATTGGCCAACCCGTCCAACTCAATTATGGCAGGTTTGCTACCAGACTACATCAAAAGATTCACGTGATGTCGCGTGGTTGGATAATGTATAGGATGTTATGTCCAGTTTTTATTATCAAACTATAACATACTTAAATAGTAGTAACCATAACTTGTATGGTTAGACGGTACGAATAGGCTCTTAAGCTCTTAGTTATTAGGTACGGTAAATGTAACTCGAGTAAACAAATATGTTACGTTGCCTTTCAGCGTAGTCTGGGATTACGCCAACTTGACTCCGTTGGCGCATCGTTATCTAGCCACAACATTTGTATTCACCAACTTCCTGAATCTACAGAGGGGCAGCGGTGCATATACCTGCGAGGTTACGAGTTACCTAGCGTAAACAGATCCCGAAAATATTAAGTCTGAAAAATGTTTAAATATGTATGTATTACAGTACTCATATAGAGTATTTTAATTCGTATGAGTCTAGATTAAGGTGTATTGAATCTAGTGAGACTAAAATTGACTAATTCGTAAACGTTTGCGGGGGTTTAATAACGTTAATATTCCCTGCGAGAAAGTGAGAAAAAGAAAATAGATGTGGTGCTGAAGAAGAATGTTGAGTGTCCTGTAACCAATTCCGGACCAACAACTCTATTGTGGAAGAACTCGGCATCAAGCAGCGTCTATCTTCCATCGTGCGGCTCGAATTATCACTTTCTTTGGTCACATGACTGGACGTGACTATATCTCCATTCAAGGAAAAGTAGAGGGAACTAGACCTCGCGGCAGATCAAATATGAGATGGACGGACCAAGCAAAGGCTGCAGTGGACGTCCCTTTATACCTATGTGTGCTCAAGAAAAGCTGCTATCCGGGATGAATGGAGACGGATTGTCTAGCGTGTGACTGAAATATGACCACGACCGCTTCGACAAGAGCGCAACGAAAGAGATGATGATGATGGAAACTTGTTGGCTCATCAAATTAGACTTACAATCAAGCCTCAGTTTTGAGGTGTTTTTGTGTCGCCAAAGTTCAACCGCTGTGTTCAAGCTATGCCGAATATTTATCTTGGTAGCGCCTGGCAGTCGCCACCGACGCTCGTACTTTAGGCCTTTGCCTATTTTGAATGTTTTATTTTCTTGTAAAAGGCTATATTATGAGGAAGGGTGGCGTTAAAATAAGGAATTTTTGGAAATGTTGCGAAAACAGTAAAATTATGTACGAAATGCGAAGGTTGTCTGAGGAAGGATGCAAACCATCTCAGTTATTTCTCAAAAGTATCTCAAATGAAGGTGATTTAAGTTTATAATTTTTATTATTTTAAAAAAAAGCCAAAGCCAAAGCCAAAGTTTGATGGCAATCCCTACCTGATTATGCCCTTATAGGCAGATCTGCACGTATAGGTTCAATAAGTAATCAATAATGCACACTTCAAACGGGCTTGCACATTACACATCAGGTTATCAGGTAAGTATATATTACTAGCTGATGCCCGCGACTTCGTCCACGTGGGATAAAAACTATTCTATCTTTTAAGTTGGACCAAATGACAGACATTCACGAAGTTTGAACTAAATCGGTTCAGTAGTTTAGGAGTCCATCGCGGACAAACATTGTGACACGAGATTTATATATATTAAGATTAAGATTAAGATTATACCATTAGGTTGTACATACATTAATCGACCGGTTTATTATGTAGAACGGATTAATTAGTTTTGCTATAATCCACTACTTGAAAATAATCTGTATAATCCAATATGCATGAATACCGCTCATATGAAACACCACACACATTTGTTTCAATACTTTCTTCAAAGCATGTTTCGTCCCGACACCGGAACATCCTAAGAAAATGTTGACTACACTTAGAGACTCTACGATTTAGTATTGTGAATAAATAAAAAGAATCTTAAATAAAGGGTGTTGTCGTATACATTTATGAAGCTCCCTAATTTACAACGAAAATTATCAATTAAGCACGATTATTCTTCAATTACTTCACATTCTATAATACAAATTACCTTGCCAGAAATTTATGTAGCATGAATGTAACAATAATACGGTACACACAAAGGATATTATTTAAGGAATTTCAATATCAAAATATCCTACGCCTTTAAGACATTCGCATGTGTAATTCGCTGTATTAATTGATCTTGACACGGTGATTGATCCAAAGCCCTCTGCAGCCATCAGTCGTGGTCGGTCGACGTCTTCCCTTTATCTCGGAGTCTTAAGACGAGACAGTTATAGATTTCCGGGTATGCGGGCCCACGTATTCAGGGAAGGTTCATTAATTTCGATGTTCTATGTCACTTACCATATCGTGTATAGGTAATAAGTAATTATATAGACATTATAATTATATATCAGGACATACACATCGCAATCTAGCTCCAAAGTAAGCAATAGCTTGTGTTATGGGTAGCGTTAGATAACTGATAAATATATTATATTTGACGACCTCCGTGGCGCAGGGGACGCACGTTCGGATTCGGGAGTTCGCGGGTTCGATTTGGATTTTTTTTCGAAATTGGCTTAGGTCTGGTCTGGTGGGAGGCTTTGGCCGTGGCTAGTTACCGTACTACCAGCTAACACGTACCGCCAAGCGATTTAGCGTTCCAGGACGATGCTGTGTAGAAACCGATGGGCTGACATAACTTACCCCTTCCAAGTTAGTACGCTAACATCTTCGGCTGCATCATCACTTACTATCAGGTGAGATCGCAGTCAAGTACTAACTTGTATAGCGTAAAAATATATATATATATATATATATATATATATAGATCCGTTCACGGTAAATGTTGCTCCAGTGAGAAGCTAGAACAAATGTTGATCCACCTATTTCACGTGTTTTCTCCGCTCTGCCTCGGGTAAACTGATATACTTTGATCCGCCCCTAATGCGCGTGTGACGTCAGTGGATCTGCACAAACAGATTTTCGACATACTCGTCAGCGATTTGACCAATATTTGTTGATCCAAAAACGGCCGAAAAAATCATACTGAAAAAGCTTTCTTAGATCCAGAATATATTTAACTCATATGCGACATTTACTTAAAATAAGTGGATCCGGAGCCAAAACTGACGAATAGGCATCTTACACAGAGCGGCAACGTCGCGTTCTACGTGTGACAAAGATCCCACTAGACTACTTCGTTAGAGAAATAAGGTAAGAAAGATGCCTTAGCTACTGCGTTTGTGAATCGAACTTTGTTTACAAAAGCAACAATGCAAGCCTTCACTTGTTTGACAAATTTTATTGCGGGATAACGTTTGCGCAGATTTTTTGTTTGTTATCGTGTGGGTGAATCTGTTCATTGACCATTTTGGACTATTTCAAAAAAATCTTCAGCCGCAAGTACAAACCAATTTGTCTGAAATTTGGAATGGAGATAGATTATATCCTGGATAAATACATAGACTACTTTTATCCCGGAAGAGTCCATGGTTTCTGCAGGAAAAGTGGAAAATAGATATTCATAGATTATATCCTGGATAAATACATAGACTACTTTTATCCCGGAAGAGTCCATGGTTTCTGCAGGAAAAGTGGAAAATAGATATTCACGCGGAAAAAATACTACTTCACGCTGTAATTACCGAACTGATATGGCCGAAATTCGGAAAAGAGATAGATTTTATCCTGGATTTTTAGGACGTTTCTTTTGTATACTAAAACTAATTTTTATTTATTTTTATGCCTGATAGTTTATGATTTATTGGGCAAACTGTCGAAAAAAATACCGTTATCCGAAACCCCCCCCCCCCTTATCCCCCTTACCCTTACCCCTAATCTCCGAAGTGTACCAATCGAAAAATCTGAAATAATTATGATAGATAGAAGTTAACGTATATTTTATAAAATCAACTCGCTGACTAATATACTTATTTTGATAAAAACAATAAACCGCCAAAAACAAAGTTACGTTTGCGGTTTGCCAACAAAAGTACCTACATGTAAATTATACTCGTCAATTCATGAACAAAAGTGATTCTTTCAATGTTGTACTTATTTTATGGCATGGAACCCTCGGTTCGCGAATCCGACTCGCACTTGGCCGGTTTTTTTATTGATTTTTGTGTCTGATACTTTTTGATTTATTGGGCAAACTGTCGAAAAAAATAAAGTCGTCCCCCCCCCTTATCTCCGAAGTTTACCAATCGAAAAATCTGAAATAATCGAGTGTGACAGACTTACGGACGGACGGACGGACGGACGGAGAAAGTCTCACTATTAGGGTTCCATTTTTACCATTTTGGCATGGAACCCTAATCAACTCTCTTACTATTACACTTTTTTTGATAATTACAATAAACAGCCCAAAACAAAGTTATTTTTGCGGTTCGCCAACAAAAGTACCTACATGTAAATTATACTCGTAAATTCATGAACAAAAGTGATTCTTTCAATGTTTTACTTCTTTTGCGGTATGGAACCCTCGGTGCGCGAGTCCAACTCGCACTTGGCTGGTGCCAAGTGCGAGTTGGACTCGCGCACCGAGGGTTCCATACTGCAAAAGAAGTAAAACATTGAAAGAATCACTTTTGTTTAGGCATTTTCTGTCTATAATTAAAAAAACCATTTTTTAATTATAGACAGAAAATGCCTAAAGCATACCACTCCGGCAGGGGGAAACACATTGGTTAAGTTGCACCCACTAAAACTATCTGTGTCTACGATGGACCTGCTGGCGGGAGTACAGGATTCACTTTTGTATGCACCGCGCTCCCGCCAGGTCATAACCCACCGGTTTTGACCACGGATGGCTCCTAACGCCTGTCATCCGCAGGCCGGCAACTTATGGATGGCACACGGCAACGCCCATTGGGTATCGACGCATATTGGACCTGCATTTCCATCTAACGCTCTGCCGCCTCCTTTCAACATTCAAATTGCGACAGTGGCAGTAGCGCCACATCTTCACAGGTTTATATAAAAATCATAGTCGAAAAAGTCCAACTTAGGGAATTAGTCGAAAACTCGCAAAGTTAGGTACTCACACCAAGCTCTATACCCAAACTATTTTAAACTGGATACATGCTGAATACTTTCAAATAAAGATCTTTGTATAAACCTACGAAGCGGCAACGTCGCGGATGCTTTCAGCCAATCCGATCGTTTGCCGTGCTCTGATTGGCTCATTTGAATTGGATCAACACTTTCCGTAACCATCGCAAGGTGGATTTGTATATCGGATCAACTTCTGCAAAAGCTAGTATAAAGTTCATTGAGTGTAGATGTTGATCCGGTTGGAGCCACATTAGTTACCAGAGACGCATATTGGATCAACAAAAGGCGTCGGATCAACATGTGTTTTCGGATCAACAAAGTACTCGCGTGACGTCGCGAATGATCAACATTTAGCGGGAAGAGATCTCTATATATATATATATATATATATATATATATATATATATACATATATTAATATACGTAAATATAATAAAATATTGAAAAACACCCAGACACTGGAACACATTCATATATATATATATATATATATATATATATATATATATAGAGATCTCTTCCCGCTAAATGTTGATCATTCGCGACGTCACGCGAGTACTTTGTTGATCCGAAAACACATGTTGATCCGACGCCTTTTGTTGATCCAATATGCATCTCTGGTAACTAATGTGGCTCCAACCGGATCAACATCTACACTCATGGAACTTTTTACTAGCGTTCGCAGAAGTTGATCCGATATACAAATCCACCTTGCGATGGTTACGGAAAATGTTGATCCAATTCAAATGAGCCAATCAGAGCACGGCAAACGATCGGATTGGCTAAAAGCATCCGCGACGTTGCCGCTTCGTAGGTTTATACAAATATCTTTATTTGAAAGTATCCAGTTTAAGAAATTAGTTTGAGTATAGAGCTTGGTGAGTAACTTTGCGACTAATTCGCTAAGTTGGACTTTTTCGACTATGTTTTTTATATAAACCTGTGAAGATACTACTGCCATTGTCGCAATTTGAATGTTGAAAGTAGGCGGCAGAGCGTTAGATGGAAATGCAGGTCACGCAGCCCTCTCGAAGGATACCCACTAGGTGACTAGGCGTTGCCGTGTGCCATCCATAAGTTGCCGGCCTGCGGATGACAGACGTTAGGAGCCGTCCGTCGTCAAAACCGGTGGGTTATGACCTGGCGGGAGCGTAGTGCATACAAAAGTGAATCCCGTACTCCCGCCAGCGGGTCCGTCGTGGACACAGACAGTTTTAGTGGGTGCAACTTAACCCATATGTTTCCCCTTGCCGGAGTGGTATGCTTTAGGCATTTTCTGTCTATAAATAAAAAAAAAACCGGCCAAATGCGAGTCGGACTCGCGCACCGAGGGTTCCATACTGCAAAAGAAGTAAAATTTTTTTAAAGAATTACTTTTGTTCATGAATTTACGAGTATAATTTACATGTAGGTACTTTTTTTGGCGAACCGCAAACATAACTTTGTTTTTGGCGGTTTATTGTTTTTATTAAAAAAAGTATAATAGTTAGAGAGTTAATTTTATTTTTCCTGTAAAATATACGTTAATTTCTATTAATCATAATTATTTCAGATTTTTCGATTGAAATTTTGACGACCCGGTATTACCCCTTTTTAAATAAAAACAAAAATGATTTTCAATTTGATTTTTGAGTGTGACAGGCAGACGGACGGACGGACGGAGAAAGTCACACCATAAGGGTTCCATTTTTACAATTTTGGTATGGAACCCTAAAAAGGTCCTATCGATATTTGAAACGCATAGTTAGTTAAAACTTATTTTCGTGCGAAGTTAAAAACTGGTAGCCAAGTAAGTCCTTAGTCCTTGGTATCATAATATGAATACCCTATTTATTACCATACGTATCCATCACGGAAAAGGGAGTACCTACGTTTCCACTTTCCACTGAAGCGGTCTACTCCGCCCGCTCCTCTTCAATCGTTAACATAATACCTACATAATATCGAGTTTCTAAATAGATAATCTAATATGGATTACTAGCAGATACCCGCGGCTTCGCTCGCGTAAATTTTAGATTTCCTATTCTGACGGGAAGCCATGAATTTTACCGGAATAAAAAGTAGCCTTTGTGTTAGTTTAGAACGGACTCTATCTCCATTCCAACTTTCAGCAAAAAAATTTCTTAGTTGCAGTTTGAAGGAATGGTTTTCCACATTTCCGCGGAAACCATTGATTTTCCCGGAATAAAAAAATTAATAAAAATCCATCAAAATACACGATATTTCAAATTGTTTTTTAAAAAACGAGCCAAGCGCGAGTACGAGTCGCGCACCGAGGGTTCCATACTATAAAAGAAGAAAAACATTAAAAGAATCACTTTAGTTCATGAACTTACGAGTATAATATACATGTAGGTACTTTTGTTGCCAAACCGCAAACCTAACTTTGATTTTGGTGGTTTATTGTTATTATCAAAAAAAGTACAATAGTTAGAGAGTTGTTTTTTTTCAACTGTAAAATATACGTTTATTCCTATTGATAATAAATATTTCAGATTTTTCGATTGGTAAACTTCGGAGACAAGGGGGGGGGGACGATATTTTTTTCGACAATTTGCCCAATAACTCAAAAAAACTATCAGGCATAAAACTAAATAAAAATTGTTTTTAGAATACACAAGTAACGCCCTTTCATATGATACTCCATTCAATATTGTTATTTCATTTTGAAATTTCGACGACCCCGTTTTCCCCCCTTTTTTAATAAAAATAAAATAGATTTTCAATTTGTTATGATTGCAATGGCGGCGCACCGCAATTACCTACAACTGTTCCAAATTTCAGGTCGATAGCTTTAATAGTTACTGAAACAATAAAGTGTGACAGACGGACGGATGGACGGACGGACGGACGCACGGACGGTCGGACGGAGAAAGTCTCACCATAAGGGTTCCATTTTTACCATTTTGGTATGGAACCCTAAAAAGGGAACCGCCTTCAAAAAAACCCACTGAAAAGCACAAAATAATTTTCTAATAAATCTGGGTACACCTACTTAGTTTTCGATTAAATAAGTTCGATTCACAAAGGCAGTAGCTAACGCATCTTTCTTACCTTACCTTCTTTGTCACACGTAGAACGCGACGTTGCCGCTCTGTGTAAGATGCCAATTCGTCAGTTTTGGCTCCGGATCCACTTATTTTAAGTAAATGTCGCATATAAGTTTAATATATTCTGGATCTAAGAAAGCTTTTTCAGTATGATTTTTTCGGCCGTTTTTGGATCAACAAATATTGGTTAAATCGCTGACGAGTATGTCGAAAATCTGTTCGTGCAGATCCACTGACGTCACACGTGCATTAGGGGCGGATCAAAGTATATCAGTTTACCCGAGGCAGAGCGGAGTAAACACGTGAAATAGGTGGATCAACATTTGTTCTAGCTTCTCACTGGAGCAACATTTACCGTGAACGGATCTATATATATATATATATATATATATATATATATATACATACATATATTAATATACGTAAATATAATAAAATAATGAAAAACACCCAGACACTGGAACACATTCATGTTCATCATACAAATATGTACCCGTAGTGGGAGTCGAACCCAAGACCTCCGACGCAAAAGCAGGTTCGCTACCGCTTCGCGATTCGGTCGTTAATTATTTCGTATAATTGTTAGAAAAATCATCATTTTGATAAGAGAGTCACATTAACCGACGTGAAAATATCGGCGCTGACTGCAGCATCTGCACTCGAGTCACGTTGTCGGCATACCGCTTCTAAAATCACTTTTCCATCCCTATCTTCCCTCGCTGTGCTGACACTGACGCATCGCTACGCTTTTCTAGAGATTAAAACCTAGTTTAGTTATATTCTTTAAGTGCTGTGCACCTGAGACTCTATCAGCGAAAATGGCTGCGCAGTGTGCATACACTTTCTTTAAATGATTTGTGAAGAGTTACTTCCGTTAATAATAATTAGCTATAGTAGTTGTTCCAGAAAGTACATGAAATTATTACAGTAGACCTATGTGAATTTTCTATTTCCGTTATTATAAGAAACTCAAAAAAAAATTAAAAGACTATTTCACGTTTCCTGCATAAAAGAACTATGTTTTTTTGCTATTTTAAGGGTTCTAAAATTAAAACCAAACAAGTGTGAGTCGAGCTTATATTAATAGAACTAAAAAGCTACGGAATCCTTGTTGCGTGAAAGTGAATCCGATTCGCATGCGACCAAGTTTTTAAAAATAGCTTTAATTTTGAATTTAAGTTCCATCATTCATTTTCGTGCTTATTAATGAGTATCTGTAAAGCAGCTGCCACTAAAATAATAAAAACTTAGGCAAAATTTGTCTTCTTTACGAATATTCGGGTCGTTAACGCGACATCAGCAGTCGAAGCACGTTGCTGGCATTCTGAAACCACTTTACTGACCCCAAACCCTCGCGTTCCGGAGACAGTGACGTATTACTGAGCTTTTTCAACATTAACATTGTGACATGCATTATGTTTTCATCCTGGAAAACATCCTTACGACATGCATAAAGTTGAATGAGCTTACTCTCAGCGCAGTCGTTTAAAACGGAGCAGGGAAGGGGTATGTAGGAGGTAAATGGAATACAAATTTCTGGTATTGGAGGCACACGTGTATATCGCGTAGTTTTATACCAAACTAATTTTCATAAATCATTAAAAATCGGCCAAGTGATCTTACTGAGGGTTCCGTACTTAGCAAAAGTAAAACGGCAAGATTTGCTAACGAATCTCAAAACCTACAACTTTTATTTAAGTACTTACTATAAACACTTTTTGATGTCAAGCAAAAATTGTTCGATTTTTGTGAGTGATAAGTGGAAGCAACTGGACACAAGCAGTATCTACTTATGTTTGTGCAATTATTGGTTGTTGGTTAGTTGAGTCGACATACAATTAAATAGTGGCAGAATTAGATGTTGTATAGAGATAATAATTTAGTAATATAGTTGTATAACTTTTAAAAAGTATACGAGTAGTTTGCTTTTGTTTAGTAGGCGCTTAATGTATTCAGATAGGTGTCTCTCGCCTTTCTTGTGCCAGTATTGGTCGCCTTGGGGAAATATAGTTTATAATGCAGTCGCGACGGCAGACGCTCTGGCAATCTGTCGCTGTTGTAGAATGGAATAAATCTTTGTTCGCTCCAGATACGACGATAAAAGAAAGCAATTACTTTCATACGAGTATGAGTGGTTAAGTTTATAACATGCGTTTACCGTATACATTGTTAGTGTTATTACTTTTTGCATTGACTCCTGGGTTCTTACACAATAGGTTGTTGTGTAGGTAATCAATTGTTAAACTTTCATATCATATTGTCACTGATTAAGTAAAGTACTGCAGCAAAGCAATGTTACAATTATTTGCTTACCTATATATTTATAATGTTACAGCCAGGCACTGTTAACTAGTTGTGGTAAAACAAATCATATTATGCTGACATTATACTACTAAAAAGAAATACAGATAGTAGAGTATTAGTATAGTAGAGTATTTGTAACCTACTATTTAAAAATATTGTAGCATCCACCTATTGTCTTGGGCATTGTGTTGCACAATATTTTACGCAATATGGTCATATTGGGTAAAATATTGCCTTGAAGCAGACCTTATGGTATACCTTATAACACAGATTACAGATTGTGGTCACAATAAAATCAATGAGCACAGTGTTGCGTAACGCGCACCGGTATCAAAGATTTTAACCGATGTATTGACAGTTTTCAAACGTTTAAGTTTCCAAAGTTTCCAAAACCTAAATCCCATCAGACGAAAAAAGAAACAAAGTAGATATACTTTGTTGCACTCTATTTAAAATCTAGGCATATGTAAAAGGTTCTGTCAGTAGGTACTTGTACTTGTAATACAAACATTAGTTGCGAGAAATTCGTGAATCTCGAAAATCAAAGAGATTTTCAAACCCACTGAATCGTATTTCAGTAGTCTTTCGCTTGAGATTTAACATATAGGTAGTTACGCTAATATTTCTTTAGCAAACATTTTCCTTTATCCATCCACTCGTACCTGTGTTTCTATTTTATTTCATGTATTTTTTACGCCTAAACGAATTTTCTACCTATTACCATAGAGTAATTTAGTATACCTTTATGTTTGCTATTACGTAGAAGTTTATTTTTTGTTATCATCGTATCAAACTTTTCACTTTACTGCTTCGTTAATTAAGATTTCTTTCAACGCATATAAAGGCTTCTTTATATTTTCATCCAAAATCGAAAGGAAAAAAAAACATTATATATGTCTATGAATACGAGAAATCTAGATTAGTATTAATTGCATAGAATATATTCCTTATTATGAGGGGAAACCCAGATGCCCAGCAGTGGGAAATAAAGAAGAGTTTGTGAACCTTGAAAATTAACGCCTCAATTCAGTAACATTATAAACGTATCGGATGTTGTTGCAATAATAGATTCATCATTAATTAAATCCTAATTCGTTATACTTAAACGTTATGTTTAATCGGTATAAGAATCGAGCAGAGCAATTCTGGCTTCCAACTCAAGCGGGTATCGAGGTGGAAAATTCGAAAATCAAGTAACATTTTCTAGCTCAGTGAATTATTTTCCCCGCCATTATAGCCTGTAAGGGTCACGTGTTTGCTCTACTCTACACTGTGAAGATCCCTCTTTAGATAATTTCGTCGAAATGATTCAACATCAGGTATTTATTTTGAAAACCTTTTAGGACCCTTTGTTCTTAGCTCCTGCGTGCTCCTGCTAAGAATTTGAATCAAAATTATATTCACGAAAGCGCTAAGTAGGTAAGTATGTGCCTCAGAAGACACATTCTAGTGACTATAGCACCAGCAACTTAGTCTCCTTCTGCTAGGACTTGAAGAAATATATTTAAAAAAGCCGTTTATCTCTAAATAAGCTTAAAAATATTCACGGAATACTCCATTTCCAAAGGTAGCGTACGAAGGCTGTTATGACTCCAAAACCTGCTTATATAAACGAAACTAGAAGACGATTTCTCAGGTTTGGAGGCCTTATTAAGAAACATTGGCCGTCGGGTATTGGCGGTTGTGACCTGCTTTCTGTTGCCATCCAGTGAGGCAATGCTGCCAGACTGATGGGCACCTTTAGGCCAAGAGCCACCGGGGGTGGACTTTTTAAATAAATTGATCTATGAATAGCAAGTAACTTGTTTAATATAAATAATTATTATATAAAAATTAATGATCATTTTGAGGATATTAACAAAACAAAAGCTGATTAACGATGTGCACTGAAACGAAATTTTACTTACTTATATAATCTTTTCATAAAACCTAAAATTAGAATATCAAAACATCTTAATTCAGAGTCGTAAGGAGCAATGAATGACGATAAAAGTGTGAGAATATTTAACAAAGTAACGATGTTTAGATGCTCACACAATTGAGCAGGACAGCCCGCCATCCCGTTCGAGAAAGCAGCGATGTGTAAAATACAAAACTCAAGTGACATTTTCTAAGCCAGTGAATCATTCTCCCCGCTATAGTCTTTCGCTGTAGGGTCGAAATGTTTGCAGTACGCCGTAAAGATTTCTTTTTAGATAGATCCGTCGTGTTGATTCGACACTATTTACATTGGAATCCCTTTAGGTGCCTTTGAATTCCTGTTTATGTTTTTCCTTTAGTCAAAGTACCTACCTACCTTACGTTTTGAAACGAGGGTTGGAAGTTTGTATGAAGGTTAACCATGTTAATTAAGTTAGAGACTTCAAAATTAGGTTAGTGATTTCGTTGTAATATTACTAAAACAAGTAACTATTGCAACATTTTTAAACAATTCTGTAATACATAGGATGAAAGTATTATGTACCTCTTACAACATAATATAACAAAGGGACATATCCTTGGGCTGGGAACGGGACTCATCTTAGAATGCCCATCACCCTGGCCAAGTCCTGGTGGGCTGTCTTCGCAGCTTCTCATCATCTTTGTGATTATTGTGATGAACTGTCAGACATGCAGATTACCTGTAAGGAAATTCAAGACATTACTAGGTGACAAGGGTTGTATTGTGAGGTGCAATTTTTTAATATTCTATCAACCGGATTTTAAAAATATTTTCGTTACGGATATCCATACGGTATTCTGTGATAGCTTACTGTGACATTTTGTGTTATCTGATACTTTGAGTTTTTAAAGCCACACTCAAGTATGCTTTCTAGAGACATCAGAGACATCTCACGGGAACACTGATTCGTTAAGGAGCACACCACGGGTGTGCCCGCGAAATTCAAATTTTTCGTGGTTTTTCGCAATTTTTAAGCTAATAAGACATAATAGGCTTATGGCCGTCAATTTGCGATAATCCCAATATCTTCTTCACGTGTTTATATAAAAATCTCTGCTCGAAAGTGTCGAGTTAAAGAAATTAGTCCAAGATTTGCGAGTTACTCACATTAAACTAATTTCCTAGGATACACATTTATATGCAAAGATTTTGATATAATCATGTAAAGATAATACTGCCATTCTCGCAAATTGATTGTCATAAGCCTATCATGTCTAATTAGCATACAAATTGCAAAAAACCACGAAAATTTTGAATTTCGCGGGCAGACCCGTTGATTTCACGTTAATGCACGAGAAAACAAAATTGAGGGCAAAATATTCGCTTTAAAAGTAGAAGATAATTTTCTGACACTTAAATATATACTTACGTGATACTTACATTTATCACCGTAAGGAGACGTTTTATGATAACAGCAACGATTGAAATTTCCACTTTAAATAGCGATATCGTAGCCATTGCCGTATTTTAACGAAACAAAGCTTTTATATTTACACAATAACGTTTTCTATAGCTTGGCGATAGTTCGCATATGACCATTACGTCTCACAACGCGCTGTTATTACCATTAAAACGTTTATCTTCAAGATTCATGGCGACCCGGCGAAAATGAGCATCGTTAAAGAAATTGAATAACTTTTTCTTATTTCACGTATCTCTTGCATTAGCGAAGTGTGTGCTAAAGTGCTCAGCTAGATACAATATCTAAATATTTTATTCGACTGCTTTATAGTAGTGCTTTATGTGTTTTATGATTGTTGTTATAAGAATCAAAATGTCTAGATTTTGAGTTATGCTTAGCTAAGTTAAATTTTAATATTTAATGAATTAAAAAATTACCAATTTCAATATTAGCTTTAACATTGCGGACTTTTCAGAGAACGTTTACGATCGAAACGTAACGCTACGTAACTCTACGTACAAATCTTTATCACTTTATATCTGAAAAAAGTTTGTATGTACTTACATTGAAAATGAAAAATACATACTTTCGTACGGGATTTATGAATAGTCAAAATTCACGTGGGTGGATCCGCGGGCAACATAGGTAGTTAGATGATGTAATTATTAACCTAGATTTGATTAAAATGTTGTATTTACTTGAAAATATAGCCAACATCAGATTAACGCAGTCTTTAGAAAGTTGTTCATTATATTAAATTGGAATTGCAGCAACGGATGCTGTTAAAAGGCTTTACTCATTTAAATGGAGAACCGAATCTGCAGTCAAAGGCACGATTACGTAAATAAGATATCGCTCAACGATATCCGAAATGAGCTCGTGTATTTCAGTTGGAATGGTAATTTATTGCCAAAGAGATATCAATCGTGATTCGTGCAGAAGTATACATAGTTCTTCAAACAATAATCCCTTTGATGAATACCGTCCCGTTTGTGTAAGATATGTTTGTTATTATTCTGAATAATGATTGTTAGAAGTTCATATCGGAGAGTATACATCTCCGCGATCATAATAAAATGTTACGAGTTTACCAATATTGCTTTGCTATTTATTTCTTATTGCTCGTAAAACGTTATTTCGCCGTCGGGTCGCAAAGTTGGTTATACAATAATTGAAGAATGAAGAATCGTCCTGGGATTGTTGTCGTCCATTACTGGCCGTCTACTTTTCCACCGTTGTATGTCGTCCGTCCACCTGTAGAACCTTTATCTTCAATCTTGGGACCACAACGTCTAACTTGAGCCGTAGTTTCCTTGTTTTTCTATGGTTTCAGAATTAGTACGTCAGCTTTTTAATTGATATGTTCGTAATAATATTTTTTTCATACTTACACTTAGTCATAATTTATAACTTTTACCATAGAAATTGCCCTCTTAAACTGGGATGATTTGTTAGAAGTGCGAGAGTAATTGCTATTGGAGTGCTTAAAAGCTTTGCTTTCCAACATATTCAGAAGCCTGATTCAGTCATGAGTTATGACGGATAAAATCTGTTCAAATATTTACCCACGACGGAACGGAGTACGGGTATATGCGTTTAGGGTGAGAGACCGTTTGTACATTAGTTTGTTGATGAAATTTTTTGTATGTTTGTGTGTTAAATTGTTCATACAAAACGAATATCCAATAAAAAAAATGTTTGTTTGTGTGTTTGTTTGTTTGTTTGTGCACATGCAATGTTCCCATTTATTTCCAAAACGGCTGAACCGATTTAGATTCAGTTTTCTGTATAATGTTTGGTATTCATTGGCGATGGTTCGTAGATAGTTGTTACGAACATCGATCACCAGGGGGCGCCATAAAAACATTTATAGTGCCAACGAATGTTCCCATTTATTTCAAAAACAGCTAAACCGATTTCAATATAGTTTTTAATAAAATATTTGTGACTTATTGGCGATGGTTCGTAGATAGTAGTTACGAACATCGCTCACCAGTGGGCGCCATAAATACATTTAGAATGCAAACTTTTGGAATAAAAACGACTGAATCGATTTAGATACATTAATAGATAGTTGTTCCGGAAATCACTCACCAGGGGGCGCGATAATAAACATTAATATTGCAAACAAATGTTTCCAATCATTTCTAAATCGACTGAACCGATTTGGATACAGTTTTCTGTACAATATGAGTGAATTATTGGTAATGGTTCGTAGGTAGGTTGTTACGGTGATTGCAGAGCAGGGGGCGCCACAATAAACGTTTCTTTATTATTTGGTAGCGAGATTTTCTAATGTGTCTGGTAGTGTTTCTAGTAAACTCCTAGTGTGAGAGATTGTTTGATATATTCTAACGAGGCTCACACATTATATTTGGTGACAAGAACATTATATCTGATGATGCAACTTGGGATTGAATGTTACTTAACTATCGTAACTATTAAAATACTTCAAGCTTAGACCCATTTGGTTTCGTTTAACTATTCTAACACATTTGATCTGATGACAAGGGTCAATGATGCCTTCCGACGCTGCATAGAGGAGATAGTGGCTAGTTTAAAAATTAATTTTTATTTTATAATAATATAATAGGTTATAATAATTGAAAAAATATAAAACAAGTGGAAAATTAAAAAATTTTAAACACCCACGACTCTTATGGACTTGAAATTGAAAAAGGATTAAATAATATTATTAAAACTCCCCGACTAAAGGAAAGTAAGGACTAAGAACCTATCAGTATAATTACAAATCCAAGAAAATCCGTCGGAGCTGCCATTGCCATTTCTGTTTCCAATATCAATTAATGCAGTTAGTACCTATAGGTAAGAAGATCGAGAAATTGAATTAGTTACCAAATGAATAAAGTAAACACACACACTGGTAAACAGCAACATCTTGCACCATCAACACCGGCACAGGCAGAACATAGCAGCTCCAGCGGATTTTCTTGGATTTGTAATTATACTGATAGGTTCTTAGTCCTTACTTTCCTTTAGTCGGGGAGTTTTAATAATATTATTTAATCCTTTTTCAATTTCAAGTCCATAAGAGTCGTGGGTGTTTAAAATTTTTTAATTTTCCACTTGTTTACTCCTATATTTATGTATAGCATGTATTTATATCGCTCATAATACACGAAGGTAGTCGCTAACTGACACACTTCAGCTTCACTGTGATCCTGTAGGAATATTGATCTTTCGTTGTCCCATTATAAATGAAACTCATATATGATTTCCGGTTCAAAGATTTGGGCCGGGTAACTAATAAGTCGGTTAATGAGTGACTTTATGTGGGACCGTTCGAACTTTTCCTTTTGTATAGGCAACACTTTTGTACTCGTAATATAGATTACAATTAATGTACCTAACTGATCAATTTGCAGGGTTCTACTACAGTCCGACGAGGCTCTCTTGGCACTTGAATGACTATGACAGGAGGACGCTGTTTTAAAATAAAGGCAGCCACAAAATAAAATCTCCTCAATTTTACTTCAATTTTAGTTTAAAATAGCTAATAATAAGCAAAAACAACATAACATACAATAGTGATATACTGACAGAGCGAACTATCAAACAGTATCACAATCTTGTGATACTGTTAGTTAGTTCAGACTTTGCGGCGTTAGTTCAGGCTTTGGCCACGCGCCAAGATAGCTTTGTCGCACTGTATATAGTTGTTCAATCAGTATATCGGAACAGATCCTTTGTACCTCAGTCATTAGATTTATTTTTTATTTGTATGCAGTTCTGTCAGTTCTGAAATTTCTAAACTAAAGCAACTTGACGCATCTAAAATAGTGCTATCCTTTTCCATAGGGAGCATTTTGAAAGGGACATCACTATTTTTAGACGCGTCAAATTAGTTTAGAGATTTTGTACAACAGAATTGGCATGTTTGATTAGCTTACACAATGCAACTTGGTTATTCCATCTCGTAACCAGTGCTGTCATTGATCCGGAATTAAAATCACAAGGGGCTAATAAAGAAATTAAACAAGCCCATGTAATTGCGACTCAAGAAGGCGTAACGTAAGCCCACATAGTTCCCGCGGGAGATATCCCGTACTCTGAACACCTAGGAACATTTTATGAGCCCAGTATGAGTGTTATTGCTCTTCTTAGTATCACTTTCCACCTTACACAGTTTGCTACAAGATTGAAGTTTTACCCTCATACAATACTTATTTTATCTTACCTTTTAAACACACCTACAAAACGTGTTATAATATATTATAATTCAAGAGTTCTGGATTTCTCTATTCATTCATGAAGTAGAAAATATTGACTGTTTACTCGTAAGTAAGAGAATAGGTATAAGGTATCTACCTAAAATGGGATCAGTAAGTTATAATAACACAATGTACCAAAAAAGTCATTAATCATTGCCATCTGGTGCCCTCACTTGTATTAATGTTTTAATAAATTTCCCTAAATGCTATTTATTAATCAAAATATAAGATTATGTTTGTTATTCAATACGCTCACGGAACAGCTGTTGTTTGAAACATGATTTAAAATACATATACCTACCATAAAATGAATATAATGGCTAAATTTGTTTTCCAATTATACAAAATTTATTTTATTGTACTATCTACCTGGAAGTAATATTCGAGGCAATGAAACTCATTTCCCTGTTAATAATATGAGTTCTGTTTCCTCGAATACACCTACTCGTATTTAATAAACATTAAATGTTGTTACTTCAATTAAAAAAAAAATTAATTGCTGTTATTGAAATTCTATATTGACAAGTTATAGCTTATAACAAAAAATCCTAAAAAATGGAACAAAATAAATATTTGGGGGGGGGCTCCCATACAACAAAGTTAATTTTTTGCTTCTTTTTGCTCGATATTGATAACGGCAACAGGAAGACATTTAAAGATATTTACATAATATTTTGGTTGGATTTATCTTGATGGTATGGAACCCTTATTGCACGAGCCCGACTCGCACTTGAAAATTTTTTTTCTGGTATAAATCCTTTGTAGAGAGCCGGCTACAGGCTAAGACAGCAGATAAAAATTATATCAGGTCTTCCATTTCACATTAATGTGAACGTTAAATTCTTAAATTTTTCTAATTAATTATTATTAATCATTTTTCTAATCAATTTTTGTATCATAATGACCTCTTTTTTACTAGAACGTAATCAAAGCATGGATATTTTAGGAGCTTGTAAAAAAAGCTCGGACAACATTTATGAAGATAGTCTAATAAAAATTCACGTAAAACTCGGCGCCCGAATTTTTTATGACACGTTCATAAAGAATCAGGAGACAACCCCGACAGTTGCAGTACCACATTATTTGATTGTTTTTTAATACCATGTTATCAGTTATGAGTACCTACAATCGTAATACGTATAAGTTACTAGGTTACGTGTAAGGGATTGATCAAGGATTGATGATGATTTATCCCGCGTGAACCTTGGACTTTTAACCGACTTCAAAAAAAGGAGGAGGTTCTCAATTCGTCGGAATCTTTTTTTTTTTTTTTTTTATCTATGTATGTTCACCGATTACTCGAAGACGCGTGGACCGATTTGAAAAATTCTTTTTTTGTTTAAGAGGGTTTTGTTTCCAAATGGTCCCATTTTAATCAGGTCAGGATCTGATGATTTGATCCTGGAGAAATCGAGGGAACTCTTCAAATTTTATATGGACACATGAAACTATTTGAGTATTATTAGAAAGAATAATATTTTCCAAGTTGTTCTATGGTCATCAGGTCAGGATCTGATCATGGGATCTTGGTGAAATCGAGGGAACTCTTCAAATTTTGCAGGTTTACTTAAAGCGAGTTGGGTATTTTTTATAGTTACTGGTGCATATGCTAGCAGATACGGATTTGATGACTAAAGTCATCAAGTCAGGGTCTGATGATGGGATCTTGGTGAAATCGAGGGAACTCTTCAAATTTTGCTAGTATACTTGAAGCGAGTTGGGTATTTTTTATAGTTACTGGTGAATTTGCTAGCAGATACTGATTTGATGACTAAAGTCATCAAGTCAGGGTCTGATGATGGGATCTTGGTCAATTTGAGGTATCTCTTCAGATTTTATGAACACACCTCAAGCGATTTGGATATTTCTACAACGCCTTGTGCATTTTATTGTTTTCCTCTAAAAAGTATAAAATAAAAATGGGTAATGCTTTCCAAAAAACCAACTTCAAATGCCACTACAAAGAGTGAAATAATTTTTATTTAAATTTTAGGTACCTACACCAATTCGAAGTCGGGCGATTGTCTATGACTTCGTCATTTCTTCGCACATCAAGAAAGTAAGAAGGACTATTAGGGATTGTATGAAACATTGCCCGACTTCGAATTGGTGTAGGTACCTAAAATTTAAATAAAAATTATTTCACTCTTTGTAGTGGCATTTGAAGTTGGTTTTTTGGAAAGCATTTCCCATTTTTATTCAAGATAAAAAGTCTGTGTTCCAAAGTTTATTCAGGAGACCATCTCCATTCCACATTTAAATCGATATTGTAGCAGCATGACCACGTTACAAACACACATACACTATAATCAGTGCAAAATCTCGCTACTCTCGGTGCAATACAATGGGCAAGCAGTGAGCGTGGTATACTAACAACTCTTCGATATGGTGTAATGTTTTGGGGTAATTCGGTAGAGAGAGAAAAAGTTTTTAAGGCTCAAAAAAGATGCATCAGAGCTATACGATACCTTCAGTGGACAGATACTTGCAAGCCCCATTTTAAATAACTAAATATTCTTACTTTTCCTTCTCTCTACATATATGAAACTGCCGTGTTTGTACATAGTAACCTATCTTTATTTAATAATTTAAATAATAAGAGGTATCCACTGAGATTGCAAGTCAGACCATCCAAAACTGCAAAGATGCAGAAAAGCGTGATTTGTCTGTCATTATAATTTATAATCATTTGCCAAATAATATAAAGGAGATTAAAAATATACTTAATGAGTTTCAAAAAATCCCTTAAGACATTTCTTATTTATAAAATATATTACTCCTTAAATGAATATTTTAATGACAAAATTAAAAACTAATATTTACTTTGACATGCTATGGGTAATGATTATATTATAAGTATTGACATTTATTTTATAATTATTCGGGACATAATTCAGTGATAATGATTATTAGTATTAATATTCGATTATTTCTATGACGAAAAGGCGTCATTGGAAATTTTGATATGACCAATAAAATGTCATTGCATGAGGATTATTCTATGTTGATTGTCTGGTTTGTTAGTAATTTTTATAGTGCATGCCAAAAAAAAATTAAATTGTAACATTTGCATACCCGTATGTGGGTAAAAAACATTCGGTTTCCAATTGTGTACTCTTCCACCTATTTTGACCATGTTTTTGAGCAAATAAAGAATTACTTACTTACTTACTTACTTACTTACTACTCCATCGCAACTATTTGGTATAAAACTTTTTATAAAGAGTCTTTATAAAAAGTTTTATACCTTTCCAACCATAGACATATCTAAATCGAAATGTCTACCAATATTCAGTCTTGAAATTAAAAAATACAATAAATGTTAAATGTTAACGTCTTGTAACATTTAACCCAAGCAATTAAAAATATTAGGTATGTTAAACGAGGATAGCAAAGCAAACAAGCATTGACGAGATATCTTGATTCACTACCTCATACCTACGTTATAGCATAATATAGTATAGAAAACTCCGTTTGTGACTAATGCCTCCATCGATCTAGAATACATTATAAGTCTCAAGAGACCATTTACCTGCTACAAACATGTAGAGCACATAAGAACGTAGCTACGTATAATATATCGAATAACATGTCACCTGTCGGCTTGAGTTTGGATTTGAGCCAAGTTACAGATAATTTCAACTTGCTGACAGCAACTTTACTGCTATTCCATGTTGTAGCAAGTGAATAGAAAGTTTAGGCGCTTGCTGTCGCCAAATACTGGTATCTATACTCTGTGTTATTACTTTCTTTAAACACTAAGATGTAATAATAATGAGATCCAAGACGTTCGCCTAATATTAAGTGTCAGCATCACGTCTCAGGACTTGCTATTGGACAAAATTTATTGCTATTTTAGAGACGCACCGCAATGCGTTTGTTACACTAAGACATATTAATATGTTGTTGCCTCATTATAATCAGTAATTTTCAGACGAAAAATAGAAAAGAAAGAAAGAAAGAAAAAAGTTTATTCGGAATCACAAAACAGTTATTTACGTCCGACTGACAGAATACATATATATCAGGCATATCAGGTATGAATTGTGTAATTCCAATATGGTTTTTACTCAGCGTTAACTAAAAGTTAGCTAACCTTAGCTCAGTTTATTCTTTCAAACCTGTCATGAAACTGAATTTTTTTTTTCTTTGTAATTACTAAATATATCAACCGCCGTTATCAGTTCGATATAGAAGTGATATGTTTTACCGAAATTAATAAGAAATTCGGTGTAGTAAATAGCACGAACGCGGTGTTACTGGGCTCTTGATTTGATCCCTCTCTTGAGAGGTGAGATTACTTGGTTCAGTCTTCACACTAACGAAAATACCTTCCTCTTTAGGTACTCTTAAGAGATCAATTAACACAATAGGTGAAAGAAATTAATGCCTTCTCTTTAGTTGGAGGCCATAGATTTATAGATCGTCGCTTGCGCTCCGACTAGATAGAGCCCTACCAAACAACGATAGTTTCATGATTGCGGCCAACTTTTTTTTGTTGTGTTAGTATGTCAATTTGAAATTTGTATGGTGTGCGGATGCTAGTGTGCGTGAAAAATTGTGTAGCATCGGCTCGGATTTGCTAATTTAGGCGAAGTATTTTTTTGGACCTCTATATTGGTGGTATACTAGGAAGCTCAGGCGCTGCTACATCCAGCTAGTCAAACCTGTCTGACAAGATGTCTTAGTAAAAGTTTTGATTTTAACGTTGACTAAAAATGTTAGTCATTTAAAGGTTTAGATAATTAAAATATATGTCTGGTCACACCAAAAAGGGCTCCTCAAACCACGGATAAACCAGTCAATCCACGGAGAGGCTAAATATTGATATTCGCCTACAACAGAATTAATAATTTATTTGTTTTCTTTAGATTCTTTTCTTTATTTGTTTGTTTTATGTAGGGTAATTTATTTCTTGCCATACAAACTCGTATTGAGAAGCTATTTGTGAGGGGAAACATATATTTATATACGTTATTGTACAGAAAATATGCCTCTGATCAAAAGCCTTTATATTACTTGGCAGCATAACGATTGTGAGTAGGTGGTCGTATATAGAAGGTAATGAAAACAGGGTTACAATAGACGATATTCTTCTTATGATTAATATTATCTAAAAATATTATGTATCGCCCTAATGGTACAGAAATCTTAATGTATGTATAATAAATAATTAATTAGAATATAAAAACTTAATGAGTTTTTTGTGTGAAGCGGGGATAAAATTGCTGATGATTCTAGACTGAAAAAATCTGCCGGTTTTATCAATAAATAATTAAGCTATACACTGAGTTCTCTCTTCAAGAGGTTGGGTATTATTTTCAAAGAAAAAACAGTTCCCGCGGGAACAAACAATGCCGGGGGCTCGTCATCAATAAGCTTCATTTATTTTTAATAATGACATCATAGAAGAAAAACAGTTTAGATAACCATTAAATGCTTGGACTAATATAATTTCAGAATAAGCACTATAATGACATTAGTTTATTCGAAAAATGATGCTGGTAAAGCTCTTAATGAACACGAATCTGCGAATCCAGTTGGTTTAATACACTTCTCAAAGAAAGTCATCTCCACAGCATTACACTTAAAACTTTAACTCGGTGAGACGGTATCTTCAAAAACAGCGAGAATTTCGTGAAGTGTGCGAATAATTGTTATTGGAGTGCTTAAAAGCTTTACTTTCAAGCCCATTTCAGCATACCCAACAGCTCAAATCGGTAACGGTTTCAAGTATGTAATTTATCGTACATAATAATTGTAGACATTACCGTGATTGCAAAACTTTTAAAATTCTATTAATCTACGATTAGCATGTCCAAGATAGTGAGGTACGGAGAGCATCAGAAAGCTTAATCTCATTTTTTTTCATCGGATTTAGACCACTAAGGGACGTGACTATTAATGATAATAGTTAATTAACCAGGGCCAACGGTTAGTTAAATATTGCTGTCTACCAACATGGAAATTTTGAAGTAAAAACTTATGATGTAAATAAAATGTACCTAATGGATAAATACCCAAGAAGCTTGATTTTTGCTGTTTTACTTAAATATATAGCTCGAGGCGGACTGGAGTTATTTATGGCTCTGTAAAGACTATGACTGAAGCACTTATCAAAAAAACTTGGGAAAAGTAAAATTTATTTTGTTTTATTAAGAATGCACTGACCTACGTTATCTCCATACATTCAAAATACCAAATCATTTATAATTCGTGCTTATTTCGATCATGTTGTGGTGTTATTCGGATTCATATAGTAATAATCTATGCTCCTGGCCATATTTGGTTCGAAAATACTTCTTTAAAACGAAATAATAATCAATTTTGATCAAAAATTTTATAACTTTGGTCGAGTTCCGTAATACCAAAAATTATGAATGAAAACTTGTAACTTACTATATTAACTGGTGTTTTTCTTTATCTGGACAATAAAAACTGTGCTCCTGAACTAATGCGACGTGAGATAGTGTTGTTTTTATTACAAATCAAATAAGCAGAAAACATGTCCTCTTTGACATAAAATAAGTAAAACTAAATTCGTTTACAATTTCGTTTAACAAAAGTATTTGGGAACCAGATATGGCCAGGAGCATTGATTATTACTATATGAACCCGAATAACACCACAACATGATCGAAATTTGCACGAATTACAAATTATTTTGGTGTTACGTTTGTATGGGAGACATCGTAGTTCACAGGACTCTTAAGGACAAAAATTGGTTTTTAATCCTCATAATGTATTTCTCATCCCATTTTTTTTAATCAGCATAAATAAACGTTTTAAATGTCGATGTTACATGTTTGGATACGTTTTCCTTCATGACCTTCCTCTCCATTTTATTACCGCACCGCAAGACACTGTCGTCGACGTATCACCAGTGCGTACAAAGCGGTTCGCTTTGTCTTTTCTTATACGCATGGCTATTGTTTGGGATGCTTTCCTGAAATCTGTGTTTCCAGGATCATAAAACTCTGGTACCTATAAGAAAAGAGTAAATAGGCATCTACCAGGTAAGCGCACTGGATCTTCGACTTTATCTTCGCTTTCCATCAGATGAGATTGTGGTCAAGCGTACCTATCTTGTATAGAAAAACTTTAGACAAGTAATTTATAGCACAACTAACTGCTAAACCTATTAGCCATTTGAGGTGGAGATTTTCAATTAAAATTAGACAGTGGATTATGAAATTCTGAATTACGATTAAAAATAACATCGTATCTGAAGTATATATTTATTTTGCATTTATTTGTATGCTTGATAGCTATTCACGTAATGCGTCGGCGGCATTTCGTGAAGTGAAATGTTTAATGCCGCCATACAAATGTGACAAATATCATATTGACCTATTACAAGAGCCTGTATATTAGACCTATGTGAAATGAAGATATTTTGAATTTTGAGTTTTGAATTTTTAATTAAAAACGTCGCAACATTCGCATATTTACGCAGACTACATGTGAAACTCCCTCGCTCTGTCTACTAAGTACGTCACGTCTAGGTGAAGTCTGTGATGAAGTGGAGTGAATCAACACACTCAGTGTCTCAAAACAATACGCGAATCGTCTAACTGTTCTAAGGTTTGCAATCCATACTGTGCACTCCATTCATACGCTTAGGACACAATCGAAGCTTAAGTGCTTTTCACTCGATGCATAGAACAGCGAGTGTGGTTGAAACGTTTCTGTTTGTACACAGTGTACACAAAGCTGTATGTTAGGCGAACGTGTGCTTGATATATGGTAAGTTCAAGTACTTTTCCGTCAGCCTACCTGAATTATATTTTTTAGTTACACATGGTTGTAAATGTAAAAAATGAATAATAGTTCCGTGACTGTGGTACTTTCTTAAGGAAAATTTATTTTTGGTATAGAAAGTAGCATATAATATTATATTCATTCTGGAAGCATGTATAGTCATTCAAGTAAAAGAATTTTTAAAATCAGTCCAGTAGATCAAATATAAGCAGTTAGAGCTGCTCGTTTTAGTGAAATTAATATTAATTAGGTTACTTTTGTAAAAGATATTGGTACAGTCGAGACAAAAACTTGCCATCTAGGTACACTCTCTGCCAAAGACTGCTTTAGATTAGTTTAATGCACGTCGCTTAAACTTGGCTATGAGCCGACTGCCGAGTGCATTGGTGAAATTAGGAAATTACAATTAAAATTACAAGAGTCGAGAAGAAAGTTGATCCTCGTATAGTTTGACGTATAAAGTCTTTTTTTTGTTTCAATAGCGTGGAAAGTCTTTAAATTTCTTGCAAAATCGGGGGATATTGTTTGGTATTTCAGCTATACATAAATATAATATGTTTTATCTGTATCCAGAAATTTATTAATTTACACGAAAGTGAAAGATTTTTTATTTGACTTAGCTTGTATTTTTGAGTTTGAGAAGAAAGAAAGAAAAATAATTTTATTCATGCCACACATAAACAAAATGTACACACTTATGTACTAAAACGATGACTGTTTCTATTTTTGATGATGCCACCACCTGGGCAACAAATACCAGATGTGTTGCTTAGTTTGTTACAATAAAACTTATTGCTAACTTAGTACCAATTCCTTTACAATTCCAGCCCACGCAGAAATGACGCGGAGAATACAGACCAAATTTTTGTTCGGACAAGTCAGACAAAAAATCAACCCAGAAAATATAATTGTTGAAAATTAATCTTCATTAAATTGAATATAGTTATTTCAATATTAGGCCCGCTTCCGTGGTGTGTCTAACTAGTTAAGGTCTATCATTAAACAGACTTGATAATTCCAACCTTGTTTTATAGGCTTAAAATACCTACCTAACCTCCATCATGGGAAACGAAGCAGTTGTTTGGGGCTTGCTCCCACTAAAACACTTGATCCAGCCAGGTTACGACCAGCCTCCCAGCAGCGGGTCCTATCATCTTCGGAGACCAGACCACTGCTAAAAGTAACTAAAAGGCGAGCCCTTATAATGGCGCGCCATCCCTTGACCTATCTATGTTTTGGGCGACAGACGGCCCCTACCAAGTACCAACCAATTGAACCTGGGCTAGCATGTAAACTCAGAGTTAACACGCTAACCCAGGTTAACGAGTCTGAACCTTAAGATACTTGTTATAATTTTCCGCTACGATATTTTAGTATTTTTATTTAACCTTGTAAAACCAAGTTCATGAAAACGAGCTGATAAAGGGAAATTAATCAGGGCCTTGTAATAGTGTCTCGAGGAGGCATTACGTAAGACCACAGTGGCATCCCTCAGGGATGTACTGCGCCCCTAACAGCTATAACGGTTTTATGAGCTCTCCGAGTTACCTTATGAGCATTAAGCGCCCTGTTGACGACACTTGTCTTACGTTTACGTAATAAACTCTTGCGTGAACGTAAATTGTAATATTTTACACGTCATTCGCCAGACTTACTCAGAATTTAACAAAAAGCCAGTTTATGTCGTACAAGCGGACGTCCACGGTTTTTCACAAATTCCGTGGTACAATGAATTATTCCGGGATAATAGTAGTTTAACTTCTATTCCAGGGTTATAATTATCTATCTCTATCCCAAATTTTAGCCAAATCGGTTCAGTAGTTACGGCGTGAAGGAGTAACAAACATACACATACACACAAATGTTCACCCTTATGATATTAGTGTGATATGTGATGCATAATGTGAGTTTTGAAAGCTTAAAAAAATCAAATCGTGTATGAAGTTCTAAAGTAGAATTAAATAATGACGTAGGAGTAGTTATTTTTAAAAGAGGGTGTAGTCACATTTTAACATATCGCCAAGTACACGCTTGGATGAACTAAGTGGCTACGTGGCAAAATGCATTTTAGAGCAAGTTTCCTTGAAAGTTCCAGTAAAATGTTAAACTAGGTATTTTTACTTCTTTTCGATACAAATATTGTTTTTGAAGTGCTAGCACAGGCATTTGGAATTTTCTGTTTGTTTTGTAATTTTCTTAAGTAATAACTCTTAAATTAAGAGTTTGAACTCTTAAAATAGCAGTCAGGATTCACGTAAAATGTACAATCACGAATGAAGTAAATTATTTGGACTCATTTATTTACACGGTACTAGCCGACCCGGCAAACGTAGTTTTGCCATATATATTATTATTTCCCATTTGGGAGTAGGAAAAATAATTAAAGTCCTATTCTCAGACCTATCGAATATACACAATAAAAAACAAAAAAACGTTCTAGCCGTTTCGGAGGACTGTCGATACACGTTGACTTGAAAGTTTTATTTATAAAGTATAACAGTTACAATGTGAAAATTCTGAAGCTATACCATTGGAGATTACCTAAAGCGTACTGCTACAACGCTCTCAACAACGCAATGTCCTGTAATGACAGCTTCATGATGAAGGTAGGGTTCCAACCCATTCATATTCACACTTTGTGTGTGGTACAAAGGCTCGTTTTTATAAAATAATACTTATCTTAATTTCACCATATTTTACCTGTCAGTTTTCCATATAACGAAATCATAAAGCATTTTTAGGGACTAATAAAAACGTGGGCGATATTACAAAGACAATGTCATAAAGTTAGTATTATAAAATCTCGGCGCCGAAAATTTTTACGATTCGGCGCTCATAAAAATTGAAAGAGAAACGTGGAACGATTGGATATTATGTGCATTCGAAGCAAATACAATGGCTTAGAATTCAAAAAGTCATTGAGGTCATGTCATGTTATAAAATCAGTTTTACCACGGATATGTATCAAGCCATTTTTGTAATCTAAAATAAAAATTATAACTGTTCCAGGGCGTAGTCGAGCTCGTTCAATCAAATCAATATCTGGGTGACCGAGGTTCGCTCGGTAGTTTAACTACTGGCCAATAGATGGCAGCAGGAGCCATATTAATATCAGATTTATCGCCCCCAAAACCCCCTGTACACTAAATTTCATGAAAATCGTTCGTGCCGTTTCCGAGATACAGATTATATAGAAATATATATATATATATATATATATACAAGAAATTGCTCGTTTAAAGGTATTAGGATATGTTTTAATTTTTCGATCAAAGGAGAGTACAAGCGGAGTTTAGATTTTCGGGCTGTAAAATAATTTCGTAAATGACCGTATCTTTTGAGACTGGCTTCAATCTAGATGTTTGTCAATAAACCTAAGTTTCTCTGTAAAAGTGACTTTGGTACAGATACACACCAGAATAATCCTTTAAGGCATTTTTCTCATTTTAAGTACGAAGCTAAAAAAATTGTAACAAAAATTGAAATACGTAAGACACTATAAGAAAAGTTAAGATTGTTTCGACTTCGGTTTTTGATCACGCTTTCAAAATATATCGCATTTTAATGTTTGGGTCACGTAAAGCGAAAGACCCACTGCGCAGTAAAAAAAATTTTTCTGAAATGCCTTTTTCACAAAAAATTGTTGGGTGCCATTTGACCCTTACAGATATTGTTGTTTTCAAATGTTATAACAGAAAATAATATTTTTAGTTGCAAAATACTCGACGGCAGGACTTCATTATTGCAAGTGATAAAATGGATTCTGCAAAGACGAACGAATTGGTGCTTGATTTTATGGGCGCTTGTCGCAGAAAATTGGCCCAGCCACTGTCGAACTATTTATCACCTGGAATGGAATGTTAGGGGTACCCAGTGTAGGTGCAGGTGATCCATTACATGGGGCTTGGAAAAAATATTTTTTTGACTGAATTGACTGAGGCAAAACTCATTATCTATGACGGGTACGCGTAGAAAATATCTACAAGAGCAATAATAATGTAATTTCATTTTAACTTACTTTTGATTGAACTACTGAGACGTCTATTTATTGTGAAGCTAAATAAATAGAAAAAGTGGAAATGAAAAAAAAATTGGTGAATAAAATGAAGTGTAAAACTTTTGTAACACTTTTGAAAGTTTACAACACACGCTGGTAATCACTTTTTGGGTGGTTTTGATTGAAACAAAAAATTGAAATTTTATACAAGTTCGTGACAACAGTGTACCTTTGTGTAGTACTTATAATGCTTACCTATATCATTATATGTTATCGTTAAAATTGTATAATAATATGTGAATACTTCAAACGAAGCTAAAAGTTAGAGTTAATATGAATTGCATAAGTAGTTATATACCTACGTCTAAACTAAATTAAATCTTTCAGAGATCCTATAAATGAATACGTATAAAAATCGTTATTCTCAGCGGGATAAGCTATCGGCTGGATGCTCTACCAATCGAGCCACGAATAGTTTAGTATTTATTTTGGTTCGCCAGTTTCCTCAAGTTATAGGGATTCTGAAAGGTCAAACTAACGGTAGAAGAGGTTTAACATAAATATTCAAAACGCGTAGGATACAAATTATTGCTGCTCCAAGTTCAACAAGTTCGAGGAACGACCCTTGGTACTGCTGTTTAATCTCTTTTCTTCGTGAATTAAATGTAAACAATGTCCGCGTGGACTCACCAACAAACTTTGATAGAAATCTATTTACAACTTCGAACCGCCTTGTTTGCAAAATAAAGCTGTGCCAAATTGAGCTAGGGAAAGTTAAATGAATTATAAATATTGTCAATTTTGTCGATAATTTGACAAATATCTAGGTGACCGAGCTTTGCTCGGTAGTTTATCTACCCACCAATAGATGGCAGCAGGGGTCATATTTTTTTTTTGGTAAAGTCGACATTTTCTAAAAATAAATCCTAGCTAGATCGATTTATCCCTCCCAAAACCCCATGCATACTAAATTTTATGAAAATCGTTCGAGCCGTTTCCGAGATTCGGATTACATAGAAATATATATACATATATACAAGAATTGCTCGTTTAAAGGTATAAGATTCGAACCTTTCTAAGAAAAGCGCTGTATTTTCCCAGGGGTATTTGTGAATGTGTAAGGGTTTATACAAAATATCACATAAAATATCTATTTAAATAATAGTTAAAAAAAAAGCGAAAGCAATTAAGCGTTTTAAAGCTAAATTCCAGAAAAAGAGAACAGGCGAGCAGCAAATCGACTCATATCGATTTTTTCTTATCATCCGATTTATATCTTTGTTATCATCTTATACCTGTCCTATTTAGCGTATTATATATTCAAGATATTGTTTATAATGCGCTGTGTGGTTCTCTTTTATAATTGCTGTGCTAGTAAAAAGTAAATAAGTCAAATGTTTAGGTTTAATTATTATTTATTAGATCTCAAGTTATTGGTTTGCACATAAATTTCACGTTCTTATAAATAAATCTTAGGATTGTCCTCAGAACTTGGCACACATTTAGATCTCAAGTCATTTTTCGGTGAAGTCGACAGTATACGATACTAAATTTGGCTCCCATTTTTACACGACTGCCCAAAAAAGGAGTGTAATGTTTTTAAGGTTCAAGTATGTATGTATGTATATATGTATGTATGTATATATGTTTGTATGTATGTGTATATGTGAGTTTCTTTATTCCACCATAAAATGAACGGCTAAACAGATTTGGACATATGGGGTATGAAATCTCCCATATGGGGTATGGTACGTTAGATTGATATAAGGATATCAAAATCCGGGTAACATAGGCTATATTTTTTTGCATAAAAATCGTTTTACCACACATACACAATTTAAAAATTAAGATACACGACTGCTCTAAGTCGTGTATTTTAATTTTTAAATTATTTACTTGTTTGTTATTTATGTCCGTGATGGCATTACTTATTTTTATATCACTTTTTCATATGTTAAAAAATAAATTATAATATAGAAGAGACGTATTAGGTACTTGTACAAGTAGTTACGTACGGTAGCAAGAACCCGCCTATAAAATTTTACGAAGTCACCGCATGAGCGTTATGGCTCTCGGTGTCGCTTGCTTCTCCAAGATACCATGTAACGTGAATAAAGTTCCCCGCGGTCCCTAATAATATAAAGTATTATGAATAGAGCTGGTATTATAATAATGTTTGAAACTGAAACTTTAGTCTGCCTGCAGTAACGAATGAAAATAACAAAGTCTCATCGTTATTATATCTCATAACGATACAACTTTACAAGTGCGTTTTACTTTATATTTTGCTAGTACCTACTACGTAGTACACTTGAGTAATAATGGAACTATAACTGATTAGCTGATTGTAAATATAACCTTGGTTGCATTAAAAAAATTACGTTTTGGACGCAATTCTTGAAGTGAAAACTTCTTTATTGAGATTCGTCATTTTTGAGATTAGCGCTTACTGACCTCACGCGTACAATTTTAGGCTCCGCCCTGAAGCCGCATTTTTAATTTGTCAAAACCGTAAAATGGCTCTAATGTATGCGACCGACAGCGGTATGTGCTGCCAGCGGTACCGAAATGTATGCAGGCGCGCGACGCCATATCTGAGAAATTTTTGGCTTCAACATACGTCACATCTTTCCCGCCCTCTTAGCGCAGCGTATTTCGTCATTGGCGAATTGGCGAACGAATACTATATTTTAATCATATGCAGAATATGTAATATATATACACCCGTATTTGAGAATTAAAGCCGGTGTATGTTTAGCAGTATATAGATACAGATAGGCTTCAGCTGGCAGCCCCACGAAGCGTCGCATCGAGTTGCCTTGGGGTAATCGTCGCGAGCAGAGTTAACGAACTCTGAATGTAAATCGAATGTAATTCTGTATATTTAACACATGTGTAGTGGTTTGTGAGCGAATAATGTGTTATAGATAATTGTATTTGCGACATCGTATTAGGTTAGAATTATTTGAAATACAATGAAATATTGTTAAGAAATGTTAAATTTGTTTTACTACCTGTTACAATACTTCTTGAATCCATGTTCTGTAAAATTGACACTTGCATGCTTGCAACTGAAAGTCACTGTTGTTTAACTGGTTATACCTTGCTGCTTTATGAAGTGAAACATAAATAATATAATAATATGGAAAACCTTCAACTGACAAAAATATCAAATGAGCTCGTTGAAGATTACTGATAATCAGCGACAGACTAAGTAACCAGAAAATTAATTAATACGTGGGTACGGTTTCCGGTAAAAGCCTTATCTAGGCATATAAATCTGCGCATCGCTCATTCTATAATTACACTAGTTGACCCGGCAAACCTTGTTTTGTCATTAGGGATATAAAAAAATATTACGACCTACTCTCAGACTTGACGAACCTACACAAAAAATTTAATAACATTCGGTGGAGCCGTTTTGGATGGGGCTTGGTAACGATCACGAAACACGAGAATTTTATATATAAGAGAAGATGAAACGAAATTTGAAAGTTCATGATAATGACAGTTGTTGTGATGTTAAGTCACTTGATCAATTTGTCTTTCGAATATGTCAGTTGAATTCTTTTTTCAGTGAGTTAGTTCTTTAATTTCGATTTCTATAGCGATAGCGATATCGATTTTAAATTCAATTTTGTTTTTTGTTTCAAGTACTAGTGATGATATGGAATTAACTCCACGCGATATTTTATCTAAAATAAAAACTGCACAAGATGGAATTTTGCCCCCGAGAAAACTTCACTTGTTTGTTTTTCACTAATTTCCACAACTGTATTAAAAAACGTCGTGTCATACACGGGTGTGTAGGTTATTGCAAACTCGTGACGTTAAAAACCCTCGCCTTCGGCTCGGGCTGGTTAATGAAAGCTCGTTTGCAAAAACCTACTTTCCACCCTTGTATCACAATGTACCATTTTTAAACGTTGAACAAAATGTTGTGACATCCTCTAGAATAATTTCCAACCTTCACGCTTTTTCTTTACATTTTTATGCCTTTGTGACGTAGTATAAAAACTGCCTTGTATACTAAGTTTCTGTAAAAAAGCCCATTCGAGTTTAAAAATTTAACGAGCGCTGGATAAAAGAACAAAGCGCATAGAGTTTAGTACTGCACCTGTCTAGCTGCGCCGAATGCCTCGTCATTAAATCCAGTCGTACTTTATACTAACTGACGTTGTTTGAGCCGCACTGAACCTGCCAAAGGATGGACATAATAGCACCTACGAGCGATACCGTATTTAATTACTGAGTGAATTTTCACGCGACACTAATACTTGATAGAATTAGAAAATTTTAAATAATAAGTTACGTACACATTTTTGAAATACAATAAATTTGTATTTCACCATTTTAAGGGTTCCGTACCAAAAGGGTAAGAAACGGGACCTTATTACTGAGACTTCGCTATCCGTCCGTCCGTCTGTCACCAGGCCGTATCTGTTGAACCATGATAGCTACTAACTTGAATTGTTTATAGATGTACATACAACAACAAACGTGATTTTTTTGCATAATTTTGCTCGAGATTAATAACGGTAAAAGGTAGAAGCTTCAAATGTTCACTTCTGTTAACATTCGAAGCGTCTATCTTTAATTTATATTCGCTTTAAAAATAAATAGTTAAATTAAAATAAAATAAAAATATTTACATACAATCAACGTGATTTTTGCTTGATTTTCAATTTGGTGGGCATGGGTGTTTAGTTTACTTAAATACTATTGAGAGTTGGTCTTGATGGTACGGAACCCTTAGTGCGCGAGCCCGATACGCACTTGATCAATTTTCACTTACTAAGGAAAACTTTACGAACATACACGTAATTCTGAGTTATCTTCCTTTAATAACTATTTGCAACTTACTGTTCTTTGCCTTGATTTGCTAATAAATAAAACGTGAAAGACAAGAAACAAGGAGGAAAATACAGAAGATGGATTGTCATCCCATATCTTAGATTTCTGTTAGGTAGGCACTCTACGTGGTTTTGTAGTGGTGTTAATCAGTCACCATCTTCTAACATTTTTGTGTTTATTAAACAGCAGTATGATACAGTGCTTTAACAAAACATGAACAAAACCGTGAACAAAGTCATGCATATAAAGATGAATGATCGTAATCAATTAAATCCTTGTAAATTGGCAAAATTATTACGACTATTTGGCTCACGTTCTAAATAGGCACCCACAAAAATTAAATTACAATTTACATCAAAACTGAAAATCATACATCAAAATATTATATCGTTTCGTTTCATGAATGCATAATGTCGATACTTATCGTATAAACAAAAATGGATTTTATTAATCGCCCATTTACGCTCGAATGGTTTGAAATGAACATCAAACATTGCAAATTTTATCAGTTTTGATAGACATATGTACTCGAACGAGTATATGAATCAAAATCTCGCAGTAAATAGCGTTTTACAAACGGAGCTAAAATTGTTAAGAGCATTTTTCTCGGGGGAAAAAAGTATACCTACTATGATCAGCAAGATGAATAACCCTTGCGAAAACCTAGTAAAACATTCTTAGCAATACAGATACAGTTTTTCGTAAATCTGTATTTTTGATACTATTAATACCACAATACCTACGTCATTATTTGTATAGAGAATTATTTGTATTAGGGAGTCAATTTGCAAAACTGATAATAAAATTAAACTACATCACTTCATACCTAAACGATTTAAGAATTCACGTAATCACGCAGATAAAACACTGCCAATTCCACGAAACAGCAAAACCCAGAATTTGATGAGCTATGTTTTAGATCAGCAAAATAACACTCAATTTGTTGATCTAAAGCTCATCAAATTTTCATGAGTTTTCTTTTCGTGAAGGGACAATGTAAATAAATTAAGTAGTCAACAAATAATTACCAATAGGTAAAGTCATATGACGACGACGAGTTTTTGCAATACCTTTAGGATTAAATTTCTTGGATTTCCAACGATAGAGTGAAATGGTTTGCATGGGTATACAAAATCCGGACATACGCAAATAGTAGCAGGACGTCAGCCTCAGAGGTATCTAGGCCACCGGAAATAATAACATCCGTTCAGTAATAAGAATTGTCCGATAGCAACGACAGCGAATCTCGTAGCGATTTGGGATACTTTTGTGAGGAATTTTGAAGATGTGCTTACCTATAAAATAATTTTAGACTTTTACATTTAATTCCTACCTATCCTATACTTGAATGATACCATAATACTTACTTATTTTAAAGCTGTGCTTACCTATAAAATAATTTTAGACTTTTACATTTAAACCTTACCTATCCTATACTTGAACGATGCCATAAGACTTATTAATTTTGAAGATGTGCTTACCTATAAAATAATTTTAGACTTTTACATTTATTTCCTACCTATCCTATACTTGAATGATACCATAAGACTTATGGCTACACCTAAGTAATTTAACTAATGAACTAGCTTATCAGTCTCAACCAGAAAATCAGTAGATTTTTTAAACTTCCTAAAAGAAGATTTTACATAATTTAATTTACTAGTATCCATTCTTAAACTCGAGCCAAATCTTCTTCGACACTTTTGGCGGAAATAAGTAACGAGCATACACATAAAAAATCTCAAAGTCACAGCATTCTACAGATCCAATAGTTGCGCTGGGCGTACGTTGATCACTCAGTGACTAACGTCTCATTTTGCAATTATTATTATTGATCTCATTAATCCTAAGAACTCGAAATATTTTGAACTTCTTTATTGCACGAGTTGAGTACATAGCGTAACTGAGGTAAGTTAAAGGGAAAGCATAAAGTAGAAACGAATACGTAGTAATATCAATTTCTTTTGTAGATAAAAGTTCGTTTGCTGTGGTTATTTACTCGCATCCCCAAACGGAATGTTTCAATTACGGAGCCGGTTCGTCGGACCTCATTACTTCTTGCTGAACCGAGTAAAGCTTGTTGCGGCGCTTTTGTGTTTCTTCCTTTAAGTTTTTAGTCTCAATCGCTCCATGGTCAGTGGAATGAAATCAGAGGAATAAAAGGTTCGCAACTACTGAACTGATTTGGCTGAAATTCAGGATGGCGAAAGATGGGAAAACACATAGGCACTTTTGTTCCAAAAAAATAAGATTAGAGAAAAGTTATTTTTCACATAGGCTTTTTTTTAGGTATAAGTTAAAACTTTTAATAAGTTGTTTCATCTTTATAATAGTAGTAGCTTCTAGTAGCATAAATATTTCACTGCATAAAGGTGCTTAAAGGTCCTTTATTTCCCCAGGGTTCTATTAAAAACTGAATTTCCTAGTTAAAAACGAAAAACCTGTTAATTAATTAAAACAATCGTACAAAATATCTACTCGTAAAAATATATGTTTGAAAATTGGCAACCGATTTGGTGATTTTTCTTATGAAATTTTCAAAAAACAACGCTCAGGAACAACTCGTTCACCTACCAACAATTTTTGCTCACTTCGCAAAACTGATCTGGTTATTTGTTCAAAGAATGGTACCTACTTGGTTACTGCAATTTATAGACTGGGAAATAAAACAACTTTGTTGCAATCTGAAATTGAGAAACGTTGGTATACTGCCATCGGAGTTTCAAGTCTAGTTAAAGTGGAATACTTGTTGAAGGAAACAAACTATTTGCCAAACAATGTTTTCTTTATGCAGACTGATATCACAAAGAGCTTTCTATCCGAGCGTTGCAAAGGATGCGAGTTTTAAATGCCATCACACTTTGTGAGTATTTTCATATTATAATAATTATTTATTAATTCATAAGACGTAAAGAGAAAAGATCGTACTCATTTCGTTCTTAATAGAATTCAGAATTAGACTTAACTTGGACTTAAGAGAGTAGGAAAAGGACGAGAATGAGTACGAAGAACAAAAGTTATCGATCAAGTATGAATATATAATATTAATGGACACTGATTTGATTTTTGTCCTTCTCAATACGTATTCGTAGGAACGAATACATTAGTGGGTGCTTATTACCTAAGTAATACGTAGCAACAGAATTTGTATGCATATTCATATTATCTTTCTAGTGTTGAAATACACGTAGGTTACATTCAGTCGCCAAAATTGCAGCGTGTAAATTTTCAGTTTTACGAGTATATAACGGATAATTCAGGCACCGAACTTTCGGTGTCGGAAGGACACCCCTACGTATCTTCAGAAAAATTGTAAATGAAGATTTTGACTTTTTTAAGTTTCGAGATTTTAAGGTAGGTAAATAGATCTATGTGAAAAATAAAGATTTTCATCTTCTTTTTTGTTTCTTCATATTGGAACATCAAAATCGTTCGCAAATGTTATGCGTCATGTCATAATATAATTAATTCTGTATGTAAACATATTTGGACATTGATCAATGGCATTAATTCTGTGCCATAATCGTCAAAATTGTTTCAATAAATACGCCATACGTTACGAACTTTTACGTGCGACATTAATTACAGTTTACATGGAATGTCAAATCCTGTTTTAATATGATTTGTTGTTTTATGCAGGAATTAAATTAAAAGCATTACTTTATTGTAGACATGAATCGTTAAGTTTCAATTAAATATTCACCATTTTCGGAAGCACCCACCTAGGTAGATACTACAGACATTAAGTATGTAAGTAGGTACCTAATGCTAATTTTCACCAACACTTTAAGAAATACCTAAGCCGATAGGTGACAGTTTTCACTTACAACAACTGTCACCTAAGGGCTTAGGTGTCAGTATTTTTGACGGAAATTGTGTATACTAAATACCAATCCCTCAATGCACTTAGCACCATTGTATATAGGTTCTTTGCCAGCTAATAACGAATTCAAGTCTTTAAATTATTTTCAGTGGAGACTTCGATGATTTTCATTTACTTGAGCAAATAAAAATGTCATTTTCCAACCAAATCCTAGATGAGTGAAACAATCAGTAGAGCAGAAAAAATAAAAGCATTGTCGCCTCGAGGCGTTCAGGTTTTTGCGGAGAGCCGTAAAACTTTATAAGGCGCATTAAGGTCGTGGTTGAATCCTGTTTATGTAATCGTCCGCTCGGACCTTTAGGAGCAAGTTACTTAAGTAGGTACCACGAAGAACCTTCAATTAAGATTTAGTAAGGACGTGAGCATGTCACATGTAGCATGCAGAATGGGAAACTGTTTCTATATACAAGATTTATTTTCAAGTAGTCCGATAAATGTTACTTGTGATAATATACCTCGAAAATTGACCGACCTCGTTCATTTTAGTGCTTTCATATTATATCAAATATTTTGTTTTTGGACGTAAATTTAACTTTGATCATTGGTTACTATTTTTTACTTTCTTTTTTTCTTTCTTATTTTCTTTGCAGAAAAATAGAACTTTAAAAGTTTCTTATCAGCGTCACTTTTGTACCGCTAGATCGCTTGGTGGTATGTTGTTGGAGGCACCTAGACCTTTCACCAGAGCAACCCTGAGCTTAACTAAGAAATAATAAAACCTTAACTAACTCATGTCAACATCGAACCAGGAATCCTTCCCTTAAATCCAACAGCACGCGAACTTTATACCTTCAGTCACAGATTTTACCTTCAGTAATCTTAAATAACTTGACTGGATGTCAAGTTTATTTGCGGAAAAAGCTTGATTGCATTTTCAATCTGAAGTTATTTTGATTTAAATTACCACGGATTATAAAAATTGTGGTTTAAAAAGCTGATAGCCAGATCAATTGTCATTTTAGAGTGCTAATAATAATGAAAATGCAATGGTGTAAAGTGCATATCTGAACCCGTGTGATAATGGAAAATCCATTTACGGTCAATTCCAACTACGAGTGTTTAACAGGGACCGCAAATTAATTCAATTACCCCGTAGCAATGGTATTAAGTATTATTATTTAATCAATACGTATAATAGAATAATGGCGCTTAGAACACACATGGTTACTATAACAATAAATATGTATAGAAATTATCATGCTCCCAATCGAGCAAAACCTACACAATTATATTATGGGCCTGTTTTAATAATAGAGTTTGTGTTAACGTTTTGTCTAAATTAAAGTCATTAAGACTTAATAGATCCAATAACATTCTGCAATAGTACCTATATGATTTATTTATGTTAAATGTATATAAAATAGTACCTCATTAGTGGATATAAGTTTTTTTTATCCTTAATGGAGGTTAGGCACAAAGTATGCTTACGGTAAATTTCGATGTTCATTGGTATTTATATGATATCAGTCGAAGTTTAGAGTTGAAGATCAGAGCATCACTGACAGTAACAAGTGGGCTGTCACTGCTATCACTAAAATCTCGTCTCACGAGAAGGCTTACAAGGATTTTGAAAACAGGAGCGGTCCCGTTTTCATCCCGCTTGACTGATTGTTGTTTCCCGACATATTATTTTTTTCCTCTCCTCTATTCAAACAAAGTCAAATAGAAATTAACTTCAAGACACGAAAGGATTTAAGAAGCGGAAGGAGCTTAGCGAAAGAAAATAGAAGTTTTTTCCGTCACGAAAATCCTAATATGGAGAATTCCTATTAAAGATTCAGCAAGCATACAATCATCTATATTATTTGCTATGAGAACTCGTTAGCGTGAGCTAGCTTGATACATCTCTATCTATTGAGCGATGTTTGAACTTTGTACCAACGGAGTGTTCCACGCATTTTTCACGTATTCTTTTTTTACGCTCTACAAGTCAGTACTTGACTGCGATCTCTTTAATGGTGTAACGCTGGTTTCTACTAGGAGGGCAGATAACTAGCCGCATCGAAAGCGCTCACCAGATCAGACTAGAGTCAATATAGATAAAATTCTGAAAAGGCCCTTGAAGGAAATCGAACCCGCTACCTCCCAATCCAATTGCACCTCGAATCCAAGTGCGCGTCAACAGCAAAAGGTCATCAGGGAGGTTACAATATAATTAAAGTAAAATAATGTCAATTCTATTTCAGCTATTAATTTAATTATTTATTTAGAGTTTTAGGAGAACTTAAAAAATCTTCTTCACCCAATATTTTTGATGCAATGTAAAACACAATGCTTGCAGAATAAGGCCCTGTCGTAAGCGTAAGGCAACTTGGTACACCTGTTTTATACTTCAACGAGAAGTATTTTGCCAATTTGACTAGTTTTCAATGTACGTACTCAGCACATTACAATTGTACTTAGTGATGTTTTGTAATTTGCAAGTAACTTTTAAAATTAAACCGATTTGTACTGACGTAGCATAATAAAATACGTCTTGCCCAAAAATTTTGACCTTGCGGAAACCTGAACAATGTCGTACTTGTTGAGTTCAGGAGCTCTTAGACGATCTTCAGTTGAAATGGTCACAAAATTTTATTCCGTGGACTTCAGTAAATTGGCTTAAAGTAGTCCTTAACTTCGGTCTACATCTGCTAATTGCTCCCAAACTTGTTTTGGACATAACTTTGGCTAATTGCAGTCGCTCGGCAGTGCGCCAAAAACAAGTTTTAGGGGAAATAATCTAAATTATCCCCCCAAAAATATTGCGGAGAGGTAAGTGAGTCTAACTACTCGCACTTTAGTTTCTATTAGTGTACAACTTTTACGCTGTATTAACTTTTTACACGACTTCCCAAAAGAGGAGTGTAATGCTTTTAGCGTTCATCGAATCGAACGACTGAAGATATTTGAACATACTCGTAGATAGGTAATTATGGGGAATCTTTACAGTCCCTACATCATTCCAAGTAACATACGAGTAGGTTATATTTTTTTGAAAAAGTGTTTACCACAGGGCAGTCGAGTTTTTTAATTATTTGCTTGTTTATACAGTTTATTACTAATCCGTAATCTATGTTAATTCAGTAGTAAATCTCAGTGTTCTAAGCAATCTGACGGGTAACCACTTTTTACCAAAAAAGTCCAGTCATCATAGCCATAATAGTCAAGTCGTCAGTCAAATATTTCAAATGTGATCGATTGGTATAAAGTTTAAAGATTGCGAGGGCATTATTTTAAATAGATTTTTTTGGCTATTTTAATAATGATAAATAAAAACGAGGACACTAACTATTAATGGTAGTGATTTTACTGAAAGGTTATTTGCTTTTTTATAAGTAGGTAAGTACTATTTTTTGGCTACAGCATATTGCACTGAAAAATAAAAATTCTATAGGAATACTTTCGATACTCTCACTGACGGTGTGGCGATATTTATCTTTTTATGTTTTAAAGATTGTTATGCCCTTCCAGGATGAAGCTTAAGAGCTATGATGAGCGTTCTTCCATGAGTTCTAAACTGGGAATTACTCATTACAATTCGCTCAAGTATAGCTAATCGGAAAATGGGAGTAATTAATTAAATGAAATAGGAACCTAAAGTCGGTTTGTCGGCTCAATATCTTTTCTGTGGTTCATACAGCAAATGCTGAAAACGTTTCGAGAACATTTCGAAAAAATACTGAGTTTAAAATATGGGTACAATAATTCTTAAAGCACAAACTTCTGCAGCACGGCAAAATGTAGTTAGCATTTTTTTTCCGGTTCAACAGTGGCTTGTGTCCGGAAACTACAAAAAGCGACTATTTTTAATCGTTTAACATTCCTGCACACCGAGCTCCGAGAACCGAGCATTCATTGAAAATCACTTCTTAAATCCTGACATTGATGTATGGGGTTACGGGTGGCTCGCGGGGATTTGAGGCAAACGATTTGTTTTATTAAACAGTAGCTGCTGCATATTATGACTACGCTCGTGTGCAATTTGATTTACATTTTACAATCGCATTACACCTTTCAATACTTTTACAAAATTGTTGCATCACCTTGAGTAGAGATTTAATCCAATGAATGCAAATAATTTTAAGACGATTTTTAGTTCAACGTGTTTGGAAATAAAAAGCTGAGTTTTCCTCAGCTTTTTATTTCCAAAAATATAAATTACTTAGATTAAAAAAAAATACTTTTTTTTAATCTAAGTAATTTATATCTATTTTTTTAGTAACGTAATAACCAATACCTAGCGGAGCATCGAACCTTACGACGATCCGGTGTTTAAGCCGTACGTTAACGATCGAGCTAGGAGCTTTATTTTTAAATTATTTTGAATATGAGATAATTATAAATGAAGAGTTTATTTTTGTATTACATTATAGAAACATAATCACCGAATATACTAAATCTAATATTAGTAACGTATATCACCATAATAATTATATAAGTTTAAGATAATTTATCGACGCTACTAACGTAGGTACCAACCCCGTTTTTTGAAAGTATTCGAGAAATTATTCTTACAAAATATAAACAAGTATATTAGACGGCTACGGGGCGCTATAGCGGAATTAATGTCATAAATCAGCGCAGGAACATGTTTACGAGCTACCAGAGTTAATTCCAGTGTGACATGACGTTTATATTCGTGAATAATTGTCGTTTGTTCACTACAACACGTACTAATAGTAAATCTAGGTGAAATTATTACATTAATCTCTTTGAACTTCTGTTGTACATTTCTGATGTAAATAGTCTCTAGGTAGGTAGGTATATGTATAAAGCGAATTAAAATACAATTAAAAAGAACTCCGTCTAGAGTCTTACCTTGTCGTATATACTCGTATCGTAATGCAAAATAAATGTATTTCTTTCTTTCTTTCTTTCTAAATGTATAAAATCTGTGCTCGTAGCTATCTCTGTCTAATCGGGATTATAAAATTGCTTATAACTTTGCCGTTATTTAGTCTATAAGCCTTGTATTTTCAAAATTTTATATATTATTGAATATTGATTCAAAAATACCTATCTATGTATGTATCTATATCTATAAATATAAAAATGAATCGCAAAATGTGTTGGTTAGCGCATAACTCAACAACGCATAGACCAATTTGGCCAATTCTTTTTTGAATGTTCGTTGAAGTTCAAGGATGGTTTTTACGGCTAGAAAAATTCGAATAATTGCCGGAAAACCCTAAAAACAGCCCTTTTCTTTTTCACATACAAACGTTTTCTAACTAAAACGTAGAGTCAATTTGAGCTTTATAGCTATTGCATTAAGTTCATGTTCAATTACAAGCACTAACTATTTAATTATTTTTTATTCACACCGCCCTATCAGCAGGTTGATGGTTCTGTTCAGGAGAATTTTTTAAAATAGGTCGGAGCAAAAAACTGCCACAATAAAAAATCTTTTTGACAGGACGAAGTCTGTCGGGTCCGCTTGTGTTAAATAAATAAATATTTTGTTTTGAGTAAAATACCCCATTGTTCTACGGTTACCTTACCCCATGGTTAGCACGGCACGCTGCGGTCTCTATGGATAAGAACTACGTTTACGATTGTAATTACAACACTCAACCTTACAAAGTTTGTTGTGAAATCCGTAGGTCCAAATCTCCCTAATGGATATGACGTACCTTATAATCCCTTTTAATTTAGACTGGGACGTGAGGATAAAACAGATGGATGCAATTAACTGGAAACTATAACAATAAAACTTTTAGGTTTCAACAAACTTAATTAACACAATTTTATAACAACCAGAATTACAACTCATAAATATAAATACAAGTATAATTAAAACAAAATATCAGGTTGATAATTCTTTATTTTAACAAAAATATTAACATGTCGATAGTAATTAGAAATGATTCAGAAACAGGTTTTTCTCTGTAACAAAATGTTAATTTATTTAAGAGCGTATAATGCTGGCAGTTATTTTTTGAATAGACAAAAAAGAAATGAACAGTGAAAATTAAACTAGGTCTGCGAGTTTCCAGCGACTCTACTCATCTTTTTCTTTTGACTTATTCCGGAAAAAAATCTTTTATTGCTACATTTTATGTATAAAAAGAACATAAAATAGATAAAGATGGCATTTTAATCCGTATATGATCAAAATTTATCAAACTAATACTCTTTTGTTATGGATTTTTCACAATAAGCCATTACAAAACTATTTTTGAAATGTATCTGTATTGTAAAATATATTGTAATTCTATATCAATTTTGACGGTGACTAGTAAATTAACAATTTCATAACGAGGATAGCGTGGTCCGCCAACGCAATAAACTTACCTATTCCAAAACCTACCCATCATAGATTGGGGCAGAAATCCCGCCCCAACGACGTCCAATTTCCCGTGACAAATACCTGTAGCCGCGGCCGTACCAATTCCAATGGCAAAACCTACATCAGCCTCAAGTGCTCTCTACCGTCAACTGCGTTTGCAGAATAAACTCGGTTCAAGAATAAATTAGGGTCTTTGTGTCGTAAAATTGTCCTCACTTATCCAAAGCAGCCTCGCTCGCGGTAGGACCAGGTACAGCCTTACACCCGCCAATAATCTCGTGATTGACGGACATATTCCAATTCCACCGATACAGTAATAAAAAAAGTACATTTGTATCGCATGTTTGCTATAAATTAACCGTAATGTAACACTTATCAATATGAAGAATGGGAACTGGAAAATCATTTTTAATATATTTTATTTACCTATCTTTCCAGTGTAAACGTTCAATTTACCAAATCTTAAAATAAAAGCCAAGCCTTGTTCGAAACATCCATCTTACTCTTGGAAGAATGTGAATTACACAGAACATGGGAATTCTAATGTGGAAATCACAGATTTGATCACGTGTGCCTAATATTTACTTATAATAAGAGCCTTTTTGACATCGCCAGATAAACTTTATTTAACGAATAAACTTGACATTTTGACAGATTACTCATACAAAAATTGTTACAACATCAAATATACACGTTGAAAACATGTTAAAAACCCCGTTAGTATCTAAAAATACAACATAAATAAGATTCAAGAGTATGGGGTAGGCACTAATAGGATGGAACGGTTGGCATGTGAATTTCGGGGGTCAGCAAAGCGTGGCCGAGTGCCGCCGTAAGAGATGTCTGAAGGCAACGGAAATAATGACGTCCGCTCAGTAATTGGAATGGGCCGTTGCGCACGAGAGCGACTCCGGTGTGGTACCTAATTTGCATTGAGATTTGTTGATGCACGACGGAAAGAAGGTGCTTGTGGGATAAGTAGGTATCTCGAATATATTTTTAAAAATAACACCGCTTTTACTCAGGAAATGAAACGTATTTTTATATAAAACTAACTGTGGCTTCGCTTCCATGAATTTGGATTTCAAATGTTTCCGTGGGTGATTTTCATGGGACGGAAAATCCAAATTCATTTCCCAGAACAAAAAAATAATATACGTGTTAATCCAAGGTATGATTTATCTCCATTTCCGCTTAATCGTTTCAGTACCTTAATACAAAAAAAACATTAAAATGTATACAGTGTTATAATATATTCTAAAATATCAATCAGTATCTACAGAATGTACAGATTCATCAATGTTTTAAATCTGTACTCTATGAAGGCAGGAACTTTTTTGTTCAATAATAATGCTCCCACGCGAAGCGTGTCGAGTTGATGAAATCGTACCTATTTTTCCTTTCAACACGCACTGAAAGCATCCAACCTCACGTGTTACTGGGTGTTTATACAGTTTTTCGATCTTAATAAATGTAGTAGATTTGGCTCGACTTGAACGCCTCGCGTGACTTGTTGTGAAGTTCCAGAACGTACAATGTACATGCCTAAGTTGTTAGCATCGTGAGTCCCTGGTGCACAATCAACAATTATTCATGAATTTAAACATCATGTCACAATGGAATTAACTCTGTTAGCTAGTAAACATGTCGCGACGTTGATTCATGGCGTTAATTCCGCAATTCCGGAGCCATAATCATTAAACAGTCCTTTTAATAAATGTGACTTGTGTTACTTGCATTTTCGCGCGACGAATGACATATCGTGTGTCCGAGTCCAAATGTAATTATTTGCTTTATAACTTAGTAGGAATATTGTTCTAATTCCTATTTCTAAGCGCTTGTTTTGGATAGTTTTACATCAAATTTTAATGCAAGAACTAAGCATCCTATTATTCCTCTTATTTTGTTACATTATTATTATTTACGACATTTAACACAACTCTCACACCCAGCAGATATATATTATGAAAGCCAAAGAGATATAATAAACTTACTTAAACACACGAAAATATAAAGATAGATAAACTTTGTTTCGCCACCACCTTCTGCATCTTGACCGCAAGGATGAAAATGTGGTATATGCCTTGAATTGCCACATAGGCTACTTGTTATCCCGATAAAATTCGTCGGGATTAGTGAATAGCCAAAATTCACGTGGGCGTAATACAATAAAATAACTGTTTATTTACAGTTTGGCTTTTATTGACCTATCCAACAAAACGCTCTCTCGTATCGAACAGCTATGTATCTTATACCAACCAATGAAAAGGTAGTACTTGCATCCGAAAAAAATATACTATGATTGTAGATACATAAAAAGATTTCCTTTTGACCTTTTCGAATAGGTTACGAGAGTTTGATCCTAGAAAAACGAAACAATCAGTAATACTGGAAAGATAAAAGCATCGTCGCCTTGAAATGTTCACGTTTTGCGAAGGGTCCCTCATAAAACTTTATTAGGCGCATTAAGGTCGTGGTTGAATCCTGTTTATGTAATCGCCTCCGGGGAACTTTAGCAGGAGAAATATTAGGTGAAAAAATAATATACCTCCGGTGTCCGTTCGAGAAAGATTACGTGCCTTAACGGTAATAGCTACATCACGGCCGTTTAATACGGTTCATTGATTTATGGATGTTGCTAATAACCCATCTTGGTATCTAAGATTTCGTTTATTCGTTCGTTTCAGTCTTCGGACGACAACTACTTGAAAAAATCCACCTGAACAGAACTGTGTCGGTTAACCGACACGGTTCTGCGCTACTTGTTACCTTGTATCTAGCGACTTCCCGTAACCCTCTTAATGACGTCAGTCTATCTCGTCGGGGGTCTGCCAGCACTACGCTTACCCGTGTGGGGTATCCATTCCAGCACTTTGGGGTACCTTTACGTCCGTCGGTACTACGAGCCCTAGCCCTAGTTCTATGTGCGTTGAGCTATGATGGTAGGTAACACAAGTTTGAGATCTAAGATATGCCATACTAGAAATACCAATGCAATAGATGTTGTGGGCAGTGTCCTTAGATTTTATATTAGTGATAGTAATTTCATTTTGTTTGGTTTAAAAGTATCATTTGACATAAAATAATTTTCCTTCAGTGCTAATGAATGTGATAAAAATGATACGTTATTTTAAGTTAATTATTTTATCCTGGTCCATACTTTTATTAGTAAGGACAATTACATAGCTCCACACAAAATAAATTACCTTATAATTATGTATATTAACATAAAAATAATTTCATAATAATATTTAGAGAACTTTCTTTGTCTTATGATGTAGAAAAATTTCTGACTGACTGAATTTTTTAGACGATATACTTTGAGTTAAAATTACAAGCTCATTTCGGTATAATTAATAAGTAAAATGAGCAAGTTATCCGTGCCTGTTATATTTTATGTGCAGTTAAATAGACTCATCACATCTTACGCCCACGTTCAAATTGGCAACAAAGTTATGGTTTAAGACCAAGACCACATGATTGCCGGACTCAGTAAAGATTAATGGTTTGTAATCTTCAGCCATTAATTCAGGTTGACTGTTGAATATCTTCTTGACCATATTTGAGAGCTAACATTTTCTTAGGGCCTGTTTCACAATCACCAGATACACTTTATCTAACGAATAAACTTGATGTTTTGACAGATTCCCAATACAAAAATTGTCACAACATCAAATATATTCACTCACTAGATAAAGTTTATCTAGTGATTGTGAAACAGGCCCTTAATATATCAAATGTAACGTTATTTTTCTGGAACATAACAAAACTGATATTTTAAGGTCCATAAGAGAGACTAGTTTACCTATAATATAAAATAAGAATAGAAAATGTAACCATAAAACTTGACAGTGAGTCTGGTAGTCATAATATCTTCGTTTACGGTTGTAGCCATTCTGTCAGCTCAATCTCGTGAATAATTCACTTATTGCTCTCCAAAATGTCGTTGAAATAATCATAAGTTCGTGACTTCAATACGAGATGCAAATTCGATGCGAACTGTTTGATTTGATCAGGCATAGACCAACGTGACGGGTTGAACCGCCATAATATTAAATTCCTATAACAGTATGTATAGTATTTCTATAGTAGTATTTCTATAGAAGTATAGAATGCGTATTTAAAAAATTTAACACCATGTTTGTATGTCATAGAGGTAATGTAATAACCACCGAGTTTAAATTGAATGTTAATTGGACGGGGAGCGGGTAACGGACGGTGACGGGTGAATTATGTCTGCAATAAGTAATAAACTAAATTTCCTGGGTGCGTATTCGTTTTCCGTAGCAATTTATTGGTTCCAGCCCTTGACCGGAATGTTTCAATTATGGGGCTAGTTCGCACTTCGCATGAAAACATCATTTCCTGTTAAGTCCTATTAAAAAATCTATGTACGTTCTCGTATATATAATGGCACTATTTCGAATTATTGTTGACCAGCTCGGTTCTCCTCTAAAAGAACTTCGGCCCAAGTAACCTCATCCTCACCGTAATACAACGTAGGCTTATGGCAATGAGTTTTGCGAGCATATAACGTTTATGCTTGCAAAACTCCATTCATATGTTTTTATTAAAAACCACTTGCACTTGCCTCTTCAGTTTCGCAATATGTTGAGTTATGTTGGTGACACTAATTGGACTACGGAATCGGATCTCCTTAATTGATATTTGATGACGTAGAGATACTTCGAGCATAACTCTCTACATCGCCCACTGAGTGACTAAGCCTTCTTATGAGGCCCATAGGATGTCATACCATGTCTCGGATCCGTACCTATATCTCATCACTGGCAACACAATCACTGCTCTTCACAGTGCTGTCATCGCTGGTCTTTGAACAATGCTGTTCGAAGACCTTACTTAGTCGTCAACTTATATGCTGCCTATACTAAACTTACCGTTTGTGTACTGGGTTGACTGATTTTTCGACCCTTTATGTTGTAGTTAGCTGAAAAAGCTCTTATGAAAAAAATCACATGAGGAAAACAGCCACAGGACCGAAAACTGTTTCGCTATGCCAACCTAGTCCTAAGTCCTAGGTACATTAATAAACGCGCTAAGTTGCTCTCATGTGCAACAGTCCATTCCATTTGCAGAGTGGACGTCATTATTTCCTGTACCTGAGCAGCGTGCGCCGGCACTCGGCAACGCTTTGCTGACCCCCGAAATGCAGCTGAAACCGTTCCCCGCTCGGAATTATTAGCTACATTTTAACTGTATTTATCCTTCTACAATGGCTATGTTTTTTCCATCATACCAAAACTTCTGATATAAATTATAATAATTATTATTATCCATTTCCATTCGTATTCCGTAATTCACTTGCGGCGAAGATGCAGAGGGCGGTGGTGCTCGACTCGGCTAGGATAGTCTGTCGGTTCTTAAGATGTCGCCCTGACCCCCGGCCGTTTGGTCTCCCCTGCCGGGGTGTAGTCCTTCGCCCGATACATATATGCATGTGTGTAACGTTTATGTATGTTTATTTATATTTTGCGTATTTTAGTAAGTTTATTATGTGTCTTTGGCTTTTATATATATTTATTATGTGCCGGATGTGAGAGTTTACATAAATATGTGAATAATAATTATTTTTTTCATCAAATTACACTTCAGAACTTGTCTATGGCAGGGTTATTTTAAACCGTTAGTTATTATTACATTCACGTTAGCTATTATTTTAAAATTACACCAATTTCCGAAAAAATCATCGAAAACCGTTTCAGATAATGTGGACATGTAATGACCACATAGTACTCGTACAAATCGCACTTAACCTACATTTACGAAGAGAAAAGAGGAATAGGCCGCTCCCCTTCGACTTGGTGGTTGAATATAAAGAGAGACCTCAAGCAAGCCCAATCGCCTGAACCGACAACGAAAAACCGCACGACTTAGTGAAGACCCGATCCAAAAAACGGGAAGAGGGAAAGGCCAAGGGGAACAGACGTTGTTTCGTTAAAATTGTTTTCTTTGACATAATGTTCAAAAACGCTAAAACGTTTCTTCAAAATTTTTTTTGCAACTTGGGCATAAAAAGTATTTCGCGCGCGTGTGTGTGTGTCAGTACAAGTATAGTGGATTTAGGATCTCGATTCGGATTTGCCATTCAATCTCTATGAGGGGAGTAACCAAAAACGAATAACGGCATCAAATTGCTCACTCTGTCAAAATCGCCTATGTTTCGTTCGATTCGTATGGAGTATGACAGAGTATGGCGCATCATCGTGGATTGAAATATCTATAAAATCAATGCTAAGACGACTTTACTTTTTCACCTGGAATTGGAGTATTAGATCCACTAAGTTAGCCAGCAGCTTAAATACGATTTTAAATTAACTGTGCGACATGTTTCAATCACAGAGCGAGCTTATTCTCCCAACCTAATTTCAACCCAGTTCTAGTCTAGCTTCAAATGTTGCTCCATTACTAAGGCTTCAAAAGCGTTCTCTAAAGTAATGATCTCGTTATTTCACTTCCTTAAAAACCTTAAAAGAAAATATTTAAAGTCTTTGCAGGAGAAAAGCCCCGTTGTTTTGAGTTTCACATTTTAAGAGAAAACAGTCGCTATAAAATACAACTTACTTAAGAAACGACAAATATTTCTTTTTACTCATCATCAATAGACAAATAAATATCTGTTTGAATTTTCGTAATTATATTTTGGTAATGACCATTTGATTGAAAATTATCCAAATATGAAAAGTCACCAAGATATTAACATGATTTAAATTCACATTATTTGTATCTCTCTTTCTTAGGGTTTCGCCATGTCTGTTATATAAATATATAATATGTTATATGTTATATCTTATATAAATAGCCATGGTACATACTAACATTGTAGTAGTCAAATTAAGAAAGGTGAAAGACTGTAGAACTAACGGTACGTATTTTTTCAAAATAAACAATACAATTTCTCAGTCTTGAAAGCGGTCAATGTCACACGTTTCATGTACATTTTAATTAGAAACTTGGCCTTATTTAGCGTCAAGTTCTGTTCATCTAATACCGCTTCACAGTTCACTTGTGTACAGGACTCAATCTACAAGTGAGCGGCAATTACAGAGTTCAATTACAGAATGGAATTAATTATGTAATTTATGCTTTGCGATACGTTTTGCATCTTGGTCTATATTCACCACTTTAGCTGCTACGTATAGAATTGTTTTTAAACACATCAAATGTATCCTTTAATTTTACTACTATCGACCAAATTATGTATTACTACTCAATCAGAATCAAATAAAATAGTAAAGATGCAGAACTTACATTATGCTTTTGCAATAATCTTCAGCTATTATTTATTAATCATTAAACCAAACAATAATATATTTACGACGTAATTAATGAGTGTGGAATACACGCGTATTATGTATGCAGAGTTTTTACTCATTAGACATTGTTGCTGTGAAAAATTTATAATGATGTGGCTCCGTAAAAAACAATAGACGTACAATATTTTCATTATTTTCATTGCTCATAATATACGTCATTCATTGTTTTACCTCTTGTATTTATTCAGATGATCATTAAAATTTATGTAAAATTCAAAATTATATAAATTTTCGCGTATTTCCTGATGACATGAGATGAAATCAAAAAGCTGCATGATGTGATAGCTGCTTATTTATATAAATTTATGAAACACAATATCAATGCATATTAATTACTGTCATATTATTCATCATTGTAACTCGTGGGTATAAGGTACAAGCTTCGATTTATTATCAACAAATAACAATTGACACTAATTTTGGTAGGTATTAGTTGTTTCAGTCTCAGTCGATGTTAGTCCTTTGCTGTTATTTTATTTAAATTTTAAAAGAGATATTCTAGTAGTATACATGTTCAATCCATCCATACTTCATACTGTATAAGGATTGTGAGTTTGTTTGCCTTCCATCATGCCGCAACAAAGTAATAGATCAATCTGAATTTTTGCACTAATTTATATTTCAAGACCCAGTGAAAAAGACTGCATTTATAAAGTATGCATTAAACTTGGTATATACAAATTTATACATGGTATATAAAAGATTGAAGCCAAATCTCGCTTTAGAAATTTTTATTATACCACACAACAACACAAAAATTTAAGGTAATAAAATGTAGAGTATGCCTTATTTTTCCATATACATATTATACACATAGGTACGTGTTATGCAAAGCTTTCGGTCTCTAGGCACTATAGGCGTTGATTGAGGACTAACTAAGTAACTATTCGATATTCAAATACAGACTCAATAAAGCCTCAGTCCTAGGATGCTTGTTAATAAGCATGCTTTTTTTGTATCCGTGCTTCAAAGGATACAAAGCTTCTTTTAATCTTCTCTTATTGAATGTGTTTCATGTTTGACGATTGTTTAACATTATTTTATGTGCAAAGTCTCTGCAAAATACAGTTATACAGTTATATACAGTTTTACAGTTATTATACCACAATAGGGTTGTCATGTTGGCTTAACTTATCATTGAGTGAACTTATCATGGTATGAATGACTTTTATACAAATAACTTACATACAAATCTTTTTACTAAAAGCGTAAGAATCTTTGCAAAGAGAAATAGGACAATTAAAAAAAATAAGGCGTCTGAGACTGATGTCTGTTTAAGATATCCCTTTTCAGATATTTCATTTTGAACGAAATGGAATGAAATAGATATAAATTACAGGCTGTTTTCATCGGATAAATGGAAAGATAGATAGATGGTAGGTAATAAAATCAAAGCTTTATTTTATGTTACTTGGAAATCTATCAATCCAAAGAAACACATACATAATTAATTTAAATCAAAAAGATATATTTATTACTACTCCTTTAAATATTATTTAAGTGCATGATGATACTTTTTTAAAGTAAATATTTGCTAACTGCAATCATCTAACTGCTTCTCATTCTCAAGTAGCAATATCTTATTTTTTTTTGTATAAATCGAATCTTTGTAATCTTTGTAAAAGCCGCTCATCTATGACAATATAAGGTTAAGCAGGATGTACGACGGTAAGCAAGTAACATGTTTTTACAGCAAGTAAGTAACATTTTTATAACGTTTTTACAAATAACATACCTAATTTAACTGGCTCTATGATCGAATTTAACATGGGTTGTAGAGTTTATCCTTTCCCGTTCTGAGTAAGACCAGTTGTCAACATTGGACCAGCTGATATAGTACAAGTAACCAATATGGAATTGATAAATTGATGATAATTATGATTACTTAGATAATAGACGATGCTGGCAGCAAATCGTTCAATATTCGTCGATGCTAAGTTTGTCACTAAATTAGATTGCAATGGGTCGATGGTATCTTTTGACATCTGAAGATTATCTTTTTCGTCTTTGAGGCGTTTCGTTGCCTTAATGAAATCCGGTCAAAGGAAAGAAAGAATTTAATTTAAGACGAATCAGAAAATATTCAGCTGCCGCCCGCTAGTTATAAATCATTTGAATGCTAATAAATTCGACTAACCCCCAAAAGGCCCCAGGTGGAAACAGAATTTCCTTCCACGTCTTTATTTTTAAGGAAAAATGGAAAAACAGTTCTTTATTATTAAATTCTTTCATAAAGCGAGCCTTGGTTTGCGGTTTTGGTTTAATATCGTAATGGAATTTCAGTTATGTTTAAGCGCAATACGAGTAGGTACGGCAGTACGACGATGTTTGCGAGTGTATTTGAACTCAGATTACACTCGTCTTCGTTAAATTGCCCGTTAGTGCTCGGCAAGCTTTGTTTTGCGACTAAAGTCCGTTTAAATGGTCTTTCTTCTCGCTAAAGAACATAAGCTTTTTGAAATACTTAGCCAAAACAATGATATTTATTATGCTAAGTGTCGATACTAAAGTGTGTATACTATGGTGTCCTTAATTTGGTTTTTTTCTCTCCCACTCCACTGTTGTTTTTTATTACGGTGTAACACGTCGGTACGGTCACATTAAGGTGTGATATTGTGATCCTAACAAAATGTAAAATTTAAACAAATGTTAATTATAAATTTACTCTGGAAAAAATCACGGTCATCGCGGAATTTTGAAAATAAAAATCCCGGATATAAGCAATCTACAGCTATAGCTAAAAATTTCTGGAGCAAGCTTGGATTATAAACATTAAGTTCTGAAGACTAGATTGTGCGTCCATCGGTTTAATATGCAAAAAAATCATTCTATAAAGTGTACTCGTACTCCGAGCTACCCAAATTATAAGGACAATTATAGAACAGGTACTTCAAAGAATATAGAAATGTCATGTTATAACAAGAATGAAGAAGACAGATAAGAGTTCCATTTTAAGCCACGCATTAACTGATGAGCAACTATAATAGTATTTTATTTACTTAACATATATTTGTAAAATAAATTGTTTAATTTTTACTTGCTACTGACAGACAAGGTACAGTTAAATAAAAGATTTCAATTCTGAATGTAATCGTATTGTTTCTCTTAACAGTTCACAAAAGAATTTATGGAAAAGGGAGAGAAATGGCGCGTAAACATTGTTATTAAGGAAAATCTTTTTGCTGCTTCTGTTACTACGTGGAATTTTCAATTTCATACATCATCACCACCACCATCATCTCGTGATCAACGTTAATCGATCGTAAACACACGCAGCTCAGTTGTGCTGCATTGGACTCCAACTTCAGATTTATAAATGTCACTATAAAAATACAGACCGTTGGTGTTTATCTTATCATTCGTTTTTAGCCCCGTAGTAACCGCGGGGACATATAAGTGGTTTACCGTGATCTAGTAACCAGTAGGGTTTATATTTCTTTTATTCAGCCAGAGGCTAGCCCAACGGGCATTGCGCAAGGGAGCATCTGGTGGATTCCGGGGGTTTCCAACATGAGCGCTGAGGATGTCTATCGAGGGAGTTTTAGAAAGTACAAATCCAAGATAGTGCAATCTACTTACAAGGTGGATATCTCAGTGGAAATTTCCCCCCGTAATAAAAAAGAGGTACCACGGTGTTAGTATGAAGTCAAAGTCTGAACCGTACTCTTACCAATGCTTTCTATTTTAATATTAATACAGTTTATGGGATAAAAATGCAGTTTGCATGTCGACATTGCGCGGTGATTGAGCCCCGCACGGCGCGGCCCGCGCGGCGTAGTCGTCTACGAGGCTCGACCGCGCGCGCCTGTGTCGTAGCGTACTCGTAGCACTCGCGCCGTTACGTAGCGCCGCTACTGAGGGAGTCGTTACCGTTATCCGTTATCAGTGATCATTAACGACTGTTTTATTTGTGTGCTTCGTCATTCTGTGAACTGTTTTATCGTATTGATGCACGATAATATTTTTGGATTGGATAACTTTTTTCTGGTAAGTTCAATAAATACATCAATATCTATAGTAAACTAGCTGACCTGGCAAACGTTGTTTTGCCCTTAAGGATATAAAAAATAGATAAATTGAGATTTAAGCTATCCTATCTTTTAAGTTAGAGCAAACTGCACCCTGTGTGCGAATTTTATTAAAATCGGTTAAGTGGTTTAGGAGTCCATTGAGGACAAACATTGTGACACGAGATTTATATATATAGTAAATATATTTATTTTTTAACATTCTTGTTATATTCATCTTTTTATAACTTAAACATACATTACTTTACACTTTCATTTCTTTTGCAAAAATTAATCAATTCAGAAGACGATTTACCTACTAAAAAGCAGTTTGGTTTGCTAATTTACCGTAAGATACTGTCAGTCGCATATAAAATTTGAAAACAATAAGTACAGTAAAAGAACTATGTATAATTTCGTCAAGCTTCAGCATTTTATTTATTAAGTAATTATAAAATGTATAACAAAGAATTTTATAGGAAACCAGGACGATCCCTTTCTAAAGATGCTAAACGCAGGTATTTCAACCAGGGAAAAGGCAGGCGATACAGAAATATTTTACAGTTGTTTTTATTAAAATCCCATTCCTTTAAACGAGCAATTCTTGTATACATATATATTTCTATATAATCTGAATCTCGGAAACGGCTCGACCGATTTTCATGAAATTCAGTATACAGGCGGTTTTGCGGGGCGATAAATCGATCTAGCTAGGATTAATTTATAGAAAATGTCGAATTTACCATAAAAATATGACTCCTGCTGCCATCTATTGGTAAATAGTAATACTACCAAGCAAAGCTCGGTCACCCAGACATAATGACTTTTAATGACCAACATTACTGGATTTAACCAAACAGTTACCCATGGTTTACTTCAAAAATCTTTCTTTTTCTAATTTTCAAAATCATATTATATTATTATGTCGTGAATGAAATAAAACAAAACGATAGCATACATTTAACTACGGTTTTAGTCTTTTACTCCTTTCTAGTTTCTACTCAATGGACCAGTAATTATGTAACTAATTATTATTAGATAATAATTATTGTTCGACTAGTTCAGCTTGTACTAAATTATATTGTGTCAGAGTGAATGATTAATTTCAACATAATCATAAATGTATATTGTATATTTTCTGATATTATATTAATAACAATATCGATGCTAACTCTCATTATTGGCCGATAATATTAATGGAGTGATTGGTCTAAATTTCACCGAGCAATTAAACATGATTGCTTTAAAATAAATTGTATTTCGTTTTTGAAAATCGCAAATCTCATCTGCCAAAAAAGGACAGCATTACTATGTTTAGGTAAATGGTGGTAAACGCTTGGTTAAATTAGGGCTAAGTCTATTAAAACAATACAAAAGTCCGGAAATTAGTTCAAGCTCGGAATTATAACTCAGACTCCTAATTAGGGGTAACTGTCTCCAGTTTGGTACATCACATTGTCCTGTTGGCAATAATACCACAGAATTTTCTTTACCGTAATAATAAAACTAAACGAATATTGCCGGTTTCATTCGCGTAGATTTCGGTGCTGGTAAACTCTACAGAGACCTGCTTTCAGTTTTAAAATGGTGAATGACAATCTCCAGGAAGTATCTCCTCCCAAAATAAGAACTTTTTGGCTATATTGCTTGAATGCTGGTTTGATACGAGTTTGTAAACATTTGGAGACCGTTTCGAAAAGCCTGTGCCTATTATTTTTTCAAAAACCTTATTGTAAGACAAAGTACAGAATAATTGTAGCGCCTTCACAAAAAACATCAGTAGCTTATGTTAAGGAGTTAGAGATTTTTTATGTGGCAATTATTTATTTAAATTGTACAGAGGGTAAGACGTCACACCTGCACCTACAAACGTGAAAAAAACCAAAGTTTCTTTTCTTTCATTGTTTCCATTAAGCTTATTCAAGCTTATCATAACAAGATCAATACTTCTTTGGTCGCGGACTTCGAAACTTTTAATAAAGTCTTTTGTTATGAATTTTTAACGTTATTTTTAAAAAGTTTCCTCTACTTTGTAACTTTGTTTTATGTGTTATCATAAATATTTCTTAATTTCCTTAATTTAGATTAGATGATTATTTATGTTGGTTATAAATTAATATGGTATAAATGTTTTCTGATTCTTATGATTGATTATTATTTCTCAAAATAATCAATCTACATTTTTTCATCTTGGATGAAAATTATTTATGCTTACAATTCGTTGCACAAAAAGGAAGATGATCGTGATTTAGTGATCTCACAAGTTTCAGTGTTAGGGGGGCTGGCCAAGCAACCTCCACGAGTGCCCGAGTGCTACGGTGCCCCATCTGTAGCGCACGGGCCGGTGCTCCCTGGTAACGTCGGTTAATAACCGACGGCTAATAGCTTGGCACGGTGGACAGGTGGCGTTTCTTCGCGTGTCCCTCTGAGTCCCACCAGAGGGCACTGTGTCGAAACGCCTACACCTATCGGAGGAGGAAGAAAACCTCATTAAAAAATTACAGGTGGGGGCGCCTTCGGGGCACTACGAGGAAGACAACCTCGTAAAAAAATCACCGAAGTGGACGGGAATGCCCGTCGAGAGGGATGATTACGGACGCACATCCCTCTCGCAGGAGACGCATCGGTTGCTGGAGTGCGAACACCTTCTTCCGGCAACCGGTGCCGGCCTGCGGGTGATGGATGCAAGTGGCTCTGGCGTCACCATCACCAAAATTCCACAAACAGGCCGAGGAGGTGGCACGACCTGTCCGGGGCGCGCCTCCCAGGAGGGTCGGCAGAGGCCAGGCTGCCGACAGCAGCGACGGAACCTGTCGCTCTGGTGGCGGGTCGAGGCCTGGCGGGAGCACGGTGAATACGCAAGTGAATCCCGTTCTCCCGCCCCAACGTGGTCAGTCGTGGCAAAGCACAGGTTTAAGTGGATGCAAGCCCCACATAACCCCTCCGTTTCCCCTGACGGAGGGGTATGCGTCAGGCATTTCCTGTGAGTAAAAAAAAAGTTTCAGTGTTAAAACTGTACATAATTGGCGCACGTGAGTACAGTGGGTCACCATTACTTATGTAACAAAGGGTGTTAAGTTGCCTGAACACTCGGAATGTCAGAACCATTGCCAAAAGCAGTGCCTTCCAAAGCGATGACTTGTGATATCTGGAACTATATATGTATACTATATATAATATAATGTACAGTGTACATATTATGACACAAAGCCATGAAAATACGTAAAATTAGTAGGAACTATCTGTTCAAAATAAAAGGTCATCACCCACCTTAATTAGTAGTTTGCAAGGAGTAGCTCGTGACATTTGGCAAAACCCTCGATTTCGGATTTTCGGGTTGTTAATGACAGCTTGTTTGCAACAAACTACCCACCATACCCACTGTTGTATAACACAGAATTTTTCAATATACGTAGAGTTGGGAAATAAGGCTTACTTCAGAGGCTGTAATTATGATTCCAAATTAATTCTATTTGATTTTTGACACATATTAGACTATGCACCAGGAAACACTGGTGCACGTTTCATTAGGTGGACGGACTAGAACATTGGGGAAGTCGTTAGCTTCCAGGGGTATATACCTAGGGGAATATATAGGGCGAAACATATGAATGCGAAATGAAGTTAAAATATCTGTCTTGTTTGTACAAATGCGATGGTAAAGTTGCACTTTTTACTTAAAAACAAGACATGTTGAATTTGCCGTCGGCAACGTGTCTCGCACATCGACAAGTTGTTGTGAAACGTTTCACAACGTAAGGGTTTTGCATAGACTTGTAATAAAATAAAACTGTTAGACTTCTTAAGCAAAAGTGAAAATGCTGATAGTAATCTTCGACGTTAGACGGTAAGAATTTGTTTGAAATAGGCGCATTTCGCATATTTTCCTACGTAACATCGAAATTATATGTGAAGGTAATTGTTTTTGTTTTTTTTTTAACACGCTTTGTTTAAAAAAGGGATAGTGAATTAGGCCTTCCGTCAGTACATATTTGCAAACATAAAAAAATTAAAATTTGGATTTGGTGGGTGAATTTTGAGAAAGCATAGAAATTGAATCTAAACCGAACCGGTTTATGTTCGATTACTTCACCACGCATCCAAGTTTGTGCATCTATCGTCATCATTATGATATATTGCAATCAAAAGAAGTGTGATTAAATCATAAGCATATCTTGTGAGAGCACTCGCTATTTTATGGAATAATCGATGTAATTTACTGGCTCACTTTACGTTATCCCTTTCATCTTAAGGGAAAGTTTCCGCCATTCTCCGTACCTTATAGCAACTCGACTGGGTATAAATAACCGATTCAGACGTAAAACCTATCGGCTGTAACACCGAAACTCCATTTAAGTTTCTTTTTAATATTCAAAACTCAAATTGTACGAAGTTTGTTGTAAAGTAACTTTGTTATCGGTTCACTTCTTATAATCGTTCAGAAGTAAGTAGGTACATATAACTTAGAATAAAAGTATCCTCAACTTACTTGCATGATACATGGTAGTTTAATTTAGTGAGACTGCAACGAGTCACGCAGACACAACTAAGCTCGAAGTCATGTCTCATGAAACTTTGAATTTAACTACGGCTTTGTGTTGTATATTATATAAGCACTTACATACACAGCCTCACGCGCAGATATAAAGAACAATTTTAAATTGTGAATTTGAAATTGTGCTTCTTCTGTTCGATAGATTTCGCGGGTAAGTCTGATTAGACTATTACCAAATTTTTCACACCACCTTACTTACACTATCAATATCTGGTTGACCGAGCTTCGCTCGGTAGTTTAACTACTGGATAATAGATGGCAGCAGAAATGCTTCGCTCGGTAGTTTAACTACTGGCTAATAGATGGCAGCAAAAGTCATATTTTTTTTTTTTTTTTTTGGTAAATTCGACATTTTCTAAAAATGAATCCTAGCTAGATCGATTTATCGCCCCCAAAACCCCCTGTATACTAAATTTCATGAAAATCGTTGAAGCCGTTGCCGAGATCCAGATTATATAGAAATATATATACAAGAATTGCTCGTTTAAAGGTATAGGATTGCAGAACTTCCAATTCAATTGCGGAATTATACTGATCTATCTTACATATATATCTACTAATACATATCTTTCAATCTATCTAAACCTATCTACCTTATTTCTACCTTACTACTACTTAGGTTTAACCAATAATTCACATTGCTGTCCTTGTGAGTTCACTCAAAGAACAACAAAAAATATCAACGTTTTGGATGCGGAGGGCAAGCGTATGTGTTGGTTATTATATAAATACAGCACTGTGGGTTATACCTACCTACATCCGTTGCATCGGACATATCGCAATATTGTTTCTTACTTGAGGAGAAAGAAGGCGAATATTTTTAACAATGTAAAAGTTGCGAATTTTTAATATTATATCAACGCAAAAGCTTCCTTTCTCTCTAATTTCTTATTATCACGAGTTGTTCTCGCCTTTATGTTACAAAATGTTAAAATCTTTTTGGGACGCAATTTATATAAGCATAACGAACCCTTGTTAGACTTTTGTAAATAAATGGATCAAAATTAGACTTGTTAAAACAGATGTGAACTTTTGACAAATACTTAGTCTTACTTCTGCGTTTCCGACTGAAATTAGATAAGGTTTTATTATACTACACTTTCTCTTTTTAATTATAACATTGATTAAACATATTAAAGGATCAGCACTTACTGACGTCACGCACACATTTTTAGGCTCCGCCCTGAAGCCGGATTTTTAATTTGTCAAAACTGTAAAATTGTGCTTATGGCTTCAACCACAAAAGTTATTTCCTGGTCTGTGGCTTCAACAAACGTCACATCTTTACCGTCCTCTTAGCGTAGCGTATTTCGTCATTGGATTGATATCACAAACTTGATTCTTGTGTTTGTAAAACAATTTGGAATAATAAATTAATATTGATCACATAATATTTAAAAGTCGTTAATAAATACTAACTTTTGTAATTGAAAAAAATATCTCGCCACAATGGCCAAAACCAAATAACACAGGGGTAGACCGTAGAATATTTAAATGGACAGATGAAGTCTTATATCCATTCTTATTCCTAACTATGACAATTTTTGCAAAAATAATGTACCAGAGTTTTATAAGTATTGATAAAAGGTATTATAACTTCATAACTTCATACTTTATTTTACATACTAACCTGTTTTATACAACCTATAAGAATTTAGCTTCAGAATTAAACATTTCTTTTTACGAGTACGGAAACAAGAAGCCTAATGAACATACTCATGTACGTAGTTACGTAATTATTCGTATATCTCTGAAAGTCAACATAAAGAAGAATCTTAAATAACATTCATGCTTATAAAAATGTAGCTTGATGTTTATTAAACCAAAAGGGTTGCGCATTTTGCGGAGTAATATTTTTAAAATGGCGCCGTTTTACCCGACGACGTTCGTTGTTCGAGCCAGTTTGTTGACATGCGGGCGGAGTGATAAAGAATGGTGACGCTTTGACGTATCGACGTGACGCCAAAACGGAAGTCCGTCTTACCCACACCTAGGGTTGCCAATCCTACCTAATTGCCCGGGAGACTCCGGTAATAATGAATAATCTCCCGACATCCCGGCGGACAATATTTCTCCGTTTTCTATAAAGTATATTCTTATTTCTTATACGTCTGAATAAATTGTACTTCGCTAGCACGTCTTATTCTGTCTGCCTGGTTCGACTTACTATCATTTTTGAAAATCTGGTATTATGCGATGTAGCGTCGGCGGTTTCTGTCTCTGAAAATTCAGATATTTTTTATTCCACGTAAACCACTCCATACTCTCGGGTTGGTCCTTTCAAGAGTTGGCAACCCTACCTAAACCGATAACATAACTATCAATAAACTTGATCATCGATCTTGGGCTAGTACTAGATACTCTAATGCGTTGCTAAGAATTCGATAGAGTTACACGTTTTCAGTTACTTCTCGAAAATATTTTGCAAGGCGTAACTTAATCGAGATTCTAATCAAAATCGTATCATTAAACTTGTACTAGCTACCAACCCAACAGATAGTACAATACACTACACGTTCTTGAAAATCAGAGCAAACATTTGTTTATGAAGAGCACACATGACACAGCTGACACTACCATGCTAAGTCCATTTCTGGGTTGTGCCACACATACCAAGCGGTGTCTGGAGCTGCTGTCACTTGGGCAAAGACTGGTATTTTTACCCAGGTAAAAAGCTAGCCAATAGTAGGCTTCAGCTGTCGTTATGTACATAAGTGTATTTTAATATGCAATGTGTGGCATAATGTGAAATAAATATTTGTCTTTCTTTCTTTCTCGTTCAGTAGAATTTCGATGTTTTTCATGTTTCTATGTGCATTCACTTTATTATTTTTATAATAAAATGAATCCATAAATAACCTAGGAAATAAAAAAGAAAAAAAAATGTTTATATACTTTACTGGCATCAGTTGCGTCGGAAAATTAATTATAAGTTGTCGTTCCTTACAGCTTCATTATTTTTCCAATATTTTATGCGAGGAAAAATTTAATGATGCCCCTATAAAAATAACGCCTGCTATAATACTATTAACTTTTCTTCATCGCACATTACTCTTGTAGAGCCCTTGTAGTCATCACTTACCCGAAAGTATTCATGTCGCATGACGGTTCGTTAACTTCCCGGGGCGTCATTAATATCGAGTGCGATGTCGCTTTGATATATCGACCCTTTGACGAAGGTTGAAACAGACGGCTATTTCTTAGAGGTGGCGGTAATATAAACTTGTTGTTACTCAGACTCTTTTCGCCGCCTTGGTTATTTTATTTCATCTTACTTGTAAGATTTTATAGAATCGGTTCAGCAGCTTGTAGCCTTTGTTACCTTATCTATACTATTTCAACGACTGCTTTTGGATCGAAAATTAGAAAGTACAATATGCGAGTGAAATTTTTAATGGATTAGTTATATGATCAATTTTTCGATCGGAGGAAAAAAGAAATGAAGTGATTTTTCGGCAAAAGTGCACCTAGATCTTGTAAGAACAGCAAGCGACGCCTATAAAGTGGCAGTTATTATAATATTACTATATAGGTAATATATACATCACCTACTTATTATAATATCAACGACAGTTCATTGGCTTCCCAATATAGCCATAAAATATGAAGCGCTGCTCTTTGTCATTTTATAGTGTCGACGCTCTAATATGGCGTCGAGCTTTCTGTAGTAAAAATATCGTAAATCCTTTGAACTATTTGGACTCCTCGTAAGACTATTCACAACTTTTTACTTAACCCCACGTACCTTTGATATATATATATATATATATATTTTTTTTCAGATGTTTAATCGGTTTTTTGAGCTCCGTACCCACATGTGCAATCCTATTCCTAAATTGCCTAAATCACACTAATATTATAAAGACGAAAGTTTGTACATATGCGTGTTGCTATGTGTGTATTATTGTTAGGTACTCTTTCACACCGCAACTACTAAACCGATTTGGACAGTAATATTTGGCAAAGAGATTATATAGAGATATTATTAGAACACATAGGCTTTTATTCCGACAAAATCCATTTTTTCTACGGGATAAGTGAAAACCAGAAAGTCACGCGGAGCCCCGGGCAACAGATAGTAAATAAGTTATATAACCATAAATTTATTGTTATTTTTGCTAAATCTCTTGAATTCTAGCCGCCGGTTCCATTGCAGTATATTTTGGTCCAACTGTATATTATTCCCATTACATTTTTTTTAATATCTAAAAGAGACTTCTTTAATACGCCCATACTATGCCTACACAATATCGCTAAAATACTTAAACTTAGATAGTATCTACGTACACTACTGAAACAAGATTAAGTATCCATAAATCTACTGGAACGAAATCTGGGTATTATAATGTAGTGAAGTATTGTTTAACGGCCCATTATCCCGGTTTTTAGCGACTACGCCACTTTTCAAAGCAATTCAAAGTCATGAAAAAATTGTTTTTTTTTCACTGTTAAAAATACATATTAAAGATACATGCTTTATCTCTATAATGGCCTCATGAAAACACGATAAGTTAAACTTGCCTCGATCATAAAAATTTTTGAAAACAGGTCGTTTTTGTTCATTTTTTTAATGGTATTTCCAAAGCTTTGGACTAAATTTCATAAAAATTATACGTAAAGTAAGCTCATTGTATTGCCTATCCATTGCGCAGACAGATATTAAATAAAAAAATTGCTGCAAAATTTCGCCTAACAGAAGTCATAAAATGGTCTAACGCACCGAATAAACGATGTACTCAGTGGCTCACGAGCCTCCATACGAGACGGACCTGCGCAAGTTTTCACGACTCACGCTCCTTTCGCGCTAAAATTATTTATTTTTTAAATGCGCTGGAAAAAAAAACTATCTGACAGGAAGCGAAGGAGAATTTAAAAAAATTATATAGTAAGTGTTTCTTGAGTTTATCAAAATACCTAGTCCTCAAAAGCTCCGAAGAAACTCTGATACGAACTAAGAAAATTATGGTAGGTAGTGTAAATTCCACCACGTGCAAATACCATCACGCGTAACCACAGTTTAAATACTGTTACTGTTTATCTGTTCAACTAAAATAACTCGTTTTTTACTTTTTACACGACTGCTCAAAAAAAGGAGTGTAATGTTTTTAGGGTTCATGTATGTATGTACGTATGTATGTGTGTATGTATGTATGTATGTATGTATGTATGTATGTATGTATGTATGTATGTATGTATGTATGTATGTATGTATGTATGTATGTATGTATGTATGTATGTATGTATGTATGTATGTATGTATGTATGTATGTATGTATGTATGTATGTATGTTTGTATGTATGTATGTATGTATGTATGTATGTGATGTTTCTTTATTCCTCCATAACTTCTGAACGGCTGAACAGATTTGGATATATGGGGTATCGTTAGAATCCTTGGATCCTCCCGAGTAACAAAGACTATATTTTTTTGGAAAAATCAATATGGCGGATGTGAGGCGCCATTTTCAAAAGTGGAAAAAAAATTTTTTCTTCAACTATCATAATATGGGTATCAAAATGAAGGTATTGGAGAGTAGTAACAGAAAATACCTTCACATAACTGCTGACCATCAGTAAAAAACATAAAATAAAAATAAGTAATTAAAAAATGAATGAAAAACATAAAAAAAAACCGGCCAAGTGCGAGTCGGAGTCGCGCACCGCTTCCATACTATAAAAGAAGTAAAACATTAAAAGAATCACTTTTGTTCAAGAATTTACGAGTATAATTTACATGTACCTAGGTACTTTTGTTGGCGAACCGCAAACCTAACTTTGTTTTCGGCGGTTTATTGCTATTATCAAAAAAATTATAAAAGTTAGGGAGTTGAGTTTATTTTTCCTGTAAAATATACGTTAATTTCTATTGATCATACTTATTTTAGATTTTTCGATTGATAAACATTGGAGATAAGGGGGGGGGGGGCTGGTATGTTTTTCGACAGTTTGCTCAATAAATCAAAAACTATCGGGCATAAAAATAAATAAAAATCGGTTTTAGAATATACAAGTAACGTCCTTTCATACCCCACTCAATATTGTTATCTCATTTTGAAAATTCAAAGCCCTGGTTTTCCCCCCTTTTTAAATAAAAATAAAATCAATTTGCAATGTTTTATAATTGCATTGGCGTTGGGTCACTATTACCTAAAACTATTTCAAATTTCAAGTCGATAGCTTTGATAGTTGCTGAAATAATCGAGTGTGACAGACGGACGGACGGCCGACGGACGGACGGGCGGACGGAGAAAATCTCACCATAAGGGTTCCATTTTTACCAAATTTGTATGGAACCCTAAAAACACGAGTGCCCTGTTATAAAACGAACTAAAAAGTAAAAAACGAGTTATTACTTCGTTTTATAACAGGGCATTCGTGTTTTTTAATTGTTGAAACTGAAATTATTTTTTTTAGAAGGCTTCTATTTCGATGAACGGTCTCATTTACAACATTGGAGATCACACAATGATTGGAGATAAATGTCGACTCGACATATGTAAGGATACTCAATGCCAAACCATATGAAAATCAAAATGTAAGCGTTGAAAAAATTGAGTGTCGCAATCACATATTACGCAACTTTTGTAAAAAACTATGCAGACTGGCAGCAGAAACAAATGCCCTGAGACATCGAAAAACACTTACCAACATAAGAATTATGATAATGAGAAAAGCTATCGTGAAATATATAAAACTAGCAGTGCCCGCGGACTCCGTTCCGCGTTAGAAATATTTTTGTCCCACGTAAGGCCCGGTTTCCACGAAAGCGGAGCGAAGCGGAGCTGTGTTTGGATAACTAACCAGATTTCATCATTTAGACATCCCTCAGTTTCAAAAATATCAAAATGACGAAATCTGATTTGTTACTGAAATACAGCTCCGCTCCGCTTCGCTGTGGTGGAAAACGGGCCTTATACCCAAAGCCCACAGCGCTGGACGCGAGGCATTCAGATAAATGAATGATAAATGCCTATCCTATCGCCACGCAACAACCGAAGCGGCTGCGGCGCGCTCCTGCATACCGCGCGTTTTTGTTTTGCTAATATCTTTGAAGATATTTATTTAAACTGTATAGAGTAAGGGGCAGAACTATTCTACATTAAATTTCCGTTCTAAAAAACATATTTACAAAGATATAAATTAATACCATATGGGCTAAATAAGCTTCACAAAAATTATTTATTTTTAATCCACAATTTTAAAGTAAAAGCAGTTATTGCGAGTTACCCATAGGAGATAGGCATATGCTATTGCGGACTTTTTTGCAGATTTTGATACTGATTTGATGATTTTGATTTTGTTTTGTTCTATCCTCAATCGCAGCGTACGCGATGAAAGCAATTTTTTTGCGACTTGGATTGCATTATTCAAGTTTTAGTAACAATGCAAAGTTTATTTTTGAAATTATTATAGCCTATGACACTCCACGATAATGTATTGGTGAATGAATTTTGAAAATCGGTTCAGTAGATCCAGAGATTACCCCTTACAACGTCACAAACTCACAAACATCGTTACGCTACCTTTTTATAATATTAGTATAGATATCACAAAATATCTGGGAACCCTAAAAACGTTGCCATATCAGTTCTGCACAACGATATTGTTAAACTCAATGCCGCACTCTTATGGTGATCACAGAATGTGTCAAAACTACTACTGTGAAAAGAAAGATGCGGACGGTAGCAAAGAAGATTAAAAAAAATATAAAACTCTTCATTTCCCTAATATGTACAAGAAAAATTTCTACAGATCCTGCTACTTTAGTAATACATAATTATTATAAATAAATACCTCGGTTGATATTATCGTTTACCATAAAAAAGTCAAAATATACGTAAAAAACGCAACTTCCAGCATATATTTCGTGAAGCGAATTATAATGACAAATAGTCCAACTGTAACAGCACACTACTGCACAGTACTGTGACGCAAATATTTATGAATAGGTTCACGGAGTTCATTCTAACTTCTCGGCTCACGACAATGGTCGCTAGGTATCGTAGAGCGAGTCTGAGTGTGCGACAAATACCTAAAGTGCTGGGATATAGTCGCCTTAATGGAGTTAGTAAGTCGATCTCAGTACAAGAGTGAATGTAACAACTATTGTGGGACCGTACAATGTATTCCGCAATAAATTCTCTCTAATTATGGTGCTTGCCTACCACAGATTACATTATACCAGGGTCGGATAGATAAAGAGCAGGATTTCCGTTGGCGCTCGGGGAAAAACCCTGTCTATTTTGCACCAACTAGGTTAGTACGTAACGTAACAAGGCTCTCAATTAAAAAGTATCACGCTTGCAATTTATTGCAAAGAACGTCATAATTAGCAAATTTTGCTGTACTTTTATTCCCATTTCACGACCCTTATTATATTGTTTGCGTTTTGTTAGAGGAACTAGGAAGTAATAATTTTTACAGGGCTTAAAAATTGCGAATGATTTATATTTAAAGCTTTACAAACATTTTTCATGTTTTACTGTTAGATAACAACGGTTTACGGAATATTTTTTGGGCAGAGGTTAATCTCATTTTGATAACCACATACACATGTGTGTATGTGGTTATCAAAATGAGATTAGCCTCGCATATCCTATACCTTTAAACGAGCAATTCTTGTTTATATATTATATATTTCTATATAATCTGGATCTCGGAAACGGCTCGAACGATTTTCATGAAATTTAGTATACAGAGGGTTTTGGGGGCGATAAATCAATCTAGCTAGGATTCATTTTTAGAAAATGTCGAATTTACCAAAAAAAAATACGACTTCTGCTGCCATCTATTAGCCAGTAGTTAAACAACCGAGCAAAGCTCGGTCACCCAGATATTTACATTTACATTAAAAACATATTTTAAGGTGATATAATTTTATACATATTTATAACTACACTAGCTGTTGCCCGCGGCTCCGCCCGCGTGCAGTTCGTTTTTTTTTACAAAAATGTTTCCCGTGGAATTTCTTAATTTTTTCGATGGACCCGTAAAGGAGTCTTCTTCCAATCTCTCCTGTCAACGTGCTATCTTCTTTCACACAATTTACCTATGTCTTCTTTGGTCTTCCTCTACTTATACACTCTATCGAAATCGCTTATGTTACTCAATTCGCATGGAGTAAGACAGAGTGGGGCGTGTCATCGTGGATTGTAATATCTATACTAACCAAACTTATCTTATTCTGAGATGATACCAACGCCCAGATATTGTAATTAAGCATTCTGATGCGAACTCGATTGGATTAATAAGTTTTACTATATATATATTTTGTTAAAGAGGCAACATAAGGTATCAGCATAACAAATTTTACTAAATTAAGTTCATTAGTTGTTGTTTACAAAGCTGTTAAATTAATTGCAGTTTTTTAACTATCCCACGGGAAATCTTTATTTTACCGGGATGAAAAGTATCCTATATGTTGACCAGGGACATAAGCTACCACCACACAAAATTTCATTGGAATCGGTCCAGCCGTTCCAAAGATTAGCCCGTACAAACAGACAGACAAACAGATAAACAGACAAACAGAGAAACAAAAAATTTGAAAAAAATTTAAATTAGTTCTATTTCACTTCTTACATCCACCTGACTCCGTTTTTAGCATTTTTTTTATTTGTACAGAAATTCGACCTCTACAGATTTATTATATGTATTGATGATGATTGATTACAAACACGTATCAAATTACTTACGTAAATGATAGTACAAAATAGTAATTTCTAGTAAGTATCTAATAAGTATAGAAATTTTCACCACAAAATTTCCAGCAAAAGTTCGTGCTTTTCTAATTAGTTTGTGAGTTGTTTAAGGAGCTTATTTAATTAGATCATTATTGAGAACCCAAAGACTAACATACTTCAACTAACAATATACTCGATTTATAAAAGAAAATGCTGTTGAAGCATCTCATACGTTCTATAGTTCGGGCGAGGTGTGTTCTAGTTTTTCAAAAGTTTTGTTATTGCCGTTCCGGAGCGGTCTCGTGAAACAATTGCGAGCGCTTTTACAATTTTAACCAGCAGTTTTACGGTTTAGAGAATCGAGCTGTCTTCATAACTGTAGAATGTAGGCAATTAAAGACAACTGTATAGAACTTCTATGAAAGGTGTTTTTGCGATCCTCATTCCTCAAGTGTCTCATTGTTTTTAGTTTTCAAACTCACATGCTTATTGAGATGCTTTTTGTCTCCAAGGTGCCATTTTACTTTAAATTCAAATATAATTGTACGATATCTTTGAAAGTCTAGAATGTAAGATTCTCTCACTACTTCAACGGGCACGCATGCAATCACATATATAGCTATTTGGTATGACAAGCTCGTTAAACAGTGCCATCTATCGAGCGATAGGTGAAACAAACATGAAAATATAAAATGGGGTTTTGTTTTAGGTGTTATTCCAATCTTTGTTTCTACTTTCTAGCGAGTATTGCACGAGTGGTTCCACTTACATAAACGAGATAGTGAAAATTAAAGCCGTCCGTCCGTCACACTCGATTATGTTAAGTAATTATACTTGAATAACAAAATGTAAGTTAAACATAGTTTACTCTATACGTCTGCTCTAAACGCGACTTGTTCTGCACGTTGATGGATTCTAGTGGATTCTGGTGGGCCTTCCCATTGATTTATGAAATGGAAATATGATACTATATTCTTCTTACTTATGATTTATTTTATTTTATTCTGTGCATAGTGAAATTTCTGAGAGTACTTGATGAAACTTTCTACCTGACTGTCTATCCTGTAAATACTTCCTCTTCAAAGCGCCTCACAAATGTATAAAACGCTGTAATTAATAAAACATGACGTAAAGTACAGTTCGTTCATGAATCCAATTTCCGGGAATTTATCTACACCTCCCAGAGCTCTTTACATAAATCTGTGAACCTATTTCATACGAAATCTACTTTACCTGGAACTCCTCCCGTTCTTTATTGAATCTCTATGTAAATTCGTTTAAGGATTCAGTTACACATTTACGTCGAAGAATCGTAAGTAAAAGTGAGTAAAACGCAGGTAAATCGGCGAGACGCCGAGACTGGGTAGCATGTGGCCGAAATCCAATCTACTCGCGTGATATTTTTCTCATGCTTCATCACTTCCATATTTTATCAGTGTGTCTTACTATCGAAGAGTGAATATAGGCTATTTCTAGAAAAAAAATCATTTGCCGAGTCTATAATATGGCTCAAATAATACTCAGGGCTTGAAGAAAAAAACTAATCAAATGTGAGTTGGGCTTACGCACTGAGGGTTCCGTGATAACGAAACTAATTCTCAATAGTTAATTGCGTCGTGTGGCATCGTTACGATGTGTGTGTGTGTGTTTTTGAGCCGTATTAATATTTTTTTCATAATTGAATGAAAATAATGGTGTTGACCATGCTTAAATGTCACAAAAACTTAAATTGAAAAAAATTGAGCAGATAAATTAGCTTCGCGGCGGTGCTAATTTATTAAAAGTTCGGTGCCTGCCGCCTTTATTGTCTTGTCTTACAATTATGGTCATGATTCCATTTTTTGTCACTTTACATTAATATTTGCTTTCACTTTTATTTTAAAGCTGCCTGCTATTTATTACAAATTTATTAATAAGTCACCTGAAGTTTTTGAGTACTATAGGCTCGGGAAAAAATAAAATTGGATGAAGTCAACAGCTCTCAAATAGGGTATCAAAGAAAGTAATACCTACTTAAAGTTGAAGCCGAATTTGAGGCCGTGGCATGTTTCAACTTCACTACGGGTGTAATATCTTTTATATCATTCTTGCTCAGTAACTATGGATTACTATGGTGGAAAGTGTCCTTGTAAGTTGGTGTTTGCAATTCAAGGCAACATGCTTGAATTGTAATGTTCACATTACAGTTCAAGGGCAACATTACGTCGCACTATGCTTGATTTTTTTTTATTCATTTATTTATTTTCTTTTTTTCTCTAAATTTGCTAATTATTCTAATTAAAATTTCACTTTGCATTACCAATGTTTTATTTACCTCGCAAGTATGATATAAAGTAGAATGCTTACCTCGGTTGCAAGTAGCTATTACACCCTCGAGCTATGCGAGCTGCGCTCGCACTGGCGCCAAATTGGATCTTGTTCTGTAATAGCTTACTTACGTCCCTTGTGTAACAATCTACTATTACATGCTTTTAAAATAAAATTAAAAAATAATATGCCTACATTTACCGAGCTAGGACTCTTTGAATCCATCCAGATGGGTACCATCATAGTGTGAGATAATTTTCTGCACTAAAGCAGTTATACCGTTGCATTACTGTAGAATTAATTACAAAATTGTGTTTAATTGTTACTGGGTGTAATGAGAAACGAGTAAATATTTATAACTTGTTAAAAGATCCTAATAGAATAATGTGATCAGTTTCGGAGATCACAGATTTCTCTCTACTGTGGTACCGTACACTGTACAGTGGTATCCTGTGACATTCCAATGCAAAGTCAATGTACTGCGGGGCGTATCACTTTAGTATCAGATGAACTTCTTGCTAGTCGAGACGAGCTGAACGACGAGCCATTATTTGCTGTAAAAAATAGGAACCCTACATTCATTAAAGAAAAACAGTCTTAATCTCGAAACAGATGAAATAGCGCCGAGCTTTTCTTCGAACAAAAACCTTAAATTGGAAAAAACGAGAACAGATAAATTAGCTTCGTAGGGGCGAGGAGTCCGACCATTTATTGAAAGTCGGGCTACGCGTGAGGCTATTAGTCGTCCCGCTCCGTGGAAAAAGTGTCGCCCTCTGAAACATTGCGCTGGCGTGAGATATTCTATTCTATTTGGATTGCGTTTTGTTCGCTGCCAATCGATCTGCACAATACAACGCTCGTCGTGAATAAAGTGTCTCGGGAGACGATAAATAACCACTTGGCAATGTACTTTAGAGAAATCAATTTAAAATGTATTTATCTTATTGTATAGTGCAGACTGTTCTACTCAAACCAATTCGTAATAAAACCCTTACCCAATAAATGATTAAATATTTTCTAAAACATAAAAAAAACTGAAAATATAATTTTGGATTTTTGAACCTTAAATATTAAACTTGAGGGATATAATAATAATAAACTATACCTATCAAATCTGGTAAAAATATCTGGTCAAGTGCGAGTCCCAATCACGCACCGAGGGATTCTAAATAAGAACTAAAGGCTTTTCTTTTCTTTTTACTATTTGGTGTATTGTACTACACTCTGAAAACCCTTATATACTCAAGAAGATAAAAGTTACTAAATAAATAAATATATGAGTATGAAAATAGGCCATAGTCTAGTACTCTTCTTCTGTACTAAGTCACAATTTCTGTGAAGTGCTGAAAATGACTGTTTGAAACTTTGTTTAGACATACTCGTAACTACAAGTTGGAGGTATGGGTAAAAGGGAACCCTAAACATTTATTTGCTTAACAACGAAAATACTACTGATTTGCTTATACATGGCCACAGTTCAGAAAAATAATGGACAATGCTTGGCAACTTCGTGCGGGACCCTCCTGCGGGGTGACAGACGGCCGGGGGACGCGGTAACGCATACATGCAGAGAAGTGTCCCCTTCCCCGCTACACCGCCCGCTAACCGCTGACATCTAAGTTCCTTGCCTCCTCCACCGTCTGTCACCCCGCAGGAGGGTCCCGCACGAAGTTGGCAAAACTATAGTACATGATGGCAAGCCCAACAAAAACCTTGATAAGTTAAAAAAGTACGGACACTATTTACTCGTATTGAAGCAGCGCTATCTATACTTGTTCTAACATCTACTCTTTGGAAAAAGCGTCGTTCAAGTTTCGATAGGACATAGCACTGGAGCGAGTTATTATTCTATTTGGAATGTATTTTGTTCAGACGATTTCTAGACGCTGTTGTCTAGAGATCGATCGCCTCTATACACTGTGTGGAGGGACCTTTGGGAACCATAAATAACTTACCCGCAAATAGCTTCCGCTATGTTTAAGAGTGAGGATTTTATTCACTTTATAAAATACTCAAAAATAATTTTAACAAACGAATTTATATGGCATTTGGCCTTTTTTCCTAGTATTGATTAAATTGGTATAGATTTTCGCATTTCTTATTAAGTACATGATATTTAAAATCTCGTTAAATATATGTAAAAGGAAATAATCGGCCAAGTTCGAGTCGGACTCGTGCACGAAGGGTTCCATATCGTTATCTCACGGCAAAAAATACATTTGTTGTATGGGCCCCCCTTAAACCCCTTAAATATTGAGCGAATATACCTATATAATCAATACTCTACTCTTACTCTGTGAATAGTCCACGCATTACCACCATAATGAGGTACTGTCATTACCAATATTGAGCAAAAAATTCATGTTTGGGGGGCCACATTTATAAATATTTTATTCTTTTTTTTTTTGTTAAAGCGGTAACAGAAATACATCGTTTGTGAAAATTTAGCTATCTAACTATCATGGTTCAAGAGAGATGAAGTCTCAGTAATAGTAATAATTTTTACTCTTCAAGTACGGAATCCTAAAAGTTACTTACTGACTGATCTTTTAACGCAGCTAAAACCATAGCACGGAATACTATCCAAGAAAGAAAGGAGATTTTGTGGAAAGTCAACTTCTTAAGTCATAATCGGAGGTTACAATATGAAACTCGCCATGGACATCCGCGTGTCATAGATATCATTTGACGACCTTCCTGGCGCAGGGGACGTGCGCTCGGATACGAGTGGGAGGTCGCGGGTTCGATTCCCGCCACGGGCGACTTTGGAATTTTTATAATTTTCTAAATTAGCTCAGGTCTGGTCTGGTGGGAGGCTTCGGCCGTGGCTAGTTACCACCCTACCAGCGAAGACGTGCCGCCAAGCGATGTTGCGTTCCGGCGCGATGCTGTGTAGAAAATGTTGGGTTGACTTTACTTACCCCTTCCAAGTTAGTACGTTAACATCTTCGGCTGCATCATCACTTACCATCAGGCGAGATCGCAGTCAAGTACTAACTTGTATAGTGTAAAAAAATATGTTTTCAATACAGTTGTATGGTATGGCGCACTTTCAGAGGCTGTCAAAAGTTAAATCTTACGCACAGGCATCTTTCTTTTTCGAGGTCGTAACTTACTTTTCCAAGCTCGATCATTACTTTTGCAGTTTAGTTTTAAGTCAATTTAAAAAAATTGATAGTACGGAGTTTTAATATTAGAATAAAATCTAATAGATTTTTTACAAGGAAAAATGAAAATTATGTATAATTTTAAATTAACTAAATTAACTTGTATCTTTTTCCTAATAAAACTCCTTTTAAATAATACGAATACATATTTTCAAATATAAATTAATGACAACTAAAACTAAAATTAGATCCAAGTAGAGCTTTCGGTACCAGGGTACCATGAATGTAGGAGAACTACCTTCATGTATGTACGATGTAATGTAATGTACCCAGTGAATTAATTCTTTGATTTCAATTTTGATAGCGAAATCGATTTTAAATTCGATTTTGTTTTTTGTTTCAAGTACAAGTGATGATGTGGAATTAGCTCCACTCGATATTTTATCTAAAATAAAAACTGCACAAGATGGAATTTTGCCGCTGAGAAAACTCACTTTTTTGTTTTTCACTAATTTCCACAACTGTATTGAAAAACGTCGTGTGATACACGCGTGTGTAGGTTATTGCAAACTCGTGGCATAAAAAAAACCCTCGCCTTCGGCTCGGGCTTGTTAATGACAACTCGTTTGCAAAAACCTACTTTCCACCCTTGTATCACAATGTACTATTACCTACGGGTAGCTGACGAATGCATATAACTGAACATAATAGATATGATTCCGAGTATTCGTAAATTACTTCGACATTTCCTTTGTTACAGGCTCACAGTCACTTGGAGGATAAAGATGCGTTGTCACGGGCGACGCGAAGAACAGCTCTAGCTCGTTCCATGAAAGGACAGAATCCAGTATCTGAGAGCTCTGACAATTAACAATGAAGGGCGTCATGAGCAGAGCGCGCAGCCGTCAAGAGGTGCTTGCAACTTGACGTGTGAGCTATCGGTCACAAACCAGCATGGCTCCTCAACTTGCCACTATATTACTGTGGCTTGGCGGAAGTAAGTATCTTTTTTATTCCTGCCTTATAAATATTACCTTTTGCCACGGAATACATAATAGTACAAAGGTACAGAAGGCTCACTCGGCAAGATGCTTTAAAAATAATAGCGACCTTAGCGCTGACACGAAAAAGTGCAATTCAGTTCGCAATAGCGAACGGCAAAGTATTCGGCGCGTGGTGACCATCTGAAATTAGTACGTCGAGACGCGTACTTCCATTTTCTCGATCACGTGATAAGTGGGACCTGGCCTGCTTTTGCCAGAATCGCCCTGCGTCAATTTCGGTAGGTAAATTCACGGTAATAATTGATTTTTAGGGTTCCATACCAATTTGGTAAAAATGGAACCCTTATGGTGAGACTTTCTCCATCCGTCCGTCCGTCCGTCCGTCCGTCTGTCACACTCGATTATTTCAGTAACTATCAAAGCTATCGACTTGAAATTTAGAATATTTTAGGTAATAGTGACCCAACGCCATTGCAATCATAAAACATTAAAAATTGTTTTTTTTTTTATTTAAAAAGGGGGGAAAACCTGGGCTTCGAATTTTCAAAATGAAATAACAATATTGAGTGGGGTATCATATGAAAGGGCGTTACTTGTGTATTCTAAAACCGATTTTTATTTATTTTTATGCTTGATAGTTTTGGATTTATTGAGCAAACTGTAAAAAAAATACCTTTCCCCCCCTTATCTCCGAAGTTTATGAATCGAAAAATCTGAAATAATTAAGATCGATAGACATTAATGTATATTTTACAGGAAAAATAAAATCAACTCTGTATCTATTATACTTTTTTTGATAATAACAATAAACCGCCAAAAACAAAGTTACGTTTGCGGTTTGCCAACAAAAGTACCTACATGTAAATTATACTCGTAAATTCATGAACAAAAGTGATTCTTTCAATGTTTTACTTCTTTTATGGTATGGAACCCTCGGTACGCGAGTCCTACTCGCACGTGGCCGGTTTTTAAAGTGAATATAAAATGAAATACTCAGTGAATATTTCAAGCGTCTACCTATTGCCATTATCAATATTGAGCAAAAAACGAGCAAACAAATTACGTTTGTTGCATGGGAGGCCCCCTTTATTCCTATATATTTTATTCCGTTTTTTAGTATTGGTTTTTATAGCGGCAACAGAATAACATCAACCGTGAAAATTTTAGTTGTCTATCATGGTTCAAGAGATACAGCTTGGTGACAGACGAACGGACGGACGAACAGACCGTGAAGTCTCAGTAATATAGAGTTCCGTTTTTACCCTTTGGGTGCGGAACCCTGAAAGATTTTCGGGTGGTGGAACATAATATTATAATGAGTAAAATATTTTAGAGAATCGGTTAAGTAGAATTTGAGATTACCTGTGTATGAGTGGGAAGTAATCCGAATTCTTCTTTTATTTGCACCGGTTACCGGTATAGATATTGTAATATGTCTACATAATTATTATGTTGTGTAGTGCAAGCCTGGGATATCTATTTTGCAACTGGAAGTCAATCAATTGAGTATATGGATTACCCATAGTACTGCTATTAATTTAATCTGATGGATTAATTATTTGGCTGTTAATTAATTGATTAAGGTTATGGCACACTGCTTAAATAAGACATTTGTTACACATGGTAACCTCCAGCGTTACCAGTAGAGGTACCACAAGCAATGAAGGTATAATAAAATACCACGGCGGGCAAGAAACTAAAAAAGTTCCATATTTTATAAATATTTTTTTTGCATCTAATGAAATTTAGTTTTTTAATCAGACCAAAATTGTAACTAGCTACGTTTTCAGAATAAATCTAAAATGACGTCAGTACTATCTCTGAGAAGAGATGATACGCTCAAAAAACTTTCAGTAAAACAATATGTTGATATGCTTAATAGGTACCTATACCATTCAAAATACCTATTATGTTACTCTTACCGAGTAACAAAGTTTTTTTTTTATTAATATAATTTTGAACTCGACGGACTCCGGATCTATTCCCTTTTGAACTACTTATTATTTTTATCTTGCCCTTGTATGTTTTACACCCTTTTACATCCCATCTTATTGAAATGAGAAATCGAGCTCCGTGTCTATGCAAAGGCGATGAATTATTAAAATCACTCCGATACAATCTTGTTTCGTATCCAATCCCTTAAGTAAAGCTGATTATTGGATCTCTCAAAAGCTTTAGTATAGGCGTCTAGCGAAATTTTCTGTTAAGTGCTATTTCGTAACTCGTAAAATATAATTATTATGAGTACTTATCTTAGTTAAGAAAAGTAAGTGATAAGATTTCGAATAACTTGTAAATGTATTTAATGTAAAGAAAACGGAGAGTACTGATGGGTATAAAAACTATAGAGGTGAACTAGTTTTTCTGAGATTTGTTGGTTTGATCTGGAGGAAATTAAAAAAAATTGTTCTCATCCGTTGTGTACATCATATAAGGAATCTCTCTGCTTATTAGCGGTCTAGAAGCATGAAAGTGGCGGGATGATGATGTGTGTTCTTTTTGCTATAATATTTGTGTGTTTAAAATAAGATTTATCACTGATAAACGTTAATAGGTAATATAGCTGATAACCTATAACCAACGAATATATAATATTATTATAACCGAATTACAAATATAGCTGTTTCTGAGGACAAGTCATAATAGCACATTGCGGGTACGTCGTCTATATTAATGTAACCTAGGGTTATGCTTCATGAGAAAACAGTACAAAATCTTGATATTTTATAAAATTGATATTTTTAGGATTCCGTATTTCTAATGAGAAACCGGAACCTTGGCTCACTTTGTTGTCCGTCAGTCCACCACAGACCGCTTATGTGTAAGTCAGTCAACAATTAAACAAATTAGAAACAATTTGTAGCCATTGTAGTTTTCAAAAACTTAAAATAGGCGTCTTTCCGTATATTAGCTTCTGAAAATTCATGAAAAGAAGGGACAGTTGTTTTACAATTGTAAAATTTTAATAAAAAGCTACAAAAGGCTCAAATCGCAACGACGCGATTAGTACCTAATATTAAGAATTGGTCTGATAGTAATAGGTACAGAACCCTTAGTGCACGACCCAGACGCGCACTTGACCATTTTTTCAAGCAAGAATATATAAAAAAAGACAATTATATCCCACTATTAGCAACATGAGAAGGGCAACACTATGAGCCATGATCCACATCAATAATGAACCAATTATGAAATGTGAAACATCTACGTATATTATGAATGACTAGCAGATACCCGCGGCTTCGCACGCGTAAATTTCAGTTTTAACTATTCTACGGAAACCATCCATTTTCCGGAATAAAAAGTACCCTTTTTTCCTGAGATTTTCCCGAAAAAAGAGTAGTTGATTCTAGGATATAATCTATCTCCATTCCAAATTTCAGCCCAATCGGTTCAGAAGTGACGGCACGATTACTCCCGCATGAATATCTGCTATTTAACTATTTTCTTAGACACCATGGATTTTCCCGGGATAAAAATTTGCCTATGTATTAATCCAAGATAAAACCTATCGCCTTTTTGAATTTCAGTCATATCCGTTCAGTAATTACAGCGTGAAGTAGTATTTTTCCCGCGCGAATATCAGTTTTTCAGTTTTCCCCCGGACACCACAGATTTTTCCGGGATGACAAGTAGCTTTTGTATTAATCCAGGATATAATCTATCTCGATTCCAAATTTCAGCCAAATCAGTTATTTAATTACGGCATGTAGGAATATTTTTCACGCGTGGATTTCTGTTTTTCACTATTATCATAGAAACCATGGAATTTTCCGGATGAATAGTAGGCTTTGTAATAATCCGCGATAAAATCTATCTCCTTTCCGAATTTCAGTCATATCAGTTCAGTAATTACGGCGTGAAGTAGTATTTTTACCGCGTGAATATCAGTTTTTCAGTTTTCTCGCGGACACCATAGATTTTTCCGGGATGAAAAGTAGCTTTTGTATTAATCCAATATATAATCTATCTTTATTCATAATTTCAGCCATATCAGTTCAGTAATTACGGCGTGATGTAGTATTATTCCCGCGTGAATATCTGTTTTTCCCTTTTCCTTCAAAACCCATGAATTTTTCCGGGATGAAAAGTAGTCTATTTATTAATCCAGGATATAATCTATCTCGATTCCAAATTTCAGCCAAATCAGTTATTTAATTACGGCGTGTAGGAATATTTTTCACGCGTGGATTTCTGTTTTTCACTATTATCATAGAAACCATGGAATTTTCCGGATGAATAGTAGGCTTTGTAATAATCCGCGATAAAATCTATCTCCTTTCCGAATTTCAGTCATATCAGTTCAGTAATTACGGCGTGAAGTAGTATTTTTACCGCGTGAATATCAGTTTTTCAGTTTTCCCGCGGACACCATAGATTTTTCCGGGATGAAAAGTAGCTTTTGTATCAATCCAATATATAATCTATCTTTATTCATAATTTCAGCCATATCAGTTCAGTAATTACGGCGTGATGTAGTATTATTCCCGCGTGAATATCTGTTTTTCCCTTTTCCTTCAAAACCCATGAATTTTTCCGGGATGAAAAGTAGTCTATTTATTAATCCAGGATATAATCTATCTCCATTCCAAATTTCAGCCAGATCCGTTTTCTACTTGCGGCGTGAGATTTTTTTCCGCGTGAATTTCGGTTTTTAAGTAATCCCACGGGAACCATGAATTTTTGCGGGATGAAAAGTAGCCTTTGTGTTATTCCAAGATACAATCTACCTCCATTCCAAATTTTAGCCAAATCGGTTCAGTAATTACGGCGGAAAGAAGTATTTTTCCCGCGTGAATATCTGTTTTTCCCTTCTCCTGCAAAACCCATGGATTTTTCCGGGATAAAAAGTACCCTATTTATTAATCCAGGATATAATCTATCTCCATTCCAAATTTCATCCAAATCGGTTGTGTACTTGTGGCGTGAGATTTTTTTTCCGCGTGAATTTCGGTTTTTAACTTATCCCACGGGAACCATGAATTTTTTTGGGGATAAAAAGTAGCCTATATGGTAATGCAAGATACAATCTACCTCCATTCCAAATTTTAGTCAAATCGGTACAGTAGTTGCGGCGTGAAGACGTATTTTAACTTGATAAAATCCAAACTTCGGACCCCCGTTTCACCCCCTTGGAGGGTGAATTTTGAAAAATCCTTTCTTAGTGCACCCCTAGGCCTCACAAGGAACATGTGTGCCAAATTTAGAGTCTCTAGACCCAGCGGTTTGGGCTGTGCGTTGATATGTCAGTGAGTCAGTATCTTCTTTTATATATTTAGATAACAGGTCTGGTGGCAACCCTATTATACATAACAATATATTCTTGTTAGAACATAATGTTCGCTACGACCTGATTTGAAATAGGTACGCGGCTAAATTGAAAGTTCCCGAAATGAAATATTATGATGTGGCCAAAATCGTAAATTGAATTTGGTTATATTGTAATGAGTTCTCGACAGGAATTGTGTATTGGGTTGATCCTAAATTCGATCACGTACCCTTCGCTTGATTTATGTATTCTGACCACCTTTAGTATTGCTGAAGGCGGAGATTTGATTATGTATACTTACGAGCGTGTTGGGTTGGAGTTCTATTTGTTCAAACTCGAACCGATATAAAGGCTAGGCTTTTGTTGTAAGCTCTTAGATCAGTTGATGATAGGTACAGGGTAATTAGAGCTAGTTCTATAGATTCTCCAAGTTTGCGGCAAGCATTTCAATTCTTTTAATTTTATATAATTTTAGATTTTTATGCTAATATTCGACATAACCCAAAATTTTATTTCGTCTAAATCCCATCTCCAGTGTTAGTTGGCATGTCTTGAGGTCATTTCAATTTAAGGGATTTTTAGGTTGACTTCCCTAATTCAGCATTTTATAAATATATACGACTGCGATAAGGCCAAAAACGGGTTATTTTTAAGCTGTTTTGTTGTAATGTCACTAATGCTCCTAATCTGTGTGGCATTATTAGATGTTTTAGGTACGCTAACCTTTTTGAGGCAACTTAATTGACTATGGTGAAAAATAGGTAGGATTAAATTAAAAATTACGAGGAAATTTAATTTTTACATTTTACTCTAAGCTTCTTTACACCGGCCGCTCTGATATTAATATCCATGCAAATGTAGAATATGAAAAATGAGCCCCATTTACTGTTCTTTTTCAACCCAAAATATTTGAGTAGAATTATTTAACAAACTGTTTATGCGTGGTTTATGCATAAAAAAAAATATACAGTTAAGTAAATATATTCTTGGGGTTTTATATAAAAAAGTAATTCTCAATTTTTTTATCAGCAAAAGTAGTCCTTCATTGTTAACAATGCAATATAAACCTATAACCTTATTAAAACATTCCCATAATTAATAAAATAACTGTTCCAACAATATCGTCAAGTACTGTACACAATAAAAAATATACTTAATATTTTTTAATAGTAAACAATTCTATATACAGTGCCATCCCGCGACTCTTATAATATCATCAGTCCATCTGGTCGAAGGTCTGTCAACACAGCGCTTTTCCGTGCTGGGTCCAGCACTTTCAACGTCCGTCAGTTCTTTGAGTCACGGGAAGGCGCTGGATACAAGTAGCACAGGACCGTGCGGGCTGGAAATCATTGCCTTTGTCCAGCAGTAGACGTCCGTTGGCTGAAACGAACGAACGAAATAATTCTGTAATGTGTTTGTCTAGTAGGCGTGTTCGGTCTGCGGGACATCCAGCTGAGCGTGCCCGAGGCGGTGGGCGTGGGCGCCAGCGCGTCGCTGGGCTGCCGCTGGGCGCTGGACACGGGCGAGACGCTCTACACCGTCAAGTGGTACCACGGCGCGCAGGAGTTCTTTCGCTTCGTGCCCAAGGAGCTGCCCAACACGAGGGTCTTCTCGCAAACTGGCATTAGTGTCGATGTGAGTACGCCAATTGTAGCCAATTATGACATCTACTATTTTTTCTGTGCTGACATCTAATGGTTGTAACCAAACTCCTCCGTGACGCGGCAAAACAACGTTTGCCGCGTCAGCTAGAATAAAGATTCAATAATTCGATTGTATTGTACGAAGTGGAACTTAATTCCACTTCGTACAATACAAAACGTATGAGAATGACCCAGGTATGGCAAATACCAGATATGACCAGGAGCATAGATTATTAATTACTATATGAACCCGAATAACACCACAACATGATAAAAATTTGCACGAATTATAAAATGATTTTGGTATTACGAATGTATGGGAGACATCGTGGGTAAGCGGACTCTTAACAGCTGGCATAACGAAATTCCAAAAATGTATGAGAACAACATACACGATGTACTTCTTTCGTGTACAATTTTTCTCATAGTATTAACTGAAACATTTGCGATTTTGTCCCTATAGGTTTCGAGGTCTTAATTCGGGGCGTAGCACTAGTAATCTATAAACTAATTACTATAATTAACTCCAAACTAATTTAAATTTGGCGTTAGTGTATATCCAAGTTAACATTATAAGTATATATCTTATTCGTATTCATATAATATCTTACTGCGTATAAAATATAAATATCCTTACAGCGATATTCGAACTCACTTAATGTTTTCCCCAAAAGATTTAGTTGCCCCACATTAACAAATAGCAACATAGGGTTGTGAATAAAAGGGTCAACGATTTGCCGACGTCTCACTGGGTCGTTAAACTGCTTTCAGAGAATGCGCCACAAAAACAAAAACAAAAAACAACCGCGCCAGAACTTAGGGCGGTACTGGGTACAAGTTAAACCTTAACAGCTGGCATAATGCCATGAGAGAGCTATAAAAGTGTGCCAAATAATACATTAAAAAATCAAAAACCCGACTGCAAAAATGTCAACTAAAATGCAATAACTTAAAAGACTGAAACAAGGCGGACAACGAAAACAAAATTATAATAAACTTAAAACGATGCAATTTTTACTTCATTTTAACAAACAACATTATGAGCTGAAAGCTTCAGTTAAATTTTCGCATTCAATTTAAAAATATAGAAGGCGGGACCTATTTTCGCAAATTATAAATTAACATAGAGAAAATTAATAGGTCCCGCCTGCTTTATTTTTAAATTGAATGCGAAAATTTAACTGAAGCTTTCAGCTCATAATGTTGTTTGTTAAAATAAAATGAAGTAAAAATTGCATCGTTTTAAGTTTATTATAATTTTGTTTTCGTTGTCCGCCTTGTTTCAGTCTTTTAAGTTATTGCATTTTAGTTGACATTTTTGCAGTCGGGTTTTTGATTTTTTTAATTATTTATTTTATTTCAGGCTTTTTATTTGCCACACTTTACGGGCGAAACCTAAGCACTTTTATCTACACAATGTCAAAGACGTAAAGTGGGTATACTTGGTTATAATATATTATTAGATTAAATCTGATCGACAAAGTGGAGCGCGTCTTAAAGTACACACAGCGCCATCTAGGGCGAGTAGCGAAAGTACAGATGTTAAATAATTGTTTAATGATTATATTAAATTATGTTTTCGATTTATACTATGATATACCAAGTAAAAATGCACAATATAAAGTACGACACACATTTGGTCAATACAAGATTAACGCTATCAAAAACTACAAATATTACCATTTTGAACGCATTGATCGACTGTTTATAATTCCAAATTAATTCGAAACATATGACTTATATATATTTTTGTAATCACCTTGTAATTCCCTTCATTTTGATACCCCACTCGATAGGTTTGGTTATAAATATTTTGTAAATGACTGACAATTTTAGGCCCAAAATCCGCCATTTTGCTTTTTATTTTCAAAAACCTATCTAAGAACACTTGGGTTAATGAGACGAATCTAACGATACCATTAACGTCAACATCCATCCAGCCGTTTGGAAGATACCTTCTTGCAGTCGGGTAAAAACCTTTTTAGACAATAACGCATACATAAAGATGATAGATACCATAATTCAGTAACGTTTCGTGAAATTTAGGTCATCGCGAATTACGAGTTAAGAAAATAAAACATAAAGTTAAATATATATTTTTTTTTGTAATTTGTAAGCTCAAAAGTATCTTTGGTAAGTGAATATTTCGGAATGATAGGATCATTTTCACCGATGCTTATATTTTTAGTCTTTGCATAAGAATGATAACTTTTGGTTATTAATTTGAGAACCAACTATTTAGCCACATTTTACATAAACCTCGATACTCGAACTTATTTCTTAAAAGACGTGAAGACGATACTGCCATTTCTGCAAATAAGTTGATATTGTTAAGCCTACAGACTACAAAGTATTATTAGCTGCCATTTTTCTTAGTTCTAAAACTCGAAACTCGGACTAATTTTCTAGGATACACATTTTTATGCAAAGATTTTGATATCTTAATATATATAAATCTCGTGTCACAATGTTTGTCCTCAATGGACTCCTAAACTACTGAACCGATTTAGTTCAAACTTCGTGAATATCTGTCATTTGGTCCAACTTAAAAGATAGAATAGTTTTTATCCCACGTGGACGAAGTCGCGGCCATCAGCTAGTAATAATGTAAAGATGATTCCCGCAAATTGAATGCCATAAACCTCTGATGTGTAATTAGCGTACAAATTGCAAAAATCCACGAAAATTTTAAATTTCGCGGGCAGAGTCGTTGATTTTGCCTTAACAACGTATCTATGCATATAAAACTTATACCTACTTATTATTTACGTAATTAAGACCAATTGCATCATTACTAAAATTTTAAACAAACTTAAATCCAACGCTTGTCTGCGTGTTGAGATTTAACCAACTCCCTACTATAAATATTTTTTTAGGTTAATTCCAAGAATGGTGAAAAAATATTGCTGCATGAAAAACAATAGCGTTTTTATTTTTTTAAATCTAGGTCAGACGCGCTGGCGGAGATGGATCTGAATCAGATTTTGTGATTATCCTTGTACCAAGTGGTCCACTTTAGCGCAAGATGGATGAAAGCTTTTAGCGCGATAGTTTGACTCCAGCTGTGTCATGTGTATACGCTGATGTGTGGACGATTGTGACGCTGTATATGTATAAACTCGTCTACGGCTATTACTATAATATACGTGTATGGTGTCACGCAGAAAGAGCGCTGATGTCCTCCTCGCTCTTACGAATACGTTGACAAAATAGACATGTACCCTGGACGCCAGTTTATCAGTGCCAAAAATGCTTGTTTTACCACCAACAGTAAGGCCACGTTGTAATGTAACAATGTAACAATCGGTCGAGCCGTTTCGGAAGAGTTCGGTTACAAAAATTGGCACGAGAATTTTATTTAAAAGATGCTCTAGTAATAAGGAGACTCGTAGTGCAAGCACTACACGTAGTAATTATGTAATTAACTAAATTGGCTCAAGTCTGGTCTGGTGGGAGGCTTCGGACGTGGCTAGTTACCACCCTACCAGCAAAGACGTACCGCCAAGCGATTTAGCGTTCTGGTGCAATGCTGAGTAGAAACCTTTGGGGTCATCTTACTTACCCCTTCCAAGTTAGTATGTTAACATGAAATAAAGTGGAAGAAAAACAAAAAATGTATGAGATTTAACGCTAAGTTGATCACGTCACATATCATAAGTGAACCAAACATAGGACGCTTATATGTCTTGTGTGTACTTACGATTATCTTAGAAACTTTTTTTAACATCTAAACGCTGGAACGCTCTCTTTCGCCAGGTGTCACGTTCTGGAGCGCAGCAGGTTGTGTTGCGAGGCGCGACAAGGAGCCTCAGTGGAAGATATCGCTGCGAAGTGTCCGCCGATGCGCCATTCTTCCACACCGTTTACAAAAGTGCATACATGCGTGTTGTAGGCAAGTATAATTTTGAATGTAATTATGATTAATTTTCAAAAAAAGCCAAGTGCAAATGCCACCTACAACTTGGGCGCTTTCAAATCGAGAGTGAATAGGCGTCTCCTAGGCAAGCGCGTTCCATCTTATACTGTAACATCACTTTCCATAAGGTGTGATCACAGTCAAGCTCTAGCCTATACGAGTAAGTATAGTCTAAAAAACGACTCAGAACATATACCTATACAAATGGACAAAAATTACTATTTTTTACATGTTTTGCAGTTTAAGTAGATACCTCAATTAAACAACTTGAAGTAGTATACCTCAATTAAACAACTTGAACTATGTAGTTGATATCCAATTAAATTTTACAAATTATGTATGGGTTCAATTGAATGACTGTACAAATTAAACTTTCCTGAATCAGTTTATGAACCAGTAAACAATGAGAAATGTTGATTGCTCGCTCCAGAGATTGCTTGTTTATGACTTTGTAAACGTAATTTAAAGTTTGCAATGTAGCGGATTAACTAGGTATACGCAAGCGAGTTAGTCAATCAGTGCTGTATTTGGCATCGGGCAATTTAATTTTCGTCGATCTCCTCCTATCTATAGAATTAGTAATCTGTCTGAATTTATACTAACTGTTAGTTTAGTCTTAAAGTATTCACCTACAGAAAATAAGACGATCGACGTTATATTGGATAGTCACTTGTAATTAAATCCGAGGACAAGAATCCAAGCAAGATTTCTAAAAATCCTAAATTCAAATGGACGCTGCCTCTTGCTCAAGATAAATTATTTCTGAACAAATCTCTCTAAAATAATGTGGAACAGTTGCTCGTTTTAACCAACATTTTAAGAGACACCTAAGCCCTTAGGTGACAGTTGTTGTAAGTGAAAACTGTCACTTATCGCGTTAGGCGTTTCATAAAGTGTTGGTGAAAATGAGCAATCATGTGTCAGAAATAGGATGATGGGTGATTTTTACAAATTATTTGCACATATTATACTATTACTTCACGTTATTACACATATTATTATTATACGTCCGTATAATAATAATATGTATATGTACACATTGTTTCACATTTCGAGTGAAACAATGTGTACTTGTGGGGCCAACTTCAATAACTAGGTTTAGGGTAGAGTTTTGGTAGTTGTACAGTGTACACTAATCTATTCCATAACTAAAGACTTTGGTTTGTTGTAGAAATTTAACGATGTTATAATATTGTTTCTAGATAGAAACTGAGAATACCTAATGGAAAGTGATTTTATAAATTATAATAATTGTGCTTCGGTTAGAATTTTGTAGGTACATCAAAAGCCTGATGAAACATTTCCCTACGAGTTTCGCCGCTCTATCCCAGGAACGTTCTACTAAAAGATAGATAGTTTCTGATCCATAGTAAAAAAAATATGGTCGGCAAACAAAGCCCGGAACGGAATTCAGCCTGGCCAGCGTTTCAGCAATTTCTACTGAATTCTCCGCTAAAGTAGAATGAGCCCGTATGAAAGATGAATATGCAACGTCGGGGCTCCCACGGGTTCCATTAAAACGCATGTGCCCTTGTCCAATATGATTTATTGAGATCGGTTTTTTTCCCCGCCTCTGTTACTCTTGTAACTTTTTTCATACCGCTGTGTAATGGAGTAATTTAATTTCAGTGAACAGGCAAATTTCTAAACAATTAATCTCGCCTTTAAAAATGTAAGGAACGCTTTCGTTAATGGTTTCGTGACCGGGAAATGCTTTTGGGAAAATTTCATTCATCAATCTTATTGGCTGAGACACGTCCAAAAATATATTTTAGCGAGAAATTATTATCACCTACTTATCGTATTTTATTAGGTATTTAATAATTAACATGATAAAGTCCTTTTGATTAAAAATATAATCACTGAATACCTATTTTGTTGAAGTATAAATGTGTCTACTTTAGTTTTTTTTTAATAAAATTCACACTCCTGTTTTAAAGTTTTAACGCCTAACAATAAAAGTGGAAGCATACGAGTATAACAGCTGTGGAAAACTCATATTCCGTCATCGAGGGAAATAGATAAAACAGAATATACCTAAACTTTCTATAACTTTACTGAAGGTTTCGTAGAGTAGTTACCTAGTAGCACTAAAGGAGCGACGTAGATTTACTGCTCTGACTATTATTTACATGTAGTAAAGTAGCGTATTTTTCCTCAGAATTACCAGAGTCGGGGCCAAAAGTGCTGGCGCAGAAGAGTTGGTACACAGTGGGCGACATGCTGCGAGCTAACTGCACGTCCCCGCCCTCTGACCCCGCGGCCAACCTCACGTGGCTACTTAACGGTTACGAGGTGAAGTGTAATGAGTATACTTTCGTTCAAAACACGTATGACGTATCCTTTCACGATTTTCTTTAACAGAGTGAACAAGGTTTGCTGCTTATACGACTGTTTTCCGACATTACTTCAGAATTACGGTTCATTCTTATATTGAAGTTATATAATATACCTAGCTAAGATATGTTATAACTTAACTAGGTATATTACACAAACTTCAATATTTGAAGTTTAGTATTATTCTTAATGCGCGTCAATTATTAATTATTATCATTGATTATTATATACGATTGGATTTTTATCAAGGTAGTCAAGTACAACTATATTATGATGTACTGAAATCTTGGAACTCCAGTTCTATTTTCTACATACCGACAATTAATAACAGGTCGTGAACGTGAATGCCTTACTGGAAGTGAATTTATGTTCTATTTTGTCAAAGCCCTCGACTGGCTTCTACCGTGGGAGACATTAATGTATATTATGTTTTGTTCAAAGGTCAAAGGCCTCGACATCCCACTACAAGACACGTTATTCCCGCCGAGGCCGCCAGTGATAAGCGACGCATCATTGGAGGACGCGAATAGAATAATATTCAGCCCGTGGGACGCTATCTCGGGGTACGAGGACGTCGCCACTGATATTATAGACATTCCGGGCGACGTTGACGCAGCTTCCCACTCTCACAAGAACAACTTGGAAAGCACAACGTCCCTCGCCCCGAGACTCGAGCAAATTGCTAGCAAAAATATAAGCGTCGAAGAAGAAAAATCTAATAAGTCTTCCTCCTTCAATCAGCTCGTTATTCGAGTGCAAACTTCACATTTTTATAAGGTACGAGTATGGCTGCATTGAAATGACTTCCAATTTAAATGATAGAAATAGTTATTTTGCTACGAACTCGTTCTAAACATGCAGAACTTTATTTTTTATTTTTATATGTTTTGGAAAGAGTTATTATAACTCAAGGCTAGGCTAGCTCGAAACGCGCGTCGTTTTACCTAAAATCTGCTTTCTTATTTTTTTATTACCATAATAAAAGAAGATATTAGTTCGACGTGTATAAAATACTAAAGAAGAATGACCAGAGGTGGGATCAAGTTTTCTCATGAACCAAAACCAAAATATTCTAGGAAAATAATAGTTTTTCAATAACCAGTGGTACTTGGAATTTATTTTTATATCCGGAATTTAATTCTGCATACAAAATAGTTATTTGTTATGCAAGGGCGCAAAGTGGATTTTTGGGCCGAGTGTCAAATTTGAATGCTGAGCGGCGATGGATTCTAGGGTTGAACCCTGAGCGCAGCGAGGGGTTCAAAGAATAGAATCCTGAGCATAGCGAGGCATTCAAAGACACGAGACCCAAAAAAATTTGCGCCCGTCCATAACACAAAATTTTTCATCTCACCACAGCGAGGAAAATCACCAGAAGAACACTTTAGATCGGCATTGCGATTTATGTTAAATGTTGTTTTTGGTAACTGAATAATTTCACTTACTGAAACCACCTTCAATCATCACTCACCATAATTCAAAGTTAAAACAAAAAAATAATGAATAAAGTAATAAAAATATTAGGTATTTTCATTTAATCACGATTGGAAACATAGGCAACTATCACTAGACCAGAAAAAAAAATTGAGAAACTTTTTTTTTACTTCTTTTTTGAATGCGTTCTAAAATAGGAATTTCTAAGAACCAAAGATAATATAAAATTTTATAAATATTTTAACAATAATTACATAAACAACGAGGAAAAATCATGGATTTAATTAGATTTCTTTTATAATTAATGAAACTAAATAGGAGTTATTATATTTAATGATATTCTAAGAAAAAGTAAAAATAAAAAAACTAATGTACCTATACAAACTCTAAGGTCGAACTTTTTTACTGAACGTATGTGTTATAAGAAAATAAATAATTAAAAAAATCAAAAAACCCGACTGCAAAAATGACAACTAAACTGCAATAACTTAAAAGACTGGAACAAGGCGGACAACGAAAACAAAATTATAATAAACTTAAAACGATGCAATTTTTACTTCATTTTAACAAACAACATTATGAGCTGAAAGCTTTAGTTAAATTTTCGCATTCAATTTAAAAATATAGAAGGCGGGACCTATTTTCGCAAATTATAAATTAACATACAGAAAATTAATAGGTCCCGCCTGCTTTATTTTTAAATTGAATGCGAAAATTTAACTAAAGCTTTCAGCTCATAATGTTGTTTGTTAAAATGAAGTAAAAATTGCATCGTTTTAAGTTTATTATAATTTTGTTTTCGTTGTCCGCCTTGTTCCAGTCTTTTAAGTTATTGCATTTTAGTTGACATTTTTGCAGTCGGGTTTTTTGATTTTTTTATTATTTATTTTATTTCAGGCTTTTTAGTTGCCACACTTTACGAGCGAAACCTAAGCACTTTTATCTACACAATGTCAAAGACGTAAAGTGGTGGGTATATTTGGTTATATATTATATTATGTCGGTTCAAGTCAGTCAGTCACTTGGAAGAAGTAAAAGTTGTAAACAGTGTCGTCAATAGATTAAATCTGATCGACAAATTGGAGCGCGTCTTAAAGTACACACAGCGCCATCTAGGGCGAGTAGTGAAAGTACAGATGTTAAATAATTGTTTAATGATTATATTAAATTATGCTTTCGATTTATGCTATGATATACCAAGTAAAAATGCACAATATAAAGTACGACACACATTTGGTCAATACAAGATTAACGCTATCAAAAACTACAAATATTACCATTTTGAACGCATTGATCGACTGTTTATAATTCAAAATTAATTAAAAACATATGATTTACATATATTTTTGTAATCTCCTTGTAATTCCCTTCATTTTGATACCCCACTCGATAGGTTTGGTTATAAATATTTTGTAAATGACTGACAATTTTAGGCCCAAAATCCGCCATTTTGCTTTTTATTTTCAAAAACCTATCTAAGAACACTTGGGTTAATGAGACGAATCTAACGATACCATTAACGTCAAAATCCATCCAGCCGTTTGGAAGATACGTGGTCATAAAGAAATTTACATACATACATACAAGATACGCGCGAAAAACATAACCCTTCTTGCATTCGGGTAAAAAAGAAGTCTTCAGCTTTGACATTGACATGACACGTAATTCGAGTTTGACGTTGGAAATGCTTTTCGGCCCAAGGGCCGGAAGGGATTTTCATACTACTTTGTCTCCCTTGGGAAAAATGAAAATGCTTTGGCGGCCTAGGGAATATAATAGCATTTTCCGCCCGCATTTCGGGCATTAAAAACGCTTTTCCGAGCGGGTGAGATGAAAAATTACTTTCTTATCAATGCATATTTTATTGAGAAGACTAACTTGTTTATTTGCCTGTAAATTTTGAATCCGGATGTCAATTGATAAAAGAATAATTGTAGGATTTAATGTGGTGACCGTAGTTAATAAAAAATAAAGTTTGGTTTTGAATCAGCTTAGTACGAGATTCGATACATGTATGGTCATAATCCTTTAATAGAATTGCATTCACACTAATTAACCAGGGCTGACAGATGATAATATATAAACAGTTTCACAGTTTTCAGTTTCAAACAGACAGTTGAATGGCCCTAGTATGGAGACTATTCTATCGCCACCAATTGTACATGTCTCTCAAATATTCAGTCACATATTCAGCTCAATCGGTTCGTTTTAAACACAGAAGCAACCCAAATACACAAGTACACCACTACACACAAAACGTACCTGACGCGAAATAAAAGCTTATAAATCATTTATATATACCGATTGGGTAAATACACTTTGATTAGGCTACGATATTACTAATCAAAGGTATCACTACTTTTGAATTTGATAAAAATAATAACAAGGATAAAAATAATGACGGGCTTGAAAATGTTAAAATTCAACGAAGATTTACAAAGTTACAGGCATTTCAATTTCAGATGAAATTTTGGAGAGTCTTCTTTCCCTTTCTTGCAAAATAAAAATTTGTATGAAGCCGCGCGAAGCTACTTTGTCATCAGTAAGGGGTGACGTCAATTCAACGTCGCTTTCTCAGTCTGATAGGTAGGAAAACCGGGTCAAATATGAGATAATAATATTGATAGGGGTATCATATTATAAAAGGGCGTTAGTTGTGTATCCGAAAACCGATTTTTATTTATTTTTATGTCTGATAGTTTTTGATTTATTGGGCAAGCTGTAAGCTGTCGATAAAAATACCGTTCCCCCTTCCTCTCTTATCTCCGAAGTTTACCAATTGAAAAATCTGAAATAATTATGAATTAACGTTTATTTTACGGGAAAATAAAATTAACTCTGTATCTATTATACTTTTTTTTGGTAAAAACAATTAGCCTCAAAAACAAAGTTAAGTTTGCAGTTCGATAAGAATAGTGATTCTCGGTGCGCGAGTCCGACTCGCACTTGGCCGGTTTTTTTTGTTATTTGATCGATTTAATTAGTTTTTCCAGTGTACGATATTATTTTTATCCTAGTTAATAATAAAGTAATAAAATTATTGGAGTAATAAAGTACTTAATAGAAATACCCAATTCACGTAAAGCGTACTTGTTCCATCAGGGTCGTTTGAACGTGACGTGCGTGGCGAGGATCCTCTCCGTGTGGTCGGCCAGCGGCTTCCTGCTGTTGGACGAGGAGAGACCACAGATAGCGCCCGTCATGGGCAGCAGGGACTCCAACTCAGGTGGGTTACTTGTGGGCGAGGTGCATCGCACATTAGATAAATAAAAACTCCGCGTGTTCCGTATCCACTTTTTTATGCTATATAGGTTTACGCTTGACCTCTATCTCACCTGATGGAAAGTGTCGATGTGGTCGAAGATGGAGCGCGCTTACCTAGAAGATGCCTATTAACTCTTTTTTTAAAAGTACCCAGGTCGTAAGATGCGGGAAACACAGATTTCGGGAGAGAATTCCAAACCTTAGCCATGCGTACTAAAAATGAAGAAGGGAATCGCTTCGTGCATGCTGGTGGTATAGCGACGCCATAGGGATGAAATTCCACCCGGTGCGGTGGGAAAATGGTGAGGGAAATTTCAGATCAAACAGCTCCTGAGCACACTCCCCGAAATGTATCCTGATAAGTTAATAACTAACTTTTAATTTAGTAATGGTTACTGTACTTGGAATAGACAAAAAATTTATTAGTGACTATACACTATACAGTATATCATTGGTGTATCATATTATGAAATAAAGAAAAATAAAGTCAGGTTGGGTTTTAATTTTAAAATATACTTATAGTCTTGGAGAGCTCGTGCCCAAGTCAATAGTGAACTGATTGTACTATTTACCTTTATACCTAAATAAAGCTATTTACCCTGACCTGAAAACGTATGTATGTTGTATGCCCAGTTGATCGATAAGTATTTGTATCACAGACATACTAGACAAATAAGACAGATTGTCATTCAGCTGTCGAAACAAAGCAACTCGTTATAGAATTATTGTAATTAAAATAAATAATAATTGACTCATTTTAAACCAATTACGAAGGTCATAATAATTTACCAAAAACCTGCGCATTTTTATGAGTAGAGACGTCGCAGAACGAAGTCACGTGGCTTAAAAAATCCCAGGTCAAAATGCCTGGAACGTGCAAAGAAGACTATGCACATTACACACACGTTTTCACACTTCGCCGTCAAGAAATGACCCTTTTTAAAAAGTTAAGTGCAAGCGTGTTTCCATTGTCCCAGGTTTCCGGCGTTCCACATCGCACGTCGTGGAGCTTTTCAACTATTTACTCCTGGCGCTCTGGTGAGGACTGCTCCTGTTTCGTGTTTCATGCATAACTTATGCGCTGCGCTGAGTTTCGCGCAATAAGCAACGCTTCCAGCTACAAAACTGAGAACTATGATATTATGGGATATTTATTTATAACTTACGCCCACTTGCGTCAAACAGCGGGTTTAATATTTTAATTTTTTAACCAGAGCTAAAGTATATCATTTGACATTGTTAACAACTTTAACCGTGGCAATTTCAAGTTGACACGCTAACCCAGGTTGACGCAAGTGGATGTTAAGAGATTTAATTATTACAATATGATAATAAAAATATCTGAATCAATTTTTAATACGTTTGTAGTTTGTATCTGTGTGTATGTTTGTTATTCCTTCAAGTCGCAATCACTGCATTTATTTGGCAAGAAATGGAGATAAAAATAAGTAGAATCACTGGATTAACTAATACATACGCTACTATTTATTCCATTGTTTCTGTTAACAAGCTAAATAAAACCGTTGCGTTCTATACATATATTATGATTTAAAATTATATTTTCGCATTCTTCTTTTACAGGGTATTCCGATGATCGCACAACCAACTAATCGATGGAGGTTACACCCATATCTATAGTCGAGTATTTCATTTGTATGTATCCTACAGAAAATACAAAAATACACCAATAAATAAATTTTTCATTATTGTAAATAAACTGGTCAAAACTGATAATAAATTAATATTATGTATGTGTGTGTTGATAAGCTAGGAGGGTGGAACATCATAAGATATTCCAGTAGGTACAACCTTTCATCTAAATGGCAAGCCTCTAGTCTCCTAGTCGTTAGTAATTAAACATGCAGCCTAAGATGCATCTAATTACGTTCTACCTTCCTATTTTGTACAGTACCTAACACAAATGGACTATAAAAACCTTATGTCAAAATAATTATATTTCTTGTATAACACTGTATTTTTTTAACTAACAATTGTCTGTTAATTTTTCAATAATGTATATGATGCTTACAATATAATTGTAATACATTGATATATAAACTAAGGATTTCGGGTCAGCGCTAGAAAGTGTCCGCACTCCGCACCTAACGAATGCCAAACGCGAAAAGAATTCCAATCGCCACTTAAGCAAAATTGGGCTGTACTATAATGGTTTAAGACATAAATTACAATGTTTTAGTTTGTTGTGTAAAATGTGTATTTTCATGTTCCCTCGTTTATGTAGGTTTTCTCGGGACACTTCTTTCGTTAATTTTGTATTACACCCGGGGTCAATAGATGTATATGCCAATGTTGTATTATAGTACTCTACTATACATTTGGGTAATAGTGATTATACAAATTGACAGGTGAAACGATTTTATCAGTGAAGTGAATGAGTAGTAGTGAATTTTATACCTACTTGTATATAACATTATGAGTTTAAAAGTTATAGATGTAAGAGTATAGTGATGTTTTGCTTTACAAACTCTATGTATGTAACTGTTACTGTAAAATAAGGAACACAGATTAAAAGATGAGAAGATTTTTACATGTGTTTTTTTTTTAATTTTTATTCTCTTTTCTTCCTTAATGATTCGTTCATTCTTTCATATAGAGTCATCATCGCAAAGCTTGTGGCCTAAATAACTAGGTCTAGAAATATGAAATTTTTAAAGCACAAAGATCATAATGTAGACGAGAGATAAGGAAGGATTTCTCAAAATTCCTACGGCATGTTAGCACCGGAGTAAGTAGGGGTAAGTAATCTAAATTAAAATAAAAAGAGCTATAAATAAAAAAAAAATTAGCTATTATATAGTGTTAACCAAAAAATACTGAATGACTATAATTTTGTGAACTTAAAAATATATTATATTAGCTGATTGTATTTTTGTGTCCTCCGAATGCGTTGCATCTGTGTACAAACACATTGGCCATAGAGGTCCAAGAGGCCGGCGATTTGCAAAGCGCGGCAAAACTAACATTTTTGACACCAGTAGGTAAACTGGCGACACATTTTCACACGTTTCGCCGGGTCCTGTTTAGTATATTATGTCTATTCCCGGGAAAATCACGTTCAAATAGTTGTTGCAGAATGAACAATAATTTAATCAAGCACCGAATTATAAACGGCTTTAAAGCAAAATGATAATCAAATTAACCGGCTTTATAAAGGTAAAACAAAACACAGACGGGTATGATGGAAATTTTCCAAGCGAGTGATCCCTAATGGAGCTGGCGAAGTCTTACATGGGTGAGTTTCCCGAATATCGCAGTATAACATCTGATAAGCTTAAAACTTGTAGTCCTCATTTTCCTTTTCCAACCTATACTCACTTTTATTCCACTATCGATAATCCAGTGCACTGATACCAGTTTGTTGACTGCTAATTAAGTTTTATTCGCGCGATAGGAATATGTAGTTTTAATTCAAAATATTAATTATATAGGCACTCTACGTTTTTTTGCGGAAATCCATAACTAGCAGGACAGATTAATTTGTTTTTCTATATTAAAATAAAAATTAAACTTTTAAATCAATTAATTAATTCAAAAATTAATCTGTCCTGCTAATTACCTACTGTGCAAGCCCTGGCGGCGTAAAATGGTGCCAAGTATACTGGCTGCATTTCCGCGCTGAACGGCGAACAAACGAATGAAACGAATGTTGCGTGAAAAATGATCCAATCATCCTGTCACTAGATTAGACTACTAACCGCGGGGGATTTAGGTGTATTGCAAATAATTTGGAGTTTTTTTTGTGTTTTGAGTTTGATATATGAGTATCTATGTATAACTTTATAAGTTTATATTTTTGCAGTCGGGGTTTATCATTATGCTGCAGTTTGCTCTGATTGTGACATGACTGGATAAGCGTAGTCAGGATACACGGATTGACAGGCGGGGCTCCACCACAACTGTATAATTCTGTAATAGAATTAGTAAGCCCCTGCGCCGTGTTCCAGCGACGATACCGCTTTTTCCACCAGCCGGGTGACTAATGGCTTAACGCGTAACCCGATTTCCAATAAATGGTCGTCCGTCTCACCCTAACAATGCTAATCTATCTGATCGGGTTTTTTCAATGTAATGTTTTGTGTACCCCTGGACAATTGAATACGTATAACAAAGAAAAAGTTTCCACGTGCCTACGTTGGGCTTACCTTTAAGAGATTTATTATATTATTATTGAATCATTACCTACCTATGTTTTTTTTGAGACAACGTACACATATAGGGCATCTGATGATCTGGCAGAGATCCTTATATGTCCATGTACATGGCGTGTGTGTAATTTTCTGTACTAAATAAATAAATACATTGAAATAAGTACTAAAAAGTCCACTACTGGACACGAGTATTCGCTCAGGATGAGAAAATCTTGACACACTCTAAATATATATAAAGACCGACTGTTCATGTTGTAGGTATATAAAATTTTAATAAATACACACACTGAACACTCGTCAATATCTAGTATCAAAACCTGCAGACAATTCCTATAATTTTGACAGAAAAAAAAACATAAGGTGGGTGGACCATGGAAGGCCATGCTCCTTCGAAGGCCAACTATTAAAATTTCGTAGTTATTGCCATGTCTACATAAACATCCATCGAACTAGAAATCACAGACGCGGCGGCGAATCGCTCGCGCCACTATTTTGGCAGTACGGTCCCTCGCTTCATTGATATAGGAAATCGACGACGTTAAAATAAGGTGGGTGTACCATAGAAGGCCACTCTAACAAATAAATAGTTATTATTCATCTATTTACTGGATAAATGGAACTAACAAATATTTAAGTAATACTCGTACTTTGTTTTATTACGTAACATATAAACCAATTCTTTTTATTGTAGATTTAATCGCTATTTATTAACTTTTAGTGTTAAATGACTGCTTTATTATAATGGCCTTCTAAAGAGCCTTGTTCCTAGCAACGCCATTTGGAAGCGTTCAATGAAACTTAAGTTTAATCAATATTGATCAAATCTAAAATTAAAAAAAGTGGTTTATATGTTACGTAATAAAACAAAGTATTACTTTATTATTTGTTCGTATCATTTATTCAGTAAATAAACGAATAATAACTGTTCAATTGTTAGAGTGGCCTTCCATGGTCCACCCACCTTATTTTATACCGTGTTAGTCCCGACCCAGCTTTAGCTTCTAGTGTACATAATTAATGCATTATATTACTATCATTGGTATCTAGATACGATATAGACGCATTATTATATTATGTGATAGTCTTCATACATCTACCAGAACAGTTAATGGTCGCAAAAGCAATGTGTGTTCAGTACTTGAAGGTAAACTTACTAACGAGGTTTAGTGGGAAGTTTAGGCACAACTTTGCATAAGCACATCTATAAGTTAAAGCTCTAAGTAACACATGCGGATATTTACTTTGAATTAAACTTGGATTAAACACACAGAATTGCGGCATACCACATAGTTTGCTTTTTACGTGAACCTCTTTATCTTACTTTTCTTGGTTAACGTAGAAATCGGAAAGAATTAAATACTCATGCCATTCCCATGACTATTTACATTACTTACATTTGTTTACAGACATCAAACATGTTGATAGGTCCCAACGGTACCTTGCACCGAACTGCGCTTATGTATTAAACGCTAACGATTAAATCACTTTGTTTTATATTTTTTACATGGTTTTAAATTACTTTAATCAGCTTTTTTACAGATTTTTAGTAACTGGGGTACTATTAAAGTTTCCATGTGTTCACGAACCCCTAACCCTCTCACCCCTAACACATATTTTTATTCTATTCAAAAAATAAAAATCTTGTCGCGGTGCTTGCAGTTGTCGCATTCCTACTGAACGACTCGACCGATTTTATGATATTTTTACTTACTTACATTTTGTATTTGGTAGGTATGAGAATAGGTCAAATTGTATTTTTCACTGTTGTATCCTCATGACAATTCTTTAATTTAATGTTCTTTATAAATATGCGACCGCCACAGAATACCAAACTCACGCGCCTGTCGACTCACCCAGCCGCCATTACGTAAATCTTGTCGGGAAACCCCCTTTTAGTCGAATTTCAAAACCATAGGGGTTTGCTATGAGTAACACCTGACTTACATAAATTGACATGAATATCAAAAGATTTATAATTTTTTACGACTTCATCTGGTGTTTACCAGTTTTGGAACCCCAGTATTTCCAACAGGAAAAAAAACGATACCTGAGACCACATAAGTTGTTCTTGACACATTTGAAGTACTTTAAAAAATTTACATCTCATAATATGAATTTTCGGGTCGAATATAGTAGACGTACATGGAACATGAATGCGCAGTGACAACGCTTCAAAGCGTTCTATTGTTACGCTTGTATTGTCCAATATGATTTATTGTGATCCCATCTTCTTTGTTATTGTACATGCAAATGTAGTGTTGTACGTTTTGATGTGTCGTCTTAACTGTAATTACTCTACTGACCTCTATTATACTACATAGTACGCTGGACTAACTACTCTTTACAATTATTGACAGTTCCTTTTTAGGGTTCCGTACCCAAAAGGTAAAAACGGGACCCTGTTACTAAGACTTTGTGTCCGTCCATCCGTCCGTCTGTCAACAGGCTCTATATCTGGAACCGTGATAGCTACAGACTTAAGAAATTTTAACAGTTCAATTTAATAAATTCTTTATTTTAAAAAGATTCGATAATGCTTTAAAAATATGAGAATAACAAATCTGCTGCATACGCGATTATGCAATATTTCATCAGAATGTACATAAGATCGCTCCCGCTGATTAATTAACTTTCCAATTAATCCATTAGAAAGTTTCGTTTAGTTAGCGGTTTTAGATAGTTTTATACTTACTTTTAAAACTACTTCGCGAACATAGCAAACCGCATCGCGAGATAATTTTGCTGAGCTTTCTTAATATTATGGCTCTCCTTGAATATCGGCGCTGAACGGTCCATGCTTAACCGTCTATCGTCGGTGGTGCCACAATCATTGTGCAGGCATCTACATAATCGTGACAAACTTACGAAATCATTGTCTGTTCGCCGATGAATGTATACGTATATTAATGCAATAGACACGTATCATGGACAAGGCGGACGTCCCAAAAAAATGTTGCTAGTTTATTGGTGCCAAAAATGCTTGTTTTACCACTGACACTAAGGTCACGCTGTAGTTCGCTCAGCAGTCAACTATAGAATTTGGACAGATTGTGTTGTACGTAAATCGTTCGGATGCCCGTATCCTGAGGATTCTTATCGATTAATACGTCATAATAACGGACGCGACCTAACGCGTCTGTTACAGACCACCGCCTACGAAACAGACGTTGGAGAAACGCCAACGCTCGCAAAACGCCCAGTGGGATAGCATGGAAAGCGGCCTCATAATTAGCGGACGGTGATGTTTTAAATGTTTGCAAAATTGTAGCCCAATCCATTCAGTGTTTTAGCTGTGTCTTGTAGGATCAGGCAAACAGTCTTATTTTTATAACTGTTCCATGCGGCGCTGGAATGTGAATTAAGGTTGATCACAATATATCCCGTGAAAAGTTGGAAACCATTATTTTATCTTTTAGTAGCATGTACAATGTACATAATATCTAATTAATATAGATCCAGCGTGTAATCTAACTCCGTTCTAAAATTAAGTCAAATCAGTTCTGCAGTTTTAGCGAGAAGGAGTAACAAACATGCTCATACGTATTACACACAGACACAATAAGTAACAGGCTCAAAATAAAAAATCGTAAAGCCCAGTGCAATTAGCAGCGTTCAATTCTCCAACCGCTGCCGTAATAAAATGGTGGAATTTCTTGACTGATGGTGAATTTCTTGTAATATAAGTTATCTAAGTATGAGTTAAAAAAACCCTACTTTGTACCTGTCTATTGAGACTCAGATTGAGACAGGTTTAGCATTTGGCTAAACCGCTAAACTAATAAAACGATACGCACTTACGAGTATACACGTGCATCAGAATTTTAGATTGTATTTTTGACAGAAAATACCGCTACTAGCCAGTCGTGTCAATTGAAATACGAATTGGGTTTCACAAAGCTCCATTGTATAAAAGGCAATTCATTTAGGCGAGGTGTATAAAGTCATCAATAAATTCATATTTCCATCTTAGCATTTTAATTTCTACTGTGTTACCACTGTCCACTTTCACCTACGTAGGGACGTAGGTAGGTAACTGATAATTCTGTCTGCATTCATTTTTGGTGGTAGGTAGTTAATGTTTCCGATTGCTATTCTAATCGAAATTTATCCAACCATAGACATAAAATTAGATTAGGTAACATAAAAATATGCTTAAATGTAACAACTTGTTCCAAAGTTGCAATTCGTACATTTTTAACCAACTTTCATTCAAAAAGAAGAATCTACTGCTTCTGCCTCAATTTTATGGTTTCTTAGTATTATTTTAGTGACCAACCATTATTCCATCACTTCCGCTACGTACTTATATCAGAGAAAAATTCTTCTTAATGAACTTCGCATTTTAAAGCTATAAAAAATGTCTAGGTATTTTCCCTTTGTTACCAACTTCATCTTTGCCTTACAACTCGCTAGCATAAATGGCATAAGAACACGACAACTTTGTCAAGCTAGGCTAAGTTTCTGCACCTACTTCTATTCAAGTTTCTTATACTTTGTTGGTCAACAACTTCATGTTGGCTTTGTGACGCATTGTTCCTGAAAGGTTTTTTAAATATTTATTACCATACCTATAGGATTTGTGTTATACAAATCTGTCAGATGTTTTGATAGAGTTGCCACTGAATTCGTGTAAGTAATTAATATTTGGAAAAAGCTGTTATCAATTTACAGGACATTCACTGTTTTTCACTATTAGGAGTGCAAAATGACGGGACCTGACAAATACTCCCATTGATAGAGTTTTCTCGCCTTTTTACCCGACTGCAAGAAGGGTTATGTTCTTACCCCAGATCTCACTGAATCAGGTTATAGACTGTATTCTACTGTGACTTCCAAAAACAAAGAAAGCTGCAAGAAAGGTTGTAGCAATTACCCAAGTATGATAATTTTTTTTTTGGCATCTACTTTTAGTATTTCAAAAGTAAGATTATCGTAACGAACAGAACTGACGAATATTCTTGTCTAGTTTTTATAGGTTTTAGACGGAGACATAATATTTCCCCTCACATCGAGGAGCACGCCTTATATAATTCAGCAGATTTTGTAATAATTGCAATAGTAGGTAGGTCCCTATTCTAAATTTTAGACAAATAGCACTAAAGTAATTAAGATAAACACACAGTTCCGTATTGTAGCGAGTGTGTGTTCTCTTCAAAAAGGGGGAGGGGGGGGGGGGGGACTCTACAGGGTCTTTGTGCCGCGACCCTCGTTAGCGACTCACTTCAAAGGTACGTAGGCACAAAAGAACACTCACCAGTCAGCTCCAGAATCTTTTATTGTACGTACGATACAATAATAGTTACTTTGGCCACTTATTGGATATTTATTTACAAACAAAACATGGATGTTTTGCATGACGTCGGATATTTATTTTTTCAAGTCAGGTTTATAACTATATACCTAGTTCAACAGGACAGGATTATCCCGGGCGGCTCTATTTCCGCCGATTGCTCTGCTTTAGTGAAACAATCAGCCGTGCTATTCTGCAAAGCAGCGACGAGAGTACATCTCTGCATCTATGAATTTGTCAGTTATACTTAATAGAGTACAATTTTGAATGCCATCTTCGGCTTGGCAGCTGTCTGGCAGCTGTTTCAGAGATGGAAATTTTGTATAATAGCACTGCTGGGTCCAATCATAATCTTTGATTAAGTGTCTCGTTTAATATAATCGAGATAGCTACCTACTCTAGTCTAGATAAAATGGTTGCGGATAAATGGTACTGTGTTTTTCTTTATGTATAAGACACTATAAAATAATACCGGCCGCAATATCTACACATGAAACGCCGGCAACGCAGCACACTGATAGAACACTGACCAAACCTATCAACTAAAAGGTCTTTATCCAGTAGGCGGACCTTAGCCTTACATGCTTGATTCTGAAATATCGGAGGGCGTTAATATCTCCTTCACGATAATCAACGTACCTACAGTTTAAAGAGAAAATCCTCGAGGTCCATTACCTGGGTGGGATACGTCGCAACGGTAGAAGACCCTTGCTACAGTATAAAATGTGTTGTCATGCGAATAGGGCCCAAGGACAGTTTTATATTTATATGGTTTAGTAGGAATCTGCCTATTTGTGTCATACACTTTTAGCTAATATCATTAAATATTATCAACAACGGCTCAAATGAGTTCAATTTTGTGCAAAAGCATTAACTATTAATTAACCGTGAAAATATTTGCAGCTACATTATAATTTATGTGGACTTTGCTACATCAAATAGGTTTTGTACAGATAATAAATTATTTATATACAAAAGAGAAACCTTTTGAAGCATGTTCCGAGATATGCATGTATTTTGCTATAGGTACATACCTACTTAAAGTAGACAGTGTAGAAATACCCTATTGCGTTTTTATGTTTTTGTTTAAATACTTTTAGGTAATTTATTAGTCGATAGTTGCACCGTTTTTACATTTTTAACCGACTTCAAAAAAAGGAGGAGGTTCTCAATTCGTCAGAATCTTTTTTTTAACCGAAAAGGTGTTTTAAATACATGAAAATTGTATAATCGTCGGAGAAGAAAACTACTGCAAAAAAATCGATGTAAACTGATCTCATTAGCAGTCGAAGGCAGGCGCTAAGTAATTTTGGCAGAGCTCCGAATCCGTGCTACTTTCAGTGAGAGTTGATTTCAGAGAGTAAACAGCACAAATGCGCTGGCTTATCGCGATTCTGCCAGTCTTCAGATATTTCACATCTCATTAGCATAGTTATTTGCAGTATACCGACACATTAGGTGGCGTTAACTTCGTTTAAAGGTAAGAAAGATTTAACCTAATTATTTTCTTGATAACTACCTATGAACTCTTTATAACGGCAGGCACTTTAAACGTCATAGAATTACCGTATTGTCATAGATTTATTAATAAAATAATGCTTATTGTGTAAAAATACAAATAAAAACAAAGGAAATGGCAGATAAACAGATATTTTTCCTATAAAACAATCGCGGATCGAAATATTAGATTTTTCATTTTACAGAACAACATCTGCTGGTAAACTGTAAGATTAAAATGAAACGAAAATGTAGGAAATGTAGTACTTAGATTAAATTTCTTAGAAAACGTTTCCTAAGTAACACTTCGTTGGTTTTTAACTATTGCTACTACATTTTTTTTATTCAATATAGGCTTACACTTGACCACAATCTCACCTGATGGAAAGTGCCGATATGGTCGAAGATGAAATCGCCTAGAAGATGCTTATTCACTCTTTTTTTTAAAGTACCCCAGGTTGTAGGATACGATAAACACAGATTTCAGAAGAGCATTCTAAACCATAATTATGCGCACTAAAAATGAAGAAGCGAACCGCTTTGTACGTACTGATAAGTATACTGGTAAGTATAGCGACGATATACGAGTAGGGATTTAAGTCCGTCCGGTGTCTTGCGGTGCGGTGGACCAATTTTTACTAAAAACCAAGTCTCTATACAGAGTTGAGCTATGCTCGGAGTTTCTCTACGTGATCAAATCAGAAATGAGGAGATCCATAGACGATCCAGAGTCACCGAAATAGCTCAACGCATCGCGAAGCTGAAGTGGAAATGGGCGGGACACATAGCTCGTAAAACCAACGGACGTTGGGGACCCAAAGTGCTGGAATGGTGGCCCCACACGGGAAAGCGCAGACCTCAGGGCTGATGGACTGACGACATTAAGAGAGTCGCGGGGAGTCGCTGGATACAAGTGGCACAGGACCATGCGGGCTGGAAATAGGTAATTACAGGAGACCTTCGTCCAGCACGTCCGTCGGCTGAAACGATATATTGTACAGCATTGATATACAATCTCGCATTATAAAGTCAACATCTCCTGAGTATGTCCCGTTGTCGGGACGAAACGTGCGTCGAGTATTGAACATTTATATCAATGGTTGAAAGAGTTGTGCCTATGAGTTAGCGTTGCCTACCAGTGGTGGTTGCGTTTTTTACTTAAGAACTTGCCTTCGTGCTTGAGTGGGAGGAAGGGCGGTGCCTGGCTTGTTACTTTATATTAGACCTTATAGATGCTTTGCAGGCAGCGGGCTATAGCAATACAATTTTATCTTTGCTCCTAGGTAGGGTTTTAAAAATGTTTAATTTGAAACTACCCGACGTTCTGTTGCTGACAGCAATTACGAGGCAGTGGCGTAACAATTTGCAATTACGTACATTTCCGCCAGTTTTACGGATATGTATTTTGTCAACAGGGGTCGGTCGATTGAACGCAGCGGCTACAGCGGTTGGTGGCGATGCATTTGTTAGTTTTAAGCCTAATGAAATACCTATACGATATCGAACATACGATCAGGTACATAGATTTGTTTGTGATTATATCGTGTTGTTCACATTAATCGACGCAGCTGTTCATGCTCGAAAAATATATATCACTTTTGTAATGGATTGTTAAAATAACGATGTAGGTACCTACTTCTGCACATATGATTTATATTTACTAGCTCACCCACTCTGATTTACTGGGATAAAGCAGGAGAGAATAACACTAAATCCTTTCTAATCCTTCAGATTTCAAGGTCCAAGGATTTAAATTGGGCAATGATGAGTCACTATTGCATCAGGGGTTACAAACAGTTCGACGATAGAATAACCAACGTCACATTTTATTAGGGGTGATGACTTACCAGGAAATCGGAACACATACATTTTTAAACTCTAAGTTCAATGTGACACCCTTATACAGCTGCCTGTCTCCCTGCCTATTATAACAAAAGTTCCTCCTACAATAATAAACTGAACAAGTTTTCTTTGATACAAGTGCAACATAGGGTAGGGTGAAAAGTGGCTATCCTGCAAAATATTATTACAAGTGAAACTACTTATAAGTGTAGATACGTATATGATAAATAATTACCTTTTCTCAAACATGCTTTGAGCGTTATTTTAACAACCTTCTTGGAGAAAAACGAATTTGCTGTAAGCAGTGGCCAAATACATGCGATCAGCGGCCGGCAGTTGTATGAAAATCCATGCTTATGTGTTGCGGTTTTGTGGTCAAATAAATTACATAGTAAACTCATATCTGTCGTGTAATTCAAAAATGGATTCGTGTTCGTAATTGATCTGTTATGTATTAACTAAAAAAAAGGTAAAGAGGTGTGGCAACAAAAAGTGACGTTTTCCCCTTTTATAAGAAGAAAAACTTCCTAAACCTGAAGGGACGTCTCCGTCAGTAATGAAGTTGTTTGGTAAATTATCATCCCGACAATATCTTCTAAATTGCCTATTCGCATGATAAACGGTTTAGGGAGAGGGAACAGGGCAAACGGGGGGCAGAACAATTGCTTTGTAACTAGTCCCGAACATTGTATGCATTAAACATCTACCCAATAGTGGATTTCAGAGAGCAGCGCTCTACATATTGAAAGGCTTTGAAGTAAAGCGGCGTAAATTACGGACGAGAAGTGGGTTTGCTTATTGCACATCATATTTTAATTTGAATCTATAGTTTTAATAAGAAAACTTTTATTCCGGGAAAACAAACGATTCCCAGGGGATGGATACGAATTTGCGTGAATCATTTGCGTCAATCATTTGCGTGATCTGATGAGATCAGATATTAGATTACAGAAAAGATCATTCTCTCATTTCTAGTTTCAAAATGTAGCTGTGAGATTGAATGTATATTTCAATAATTAAAGACATACTCTTACTATACATATATATTAAGTTTTCTAGGGGATGGCCTAGATATAAAATTAAAAATTGTATTTCTATATTTTGATCAATAAAATAAAAGGTTGGTATTTTTATCTTTCTAAACGCCGCGCTGTCTAAAGGTACAGAATGTAACGATACTGTTTTTGTTAGCGCAATAGACATGAACTCTAGACAGGGCGGACGGCACGAAAAAATTTCGCCAGTTTATCGGTGCCAAAATGCTTGTTTTGCTACCAACAGTAAGGCCACGCTGTAGTTCGCTCAGCAGCAATATAGAATTTTGACAGATGGCGTTACTGTTTGCTTGTACGAAAAAGGTTTACGTAAATCATTCGGATGCCCATATCCTGCGATTTCTTATCAGTGGTTAGCTCTGAAATCATCGCCATTTGGCGCGTCAAAAAACACGTTGCGTGCATTAGATTAGCTCAGACACTCCTTTGGCTGTATATAGTATAATAGAAACAATATTCACAGAAATTACTCACGTCATAATAGAGTTAGTATTAGTATTGAAAAAAAAAGAAAATATCTCCAAGTTAGCCATAAAAGTTCATTTTTGTCGTAACATCAGCTCGAGTTCAGTTCGTGTAACGGTAATAAATTGAGCCCCGAGGCGGTCGGGTGAAGTTTATAAATGTTACTGTCCGCGGTGCTATCTATCTTTTGTCTGAAATGGCTTCACAGGGCACTGAAATTTTTTGTGACGTAGGTATCCTTGGGCTATACTCAAAGATACGCGTTTAGTAAACCTAAAAGTCAGTATGACTGAAATGAGATAAATAATTCTGTATTCTCATTATGGTTTTATTTACTAAACCTATATATAATACAGATATTTATACTATGTGACCCAGCAAACATTGTTTTGCCGTTAGCGATATTAAAAAAAAAAATAGCTCACACCTACCTAACTTACACAAAATTACATAACAATCGGTCGAGCCATTTCAGAGGAGTTTGTTAACAATAAATATACCTTGAAGTAATTTGGAATACATTACGAGTACATTTTCATATTTGCTAGTGCTAAGAATAAAAATGATAACATAATTTGTGTAGCATTGTTAAAAATATTGCAATGTCTTTATTTGACGAGAAAAAACAACGCTACGCTTGAAATTCATAAACCAAGGTAAAACCTTCAACAGTAGGAACGTCAAAGTGCTGTTCACTTTACATTTTTCTCTAAAATATACTTGCGATTTTCTCTCTAAAATTGTCTACTGACAGTTTTTATAATGCACTGCTCGAGAGTCGCTAGCACTTGTACTAGCGGGCGTTCCGATTGCTACATCCCCGAGCTCGTTTGAGCCGAATCCACTCTCTTGTTCCACGGAAACGTTGACTGAAGCATTGCAATATTCTGAATAAAGCTTGTCTCGATACCGTTTAGGACCCACTACTGGACAAGGGTTTCCTCTTAGAGTTAGAGGGGGTTGGGCTATAGTATAGACCAACGCCTCTAACCAAGTGTGGCTTCAAACAAGTTTTAGAATGTGATCAAATACTCTTAGCACGCAGGCCTCTTTAATTTATCCTTAACTTAATTAATTAAAATCAGGAGTCTGATTGCGTAAGAAAAACATATTCATGGTTATCGTAATCGTTAGCAACTTCTATCCACCGATTGGCTGAAGTAAATTAGTATCAAAAAATTATTATCTATCAGCGGGCATAACTTGTAAACGATTACGAATACGTTTTCCTTTAGAGGCCGACTATCTGACCGCTTCTTAGTTATGTACCTGTTGGTCGAGATTGTTGATTCCAATACGATGAAAACAATTTATTTTAGTGCTGAAAATCTTAATTATTTCCCTGAAAGTTAGCATAATCAATATGAGTAAGAATATAATAGGAAAGTTCCTTGACTTACCGTCGAGTAGCCCAAATCTTTGGTCCTAGAAAACTGAAATTGTGCAGACAGGTTCCTTGCATAATTTAGATAAGGGATGAAGGATTTTTTGATATTCCCAAGGTATCTTTCAAGCGAAAGGATATGCGCTTTAGCAATGGTCTTGAATGGAAAACTACCAAAGATGCCTATTCTATATACATATCAAAATTACATTCTCTTTAGTAGGTAGTCACGTTTTACCGTTAGCGCTAACAACTTTAATAGGTAGTACGAGCGGTCGGAATGAAAATTGCATTTTTACGTGTGGTTCTGGATGTAACGAACTAACTACAACATTACAAAACATAATATTATGTAACTTCGAAATTGTTTTTTTTTAGTATAGCAGTAAGTACTAAGTACTAACTCGTATGTTGAAATCCATACCCTACTACTAAGGAACTATCATAGTGACCATTTGATCTTTTCATACTTTGAAAAACACTTTTATGGCAAAAGTATTCTTCGTGATTGACCATAAAATTATCAATTTCTTAAGCAAAATTTAGTTTCAAAAGAAGAATCACATTAAAAAAAAACAGGTTTCAATTTTTCATCGTAATGCCTCATTATAAAACACATTATAAAAGTCTATTTATACCGAAATAATATAGCAATGAATTCCACAATTCATAAAGAATACCTACTATTTAGGTACATTCGTAGCTGAAAATCCAATATGAAGCAAGCATCTCCCAAGAGCTCCAAAATGGTTTGCACGAGAACATTGGAGCACCCGTTTAAAACCTATTCATAATGAAATTCAATTAAGGAAACACCAATCGAAAACAGAGATGAAGTGACTGTGCTCTTAACTCATTCAACATTACTTATTTCAATTATTTATTATTTAATTGACAAAATGGCCCAACATTTTAGGTAGGTATAGTTTTTATTTGAAATTTTGAATGCAAAGTTTGTAATAAAAACATGCATGAATATTATACTCGCAAAATTCATTGCCAATGTGTAGTTGGTCTAGTATTTGCAAAAAAACTAAATAAAATATTAATTTCATCGGCTAGTAGGGCCGAAACACCTTAATTAATGTACCCACCAAAAAATCGGGAGGATTGACTTCAAAATCGGGAGATCGGGAGAATTCTCCTAAAAATTAAATAATTAACTCTCCTAAATTTTGAATTGAAATATAAACTGTAGCGTTGTTTCGTCACTACTCAAATAAAATTAAGATCGTATAAGGCCATGTTTTTACAAATTATTGCCATGATTATGCTATGTTACCGTACCAAAAAGTAATAGGTAAATTAGTTCCTAGAATTGTCATCGTCTTCGACCAAATTCTTTGGTTTCTGACCAAAGCTGTTATACTTAGTAATAGTACACGCTGTTACATCATTATGATATGATTATTTAACTCATCAAAATAAGAAACATAAACTTAATTTTTAAATCCGTGATGTGAGTCTAAAAATGGAAATTTAACAGTAGAAAATATGACGTCAAACTTGGTTAAAAACCGCTCGAACAGAGTGTAAACACTTAAAACTTTTCCCATCGTGATTCGTGTTTTAGCATAGTAAACTGTAGAACGCTATCGAAAAACAAAGAAAGAGAAAATACTTAATATTCAAGAAGGATACTGAACCTTCTGATGGATAAAGGACCAACAGAGTTATTTTCCAGTTTCAATGAAGAACTAGAACATTGAAGAAGAAGGTAAGAACTTAAGAATACGCTGTGCGACCTCACAGTAATGGCATGGCAGGCACTTATTTTAAACTTTCACATCTAGAATACTCGAAATTGCATTGTGGCATCTAAGTACTATCACTCATTAATAAGTTGTGGAGGAAAACATTATGAGAAAACCTAATTGCCTAATATTTCCCCATAGTGTCCTTAAAAGTGTGCGAAAATTATAGAAGCTATGGTCAGACCCAACCGAAAGAAGACACGAGTTATAAAAATTGGTCAAGTGCAAGTCGGGCTCGCGCACTGAGGGTTCCGCACTATCAAGACCCATTTTCAATAAAAGTATAAAGTACACTACACACCCCTGCCCACCAAATTCAAAAACGATCAAAAATCACGTTTGTTTTATTCATTTTTTTTATTTTAATTGTATAGGAGCCTTATTAAATATTTGTTCTATTTTATTGTTTTGTATTTGTCAATGACGAAATACGCTACGCTTGAAATACATCATCTGTGAAACTTTCAAGAGTCTTTGTTCATTGGTCATGGTTCTAGAGATACAGCCTGGTGACAGACGAACGGACTGATGGACCAACGGCTAAGTCATAGTAATAGGGTTTAGTTTTTTAACTTTTGGGTACGGAACTATAAAAAGGTTGAAACATGACCACCATACTGTTTTCCGGACCTGTTTAAAGGAAAATAGTACTCGCTTTGAGAGCACACCAAAATTGTTTCGCAGGTAAACTCTTCAATGTTCAAACAGTAAAACTTTGGAAATCTAGCTTCCACAAAGACAAGAATATTCCACCTGGGTGTGTGCACGATCGCACGGGAACTTTGTTTTCAACAAGCTATCATTTTGCATTTGTAACAGTGAAAAAAAAGATTGCTGTATTATGACTGGATTAGTCATAGTTTAGTAGGATAGTTTCGATAATATTCGCATTTAAATAAGTATTGAGAATTACATTGGCCAAACATAATAAAAGGTACGGTCCTAAGTGTGTGAAAACACTATAATATAAAATATAAGTAGTATAATAAAAGATGACTTATACTATTACTATCTGACCTGGCAAACCTTGTTTTGCCCTTAGGAATATAGAAAATAGATAAATTGAGATTTAAGCTATCCTATCTTTTAAATTAGATCTAAGTGCACACTGGGTGCAAATGATTGAAATCGGTTAACTAGTTTACAAGTTCTTCTTCTTCGTTCTTCCTCCTTAGTTCAGGAGTTATTTGCGGACAAACAACGTGACGGGTAATTTATACATATTAAGATGATCGCACACAATATGGTAGAACGTCTAAGCGAAAATAAATATAATGTACCAATATCGAATATTCGTGCAAACATAATAGATAGTATTTGTAGAATGTCAAAAGTCAAAGTCAAAATATTTTTATTTCACATAGGCCTAGCATACAGGCTTTTGCGAACGTCGGCATGACATTTCTTGCATAATAATGGTGATAACTACAAGTCGACTTAAAACTTATGTCAATACTATATAGTCAGTCTTTAGTACCTAACCGTCTGACTACAATAAGTAATGGTTTTAACGCTGAAATAAGGAATTTATTTTCAAGGTATTTTATTTCTGCAGGCTTATTTTCTTCACGCGAATAAAGGATCAAATGCCAATAGTGAATACTAATTTCAACCTACAGCTATACCATATTCGAATTTCACATGTTATTTCCCTTACGTGTTGTGGAAAGTTTCTAGTTCCTCAAGTTCGCGAGATAGCAGCTGTACCAAATTCAAATTCAACTTTAAACTTTCTCTCCGGGAAGTTTTCTTGTTATTATGTAATTCACAACCAATTTTATAGTCAGTAAAAGAAAAAGTATTAGTAGTATATGAAACGGATGCATAATGGGGGGTATTAAAACATGAGTGTGAGTTTAAAAAACGAGCCGCAGGCGAGTTTTTTAATAGTATCACACGAATGTTTTAATACCTAATTATGTAGAGTTTCATAGACTACTTTATGTACGCTCATATTATCATAAATCCAAACCATAAAATCTTGCTAACGATTGTCGTAAATCCTACACTTTGTTGGTAAAAGATTGTGGGTCATTTTTGTTGCAATTACTAAAATGTTAGGTGGAGTTAAATTGTCTTTAGTAGGTTTCACTGCTAGACATTTTTCCGCGCAAAGTTTTGACTAAGTAACAAGAATAACACATTAAAATGTTGAAAGTTTGGTATGGTGCCAAAATTCAGTTGCAAACTGGGTATTTGCGCGCAGAACCATAGACAATAGACATTGTTGTTGTTGTCTATGGCCAATCATGGCCCATTCATACTCTCGGTAATGACTACAAACTAAATGTTGTCTGTGGACTCCATATATAAAAAGACAAAATTAAGGAGGCTCTACACTCTCTTTCGGCTATGACGACACATAAAAATACAGGAACCCGGAGTCCAGTATCGTAATGGAATTTATTCAACTATCTTGAGATATTTCCAAAGTACATCGATGTTATAATGAATATCTTTTTAATAATTATAGAAGTCTGTGAATAAAGTAGTCAATATGTGACACATTTTGATTTCATAATTCGAACTTTAAGCAATGAGCGTAGATAATAGTAGTTTATGAAACGGATGCATAATAGGGGGTATTAAAACATGAGTGTGAGTTTAAAAAACGAGCCGCAGGCGAGTTTTTTAATAGTATAACACGAGTGTTTTAATACCTAATTATGTAGTGTTTCATACACTACTTTATCTACGCTCAAATAATAAATAATAAATCCAAACCATAAAATCTTGCTAACGTTTGTCGTAAATCCTTCACTTTGTTGGTAAAAGATTGTGGGTCATTTTTGTTGCAATTACTAAAATGTCAGGTGGAGTTAAATTTTCTTTAATAGGTTTCACTGCTAGACATTTTTCCGCGCTAAGTTTTGACTTAGTAACAAAAATAACACATTGAAATGTTAAAAGTAAAGTATGGCGCCAAAATTCAGTTGTAAACTGCGTATAGTCTGTTAAAAAAGTCATGAAACAAAAAAGAGTAGAAAAATATTTATACAAGTCAGATAAAGTATATTTTTAGTGGATAATTAAATAATCAATAATTCTTTTCAATATTCTGTATGAACACACGTTTTAATCAGTCATATAAGGCAGAGAAAAATTATTGTTTCCGTGAATTAATTGTTGTCTATGGTCGATCATGGCCCATCATTGGCCCATCCCATGACAACAACTAAATGTTGTCTGTGGACTCCATATATAAAAAAACAAAATTGAGGATTGGCTCTACACTCTCTTTTGGCTATGACGACCACAGAGAAAAGAAAGTTATTCCCTGGTCTGTGATGACGACACATAAAAATACAGGAACCCAGAGCCGCGTATCGTAATGGAAATTATTCAATTATCTAGAGATATTTCCATAGTACAGCGATGTTATAATGAATAACTTTTTAATAATTATAGAAGTCTGTGAATAAAGTAGGTCAATATGTGACACATTTTGATTTCATAATTCGAACTTTAAGCAATGAGCGTAGATAAAAAGTTTTATATTCTTATTGTCTAGGTAGGTATTACATAATTTTATCTCATAAAAGTGGAAGCCCAATTTTCGTGAATTTGTGAAGACTAACTTATTTTAAATTTTACTGCGAACGTACGAGTCTAGGTGAGTATTGTAAGATTTATAGCCCTCCACATCCGTCACTGACTTGGCAAAAGAAAACTGCTGTGTAAAATTTTACGATATGAACTTGTAAAATTGTATGAGATATTGGGTTTTTTTTTTGTTAAATGGTAATACCAGGACAGATTCATTTGTGGGCGGTGTTCCTGCATATTGTACAATACAGAATCTTTTCAATTAGCGGATTATAGCGAAACATGTTAATTTAAGTAAACCTGCTAATTAAAATAACGCCTCAACTAAGTTGTACCATTTTCTTCACGATTACAAACTTACTGATGTAAAAGTAGGTTAACTACAAAGAACATTTTCTAGCTTGAGCTTTCAGAATTATAAGAAACTTGTGATGAAACCAAGCCGGTAATCCAACGGTAAGTAATCAAAAGTATGGGCTAAGTTAAAACTAATAAACGATTATTGGTCAGGGGCAAGGAATGTCAGAAAAGAATATTACGTAAAAAACTGGCCACACCAAAACTATTTCAATTGTAACATCTGTAGGGACCTATATACAAGGTGTAGATTCTTTGCCCTAATTAGCCAAAAGCCTAAAGTAAGCAACGATGTATAGATGCATGAAAAAATATCACAAGAAATTTAGCTCATATCCTAAGGAAACTATAGGGTGTTTAAAAATATTCCATAAATTTTAAGTGACATCCCAAAAAACAGATGGTTCAATATCAATGAACTGGGAATAATGAAAATGATATGAGGTTTGTCGATATCACAGTTAGGGTTGCTAAATTTTATTTTCTAAATGAAATAATATTGCTGTATTAAAAATAAAATAAAATAATTAGGACTTCTAATCGCGTTCACGTGTTTCTAGGATCAAGTTAAGAGGTTAGCTGCGGGCACACTCTACCAATTAACCCACACCTGGTATAAAAGATTTAGTTCCAAATAGGCATAACCTATATGACGTCATAATAACCTACTCGTATGTCACGGAACCCGCAGTGCACTCTGCTATCTATATGAGAGATTTGTGAAGTCTGCGGTAGAGTTGGCTGAGAAGCGAAGCTAGTACGCAGCCGGTGTCATGTACGACGACCGAAAACGCCGATCATACTAAAACTCGACGTGCTTTGTTTGCCAAAAGCATCCCTCCATTACAGAAGAGCGGCGAAAGTTGCGGAGCAAAGTCTCTAGCGTTTACAGTGCTGTGCTGACACTATTTACTGATTTAATTTAATAGAACTAACTTTCCAAAACGTTTTCCGTTCTAGAATCCGATTTCATTACGCTTTATATTTTTTCACTTCAACAAACCATCTTTATTAGTATTTTAAAGGTCATTCTCTCAGTGTATGATTCCTTCGATTCTTCGTTTTTGCCTAATGTATCACACTTTAACAAATCAGTAGTATTTTTTGATATTTTATAGATAAAAAAAATCTTTTTACGTTCATCAATAACAAATAATATATAAAAAAATATATATTTAAACATGTATTTAATCATAATTAACATCCTTATTTCATCAAGCTACGTTCTAATTATTACCTAACTAAACTAGTGATGGTCACTGGTCACTAGTCGTAAAAAACAACATAAGCGAATCAATTATGAAACCATATTTCACGCATTACCTGTATCTACAATAACTTTTAGTTAGTAAAAGCTTTACGGCATGCAAATTCCTTGTACCGGATTACTCTACAATAACTATAAATTAAACAAGATAAAGCTTAATCATCAAGCATCCTCCGTGCACTCCACATTTATTGCGAGTAGTTCTGATTTACGATTTAGAATTCCGAAACTACGCTTTGAAATCATTGCTTCTGGTTATACCTTGAACATTGCATCGTTAGATCAAGTTTGTTCGTAAAATCTTTGATCATGATGGACTTAGAATCTTGTTGAAGATTTAAGTAAGTTTGATGTCTGATAATACCTCTAGGCTAGCTTGTTTATGATAGAGGAAGTTTTTATATCCCGACTAAGTTATCTATAGGTTAAAATAATTTGAGAGATTTCTTCAGTTTTATGGTAAGGTTTCCGTGATATCCCAACAAAAAAGCTTAAATGTTGTCTGAATTGGTTCTTTTCTACCTGTTTTCAATTTTTCATTAATCCTTTTAACTAAGTTGGAAAATCTTGGTGGTTTAGCTTAACTTTACAGTGGTAGTGTAAAGCTTATTCGAGCGACGTTGAGAGTTACTGGCATGCGTCATGTAACACAATATATTTTTTTTTTCGTTATTGCAATGTAATAATAACATTACGCATTCGACAGTTATATTGGCACTCGTGAAGCACTTAATAGAGTAATCATACGTCAAAAATGCATAACATAATTTTTGAGAAGAACTGATACTCAATACTGCTGGACTGATATTTACCAAACACATAGCTAAACAACATAGCTAAACAACATAGCTAAGAACCACCGCTAGGAAACTAGCTTCCCAATTTAAAAAAAAAACTGCGCCGAAATAGATCCACCCGTTTAATAGTTACGATGCCACAAACAGACACACACACAAACGGACAGACATTGACGACAAACTTATAACGCCCCTACTTTTACGTCGGGGGTTAAGAAAAGCGTTTTTGACGTGACAACGTCTTATAAATTGGTTTGCCGGGTGACACTTCAAGAAACTGCGTTACGCTCCGCTCACGTTATGCGCTCACAATGAGAGCGAGTGAGAGGCACGCGTCCCTTCCACTCGGGCATGGTTAGCCCGCCTAAGAGCGAGAGAGACAGACATACGTTGTCACGTAAAACTTTCGCCCGTATACCGACTTTACAGGCAACCAATTTTTTTACGTGCAGAATTGTCATTTTCATTCATCTCTATTGTTGATCCACGCCTTCGGCTTGGGTCCATAACCGAGACTCGTTAAGGAATCACATACTTTCCGCACTTGTATTGAAATGTATTCTGTATAGAAGCACGTTATAACATACCTTGTAGACGTGGAACTGCACAATAACCATAAATTAAACAAGGTGTAGCTTAATCAAACATTGTTGTGCTCTCCGCTTTTATTGTCGAACAATAGTTCTGATTTACGATTCAGAATTCGACAACGGCGCTTTGGGATTATGGCCATTATTTATGTTTATATAGGTACATTTACCCAGTCTTCGACTTCAACTAACTTAAATCTCATTTAAGTTCGAATAGCTTAACGACCTAGCACTATACTTACGTTTCTTTAAAAAACTGCCCGGCTCTATTTAGATTCACCCCATAAGGTCTCAGCATAAGGACATTCACACAACATACAACAACACAATATAACAACAACATGAAATTGTTGTTGTTTGAAAACAAGTATGTCTGTTTATTTTCTTAAATCCCCAAAACAGTTTTGAAAATATGCACCCAACAGCAAACTACAAATTAACAGTGACAACCACTATCTACCACGAATTAAAAAAAAATTACCGTCAAAGGGCCGATTTATTACGAAATTCCAATATTATTCGAACCAGCAATTCATTCGTTGCATAAACATTGAAGAAACACATTATTATTATTCGAGGTTATAACCAAATGGAGATTTTATTTACGGAACACGTTTATTTTATCAATCTACTCTTGCAACGCGCGTGTGAAAGATAGAATCAACATTGAGATTGGTAACGTGATTGGACTAATTAAATTTTGGTTCCATCGTAAACGTAAATGCCGTTACCATTGTCTGTTGTGGGCAATTTTAAAATAAAGGTTATTTATTGAGGATACACGAAAATGAAAAATTCTACTTTGAATATCCTGTTTTATGATGAAAGGAGTTTTTCAATTTAACAACTTAATTGACGTTGGAGTATGTTCAAAACTATTATCGAGGAAATAAATGCCTTAAAATTGATATGCCGTTCTATATTTCTTAGCTATATTTAGCCAATATATTAGCTCTAGTTTGCTCAACAAAACTTATAAATAATGTCAAAATCATCAAATACCTTAAAGCTTTAAAATGTTTGGTGGATGGTATCAGATTTAAACATACGTATGACGATAACTTAATGTTATAATATCATCGAGTTTTGCAAAATTTTCTACTAGCATAGCAGATCATGACGCAATGCTGTGTAGAAACCGATAGGGTTGTATTTACTTACGCCTTCCAAGTTACTACAGTTACTTCATCGACTGCATTATCACTTACCATCAGATGAGATCGCAGTAAAGTACTAACTAGTATAGTGTAAAATACGGTTCCTATACAATAAACAACTACAAAATATTGCGTTTACTAGCACTTAGCGCTTATTAGAGTTTATTAGTTAGTACCACACAACAAAATTAAAAACAGAGCGCACGAGAGTTAGCAAAAGTTGTTAGTTACGATGGCCGATATAGCTTATGGAGCTGCGCTGGCCAACTCGCTGGCGATAATTATGGCCTCCAACTTTAGTTAATCCTCTATAAATGTTTTAAGATGTAATTTATTTCACGCTTTAGATATTTAAACTCTTGTTCTTAAGAGGGTCCATGCCGACACTTTCTCATACAAACATATAGAACTGTGATTACTACATTATTTGACGTGGAAGGTTCAAAATAAAGTATAACATCGATTTATTTCATCATTATCTAAGTTTAATGATATTTAAAAATATAAAAAGTATTGATTTTAAAGTTACGTGCCTCGAAAGATTCAATATATGACAACTTTGAGTGTTAATACATACGATAGAGTATAAAGAGTGAGATCGCAGTCAAGTACTAACTTGTATACCTAGTGTAGTGTAAAAAGATAAAACTCTAATTTTTCATTAGAGTTTTATCTTTTTATTTACTTTATTAATGAACATAGTTCATGTATTCATTACTTGAAATAAGTTTACTTTGCAACCATACATTGAGTAGTATTTTCTCAAAATCACTTTAGCCAAACGACTGTTCAACTCTTTCGCGAGCTTGATTTTTTTATTTTTTAAATGTCAAAAGAAACTTTGTGGACGTAACGTAGGTAAGTTGGTTAACAATTTCTTAGATAAGGTACCTTTAAAAATATTAAATAAAATACAATAAGTAATAACGTTAAAAGTTTTTTAATAAATTATTATCTGAACTCATAAAATCAGCTTGTTTTCGTATAAGCCATTACGCTGTATCTACATTTCTTTTATGTCTCGAACTTACTTTTTTATTCAATTTGATCTCCCTAACCCTTCCGCCATAAATCTCTCACGAAAAATAGTTTTATGTTCGAATGTTCCGGAATAACCAGGAATCATTGTAATCTGGTTACTTAATTTCCAAATACATTTCCCTTGGCTGGTCATAAACGTCGGAAAAAATATGATTTAGTAACTTTACGAGAGCCTGGTGAACAAGTCTAACGGTAGTGTTTTTTACATCAACTGTGATTAATTTATGTAATTACTCGTACATTCTTGTACAATATTTTGGTTTGACTATTTTCTGTTTTAGCAGTTATACTTGACTCTATCCAGCAAAGTGACAACAAAAATGCCAGCGCGTATAACAATCAGTACCTGCTAAATTATTATCGTATATGCCACTAATTATTATCATGATATTATTTTATCTGTATAGGTATACAAGACAAACAAGAAGTGTTCGTAGGACAATAGTAGTTTATTGAAAACCTTCCGACTTGAAGTTATTTGTGATGGCGCTTTGATGAAAGAATGTCGATTCAGCTGGAGTATTGTGCTAGCGATTTAATTAGAGAATGTTTTCTATTATATGCTTTGCCATCTCGACGTGAACAAATGGAATGTTTTCGCAGATAGTTATAGAGAATTTATCTACTACGAGCTGTGCTTGTTTGCAATTTATAAAGATTGTCTCTCAGATAAGGCCGGCTTTGCATTTCTTTAAGCTTTTACTTTTTTAGTCATCGTTAATCAACCTTCTTTATAATTTAATATTTGGGAAGCAAAAAAATCATTTTTCTTTCTAAAAGCCGAAACATTTAATAGTAAGAGTATAGTGACGACTGACGAGTGTATTTTAACTTTTGTGTTAAAACTACCATGCTTAGAATACATGCGCATGATTTATTTCCACAAACCTAAATAATCCGCTACAAATACGTTAATCCCGACATCAAATAAATCACTTTTTGTCAGAGCACTTAGGTACTAGGAACTCATAAATATTGAGGTATCGACAGTTTGTTTTACGATGCTAGTAGACTCGAGAGGGATGGTTGGCGGCCGCGACCCAACCTCTGAGTCGCTTCATCAAAGCCTCACGCGTCTTGATGTTTTATTGACCCATTCACGTGTCGACAAATTGGCTCCATACTCGTACGAGTAGATGCAGTGTTTATGATCATTGATTTAACAGAAACTTTTCTCGCACGTAGCATAACTTCTTCCTAAGAGAACATATTTAATACTTTGGTAATAAGCTGATGTAAGTAGCTGTGAAATCATATTTAGTGGTTATCAATAAATTATTAAGAATATATAATGTAATCTGTACCTTAAAGAATTATGGTAGGTAGGCCTATGACTCTGTGTTAATTAAATGTATAATTTTGAGGAAATGACGCAATTACATCATGACTCACAAGTTCCTAAGTCATTTGTTCACTACATATACATGATATCTGAAATAAATATTATAATACCACACGACACGAGTGTACGTTTCTTCTAAATCATCATTCGAAATGTTTTACCTATCGTAAAATACTTAATTTATTCTCAGCACTTATTAAGAGTAGGTACTCGTAAGTGTTATCTACGAAGTTTCTACGAAAACGAAATTTCCCGGAGCAATTAGCGCGCGTATTCACACGTACCTATACGAGTACCTATTACTCGTATCTGGAACTACGTGTACCAAATTATAGAACAGTAGCTAATGCAGACTATTCACTATCTTACTATCCTGCTAGTAATGTTATAAACTGCAAACTATAAGCTGCAACTGCTGAACTGGTTTGGCTGAAATTTGGAACATAGATAGCTTATAACCTGGATTAACACATAAGCTACTTTTGATTCCGGAAAAATATCTTCCTTTAAGTGTATATTGTGATTTAATTTGTAATATTTTTTCGTTAAACAATTTATTGTATAAAGTTTAATTAGCGTTTGATGAACTGAGCATTGATAAGAACCAAAAATAAATATTATAATTAATTATGATAAAAGTTGATTTGGGAATTAGAAATGTAGCATTGTTAGATAGGTACTCGTATCTAAAAATGAGGTAGGTACCTACTATAATTAATCCTAAAACAATTTTGCGACTGGCTCGCTTTGTTTTCTTTTTATCTGTCACAGAATATGAGCGTAGGTTAATATCGGACGCATTAGGATTAAAAAATAAAACTGGGTATAGATACTCGTATATCAATCCACGAAGACGCGCCCCACTCAATCAAAATCTCGATTTGTAAGGAGTTTGACAGAGTGAGACGCGTCATTGGTGGATTAAAATATCTAGAACTATGTAGTCATTGTACAAACTTTAAGAGTCCTGTGAACTACCATGTCTCCCATACAAACGTAATACCAAAATCATTTGTAATTCGTGTATATTTCGATCATGTTGTGGTGTTAGTCTGGTTCATATGAATTACAAATGATTTGGTATTTTGCAATAACGGAGACATCGTAGTTCACAGGCCCCTTAACCCTACCGCAGGAAGATATACCGTCTCTATATTTTCAGTAGGTAAAGAAGTCGAAAATTTAATTATTGAGTATTTTAAAACCCCAAGCTAAATTAGATTACATCCAGTTAGTCATTTTAGCCGTAAAAATTGAGAACTTCCCTGAAGACGTCTCGTCCTTTCTAATTTTATTACGCAGGAAACAGTTCTTACAAATTTCAGTCGTAAAACAAAGAACAAAAATCAGAAAAGGGAAACTTTGTTCCTTATAAACTTATTTCATTACTGCCTCAACGTCCACGTAATTAAAGTTAGTAAGGTACCTACTTACGAGTACCTGATATTATATAATTTGCCATTTTAACGAGATATTCGATGAAATTTAACAGGCAATTAATTCTTTGCCTTAGAAGGAGTGCTGAATCAAGGAAAGATTAGATTTTTCTTAAATTCACATAATATTATTTATTTATAATTCAACATTTTTATACACAGGTTGGCTAACAACCCCATGTTAGGTAAATTAACTTTACTCGTATGTTCACGTTTTATTGCATAGAAATGTTTGCAATTTGGCACTTCTATTTTACATTTTTTACATGAATGACCGTACAGTACAAATGATGGACTATCTCATACTCTATCATTTGTACCAAAATACGCAGCCTCACTTATTATTACCTGATAAAATTCATAATTTATGTTTATAATGAGTAGTAGGTATATACCTAGGTAGTTAGAGTTGCCACAGCGCAGTTTGCTGCCTACCCCATGACTTCAATTCACATTCGAATCCACTTTTAGAATGAAATTTCGTATATCGTAGTTAGGAAAAAATGCACAGTAATGCTTTTTAGACCATGAATACCTAGTAATGCAATCGTAGTTCACACATACATGGTTTTTTATCTATCCTATCCTATACCTTTAAACGAGCAATTCTTGTACCTATATATATTTCTATATAATCTGGATCTCGGAAACGGCTGAAAAGATTTTCATGAAATTTAATATACAGGGGGTTTTGGGGGCGATAAATCGATCTAGCTAGGATTCATTTTTAGAAAATGTCGAATTTTCCAATAAAAAAAATATTGCTCTATACCTGACATCTATTGACAAAAAGTTAAATTATTACAGTAAACTCTGGGAAACTACATGACATCTATTAGGGAATAGTGAAACTAATTTTAATGGCCGCGGCCGGCAATGCTAAAGGTAAAATATGTCTCCTCCTGCAATTTATTGGCAAGAAGTAATACTAATTTTTTTTTTGTAGTCAACGAACTGGGCGCGAAAATTCAAATTTTATATAGTTTTCGCTAATAGTAGGCTAATTATACATTGTAAGTTTATGGCAATGAGTTTTGCGGGCACAACATTTATGACTCTTCATATTATTTTTAATAGAAACTCTGCTCAACAATACTCATTTACCTCATATTGTTATCCCGATATATTGAAATCTCGGAAACAACGTGACATCTATTGGCCAATAGCAATAATGGCCCAGGCATCCAACTGTTTTAACGACACAATAAATATAACTCTTTCTGCTGACATCTATTAGCGGGAAGTAACACTAATTTTTTTATGGAGTCAACGAACTGGGCGCGGAAATTCAAATTTTATTTAGTTTTTGCTAATAGTGGGCTAATTGTACATATAATGCAAGATAATCCATAGCACAATTTGGCAGGGCACCCAGCAGTGATAGCTAGGGGATACGGGTTCAAGTCCCGTTGGCAGCGATAATTTTAAACACTATAAATAAAATAACTTACATAATTGGTTGATATAATGTAAAAAATTAAGAATTTGTATAATATATAAATATTAAACTAATTATTACACTCGTGATTTTTATTTAACCATACTTACGAGTTCATATTTTTTTTAGGGTTCCATACCAAAATGGTAAAAATGGAACCCTTATAGTGAGACTTTCTCCGTCCGTCCGTCCGTCTGTCACACTCGTTTATTTCAGTAACTATTCAAGCTATCGACTTGAAATTTAGAATAGTTATAGGTAATAGTGACGCGACGTCATAACAATCGTAAAAATTTGAAAATTGTTTTTATTTTTATTTAAAAAGGGGGGAAAACCGGGTCGATAAAATTTCAAAATGAGATAACAATATTGAGTGGGGTATCATATGAAAGGGCGTTACTTGTGTATTCTAAAACTAATTTTTATTTATTTTTATGCCTGATAGTTTTTGATTTATTGGGCAAACTGTCGAAAAAAATACCGTTCCCCCCCCCCCTTATCTCCGAAGTTTACCAATCGAAAAATCTGAAATAATTATGATCAATAGAAGTTAACGTATATTTTACAGGAAAAATAAAATCAACTCGCTGACTAATATACTTTTTTTTGATAATAACAATAATCCGACAAAAACAAAGTTACGTTTGCGGTTTGCCAACAAAAGTACCTACATGTAAATTATACTCGTAAATTCATGAACAAAAGTGATTCTTTCAATGTTTTACTTCTTTTATGGTATGGAACCCTCGGTGCGCGAGTCCGACTCGCACTTGGCCGGTTTTTTTTTATTATTAGGTCGATAAGATCGAAAAATATTTTTCATATTTCATCATTACATTAGTACCTATGTAATACATATTTAAATATAGTTTTTCTACCCCAAATTACAATTTACAAAAAAAAAAAACCGAGCGAAGCTCGGTCATCCAGGTACTATGGATATAATAGAGTTAAAAGAAAACAAACTTCTTAAAATTTAATAAGAATTGACTTTGCTTGGAAAAATAGATATTCATAGACCGATATCTTGAGAATATTGCTGCTCTTCAAAGTGCAATATAACATTATAAAGGCGCAATAAAATTTTACACTTAACCGAACAGAGCGTGGGCGGCTCTGGCTTCAATACGTGGCACGGGATAACAAATGTTATGGCAGGGCATCGATACGATCTGTTATTGCGTGATGATCATAAAATTGTTATCGTTTTTCTACAGATTCCTATAATCTAATAATAAAAGAATGAGGCATTTTGGTTTGTTCCACGGATTCCGCCTAAACTATAGGCCGTAGAGATCTGAAATTTAGGGCCTAGGTAGATATTAGGTCATGAATTCGTACTAAGACGGGGATTCCAGAAATTCAAATTGAAAGGGGTAAAAATCGTACATTAAAGGGATTTTCCCATACAAAAGTGAATTTTTTTCGTTGTTCCAGGAATTCCCGAAAAACTAAAAGTCGTAGACCTCTGTAATTTGGTGCCTAGGTAGATATTAGGTCATGAATTCGTACTAAGACGGGGATTCCAGAAATTCAAATCCTAAGGGGTAAAAATCGTACATTAAAGGGATTTTCCCATACAAAAGTGATTTTTTTTTCGTTGTTCCAGGAATTCCCGAAAAACTAAAAGTCGTAGAGATCTGAAATTTGGTACCTAGGTCGATATTAGGTCATGAATTCGTACAAAGACGGGGATTTCAGAAATTCAAATTTTAAGGGGTAAAAATCGTACATTTAAGGGATTTTCCCACACAAAAGTGATTTTTTTTATTGTTCCAGGAATTCCCGAAGAACTAAAAGTAGTTCAGATCTGAAAATTGGTACCTAGGTTTGTATCAGTTTATAAAATCATTTCGTACTCAGTTTTTTCGGGGATTCTTGAAATCCAAATTTTGAAGTGGCCGCCATTTTGAACTTTTTTGTTACTGGGCCGATTGCTCTGAAAATCGATATTTGAGTATCGCAACAAGCATGGAGAAGGAATTTGTGGTCGAAATTTTAAAAAAGTGGCCGCCATTTTGAACTTTTTTGTTACAGGGCCGATTGCTTTGAAAATCGATATATATGAGTATCGCAGCAAGCATAGAGAACGAATATATGGTCAGAATTAAATAAAGTGGCCGCCATTTTGAACTTTTTTGTTACTGGGCCGATTGCTCTGAAAATCGATATTTGTGTACCGCAACAAGCATGCAGAAGGAATTTGTGGTCAAAATTTAAAAAAGTGGCTGCCTTTTTGAACTTTTTTGTTACTGGGCCAATTGCTTTGAAATTCGATATATGAGTATCGCAGCAGGAATAGAGAACGAATTTATGGTCAGAATTAAAAAAAGTGGCCGCCATTAATTATGGACAGACGGGCAGACAGTGTAGTCTCAGTAATAGGGTTCCCGCCTTTTTCCCTATAGGTACGGTACCTTAATTGAACTACGAGTATATTAAACTTTTTGTAACAACCTCATATTTTCAAAACCGATAAGTGACTATAGCAGCAAGCACAAAGGAAGAATTTGTCGTCTTAATATTATTAAAATAAATGGCAGTTAAGACAGGAATTTTAGTAATTAAATGCCTGAGGATGTAAAGCAGAGATTAAACGCGAGCGAAGCCGCGGGCGTCCACTAGTATTACTATATATGACGACCGAAGCGTAGCGGCAGCGATCCTGCCGTCTGCGTCGGAGGTCGTGAGTTCGAATCTCATAACTGGAAAATGTGTGTGTGATGAGCATGAATGTTTTGTAATATCTGGGTGTTTTTCAATATATTATATTTATGTATATTAATATGTATATGTATACTTATCAGTTATCTAGTACCCATAACATAAGCTATCGCTTATTTTAGGGCTAGATTGCGATGTATATATAAATGTCCTCACATATATTACATTATACTTTAGTATTTAGTCGTTGCATCCGTTTGTTATTTTATTTATTTTTGTTACCACTATATGAATACATACTATTTGATGTCTATGATATCGAACCGAAAACTAGAAAATGTATGCGATTGACTAATTAAGCCCTTCGTACAAGGGGTGCGCCTATTATACCTAGTTTTTTTTTCATTTTTATGTACAGTATCTTATCAATAGTTCTTAGTTAGTTCTTACACTCTATTTAGCTTTCAGAGCGTTATTTGTATCGACTAGGAGGACAAAATTGATGCAAGCCACGGGCCTGTGTTAGTCACAAGATTACTTTACTCTATGGTCACAAGCCAATGTGCCTCCAAGTCAGGCGCAGGCTTTCTCTAGCAGATATTAATAGGTGCAGTACGATGAAATATGTTCCAGGAGGTTCCGGGCAGCGCAGCAAAATATTGTGTTACGAGTAGGTAATAACCGTAAAAATACGGAACCTATTTATTATTACTATCATCTGTTTTCAAACACACTTTACCACAGTATCTTTAAAACCTATATTTTCAAGACAATAGAATCAATTAATGAAAATTCCAGACGTTCACAAGAAACATTGTTTTCTTTAAATCGTCTCTGAAAACAAGCACTTCAGATTGTATCAAATCCAAAATCAAATCAAACAATATAAAAATCCAAGTATGTATTATTGAATTTGTTTGAATTACAATCAAAACTAATAAAATAGCTTCGGAGACGATAGATTCCATATAATTTAAAATTTAAAACGTAAAAAGAAAACTTTGCGTCGTTTTGAAGCATAACTATGCGTGTACGAATGAGTATTTGAGGAAGGAGTGCATAAAGCTAAAATCAAAGTGTTAGGTATTATTTAATTTTAACGATATGTGCAAACACTAGAATTATAATGAAAATGTAATGTGTGTGATTTTAATAGATTGTTAAGTTAAAACTAGGAGAAATATTGAAGTCTGAGTAGGTAAGTATTTAAAAAGCATCTGCCAGTTCTGGCTACATCATACTAGCAGCGTACTTGGAGAAAATTTTCCGCAGACAGGAAGCCAGATTGCAGGCTCCTCGTTTAGATAAACTCGCCGCACGGGCGTTTTCACCTGCTCCGGGTAACGGGTTATATAAGTTTCTAACGGGATTTTAGTTTCGTAGACTGTAAACGGCATATGCGGATTTTAAGTTTTATAGCAAATGTAATGAGCCATCAATAATAATAGGTGTAAATTATTCGGCTTTAGGTACCATCATGGTGCCTATTCGGAGTTAAAATGTTTCTAAAGTCCCTACCTGAATAAAACCATAAAATAATTTTCTCTATACTCAAAAGTTTTGCCACATATATTAATGAGGTCTTTAACTTGTTTATTAAAAGTAAGAAACCAAAAAGGTCTGCCGGTAATAACCAAATATGCTATAGTTGTTGCAAGTATGAGTGTAACTTCGAGAACATAACTGACAGTAACGAAAATCTGTGAACAAAATCAGAAGGACAATTTAAACGTCTGTGCTGCTACTAAAAAAGGAAACCCAACACAAATGTAGCAAAACTAGTGTGAGACATCATATTTTTTAAAATGAAGTTCTTTATGCTATCAAATATTAAACGAGACTTTATTTCGGTGACTGCACAGAGTTTTTTAATAATTTTATGTACTCATTTCAACTAGCTTTTCGGATCTAAAATATTTCTTTAAATAATTTCATGTGCATACCGCTTGATGTTAAGACCTAGGGATCATGGGGCGATAATTCCAGAGCTGTTAAAGAACTGCAGATTAAAGAACTATCGTCTCGCTTTGACGACTTCACAGAAGTCTGGCAGTTACCTCAGCCAGCATATTATCAGTCTGGCCAGTAACGCAGCGAGGTTTCTCGGTATCCTGCTTCGTTACTATTGTAGTTATTTTAGTATTTTTTCAAGTATAAATTTGCAATACCTCTATCTACGTATTTCGCTACGGATGATGAAAAAGGCTTTAGTAAATACTTACGGATGATAAAAGACTATATCGTTGATGTTATTGCCTTTGTGTGCTTAGTTAAAAAGCTCCCATCGTTCAAGAGACTTTAAAGCTAATACAAGTTTAAAAAGAAGCTTTTTATTGTGAAAGAAACATTGTGAAGGTTATTTTCGTTTTGTACCTTACATTCTACTAACAGTTTTTTTATAAGAATATACCCATTACCTATTGAGATCAATGGGTAATGGGTATCGTAATGGTAGTGCGCATTGGAACCCTTATAAACTTAGTTGACCATTTTAAATTTGTCATTAGAGACTGTAAGTTACGCCTAAAAATATAAAACTGATGATTTCAGAGTTATTTTGATGTACAGTCACGGAATGAAAGATTTCGTCGATTTTCAAATTGATTCGATCAACGTATCGCAAGCACATATCAATGTTTCGAAAATATGTTACTGTTGTAATGTTGGCATAATGGACTCTTGCATTACTAGTCATGCAAGCGAAAACCGATACTAAGGTGACGAACCTTTACATTCCGTGACTACATTTCAAATCGAGTTATTTCATTACATTTAAAAATCGCCGAATCATTGAAATATTAAATTGTAAGAGCATGTTCATCGTGTCTGTAGCTAACTGTTTGTATAAAGGTTTATATTATTTCCCAAGCAATTACGTTCAGGCATGGCACAGCTGAGTTCCAAGGGCCTTTGGGTGCGCGGAACAACCAATGAAGGCGGAATAATTTATTTGCCACGTAATCACCTGTCTTGTTTGGAAACAAATAGTTATCTATTTACTTGACGCTAACTGCTAAGACATTACTAAGGTTCGTGCTCGGGTAGCTTACTTACAGATTAAAAAATGGAATTAGGTACGACATTTTTTGTTCTTAAACTGTATTAATTTTATTAACATTAAAAAATACAGGTATGCTATTCTTAAAAATGTACATCCCTGAAACAGCTGTCAGATACCTGCCATACTGAAGATGGCATTGAAAATTGAACACCTGACGATCAACATCGATGTATAGGTGTACGCTCGTTGCTGCTTGCAGAATAGCATGGCAAGTCCTTAATCTGGTCTTTTTAATCAATATTAATAAAAAGACGAAAGTTTGTATTTCGTATGTGTGTGTGTGTGTGTGTGTGTGTGTGTGTGTGTGTGTGTGTGTGTGTGTGTGTGTGTGTGTGTGTGTGTGTGTATGTGGGTACGTGCGTGCTTGCGTGCGGGCGTTGCGGGCGGTGTGTGTGGTAAAGATTTCGAGCATTTTTCCCAAGAAGATTTGTGACAAAAATAAAAACAAAAACCCTAAACACCTGATGCGCGCATAACCTAGTTTCTTTTAGCGTTATTTATCCTCCAAAATACGTAACCTAATTTCACTAGGCTGAATATTTCATAGGACATCCGTAGACGTTTTTATAACAAAACAGATCTGAGATTCTTTTTTCCGGGTGTGAATGTTTTCTTATATTTTTCAAGATATAAGAAGATAGGTATTAATGTACATGCTTCTTGTAGAAATGTGGTAGGTATGCATTTCTATGCTTCTTGTAGAAATGCGGTAGTTATGCATTTCTATTTTAATAAATATTTTTGCTGGAATTTGCGGGAAAGGATTTATTCGCATTCTGTAAGAAAATATTTCTTGTTTTCCACTGAATCAATATTACAAAAATTAAAAAGTACCATTAGAAGCACCGAATCCCTACATTTAAATGAAACTACTGAGAGGCAACTAAGTACACATTGTTTATTCCTGAATATTTTTACGAGCGTTCATGTAGAAAAAATAATTGAATAAGGTTACTTTATTTTATCATTTGGATGTGACAGTCAAACTAATGTGCGTATTGTGGTGTTAAAACCAAGAATAGGCCAAACTATAACCTAAAAATCTATAGAACCTATTTTTGTTTCGCCATACTTTAAATAATAAAACAGGGAACAGTTTGTCCTTAATCCTCTACAATAACTGTAATTCAGAGAAACAAAGTTGTAGGTGGATTAAACAAATTATGTTAATTAAGACGTCTTTACGTACAGCTTAATGTAATTTACGGGTTCAACACAAAAGAAGGGAATTAGTGGGGCATTTGAATTTTTTTTCTGATTGTGGCCTATCCACCTAGTAAAACGTGCCATTCAAAGTTGTAGTCCACAGATAAGACTAAATCAAAACTTGTTAATTGCACCTGATTTCAACGAGACTAGCCAACTACGCTGAGAAAGTTATGAAGTAAGAACCAAGTATTACCTAACTACCACGTCATTTTAAGTCTAACAGATATACATATTTCACTACTTTGTTGGAATATTGTACAATTAGTTAGTTATTGAATTTGTAGTAATAGTGATAAAACCGCTCGTGAAAAGGAAACTTTCAGCAAAGTTTCGTTAAGTTAATATAGGAAGAGACGAAGAAAAGTACCTTTTATGCGAGGACTTTCTGTTAATAATGGTGTGCAGTTAGGAAGTAGGTAGTGGTGTTATCTTAATAAATACCTAATTATGTAGAGTCGTGTAATTATGTCGGATAAGCGCATCCGAGCACAGCTTTCTCCATCGCCCGCTGAGTGATTCTTAGTCTTCTTAATTATTTAATATCTGGGTGCCCGCGCTTTGCTCAGTATTTTTTTTGCGAAAAATCCAATAAAATTTGAATTTCGCGGGCTGAATTTTAATTTGAGCCTTTATAATAGTACTACTATTCACCAATAGATGGCAGCAGGAGTCGTATTTCTTTTTTGGTAAATTCATCATTTTCTAAAAATGAATCCTAGCTAGATCGATTTATCGCCCATAAACCCCCTGTATACTAAATTTCATGAAAATCGTTCAAGCCGTTTCCGATATTCAGATTATATAGAAATATATATACAAGAATTGCTATTTTAAAGGTATGGGATTTAATGATATAGTTACCACGTTTTAAATCCGTCACGGGTCATTGGAGAACAGTGAAACAGTTCCAAAAAAAATCCCTTGTTGAACCACCGTAATACTAATCCGTGTAAATAGAATACAGCTTATTTCAATTACGCCGAAATTATTCAGACGGTACACTCTAGAGGAAGGAACAAGGAAGGGCAAAATGAAGTCACTTAAGACTTGCGGGGCGCAAGAGTAATGACTCAGTGCCGGGAACGTGCATTACTTACCCTCAAGAATGCGTAAATTAATTTTGCCCCGCTGAATATTTTACAGGTGGAAATTTTGGGTATAATGAAAATAATTCGGATAAGATGAAATCTTATCAATTTTATCTTTTGAGTAATATTGAGATGAGAAAAGGTTTTTGAAATGAGTAAAGCTTTTCCTCCTTATTTACTTTAAAAGTCATTAAATATGTAATTTTGTTTTTAAGAGAAGACTCCTCATCAGAAGCGAGCCGTTAAATTATAGGGTACAATCTCTAATAAATTAAATATCGTATCACAGTGATTGTAATGAAACTTTTCCAAAACGGTTTGACCGCTTTTTGTGTACATGTATTAGGTATGTCTGATTTATCCATTTTTTTCATACCCCCTTTAATGGCAAAACAACGACTGTCAGTATACTTTTTAAATATATAATATGTAAGAAGTATACTAGATGGGCATTCACGCTGCGATTCGTTATGACTTATGACAGTCGGACATGTTTTAATTAGTTTCACATGTATTAAAGTAATTTTAAATAAATTTGCCTTCACCCGTGTAATCCGCTTTAAAATTTACAATTAATTAACAATCAACTCTTATTTTAAAGCTGGTTTAATGGCTGCCTGCTTACTATTCATATAATTTCTTTTATGTCAATGGCAGGGCAATTTAATTTACAAGTACGCCTCATATTACGAGTAGTTTCTGATTAAAATTTGTTATCGGGTAGGATTTTCTGCATCAAAAGCCGCATTACCTTACCCAAATTTCCATTCGTTAACGTAACAAAAATTTGAGGATATTACTGCATTTTCACATTTTCACAAAGCGGTCGACGTGAAAACAAGAAAATAAACCGCTGCGCTCCGGCCTGCGAAAACAGGTGAATTAATGAAGCTACAAGTGCGACAAGTAGAATTTAAAGCGATAAACGACTAAATCGTGGGTATAGAGCTGTTTAGTAAATTAAAGATGAAAATATTTGAAGTATAAAGCAATCCCGTAATAATACGAAATTACGAGTAGATTATAGGCATAGGTTAAGGTAGGAACGTGAGAATTACTTTCAGTTTCCATGATTTCACAAAGAATATATATATATATATATATAATGTAAAATACATAATACATTATGTTATTATGGTACTATTTTTTTATCAAAGGTTTTCTAACTGAGCTATAATTCGTTTGATACTCACACATAAATAATACTCGCAAATAAAGTAGTATTTTGTATAGTCTCAGATTATCCATTTTGTTATAAAAATATTCCAATACTAAAGAAAGCGCGCACCGAGCAAATACGCTAAAATGTTAAGGGGCACTAGTGTGTGCGACAACACATGATTAGAAAGATTAGATATAACTTATTGCCTCTAGTTAACGCCTCATTCTTATAAAGCTGAAGTACCTACTCTAGTACGGTATCGAATTTAATTTTTAATTTAAAAATCCCGTTAGAAACTCATTTAGCGCAGGAAGCAGGTGAAATGTTTGCGGGATGAGCACTTGACGAGGCGCTTCAATCCCGCTTCCTGTTTGCGCAATATTGCTGAATTTTGTAGTTTTGCGCTAAAGAACGCTTTAATACGTAGGTACCCCAGACTATGGGGTGCTTATTTAGTGAAGAAATAGTTTAACGAATTCAATCTATTTAAAGCGTTCCGACTTAGTTTGGCAAGAAATAAGAATTCTTGAGAAAGTCTTTCACTGTTTGGGCTTCTCTAGAACCAAAGCTTACAAAATTATTCTGCGGCTTTGATCATGAATTATACGCTCTATATCAATAGTTATAAAATTAATTTTTCAGTGTTCTCAAAAAATGTTTTTATTTCAATATCGTTTGTTTATATACCTAAATTACACGATTTCACTTCAAGAAATGTAGCTGATGCGTACCGATACCTACGTTTAAAAATCTTGAGATTGAGGTATATCACGGGACTGTATCTTGTACACCATTGCAACTAGGAAGTTTTTTAGATAAAATATGGAAATGACATACATGTTTATGATTTTCGTAGCAGAGAATCCTTAGACCGTTGACTTAAATATATAAGGAATCGCTATATCTGCAACTAATATTATCTACATACTTACTTACCACAACTTATAACAGGTTATAATTAATATTACTTAGGTACTTTTGGACCTGTGTTTTGGACGTAAAACATGGCTAAAATTATAAACATGAATCAATGAAGGGCATTATTTCAGATATCCACAATAGCGAGTAGGTAGCGTGGGTTACACGGATGATATTTTACAGCATAGCAGCTATTAGTTTCCGTTATGCGGCTCTGAGTTTGACTTGAGGACACATTTGTTTTGTATGAGAAATGCTTTAAAATGCCTTATTCAAGTTTTTCGTAGGTAGAAAGTTTGTATTATTATGAAGGAAATCCTTCATAATAATACAAACCTACAAGGTACCTACCCTGAACCTTTACAAAAATACTTTCATAAATATAAGTATGATGTAATTTATAAAATAAAAATAGAAGTCCTGTCGCGATAACTCATCGTCGCCCAGCCTAAACTCTGATCGAGAATGCTGGAGAGGAAAACGTAGACAAGGGATAAGAAAGGGTTCTTCATTTCACCCGGGCGAAGCACGGCGGATTAGATAGTACAATTTACAGTAGTTGAACTTACGATCTGTCATAGTAATTGGCAAACGCACTAGGTTTAAGTTCCTCAATACCCTGATAAATGTAACAAATTGAGGTCTAAGAGTATGTGCTAAGCCTCAATCTTTCGATCTATGAACCCTCAAAAGAGGTCACGAGGTACCTACGTCTAGAAATCCAATATTAGGCGCAATAAAATTTTACAACGGCACGAGTAGCTCATATAAGAAATGTTATGACACTCTATCGTATACTTAGAGCCTATAATGATTTTAATATTGTTAATACTGTTATACATACAAAACTGTTTGTATAGCGGTGCGGATGGTCAAAAGTATAGAAACTTCCAAAGTGAAAAGGAATGATTTTTTCTATGATTTATCTATTAACCAAAATATAATTTAATTATTTTCGCATTTTCAGAAATTCTCTATTAAAAATTTGTCATTTCATATATTACCTAAACCTTCTGTGATTTTTTTACAAGGAAAGTTCGATTATTAAAAGTTTTCTTTGTCTCCCATTACCAACATGAAAGTTCTCCTTTACTCTTAAAGCCTTTTTCTTCAAAAGTTTCCTTTAAAAATTGCACCCTACTTACTTACCTAAGCTCTCTTCGGACGAAGTATTTTATATAAGAATTAAAAGGTTAGGTTATTTGATTAAAGTTTGAAGTCAATCACGTCTGTGGCAATTATCCTATACCTTTAAACGAGCAATTCTTGTACCTATATATATTTCTATATAATCTGGATCTCGGAAACGGCTGAAAAGATTTTCATGAAATTTAATATACAGGGGGTTTTGGGGGCGATAAATCGATCTAGCTAGGATTCATTTTTAGAAAATGTCGAATTTTCCAATAAAAAAAATATTGCTCTATACCTGACATCTATTGACAAAAAGTTAAATTATTACAGTAAACTCTGGGAAACTACATGACATCTATTAGGGAATAGTGAAACTAATTTTAATGGCCGCGGCCGGCAATGCTAAAGGTAAAATATGTCTCCTCCTGCAATTTATTGGCAAGAAGTAATACTAATTTTTTTTTTGTAGTCAACGAACTGGGCGCGAAAATTCAAATTTTATATAGTTTTCGCTAATAGTAGGCTAATTATACATTGTAAGTTTATGGCAATGAGTTTTGCGGGCACAACATTTATGACTCTTCATATTATTTTTAATAGAAACTCTGCTCAACAATACTCATTTACCTCATATTGTTATCCCGATATATTGAAATCTCGGAAACAACGTGACATCTATTGGCCAATAGCAATAATGGCCCAGGCATCCAACTGTTTTAACGACACAATAAATATAACTCTTTCTGCTGACATCTATTAGCGGGAAGTAACACTAATTTTTTTATGGAGTCAACGAACTGGGCGCGGAAATTCAAATTTTATTTAGTTTTTGCTAATAGTGGGCTAATTGTACATATAATGCAAGATAATCCATAGCACAATTTGGCAGGGCACCCAGCAGTGATAGCTAGGGGATACGGGTTCAAGTCCCGTTGGCAGCGATAATTTTAAACACTATAAATAAAATAACTTACATAATTGGTTGATATAATGTAAAAAATTAAGAATTTGTATAATATATAAATATTAAACTAATTATTACACTCGTGATTTTTATTTAACCATACTTACGAGTTCATATTTTTTTTAGGGTTCCATACCAAAATGGTAAAAATGGAACCCTTATAGTGAGACTTTCTCCGTCCGTCCGTCCGTCTGTCACACTCGTTTATTTCAGTAACTATTCAAGCTATCGACTTGAAATTTAGAATAGTTAAAGGTAATAGTGACGCGACGTCATAACAATCGTAAAAATTTGAAAATTGTTTTTATTTTTATTTAAAAAGGGGGGAAAACCGGGTCGATAAAATTTCAAAATGAGATAACAATATTGAGTGGGGTATCATATGAAAGGGCGTTACTTGTGTATTCTAAAACTAATTTTTATTTATTTTTATGCCTGATAGTTTTTGATTTATTGGGCAAACTGTCGAAAAAAATACCGTTCCCCCCCCCCCCCCCCTTATCTCCGAAGTTTACCAATCGAAAAATCTGAAATAATTATGATCAATAGAAGTTAACGTATATTTTACAGGAAAAATAAAATCAACTCGCTGACTAATATACTTTTTTTTGATAATAACAATAATCCGACAAAAACAAAGTTACGTTTGCGGTTTGCCAACAAAAGTACCTACATGTAAATTATACTCGTAAATTCATGAACAAAAGTGATTCTTTCAATGTTTTACTTCTTTTATGGTATGGAACCCTCGGTGCGCGAGTCCGACTCGCACTTGGCCGGTTTTTTTTATTATTAGGTCGATAAGATCGAAAAATATTTTTCATATTTCATCATTACATTAGTACCTATGTAATACATATTTAAATATAGTTTTTCTACCCCAAATTACAATTTACAAAAAAAAAAAACCGAGCGAAGCTCGGTCATCCAGGTACTAACTTATAAGTTGCGGAAACTCTAAGCGCAAGCCTTTAACTTCCAAACAATTACAATAAGTTGATTAAGCTTAGCTTTCTCAAAGTCGTTTATAGTTAATTCCGTAATCGTGTCTGTTACTTGAAGGAAATGGAAAATTTCTTGCGATGATCTTAAATTGACAAAAAAGAATTTAATAATTTGGTCCGTTTGAAACAAGTAGTACATATTGAATGGAGGCAAGGTAAAGGTAAAATATTAAGTATAATTTATTTGCATAAAACATGAAAATACAGATAGACATAAAAAGGGCGCCAGGTGCTATTTTGCGGGACAGATTAATTTTTTTCGCTATAATCCGCTAAACGAATTAATCTGTCCTGCTGAGAAGTATATATCACTGTAGTCTGAGGTATATATATTATTGTCAGGGATTTTGTTCAAAAGACTAAAGTGGCGAATCTTAGATTACCTTCTACGGATTAGTTTTATTTGTATACCAAGTATTTTTTACACATATGCTGAAAGGCTGGGGTTTTTATGATTTTACGTAACCTTTTACCACCCTTAAAGACAGTATGTACTTAGTTAATTTGAGCCTTGTGTGATTCATGGCACGCTTGAGGCTATAAGGATATTCTGTGACTGAAAAAAGTTATCGTTATGGAGAGTTTGCAAAAATAATCCCTGACTTAGGACTTGGTATTTTTTAACACCATAACAAAAATTTAGGCCAATGAATGAGCTACGTCTATGTGTTCAATTCGGTGGCCTAAAAGCTTTGTTTGAAAACTTATAAAACATTAAAATTACACATCACAGTATTCCCCTGATTTGGAAATTAATAATCAACGGACATAATAATTCTTAATTAATAATTCACCGAACCTTTCACTGGTAGGCAACTTTACGAAAACATGGGATAAAGGCCCTCGCAGATCGTTTGATGATAAAACTAGTAAACACAAAATTATAAACGTCTAAAGCAGGGCCCTTCGACTTTGTGTACCTACTATGACTAAAACGCGGAAATTTAAATACAGCCGCTGTCGAGAACACACGTTGTTACAGGCAATGTTCATCTAACAACAACAAATTAAAGAATAAACAAAATTAAAAGTTCATAACTTTGGAGCGGATTAAACTTTGGAACACACGAATGAGTCTCTGGCAGAGATGTAGGAATATTTCAAATTGTTCAGGAAGTAATTCCTCGATATATACATTTTTGTTTTGATCACATAGGTATTTTTTACTAAAATTCGACACACACTTGTCCTTGGTGGAACGGTACATTATGCGATTGTAGTTTACAAGTAAGTAGCACTTTAGGTGCCTTGCTAACTGCTGTTGGGAATATGCGCGGATTAGAAAAAACTCAAAACAAATGATGACAACTTTATTTTAACTTGGTATCTTTGCTACGGTTTGTGCAAGTGTTTCTTTTACTTTCTGCTTCCTTCTTACACTTAATCTGTAACTCACCACGATAACAATGTTTTTTATCAAAGAATAACACCGAATCTAAGCGGCTCTATCGAACGAGTGGAAATGTATGCGAACTGCTGTTAGTAAAAGAAATAATAAGCAATGCGAAGAATTATCCGATGTCGTTACTTTATACTTTTCAGTAACGTATTTAGATTATCTGGATCTCGGAAACGGCTCGAACGATTTTCATTAAATTTAGTATACAGTGGGTTTTGGGGGCGATAAATCGATCTAGCTAGGATTCATTTTTACAAAATGTCGAACTTACCAAAAAAAATATGACTCCTGCTGCCATCTATTGACCAGTAGTTAAACTACGGAGCGAAGCTCGGTCACCCAGATATTTATTATTATACACAACTCATTGGTCTACTGGTGCGGTGTTTTTTAAAAGTAAGTATAAGTAAATGATAAGATTTAAGTACATTTTCTGAATAAAAACGACTTTAGTTCCGGGCTAAAGTTTTATATAAACGCGTCCTAACTTGGTGCAATAATTTCATCAAAAAGAATAATTAACCCTCCCGTTACAGCCGTTTACAAAACAGCACAACGGGTCCAGGTTTTTATTACCTCTAGATGTTCCGGTTTCACCTCGTTAAGGGAAGTTGTAAATATCTCCCGCGACCTACATAGCCTCGAACTTTTCTCACTATAATATTCTACTTCAATTTACACTGTTCGCAGTTTCATTTACGCTCCGCTAAGCTTGCAAAGGGTTAAGGCATTATCATCGAAAAAATAGGCTAAGTGTACACTCTGAACAATGAAAATATTTAGGCACAATGTTTTCTATAAACCCACGATTGAGTTAGTATTTTAAAGAAAATAGTACATCTTGATATTACTGTTCATGTTTATTCGAAGACTCCGACTTATCTACGAGTATATTTATCAACTATACAGGGTTATGTAAAAAATACCAAATCGCTCTCGGTCTGTATTTGTTTACATTAAGGCGAAATCAATGACTCTGCCCGCGAAATTCAAAATTTTCATGGTTTTTTGCAATTTGTTCGCTAATTACACAGTCAATTTGCGAGAATGGCAGTATCATCTTTACATGATTATATCCGAGTGTCGAATTTTATGTGAGTAACTCGCAAATTTCGGACTAATTTCTTTAACTCGACACTTTCGAGCAGAGATTTTTATATAAACATGTGAAGAAGATATTAGGATTATCGCAATTTGACTGCCATAAGCCTATTAAGTCTTATTACCTTTAAAATAGCGAAAAAACACAAAAAAATTGAATTTCGCGAGCACACCCGTGGTTTGCTCCTTAAAACTAACAACTTTTGTTCTACGAGTTAATATCAAAATATATTTAATGTTTTATAGAGATACTCTACCTGCAAATACATCGGCAAAAGGCAATAGCGCGGCGCACGAACTCGCGGTACGTAACCGCGTACGCAGTGTAATGTCACTTTACAGAAATAACATTTTTTAGTACTGAATTTTGAAAAGTCGTAGAACAAAAGTTGTTAGTGTTAATGTAAACAACTATAGGCCGTGAGCGATTCGATATTTTTTTATGTAACCCTGTATATAATATGAGCTATAATCACCACATACGTGTTAGTTGTCTCTGCACAATCTCATAATTCCCTTACAGACTCCGTGACGACCCCCGTGGTTGAATGGGTTTCAAGGGGCCCCATCTCTGAGGTTCCAGGTTCGATCCCCGGTCGGGGCAATGTAGAAAAATAAGTTTTCTACATTGTCTCGGGTCTGGGTGTTGTGGTACCTTCGTTGTTTCTGATTTCCATAACACAAGTGCATAAGCTACTTACTATGGGATTGGAGCAATGTATGTGATGTAGTTCACTATTTATTTATTTATTTATTTATAGCTATTATGACGTTTAGTGACGATCAGCTGAGCGTCACTGAACATCAAATCGCATACAAAAAAAAGACTACTGCAGTGCTATTCTACAAAATGTCCATCTCTGAAACATCTGCCAGACAGCTGCCAAGCCGTGGTACCTTCGTTGTTTCTGATTATTATGACATGCAAAATTGTACTCTATTACAACTGACAAATTCATAGATGCATAGATGTACGCTCGTCATTTTTGCAGAATAGCACGGCTGTACTTGAATCTTCACAAGGAATATAGGACCACAATACGTACGGTAATTGCAGTGCAGTTATGTGTCAATTGGACATCCCTTACGAGTTGCGTTTCCGTTCGTTAAGCGTGCGGAAACGTAGTGGAAAATTGTCGCCATTAAACTGAACTCCACGTGCTGAGTGGCGGTAGTGGGAGCAATACTGTGCTCAGGTTGCATACTCTATAATTAACAGTAATACCAGTGTGACAGATTTGTGGCAGATTTCTGTCATTTAGGCAATTTTAACTCTGGCAAAATTAGCTGGCGATTTCGTAGTAGGAAATTTTACTTACTAAGCTGGAAAATTTTGTCAGTACAGACGGTACAGTGATTTCTCGACGTCCCTCCTCTTCTATAATACAAAATCCTGCTAGTCATTGATGAGGAAGGCAAGGCCTGAGCACTTATACGTATCTAAAGTCAAGTCACGAATCGATCGAAAATGATGCCTTAGTACACATTCTTTTTTCTAAAACAAAGAAATGTAATATATTCCCTCATGCTTAAAATAGGTTTTTTTTTTAAATTACAAAGTTTACTTCACCCATTCACTTCGCCTAACTCTGCAATGATTTTATGCCTATTTAAATGAAAAAAATAAATGATGCCTATTTCATCACTAAAACAATCATTCAAAATATTTATTATACATTATACAAAGATAAAATTTTGACCCTAAAAACACTGCGCTCTTTATCTGAGCAAAATTGAATAATCCTTTTAAACTGAAAAGGGTCTTGGCTATAGCCATTAGATCATTAATATTCATCGGGTGTAAATCAAGGGTAATTACGAAAGTTACATAATCTTTAATACACATTCTTAGAGTGCTTAGAAAAAAGTGTACATACAACATGTGAATACTTACCTATACCTATGTAGATATTTCAATCCACGAAGCGAAAGCTCGGTCACCCAGATATTAATATTTATTACATTAAATTGTTGTAATTATTTCTACTATTTATAAATACAATTCTTTTTAATATCAACCAATGTAGAACGCAGTTACTTACCTAGTTACTTACCTAATGGGTTTACAGTTACTTTCATGAAAATCCGTGATGCGCAAGGAACAAATTGCATCGCAATAATCCCCGTAAAATTCGAAAGTGGATGCGATCATTTGAGATAATTTACGTGGAAAGGCATTATCCTGCAAAATATTCTTTAATAATAAAATGGATCGAAGCTTAACGAGCGCGCAAAATATAAAATTGAGGATATAATTTTTTTTCGGTTTCTTTTACAGAAATAATTTATATGTACCTACCTACTTAGTGGTACGAATGGATTTAAGTGACTTAATTCAATGTGAGTGTAGATATAGACTACTATTTGATGGTAAGTAGGTCCTTACTCATCCAATTTGAGCACAAGTTTCTGTTCTGTACTTTTTCTTAGCATCATTGTTTTTTTCGTTTTTAGGTAACTTCCTCTAAGTTATTGAAATTTTAATAAAGTAATAGTTTGGAAGTGTATGTTTATCTATTACTTATTCAATGATTTATACAATTCAAAATTTATTATAATTTATTTACGATTTATTTCAAATAACAATAACATAGTCGGTAAAATATGATATATATACCTATTTATTAGTAATAACTATTTCGTAACGTATGAGGGGTCTAACGCGCCCTTGAATTGAAAAGAAGCCCACAAAAAAGTCAGCCGTATCTATAATTTAGTCTTTAATAAAACAGACTCAAAATAAAGACAATAGCGTTCTGTTATTTCATTTGTAACGTACGAATTAAGGGCAATTGAAACAGATTTAATGTCGTTGGACCGTTGGACGCAATGTGACGTGACAGTACAAAAAGCAAACATTTCGGACTCACGGCGAATATTGAATGTTTATTCTGGGAAAATATTCATTTTGCACCGTTTACATACGTATTTGGCTCCATAGTAGGTAGGTAGAGACATTCTGATACAAACGTTCTGGTATACATAAATATTCTGAAATCCGACTTAATCCGTCATAATGAATGATGACGAATTTCATATGTAAGTTATATTATCTTTGCCTTAATATTTAAAATAGGTATATCCTATAGTTACATTAATTACTATATCTCTATGTTCTCACTTATTTCATATCTACGTGTCACAGTGGTAACAAAGTAACAAAACTCTCCGATATTTATGGAATTTGTGTTTATTTTGTAGATCTGAGAATAGAATGTAAATTGCAAACTACAAAACAGAACCTTTGGCTGTATATTAAGTTGGATATTATACAATTGTAGACGCTTATAACATGACCATTCCAAAAATTCATTTTTATTCCAAAAAAAAAGAACGGTTTTTGTGCGAACTTTTAGAACATCCCTTAACAAGGGTCGGGACGTGACCTCCCGGGACTTCTATGAGATACTAGGATAAGAATCTATACTGTTTTGTATCGGACCCGTCGGGAATAACTACATTATGTATACATCATTTTTATGAAAAAAAACATACAGTAGACTTTTTGATAAAAAAGAATGACGCGAATAGCAAGACTACGTGATAAGCATATCCAGTGTCACATGTAGTAACTAAAAGTGAAGGAGGAAGGTATAATATAAATCAATAATTTTGTATGAACAATGTACACTCTGGGCTTAGTTAAAAGACGTCACAACTCATTGTAACTAAGATTCTTAACATTTAATGTATCAAATGCGAAGTTAAGTTTAACAAAGACAACACTGTCTCTTACTCCGTTGAGTAGGTACTCAAACTAAAGTGCCTAGATGGTGCGATTAAGGCTAAGTTCATAGTTTGCGAATCTCTTAAAGACTCTTGCAGTCGCGCCGCCGCCACGTTTTACAGGCTTGCTTGACGATTTAAAGTTTTGAGCTTCGTAAATAATTTTCAAGAAAAGAAAGCACAATCAATTTTTACTTTCATCGCATCTAAATTTATCTCATACAGTGCAATTAAAACGTAATGAAGGGACAGTGAAAACCACATTAAAATTTTACTTATATAACTGATTAATTTATATTTATCAATATAACGTTCAAAAGCAAATATTTGCTTCTATTATTTAGACCGGTTTTTGTATAGATTAAGAAAAAAATGTAACAAAAGATGCAACGCTGCAGCTGTTTCGTATTGAAAGGCCCTGACAATAATTCTGCGCTGACCTATGCGGACATGAATCCGGTTATTGACTCTTTAGTCAACATTGCTGAACCAATGCAATCGTGTCAGAAATTCTGCCACAATAGCTGTTAGCTAGTGTGTATTCACAGATATGGTATAAACCACCTGCCACTTTGTCCTTTCGTTGATTCATGAAATTAGTATATCCGTTGTTCCTAGTCGCAGAACCGACGCCGTTGGGGCAGACGCGTTCTGGAGTAGCGACCGCGTACCAGTAAGCGTAGCGTAGGACGACCTCCTGCCCGCTGGACCGACTACCTGAAAAAGGTCACTGGTAGCGGGTGGGTGAGGAAGGCGGAGGACCGAGTGTGGTGGCGCGCTCTCTAAAACGCTTATGTCTAGCAGTGGACGTCCATAGGCTGATTAAGAGTTAAGAGTTTTTCCTAGAGAATTAATATCCGCATTAAATTATTATTAACTCAATATTTTCTGTTGAAACATGAGGACCTATGAGTTCATATTACTCGTATTGCACTTCATATCTAGATCTTTTCTTTTCTTCATGACAAGCTTTCCAGCGTAGCTTAGCGTCAAGTGACATTCTTAGACCGTATCGGCAGGAAGGTCCCTACATTTTTCATTTCAGTTCTTCTCGGTGCAAATCCGCTTTCTGAACTTGGTGATTAACTTTTCATAGCATGTAAGTAAGGCCTATATAAATATTAAAGATTTTCATTTTCAAATATTTAAGTTCACATACGAATATTTTTCCAACTTTAGTAAAAACGAATGAGTAATGTACTCCTAAACTGTTTGCCATTGAAGGAAGCAATATCATATGGCTAAATAACTATCAGAACCCCCACAACCGCAGCTTACTTACTGTATTTTGATTCAATTAATGGGAAACCACTTTACTAACAAAACAAGGGGTATCGATGTAATTGAGTTTCGAACAATAACTGCTTTCACACTTACACGATGTGGTGTATTTACAGGGTGACGACATTTCATTTTATCACTTCGTAAATATACTTCCAGTGCTTCGATTATATTCACTTCACTTGAAGAGTGAAGAGAGTATTGAAAAATTATGCGCCAGCTCGCAGACTTTGAACAGACCAGATCTGCATTAGACAACATAAATTACTATCCGATGAGTAGTTAAAAGCAACACTTCTATGGATAAATAATATAACCCGTGCCTACAGATTAACATGACCATTAATGAACCTAAAGATTGAATGAAGAAAGACAAAATGAACCAGGAATTAGACGAGAAGTGGGGTAAAGGTCGAATTCGACAAAGTTTGAGAAAAAATTTTCAAACACACATATTAGGTACATATACTCGTACCTATGTATTATTTTACAGGATACATGCAAAAACACAACCTTTCTTTGGCAGTCGGGTATAATGAAACAAAAATGGTTAAAACTAAAAGAAACATTTCAGTAGAGTGGATAGATAATAGTAATTCTTTAATTTTGGAAGAGGAGCTTTTTCTAAAAGATCCGTAATAAACTGAGATGTTAAGAGATAGTAATAATAAAAATAATTTGAATTGAATTCCTAAGTTTAAATTATTCACTCTCGAGGAAGGAAACGAAAGCGACAAAACGGAGTCGGAACTCAAAGGGCCAAAGAATAATGAGATGTTCACAAACGCTGTACACATCGCAGGTATACCCGTTGTGCACGAGTTCGGAATTTATGCATAACATTATAATAAACTTTATTTAATTTAATTTGTCTAATTTTTCAACTAAAAAAACTGTTATCTAAGAGTTCAACCAACTTGATAAATGAAATGAATAGATCTCTATTTCAATATCCTATCATAAGATTTAATTTTCACTCCCAGGCTTCTTGCGATAAGCAAAGTATGTACTAAAAAAAAGCTAAACTACTTTCGCTGCACGCTTCATTTGGAATCGGATTCAATACAGTCGATATCACTATAAACTCACGATTCAAGGATTTTTCATGTCCGTCGTCTTCTCATTGAATAGATAGTACCTATTCAATATCTAAATAAGTAGCATTTTGTAGGAATAACGAGACACTGTTTATATTATTTTCTTTTTCTTTTAAGACATACATTTGTTTTATTTGTTACATACTTTACAAGATTTATACTACTAAAAACGTACCGTAGATATTTTCAACACAATAAAAGCTGAGTTTAACAGACCCATTGCTCTAAAGGTAATGAAGCCATGGGTGATAGTTTTTAATCAATTTTATTCTAATTTTGCAATTAATTCCATAATTTAATGAGGAATACCGACGACAGTGGCTCTTAACCTCTACTATCTATCAACCTAAGGCTGCTGGCATTTCATAATATTACAAAGATGGTAGCTCGAGCCTCAATTATTAGTTAATACCTAATTATTATAGGTTCTACAAGTAGCTTCCTTGGTCCGAACTGGCCTTTACTGTCATCTTTAATCCTTAAAGTAATTAACCCTTATTAAAAAAACCAGGTTCTCTTAACTAAAATAAAAGTGCCGAGGGATAATAAAATTCAATTTTGTGACAAAGTCTTTATGAACTTTTGAACTCGGAGTGTTCGGAGTTAAAGGAAGTCGTAAATATCTTCCGCGACCCACATTGCCTTTAACTTTGCACACTATATTTCACCATTACGCTACATCAATTTGCTGAGCGAACAAAAGGGGTAAACATTATTGCTATTTTATGCTTTATTTCAGACATTCCACGAAACGCACGACGTGTTTTATCGCTAGAGTATCTTCCGCGCTTCAGTTACCTACACTACAAATACGAAGAAACTGAAGACAAGTGGAATAACCCTATATGCTCGTATGAGCACGAAACTTAGCGACAACGAAATCTAAACTATAACTAACCCAAATAATTGCGATTAGGAAGTTCAAGTGGGAGAATTTCATATAATATGTATGAAACCGATGACCTTAGATAACCGTTGGGATCTACTTTAGAACTTGAGTCACGGAGCCATTTTTAAATTTTTATCACATAGCCGTAAAGGTTATACCATACCACCATAGTCACATGCCACATAGTCATACTATATAACCATAGTCACATGGTTTTATTTTAAAACGTTCCAACTGCGTTAGAAGAGACACAGCGCAGGTTCAAATTTTACCTACTAAGAAATCTTTCTATAAAAAATGTACTTATTTGAACTGAAGTAAAGGTAAATAACCGAGGTGGTTTTACATCTTCCAAGTACGAGTAAGTACGATTTTATCGTTACGTATTATCAGTTGTTCTGGGGTGAAACTTTTATGTTGGTAACCCTAGGTATGATCTCTCCAAGACAGTCAATTTTTCGACTATATGAAGAAAACCTTTATAAAGAAAACAAACTATGACTGCTTAAAAATTCAAAAAATATATTAATCTTCATGTTCTTTTAAATTAATATTTTATTATAGTGACTATCCAAGTAAGAATCTAGCTTGTGCTAGGAGAGTACGACAATATCCCATGTAGGAGTTTTACTAATAAATCCGCAACGTTTCGATTTTAGTACGTTTTTTCACGGTTGAGCTATTGATCCTTAAATAAAATATTTAGTTACACATTTAAAATGTATGTAGTGAATACTGACTTCTTGATTTGCAGGTTGTTCGAGGATATGACATACTCTGGTTATGACCTTATTAATTTGATTCGTGCAGATAACTGATAGCAAGGGCGCGTAGGCTGATTTCCCACAAGATTGCCACAATGAGGGTAAGGCGGCACCGCAATGCCTTCAATCCACTTCAGTTGGTTTGTATCTAATTTTGCCATTTATTATCTTTTATGATTTCTGATAAAAGAAGAGTAAATATATCTGACTAGACTTCTGATAGACTTCTTCTTCTGTTGGTTAATCAAGTCGACTGGGTGCCTTCAAGAGAAGAGTAAATAGGCATTTTCTAGGCAAGTGCGCTCCATCCTAGACCTCATCATTTCTGCCCATCGGACATGATTGTGGTCAAGCGTAAGCCTATCAATCGTAAAAAAAAACTTCAAATATTATCGTTAAATATTTGGGTTAAAATTTTGGGAATTTTCCCAAATTGAGATAGTGAATAATGAAATCATTTAATTCAACAATTTATTCAAATGAAAAATACAGTACAAAAAACGTCACTAAGTTTCAGAAAACCCCATTTATTTCTTCTCTTAGAATGTGCCTAAGTCTCTATCAAATGCAAATATTTTGAATAAACGCCGTAGCAGTTTTTTGTCTATCTTTATGTAAATGTATGCAACATGTGCATTATCTTTATATTCCGTCTGTTATAGTGCCTATGTCTTGTATGCTATGCGCATATTTCATTGTTATTCACAAGTCCCAGCTCCGCGGGACGAATTTGATACCAAGTGAAGCAAAGTAACGTCAAAACCTAATGCGCTCACATTTCATTCAAATTTTTCAAGTCTAACCACGACGGATGTAAGACGCTTAGGTTTGCTTTTCTCGACTCAGTGCGATACAAGGTGTGAGTAAACTACTCTTTGCCAGCATCAAACTCGCCATATTTGTGCAGGGTTTTAAAGTAGGGACGTTGTGCCATGTAGACATCCTTTTATGCTCGGTAAACTTTTTGTTCAGAGTTAGCTTTTTCTATATTTAATCTTAAGCTCCGTCACACACTCATGTGTAGACTCTGCAATGAGGAGGAGGACGCTCCTATTCACGTACCGCGTCGATGCAAATTGCACAGCCCTGATACATACGCAAGGCCGTCAGCTGTGACGGTACATTATCCACTGGAAGAGGTCAAGTATATACCGCTGTATAGTGCATAGGATGTGCTGCCTTTCCTGCAACTGGAGGAGGGGGAGAAATCTAGACATAGTCAAACGCAATAGATCGAAGACAGTCAATTTGCATATGGCAGCAGAAGAGCCACGTCGTCAAGAAGATAGGAAGAAGCTTTTATTAATTTTTAGGAAATGATGCAATAAACTTGTAAATCAGTTGATAGATGAGATGATCTAATTTTTCATAATTGTATTACCTAGAGGTAATAAGAATTAGGCAACAATGTTTTTTAAAATCCATTTTTATAGGTTCAATAAAGATTCTTCCATTTCAATATTTGTTTTGTATGTAAGTTTATTATAACATTGAGAAAACATAAAAAGTCTCCATAAAAATCTATTTAAAGAATAAATTCTATCCTCAATCGTATTCCAAGCAATCACACAAAGCGTTTTACCAGAATGCTAAAGCATGTTCACTGGCAATTTATTGGTAGAAAGTTGGTATTAACATCAACCAAACTTAAATTGCTTTGCTCAAAGTTATTGTATATGTACACAATATGAATTTTCTGAATTTTTCTTATATGGAAAGACTCTGCCTGTGTCTATTTTTGCATACCAATATTATCCTATACAAGACGTCGTTCTGTCATAATTTGAAAAACCTACTTATTTCTCCTAAACCTACGGGCGAAAAATACTATACCTTTGTTTAATAAATTTTGATATCGTGATTCTCATGTCCTCGTAGACCTGGTTCTGTCTGGTTACCCCACCAGTAAAGATGCATTGTAAAGCGAATAAACGTTTCGGTTCGATGCTGTGTAGAAATTAATAGCGGTATTTATATTTTTTCCCCTACCACGTAAGGACGATAACGTCGGCTGCATACTCACTTACCATCACGTGAGATCTTCGTCAAGTATTAACTCTTAGAATTAAAAAAAAAGCTGAATATGTTTTACTATGCAATTTAAAATAGTTTGGCTTTGAACCACCGTAGTATTGTGAAGAATCTATACATTACACGTCACAGAACAGTACAGGCTTAAAACAATAAAAATGGGAAATGCTTTCCAAAAAACCAACTTCAAATGCCACTACAAAGAGTGAAATAATTTTTATTTAAATTTTAGGTACCTACACCAATTCGAAGTCGGGCAATGTTTCATACAATCCCTAATAGTCCTTCTTACTTACTTGATGTGCGAAGAAATGACGAAGTCATAGACAATCGCCCGACTTCGAATTGGTGTAGGTACCTAAAATTTAAATAAAAATTATTTCACTCTTTGTAGTGGCATTTGAAGTTGGTTTTTTGGAAAGCATTTCCCATTTTTATTTTATACTTTTTAGTGGAAAACAATTAAATGCACAAGGCGTTGTAAAATACCCAAATTGCTTGAGGTGTGTTCATAAAATCTGAAGAGATACCTCAAATTCACCAAGATCCCATCATCAGACCCTGACTTGATGACTTTAGTCATCAAATCAGTATCTGCTAGCAAATGCACCAGTAACTATAAAAAATACCCAACTCGCTTCAAGTATACTAGCAAAATTTGAAGAGTTCCCTCGATTTCACCAAGATCCCATCATCAGACCCTGACTTGATGACTTTAGTCATCAAATCAGTATCTGGTAGCATATGCACCAGTAACTATAAAAAATACCCAACTCGCTTTAAGTATACTAGCAAAATTTGAAGAGTTCCCTCGATTTCACCAAGATCCCATGATCAGATCCTGAGCTGAAGACCATAGGACAACTTGGAAAATATTACTCTTTCTAATAATACTCAAATAGTTTCATGTGTCCATACAAAATTTGAAGAGTTCCCTCAATTTCTCCAGGATCCCATCATCAGATCCTGACCTGATTAAAATGGGACCATCTGGAAACAAAACCCTCTTAAACAAAAAAAGAATTTTTCAAATCGGTCCACGCGTCTTCGAGTAATCGGTGAACATACATAGATAAAAAAAAAAAATAAAAAAAAAAAAAAAAAAAAAAGATTCCGACGAATTGAGAACCTCCTCCTTTTTTTGAAGTCGGTTAAAAACTAAATATTTAAAATCTCATACTGTCAAGTAGTTGGTACTATTGAATGATTTCAGAGAGAACATTACTCTACTAGTACCTACAGCGTCGACCATCAAATACCATAAAACCATTCTCTAATTCGATGGCTATCAAAAAATGAAAGCCTTGAAGCTCATTGTGCTCTTTTATTTTTACAGTAAAAAAGCAATGCACCTATATCGATCCTCCATTCTTTTATTCCATTTAGTGATTTTCCACGAACATGCAATCTACGGAACCAGCTACCAGAAACAGTGTTCCCTCAAAACTATAACATGGGGTCGTACAAGGGGAGGATAAACGCATTTGCAGTTCCTTGACTTGTGCTGCAAATGTCTATGGCCGGCGGTGATCGCTCGTCGTTTGCTCGCGTTGTCTAAGAAAATTTAATAAAAAGTGATGATCACTGAGTTAAAAGGATTTCTTGAGATACGACCATATTCACACCCCTCGCATCCTTCTCCGATTCAAGTGCCCGTATATCAAAGGGTGTATTTGTATTCGCGCAGCCTTATATCGGTAACGAGTCGCACAGATGCCACCGTTTAATTAAAACTTCGTGCTATAGTTGTCCAATAGATAGCCCCTCCTCTGTGTTATTGGACTTTAGCATAAACCACATAAACTGATTCCCCTAAAATTTGCAAAAGTACTCTTATTATACCAAACTTATATCTCCTAATTTATAAAGGTGGCACCAGCTGTAGTCCGCTCATACATGAAAACAAAGATAAAAATAGTTTAAAAAAACCCTTAGTGCGGGTATAACTGACCCTTACTAAGGATTATACAATATGATCTCGAAAACAGTTCTGGACTTACCATCAGGTTCAAACAATCTATTACTTACGCAACATTTTCTTAATGGGTTCTATCAAAGAATACCTTCAAGAAATTAATTTCTAAATAACGACGAACCTAGAGAGTATGTGTGATAGTTAATAAGCCAAATATTTTTTTATGATATAAAAAAGAGCAAATGCCGATTTTCTTGCCCGTTCATCTCTGCGCAAAATAGTTTTCCTAACGTAAAGTGCCTACAAGTTACTTAGATGTGAAAGAACATTTTGATTTGAATTTTCTGAGTCAAGCATCATGTTTTTCTCTACCTGTGTAGACCCGTAATTGGCGATAGCAATGCGTTACATACCATATAGTTTTTTTGCCCTTTCAGCAGCTAATAACAGCATAATCATTAATGACTTTTATATTCCATGTATTACCTCCATGGAATTGAAAGAAAAATAAATGGATTCTCCACTTTAATATTGAAACCCTCGTCTTCACAACATTCTGCAATACGAAACAATAAGCTCAGCAATGCTCGCTGTTTTTAAATTCGTTTTCAGTCACTATGCACTTACGTCGCTCGCCATTTTGCATATTGTGCTGATAACGCTTCGATTGTTTAACTATTTTCAGAGTATTTTGAAGCCATTCTTGTGAAATGTACAATTTTAAGAAATATAAAATTCTTTTGGCCTCTACCCACCCTACTCATACTAAAATTATCATTAATTATTTCCAAAAAATAAAATACAAGTAAGTAGTCACGGTGCATCAAAATGCGTCCATACAAAATTGTATCAAGTTCATTATCCACTCACTACTCAGCATTACGAAAAATCCTGACCATCACATTGCATTCACATTTTCATGCAACAATCCAAAATACACAAACATACTGAATTAATGTTTATTTCAAACGAATGAACACTGTGACGTGACGATATTGCTAACAAAATAAAGTTTTATATGAAATGTCGTCACTGAACCCATTGATGCATTTTTGTGCAGTTTTCCCGGTGAAGCACTGTTTTGCGATGGCTTTTCGTTTTTTTTCTTTTTATATACCCAACTATTCAAGATTTGTAATATAAATTTTTATAGAATGGTTTTTTAAAGGGAACGTTTATACGTCATATTTTTACATCCAACTCATACATTTTTTCCATAGATTTATAAAGCCTATGCTCAGTACCTATTTATTCATTGATGACTGATGTTACAAGAACATGGTAACTTTGACAAGATGCAGTCTTAATTGGAATTCCCTGTAAACTCGACGCCACGCCACCTACAGCAATGATATTGTTTTATTTAAATTATCATAAGATTTTGAATCCTATACCTTTAAACGAGCAATTCTTGTATATATATTTATATTTCTATATAATCTGGATCTCGGCAACGGCTTCAACGATTTTCATGAAATTTAGTATACAGGAGGTTTTGGGGGCGATAAATCGATCTAGCTAGGATTCATTTTTAGAAAATGTCGAATTTACCAAAAAAAAAATGACTTCTGCTGCCATCTATTAGCCAGTAGTTAAACTACCGAGCGAAGCACTTCTGCTGCCATCTATTATCCAGTAGTTAAACTACCGAGCGAAGCTCGGTCAACCAGATATTAAATCATTTATACTCGCTTTATCTGCGCTAAAAGCGTAATTAATAATAATTAATAATTGGCACTAATATTAGTCTCCGCTCTCGACATACTATATTAATTGACATTTAACGCAATATTTTAGAAGCTCTAATTGAACAAAGCGTTTCACAGAATAACAATAAGTAGGTATTATTATGATAAAATTTATTAGGTACATTATCGATTTTAATTGATTGCGAAGCTTTTAGCGCAATTAATTTATTATAACGGTACACAGTATCTGGGAAATGGAAAAAGCTTCACTTAATATTATAAAAAAATCTAGGTACAATGCATTTGAATCAGGAAAAAGTTACCGACGCATTTATCACGAGTAACAAAGCAGTTTTTCGTTCGCCCGAGTGGTTTTTACAGGTAATGCATGCAACTGGGAATAAAATATTTAGATATGCATTTTCCGGGATGAGAATAAATAAAGTTGTTCCAGTTAGGTATATTCGTGCGGGAAAGTCTGATTTTTCCGAGCACTTAAATGCTTAAATAAATATTTAATCGGGCGAAAAGGAAAGAAAGATAAATGGTGTGCTCTGGACATTGAAGTACTATATTTTATGCAACAGCTTACAAGAACTGATGTCGCAAACAAATTCTTTAGTATCGGGACCTGGGGGAAAATAATGTTCAGCTTACCACACTTTATAAAAGTTGTTTGTCGAATCAATTCCATTTTATGGCCCACTACTGGGCTCAGGATATGATAGTTTGCGCTAGTGCAGTAAAATTTCTATACTTGTATAAGTACAGACAAATTGCCTACAGAAGAGACTACAGATACTGCCTAAAATTTGTGATATTTACAATTCTCTGAAACTTCTCAAGTTATTGATGTTTTGACACACCTACATCTTTACCTTTGATACATTTCAGATGCACTTTTCCTCTACTTTTGAATCGAAAAATCTGACTCTGAAAAGTGAGAAAGAGGAGGAACACACGGCCAAAAATTATTATTATTGTTGATAAAAATATTTTGAACTATCACAGTGACAAAAACATTACAATAGTGTGGTAACTTGTGTAGGTATTGAAATAAAAGTATAACATGAAAAAAACATCCAAATTTCAATTTAGAAACGTATCGATTGTACGAACGTTTGGAATAATTTAACCACTTTGAATAAGTTCAAATTGAATTTAAATAAAAAATTGTTCTCTATCGATAGATGTGTTTAGGTTAGGTAAGGTTAGGTTAGGTACCCATAGGACCCCCCCGATGGATTCCAATCTTGTCGCGATGGGGGGGCTCAGTAGCCGTGGTTGGGCCCCACGGTGAAGCCAAAAGGAATCCAGGAGGGGACGCTCGGAGTGGGCCTGGAGATGGGCCCGCTCTGGATGCGTCCAAGAGGGGTGCGGGGGACAGAGTTTTCTGTCTCCTGCAGCCAGGAGGGGTCGCGGGAGGAGAGGCGTGTCGGTGTGTCGTTGCCGCTCGCCCTATCTCCCGCGACCAAACGGTGGCGCACCGTTAGATGCGTCGGCGGCGGGGCCGCAGGGGAAGAGGAGTGTCGGTGTGTCGTTGCCGTTCTCCCTGTCCCCTGCGGCCGTTTGGTGGTTTGCGGCGGAGCCAAAGATCAGATCCGCCGCGGGGTATGGGAGGTCGATGCCTGCGAAGTGCAGGAGCAAGCTTCGCAGGTATCGGCTTACCCGTGCCCACGGCCCCTGGGTGGCGGTCCCGGGGGGGTCCGTCGCCTTACGGATGGGCGCTGAGGAGGTAAGGCCGGCTTAGGTGTTTCTGGCGGGCCTTGCTGTTGGAGGGGAGCTCCATGCTCCACCTCGTGGAGGGGCTGCGCAAGCGGCCGGGCACCGGCGGGTTCGCGGAGGTTTGCGCAAGCGTTCCCGTGTTCCCGTCATACGGTGCGAGGAGGAAACACCGTGGGGTTTAGCCGGTAAGAGTCCGGCATAACCCAGCCGCTCCCCCGGGCGACTGGGTATCCATGAGGATTCCCCACGATAAAAAAAAAAAAAAAAAAAAAAGGTACCCATAGGAGCTTTCTTTATTTATCAGCTCTAATATCAACGATCTTATTTCAGATCCATAAGTCATCACTTGCAACACGCACTGTTGTAGGACGAGAAGACATCACGAAGCTTCCTGTGAATGCTGAGTTTTTGGTTTAGATTCGGCAGCGATCTATACCAGCTGTTTCACGCAGCTTTCTTTTTCGCAAGCCCCGTGGGAATCATTGATTTTCTCGGGATTAATATAGTAGTCTATATCATGTTACTCTCCATGTTTTCAATGATGTCTGTGAAAAATTTAATACTCCGTTATTACTGGTCGTAGCGTGATGTTATGTAATTACGCTTTTCTCGATAAATGGCATGGACTTTCCAACACAAAAATAATGAAATTGAAACCTGAGATAAATGTGTTCAAGCAATTAAACTCTTCGGCTTTATAATATTATTAAGTCAGCATATATAAACACAGCTACGTTTATTTCATCCTACCTATGAAGAATTTTTAAATGACAAGGATTCTTGGATTGATAGGGATATGCGTCCATCCCCTCACAAAATATCTTAAAGATATGTAATAAAAGTTTTATACTTTAGAAGAAAATTTGTATCTAATGTCATTTTTTTAAAAGTACCGAATTTTTCGCTAGTTTTTTTCGGTGCAAACCTGCCCTCCGAACCTGGCGGTAGAGTTATGAATTTTCAAAAGAGCATTTATAAATATTATGTGAAAAATCACAGTGAAAAATAAAGATTTTCATTTCATTTTCGTTTTCGTACCTACCTATTCAGATTACCACCTACCTACTATTTTATTTTATCTGCGGGCCATTGGAGTTTTAAAGTTAACAACAAATTTGTTGATTGGTTCCCAGGGTTCACCCTAGCTCATCTAAACCGCTGGACGGAAAAGTCTACGTTTTATCCTCTTTTCATCCTTTGTGAAGTCACAATTTCCAGCAACAATTCCGCGCGGCTAACGAACGGAAGCGCATGGGATAGCAATCGCGAACCGGGCTCTAATCGTACAACAGTCTGTGACTAGAATTTCTCCTTTCTAGGAATGTCAGATATTCATCCGATGTTTTTCTGATGTTGGCCAATACGTAAAAGGTTATTCTCGTTGTAACACGCAACCATTGATTCATTGGCGGACTATTCCCAATCAATCCATCAAATCACATTACATGTGTTGCTATGTTCACTTATTGAAATTTTTTTAATATTGACAAAATTTCCCCATACAATACCAATCTTTTTTTTTTACGCTATACAAGTTAGTACTTGACTGCGATCTCACCTATAGTAAGTGATGCTGCAGTCGAAGGTGTTAGCGTACTAACTTGGAAGGGGTAAGTTATGTCACCCCAACGGTTTCTACACAGCATCGTACCGGAACGCTAAATCGCTTGGCGGTACGTCTTTGCTGGTAGGGTGGTAACTAGCCACGGCTAAAGCCTCCCACCAGACAAAACAAAATCTGTTGTAAGGTTATTCTTATTTCTCATCTTTTTCAGTTTTTTACAGTTCCTTCGAGATGAGCCGAGTAAAGCAAGGGCGGTCAGTTATAGTAATTATTAATATTTAATTCAATCATTTCAATAAATTGCCTACTAGCTGCAATTAAACATTTAATCTAATACACTTCAATTCAAATTAAAGTGTACATATAGACTTGATTTAATTAAACGAAACTTTGTAATTAATAATTTACACTCAAGACTGTTTGAATAGGCATGGTTTTCAAGGGCCCTTCACAAATGTGATAAATGGAATGATCAAACAACCGACGATTTAGCGATAATGTACAAAGCAGTTGGTATAAATTGAAAACGGCATGATTAAAGACAGCATTAATTTTATTATTATCATGTACCAATTTACGGCCTTGTAGAATATCTCTACATTGATACAACTTAAAATTAGAATAATTGTTATAAAATGTGCCGTATCTTATACAGCTCATTAAGAGACGGGGAGAAATAGTTTCTACCCGATATATTTATAAGTTCATAATAATACATGCATCATGGAACAAGTAATATAAATTTGAAACAGAAAAAAGTTATTCCTACTCGTACCTAGCCAATTTTTTTAAGCCGACTAACTAATAGTCGAATCCGAAGTGCACCTCGTAAGTCGTAATCCACAGCTTATTTGCGTTTTTACACGCCTTCCCTGTCAAAAAATTTGAAATGATTATATCTATCGTACTTTTTTAGCAATTAACCTCAAAAAAACAAAGTTAAGTTTAAGGTTCAGTTTCCATGGTTTTTCTACTTTTTCAAAATAAATACGGAACCCTCGGTGCGCGAGTCCGACTCGCAACTGGCCGGTTTTATTTTCCACAACAGCGCCCGAACACAACACAATTTTATGAATTTATATTTCATAGATCAAACGAAAATACATGCCGTAATTACGAATCAAAATGTTTTAGAATATATAACGAATGTTTTATTTAGTTAGCCAATTCCACGCATACAAATATTCGATACTGCAAAATGAATAAGTACAGTAGATTTGCTTTTTAATTGGGATTCCTATGATTTAGGAATCAGCCGCGGTACAATCGCATTCTTAAATATAAAATTATGAACATTTCACCTTAATTATTTATAGTTTTTCTGACTTGTACACAGAAATTCTAACGCATACCCCTCGCTCTGGGAAAAATTTACGAAAAATGTAGGGCTTGCACCCACCAACACACGACAGACCCGACGGGAGTACAGGATTCATAGGTACACCCAATAGTCTATGGGTACACCACCTGGCCTGAGTCTGGGATACCGTATCGATGCCTTAAGTTTTTTGCGTCTGGTAGCACAGGATTCGTTTGAAGAAGGTTGGCTAAAATACCTTTATAATAATGATTGTAATCAACGACAAAATATCATGACTGCCCATCTGTACAGCTTGTCAGTCCTACCGTAGACAGTTGTAACCGAAACTTTACGGGCAGCATAAGAGAGGTATCACAGGAAGGTCCAATAACTTCGAAGGATAATGATGGCCTAAAGTTTTAATTAAACCGTAGCATCTGTACCAGTCATTACGAACACGGATAGCTCCCACAACACTGGGAAGCACACAAGCGCATTGATTTGCTTTGTTTTGTGACCGGTCACCGGTGCTACTAATAATATGCCACCGAAACAGAACTACGAGCATATTATTATTATAAATGATAGAGACACAATATGTTACATATATTGTATTTTCATCATTACTTGATTACTTGATTAATATGGTAGGTATAGCCCTTTATTAGGCGCATGGTCATGACCTAATCGAAAAAAAGTTAGAGCGTTTAGATTTAGCGTTGATAAGATGATTCAACTGATGAATCAAGTTATTTTTTTTTTGTTTTGATGTCAAAATTTACAATATTGTAAGTTTAAAAGTGTATTACAAGTTGTTTTATATGTTTCCAATAATTTAAAGTGAAAGTGATGTACCTATGGTTTGTTATGATTTTATCAGAGCATTTAACTATTTCTGACATAACATATTTAATTTAATTAGTTCCATCCACACTATTTTTAATCATAGCTTTGGGGTTAAATGTGACCCTAGGTATGTTTCTAGTCGTATGGTTCACTGCTGTTAATTAGGGGTTAAGAATTAAGACAGATCTTAGCAATTTTGTACCAACATTACTACTACGTTAATCCCCAGTTTTAAGCTCGCTTATATTTAAATGGCTTGTGTAATGTTACAGTGGAACGTCCAATTAACAAACAAATCCTACTAAACAATGAAAGAGAAACAAATTGGTTTGCACTAATTAACAGATTATAATTTATAAAACGAAGGTTATTATTATAATCAATGTCGTGTCACGATGAACAATGGTGTCCATCAATCAGTGTTTAGGATAATAATATTTGCGGGCAGAAAATTTATAGCAGCTTGGTAAGAATTCAAGTATATTTTGTTCGTAATCATAAATAATTGTAAGGTAACTTTGTTTGTAATGATTAAGTATAGAAATAGGACATCTTGATCTACATGTTCATATTTTATTGATGGCTAAAACTGAAAATTCGTATTATCTATTCTTATTATATCATGAATAAAATTTTCTAAGTAGACTATAATGACAACAGAATTAGTAGAAGAACATTACTATTATGATATAACCACCGATAAGGAGCCCAAAGATATGGCCATTAGAACACTTAACGCAAACCTTCTTCAAACAAAAAAATCTCAAAAATGTGGCTGTGACATACGGACGGACGGACAGACAGACTGACATAACGAATCTACAAGGGTTCCGTTTTTTTGCCATTTGGCTACGGAACCCTAAAAATGATAGCGCCGTCAAACCACGTCAAACCCACTAATATGCCACAATATGACGGAAACCGTCTCCATGGAAACGTGCGTGCAGACTAATGACAAGTGTAGTGATCTTTGGAAGGACCGCGGTCTATAGGACTTCGGTAGGATATTGCAGTCGGCTTGCTAAAGACGCTGTTGGTGTCCAAACATACATTTTTGACACCGGTAAACTGGCGACACTTTTTCTATCGGTCCGCCGCGTCCAGTGCATAGGTCTATTCATATAACATTATTTCCTTCTTCAGCTTTCTTCTTCTTTGTCTGAAACCTATTTTCATTTACTTGGGGTTGACTTTCCTATTCCTCTTCCTCCATCGAACAAGGTTTGTGCCAGATCTTTATCTCCGACCGATCGACTATCGAGTCGTCAGCCAAGTGACGAGTGCAGGTCTTCCCCACGCGAGCCTCACGAAGGACTGCAACGCTGCTTATGATGAAAAGAAAATACTTAAGAACTGTATGTAAATACATGGTTATATAAAAATACCAAATCGCTCTCAGCCTGTATTTGTTTACATTAAAACTAACAACTTTTGTTCTACGACTTTTTTTTACACGATTATTTGAGAAATATCAAATATTCAATATTTTACAGAGATACTTACTCTACTTGTTCCTACTCTGTAATGTAACATGGGCAAGTGGGAACTCGCGGCGCGCGAAACCGCAACAGCATAATGTTTCTTTACACAAATAACATTTTTTTGCATGAAATAAATTAATACTGAATTTTGAAAAGTCGTAAAACAAAAATTGTAAACAACTACAGATCTAGAGCGATTTTGTATAGAGCCGTAAAAAATTTGGAAGCAAAACACGTGATGATCCAATAAAATTGTATAAAAGATTCAAAGTTTTTAAGCAGAGTTTGCACCACTCGTTAGACTAGCGACTATTGTTGTTGATATGCCACAGACAAACGCGCTTATTTACTTTGTTTCTATAACACTGTTCATATAGACGAAGATCACTGTATCTCCAGACTAACGTTGAAAATTTGTCACCGGCACCTGCAATGGAAAACATCAAAATAATTATCACACACTGTAAGTGAAATTTATTTAATTAAATTAAATAAAGTATTGTTTTAAACTACATCATTTAAAGTTATCCCATGATTTTACATCCTTTAATATGACGAAGTTTCAGAAACTACATTTAAATAAACGTCGCTTGTCTGACAGTAGGGAGATCTTAGTATGAGACAATGTGTTTTCCTAAGCGAAACCATCAGCTATGGCAACATTCCATCGTCGATACGCAATAATATTTTGTCAAGCATATTGGATCCAAAATTAGGATATTACATCGAAAAATAGGTATTTTCAAAATTTTTACATTTTCAAATTAATTTATAAAAAAAATTTAATCCAAAACTATATGGATGTAAAAGAGTTTTATCTTTGACACGAGGTTCCCGTAAAAATTTCAAATTCCATTATTTGTGCATTTAATTTTTTTGTGTACTCCATATAACACATTCAATTGGCAAAATATTACATTAAGATATTTGTCATAAAAAAAAATTAAATATGGGTGCAAGATTTTTGAGGTGCTGCGGTGAGGTCTGACTCAAGCGTACAAACATTTGTAACGTGGCGCTCGAACCGCTATAATATTATAGTCGTTAGATATAGTCCATCCACTTAGAATTTGTCGTTAAAAGAACATGCGCACGGTCGGCGTCATTTGATATTCTTTGACAATACCGACGCCACAACCTACCACGTGACAAAATGATAGCGAACGAACTATATTAGGAAACTACGAATTTTGTAATCTGTATCTAATGAACGACGTTTCAAATCGCGTGTCACTCCTAAAATATAATAAACTACAAAAGTAACTTCGTTCCAACCGAGTGTTCCTCGACACTTAGGCAACATTTTTTTAGGTAGGTAGGTATACGGCAGACCCCTCACTAGGTGGGCGGACGACATAAAAAAGTCGCGGGGAGTCGCTGGCGTCGTGGTGTTTGGCGGTTATTTTCAGGAGACCTAAGTCCAGTAGTGAGCCGTTTTTTTTGGGCAAAGAAACCGTTTAATCGTTCCCATAAACATGACAACGTTAAGTAACACAAGGTAAGCGAAAAACACGTCCTACGGGTATTAAAAGTCGATAAAAATGGTAATTCGCCACATCTTCGCGCGGCTCACAATAGTAAACGCAATGGACACTATTATTGGCACCCCGTTAGCATGTAAATGATGCTAATTTTCCACGTAATGGTTGTATTTTTCTCGCTAACGTTTGTGTGAAACATTCATCGTTTTCCATTTGCTTTGTCATTCATGCTATGAACGTAATAGGCTAGCAATAAAAAACACTATGAACTTGCGATTTTTTTAAATATTTACTTTGCAAAGAAGCGAGCGCACAGTAGGGCATTAATAACATACAAAATTTACTTACAAATAGTTAACGTTAGCAAGAATTCTGTATGGCACTGTTCTGCTTTTCATACTACTTTACTAAGTATTTGAAGCCTGAAGGATTCCTACACCCTTACTATAGGTCTTATCTAACTTAGTAATAGAACAGTATTTATAAGTTAGTACGTACAGCTCTTGCATATTTGAGTTCAGGAGGGACCCATTAGAATATTAAACAAATAAACCCCAGATTTCATCAATTTGTGTAAGCCCACGACACATCTCGCAACAAACTCTCATAAGCAGCTCACATAAATTAGCGCTTCGCCGGGAAAGTGTCTTCAGAAAACAATAAAATAAATTCGCCCTCGCAAGATCCACAGGCTCGGATTAAACATTAATTCCAGCTTTGTTTCGTATTATCCCGAGCTTGTAAATTTTGTTATACGTACGAGTAGGTATGTATATTTAGTACGTCAACACTCATTCCATAGCATTATTTAAATTGTTAATCTATTTTATAGCAATGGGGAGGTTCATGGTGCTATAGAATGGCAACCCCGCAGGAGGATTCGAAGTAAAGACAGACCCTCACCCAGGTGGATTGATGGCAAAAATGAGCGGTTGCATCCAAGCCGTTTTTCGCTGCTTGGTTGCAGCTTAGAGATCACCGTGCAAGTTTGAGATTTCTACAGCAGGACTACAAGTATATCCAGCAGTGGACAGTCATCCGTTGAAACGAACGCATCCCATAAACTATTGAGAACGTATCAAAATTATCGCATCCGGTGGATTTGAACCAGCGTCCCAGCTATCGCGGCATGAAATAACATCGTAAGTGTATAATCTCCTTTTGCTATTTCTTCATTTCCATTTTTCACCCACCTTCATTCGTATCGGAAGTATAATCCAAAAGGTAAATGAGTACGAGTATGTAATTACGGTATCATATTTATATTATATTAATGTGCGAGTATTATTAAGTAGGCATCAAATTCGACTACAGCTGATATATAAGGGAAAGGGTATAATTTGTTTGTTGCATGCTAAACGGATTACGTACCTACCTATATTAAAATTAAATGCTTGCTAAATTAATTAAAATGATTGTCAGACTTTTTGATTCATTTTAATGATAAACTTCCAACGTTATACCGATAAACATCTAAGCTCATATGCACTAAAAGTTTGTTATCTACGAAAAACCTCTAAAACTCCCCAATAGCGTCCGTAAAATGTATAAAAAGCGAGCATAAATAAAGCTACGCTCTCGGATATCTGATACTCACTGTAATATCCGTTTCCCCGGATAGCTATTTTGCAAAGCAAACTGATGCCCAAAGGCAACCTTGGTCAATTTTTCACAAGTGACGTCTTATTTCCTTAATTTTTATCTCGTCTTTATTCAAAAAAGCTCTTAAGACTGCCATTATTGATTTTCTTAAATGACGTTCACTTATCACTACAAAATACAGTATTGTGATGATAGGTCTCTTCTAGAGTTTAGAGTAGGTCGGTGGCACATTTTAAGAAATACCTAATATATGTGTAAGCGTAATGCGTATAAATAATAACCGTAACAATTACGTAAACGTAATAATTATTACCTTTTAATCTTCGTTAGTCATGCGTGAATTATATTTGATTTTGATTTACTTATATAGCCTGGATCACTACATTTTGTGAGCATGGAAACGAAAAGCTAATTAGTAGGCATCATGGAAATACGTTTGTAGAAGTGGCGCTAACTTGTGATGCAAATCATGAAAATATCTCCATCTTACCACAATATTAATAATGCAATCAAGTAAATTCATATTCGAGAATTTCTGAGCAACTCAAAACATTCGTAACGCCGCCGTAGCATTTTTCAACGTGAAATAATTTTAGGGCCGCGAGTATTTTCTCATAACTTGGGTATTGTTATAGGACGCTTATGGTTAAAAGAGACTTGAAGGGTTTTCGTATAAAGGACGAGATTGATCGTCGAAGATGATAGAGCAGGCGGCGGACCCGGCAACCATACTACGTACAGCTATTCTCATGTTTCGCTTCCGTGTTTATTCAACGACCTATATTTGTTTACTGAAAGGAAATATTTCATACTAGTATACTAGGTTTATTAATATGATTCTGATATACCAGTTGCAATGCAAACTCAAGTTTATTTTCAAATTACCACTAATCACTTAATTATACCTATAAGTATTTCTTGAAAAAAGGATTTGTCCTAACCTATTTTGACATGACCCCAACAGTGGGCACGGCTCTATTCTTAGAATGGGTAGTAGGCTTTAGCCAGAAAAAAATTACACTGGCCGAATGCGGATTGGAAGGCTACACACACCTTTGAGAACTTTGGAGCATGCAGATTTCCTTTGCAAGATGTCTCCCTATACCGCTGTACAGATATCAGATCTATGTATTTACTTGTTATGAACGCACATAACTAAGAAAATCGGATCTATGTTACCCCTTTCGCTCATGGTTCGTAAACGTAAGTGCAAGCTTAAACCTTGCGTACGACGAGAGCTATACGAGCACGAAAATTTTCAATCATGTCCGCAGACAAAGCGGTGTTGTAGCGAATCGTAGGAGGAGTAATTGTCATATTGTTATGCGTAGCGTCATATGCTACGCGTATGCTATGCGTAGCACAAAAACTGTAACAAAAAGTAACTGAGCTGACATTGACGCCTGGGGAGTGTTGTTAACCTCTCCAGTTAGATGTAAGTTTTATGTCATTCATGTATTTACATTTTTTGTAAATAATTGGGTTTATTGCCTGTAATAAAAATCTTTATTATTATTATTAGTATAATGATACGAAGGGCCTTAGATTACCCTGAGACAAACCCTTAACCTTTGGTCAGGAGGCAGTCCTAACCTAACCACTGAGTTACCAATGCTTATATTGCTATAAGAAGAAGTAGAGCGAAATAAATTGTAACCTATATATCAGACACGTGTTCAATCATTTGTCGACAAACTCTGGCACCGGCTAAGCGCTGGAACAAAGGGAACTAATCAACAAAGGCGCAATTTGGTCGGCGCCCACCCGGACACGCTACCGTTGACAAAATTGAAAGTTCGCAACGTGTACTCGTAATACTCTCTCGATATAACTGTGGTAATTGTTCATGCTAACGCTCTTATTTACTAAACAGTAGTTTTATATTGCATAGTACATTAATAATTAATATTTTCTGAAAGCATGATAAATTATTATTAGGTAGGTATGGTTTCACTGCGACCAAGACTCAAAAACAGTAATTTGGCCAACCGAATTATTGCGATAAGACGGATGGAACAGGACCCTTAATACGCGACCCACTCGCACTTGACCAGTTTTTTTTTTTAATTCAATCCAAAGATGAGTCTAAGGCTCGGTTGCTTGACTTGACTTTAACCGAAACGTTATAGTTAAATATGGCGGCCTGACTCTTATTTCGAAAGACATAAAAGTCAGACCGCCATATTTAACTATAACGTTTCGGTTAAAGTCAAGTCAAGCAACCGAGCCTAAGTAAGAGTCTAAGCGATGAGTCTAACTTCTCAAAATACTTCAATATATCCTTATAGAACAAAATATACCAAAAAGACGAAACAGTGAAAATCTGGAGCTGTAATAAAAGAAAAATATTGGGTAACAGTGCTCGTAAAACATACGATTCATCCACTTGTAAAAAAATGTAGACATACCTACAGCTACAAAATATTAAAGTAAAAAATGTTTCAGGAACTGATTTTAATATGGGCCGTAGCTTATACAATATCTGGGCTGCAAATCTTTTACCTACTATAATTATTATAGTCAGCGATGCCTTTTAATACTCGTATTATAAACTGCTTGCTTTTCTTTTAGTTCTGCTCTTTTTGTTATTTCATAATCGCAATTAATTTGTTAGACAAGCAATTTCGATTCAAATGTTTCAAACTGGTAATTCGCAAATTTTGGAAAATAAGAGTAGATAGATATGAATTCATACCCCGATTAATATATTTCCGGATTCAATAGTTTCCGTTTCGTTCCTGTGATTAAAAATGCCGGGTTGTTTGAAATTGGCTTTTAAGTTTTAAGCTTATGATAAGTTTATGACTTATGTCGATGATTTATGAAACAGATTGCAGATATTATGAGATAGAGTCTGCAGTCAAATTAGCAATTGAATTAAAAATGTACGGAATTAAACCAAGGAAGCGTAAATTAGAAAGATGCTTGATGAAGTTATTTAGATAGATAGATATATAGATAAACTCTTTATTCCACACCACAGATTAAAAATATAAAAAAGAAAGAAACTAAACACAAACTAACTACTTATTATTTAGTTTCAAATCAATGCCAGCTTTTTATAATGTCGAACTACTTATACATTAATATTACGAAGATATTGCATGCAGCGGTGAATCCGTTGTGTTAGGAATATCTAAAACATATTATACTTACTTCATACTTGCTTCTCCATACAAAAGCATTAAGCCTATTTTTCTATTATTTGCAGATCCAAAACTAAGCCATATATCAATGTATATCTATTTATCTATGCCCTAAAATAATAAATTGAGTAAAAATCGCTATTGAGCGATAAGTCCGCCTTTTGTACTACTTACTTTCTATTCCTTCTATATAGGTAGTAATTCTAGTATATTCATTGTGTATTCCTTGTTCTTTTAGGTACGTGAGGTAAGAGTAAAAGTAAAAAAACCAGCCAAGTGCGAGTCGGACTCGCACACCGAGGGTTCCATACCATAAAAGAAGTTAAACATTAAAAGAATCACTTTGGTTCATGAATTTACGAATATACATTACATGTAGGTACTTTTGTTGGCAAACCGCAAATATAACTTTGTTTTTGCCGGTTAATTGTTATTATCAAAGAAGTATAATAGTTAGAGAGTTGATTTTATTTTTCCTGTAAAATATACGTTTATTTCTATTGATCATAATTATTTCAGGCATAAAAATAAATGAAAATCGGTTTTAGAATACACAAGTAACGCCCTTTCATATGATACCTACCCTATTCAATATTGTTATCTCATTTTGAAATGTTGTCGACCCGGTTTTCCCCCCTTTTTAAATAAAAATAAAAACAATTTTCAAATTTTTACGATTGTTATGACGTCGGGTCACTATTACCTATAACTATTCAACGGAAGGACGACAGAAAGTCTCACCAAATGGGTACCATTTTTACCATTTTAGTATGGAATCCTAAAAATTAATATATTTTTTTGATAGTTATGACTCTATATTTTCTGTCTAGATATTCTCATTATTCAAATCTCTATATTTTCATTATTTTAGGGCATAGATAACGGAAATACATCCACAACAAACTGCAAATAATTGAAAAATAGGTTTTGTATGGAAAGCATTAAGAGCACCCTTAAAAAAATTATATGATAACTGCAGCGAAAAAAATTGTATTCCGGTCTACTTTTCAAACTAGGAAGCGAGGTCCTTATTCAATACTTCAAGTTCTACAGAAATACCCCGTAACGAGGGCTTACGTAAGATTACTACTTGTACATTTTCTAGCGGTTGTATAAAATGTATTCGTTTTGCTGCAACAAAGACTATGTTCCAATTCATTTTTGTCGCGAACTGTCGGAACACAATTGTCGTGTTTTAGCTACGAATGGGAGATATTATCGCTGCCCTGCTTTATGTAAATCCATTAAGAATTAAACTTTCTGCTGCAATACAGTTTTTATATTGAAATTGTGAAATATGCTTTTTAAATAAAAATTATAGCAGTATTAAAATTAAAAATACTATTCATGTGTCCAAGTGAACGATAAATTAATTATTATTAGAGTTATGGATAGACCTTGCTGATTTTGTTTGATGAATATCAGGAATAAGCTATTTTTCACTGGAGAAAACTTGTTTCAGACATAAAACACCTTGCACTTTAACCGTAAAAAAATGGGAAATGCTTTCCAAAAAACCAACCTCAAATGCCACTACAAAGAGTGAAATATTTTTTATTTAAATTTTAGGTACCTACACCAATTCGAAGTCGGGCAATGCTTCATACAATCCCTAATAAGTAGTCCTTCTTACTTACTTTATGTGCGAAGAAATGACGAAGTCATAGACAATCGCCCGACTTCGAATTGGTGTAGGTACCTAAAATTTAAATAAAAATTATTTCACTCTTTGTAGTGGCATTTGAAGTTGGTTTTTTGGAAAGCATTTCCCATTTTTATTTTATACTTTTTAGTGGAAAACAATAAAATGCACAAGACGTTGTAAAAATACCCAAATTGCTTGATTTGATGACTTTAGTCATCAAATCAGTATCTACTAGCTGCACCAGTAACTATAAAAAATACCCAACTCGCTTTAAGTATACTAGCAAAATTTGAAGAGTTCCCTCGATTTCACCAAGATCCCATGATCAGATCCTGACCTGATGACCATAAAACAACATGGAAAATATTACTCTTTCTAATAATACTGAAATAGTTTCATGTGTCCATATAAAATTTGAAGAGTTCCCTCGATTTCTCCAGGATCCCATCATCAGATCCTGACCTGATTAAAATGGGACCATCTGGAAACAAAACCCCCTTAAACAAAAAAAGAATTTTTCAAATCGGTCCACGCGTCTTCGAGTAATCGGTGAACATACATAGATAAAAAAAAAAAAAAAAAAAAAAAGATTCCGACGAATTGAGAACCTCCTCCTTTTTTCGAAGTCGGTTAAAAATGTATAAACAACACTTACTTACTGTATAAAAACAACCTAAACATACCCAGTAGATTGGGTAGCAATTGCCTGGTTTAGCAGCTATATTAATATTTTAACACAATACATAGGCATATCAGTAGGTCAGAACTATATCCAACAACATACGAGTACGTACCACATCCTATCTCTATGGAAACAATTCAACAGTTGTAAATTGACGATACTACGAGTTACGACCCAGAAAATTGGTAATTTATCTTGCTATTTAACGGCCTTGGCCCTTGCTATTTAAATCCCCTATATTTAGCTACAATGCTCTTTACATTGATTCAGTCAGTCTCACATTCATTGTTTATATCATAATATTTCTGTTTTTATTTGTGTTTTTATTATTTATATCATATTTTATTGTTCATGTGTTTTACTTCCAGGTTTTTACCCGCAATAAAAAACGAAAACCAACATAATAACACCTATTCATTTAATTTACTTAAAATAAAATTATCTTGTGATGATGATTCTTGTGACTGATTCATGATGGAATTAATATATTTTTTTAAATAATGTAAGTACTTAAAACATTAATATCAAAAATATCAAAAATTCATGGTATACTCAGAGGTAATTGAGATATTTTGACCTATTATTATTTGTTTATTTAAAGGCTTAAAAATGCTACCTTTATTTTATCATAAGGGTCCCTTGAAACGAATATTGATGTAAAAGTCGTCCCTTTACACGCTTGCTACCCTTACGTGTGCTTAGATCGTCATTCTTTATTTATATTTTACGTCCTTTTTCTGGGTTATGACGGTTGCTGATGTTTACTTCAAACGCCAAAAGGTCGTCCACGTATATTACGATAAATACTCTTAGTACCGTCAGACCAGGTTCACTCGACGTACACGACGTACGACGACGTACGTCGAGACAGACTAGTCTCGACGTACTAATTTCAGAAGGTCGCGCGCGCGAGGAATTTTTGATGACGAGACAACATTTTTTTTTGTTAATTATTGAAAGGCTAAGCTTGACTACACTCATGCATGACGGAAAGCAATGGTCTAGGGTGGCCTAATGCCGTCTAATAATAATTTTGTTCGAGTTCGCTTGATATCAACTACATACTTAAGGATGCTACTTCTGTCAGCGTCTAACAAATCTGTGGTGGAAAGATGAAAGAGGTACAAGGTTATGGAGTTCCTGGGCAGACTTTCTAAACAAAAAACCGCCAGACAGAAACATTTTTGATGACCTCCCTGGCGCAGTTAACGTTGGGGTCGGATTTCAACTGGAGGTCCCGGGTTTGATTCCCGGCACTGATTAGTGGGGATTTTTGTAAATTACTTGCGAACGCTTCGCCTGCGTGAATTTCGGTTATTCACAATTCCCGTGGGAACCATGGATTGTTCCTAGATAAAAAATAGCAGATGCTTTAATACAAGGCATAAGCTATCTCTAAGTTTCAACCAAATTAGTTCAGCAGTGGCGATGTGAAGGAATAACAAACATACGCACACATAAACACACACACACACACACACACACACACACACACACACACACACACACACACACACACACACACACACACACACACACACACACACACACACACACACACACACTTCCACACAAACTTTCACTTTTATGATATTATAGTGTGATCTATCATTTCTAAATTAAGCCATATGACTTCGACAGCGACTGGTTACCACTTATCACCCTACTGGCAAAGACGCACCGCCTAGCGATACAGCGTTCCGGACTCCAGTAAGATGCTTTAGCAATCGTTAAAGCTTTACAACCCCTTCCAACTTTGTACGAAAGCATATCTTTGACTGCAATGTCACATAGCATCAGGTACGATTGCAGTACAAATCGACACATCATTTCTTAGATTATATTCGTTCTCCCGCTCTGTTCAGTTCGGTGCGAAGCCAGCGCAACAATATCTTCTCAGGCGTCACCTGAGGGCGGACCGGCTCCATTAAGACCCACCGGTCTAAAGGAACAATGTAACTTTGAAAGCAGGACGTTTGCATAATTATATCATCCACCATTGTGCAGTGCGACATGGCAATTTGCATAAGTCACCCCGACCGGGGACTACTTGTTACAACTTTACTTGTTACAGCGTCTTTCAGTTTTTATTTCCAGTTTATACTAGTCTAAAACCAAGCGAGAGAGTTGCAACCTATCTATGATAAGAAAAGTTCCTGGAAAACCGGTGCAGAACGCAGGAGAAAGATGTATTTACAACTACATGATATTATTATAAATTAAAATGCAGCATTTTAAATTAAAAGTTGTGTTGAAATAATTAATTAATTTAATAAAGTTCGGTTGTAAGTTCATATAATGAATTGTATAATACCTAATGATTAAAAATTAAATTATCAATTGTAAAAGTTACACCCGATCAGTTCCCCATACAAAAATAAAATATAGAACACTGCAGTTTACAAAAAAATCGGGGGGCAATGCGATGTTGGGGAGAACATTCTATTGAAAAAAATAGGCGAGTCCTGTGAACTACGATGTCTCCATTCATTCAAAATACCAAATCATTTGTAATTCGTACATATTTCGATCATGTTGTGTTGTTATTCGGATTCATATAGTAATAATCTATTTGCTTCTGGCCATATTTGGTACACCAGTCCATGATCTAAATTTGCACGAATTACAAATGATTTTGGTATTACGAATGTATTCATACAGTATCTAATAATCTATGCTCCTGGCCATATTTCCAAACCAAAAATGGCCAGGAACATAGTTTATTGCTATTTGAATCCGAATAACATCACAACAACTTGATCGAAATATGCACGAATTACAAATGATTTGGTATTTCGAATCTATAGAGACATCGTAGTTCACAGGACTCTTAAATCCCAAGATACCTCAAACGGCCACTAATTGTTTTCATTCCTTACTTACGCGTCACATATAACATTATTTAAAATCACGGTCTAAATGTTGTTTAAATAAAAAAAACCGGCCAAGTGCGAGTCGGACTCGCGCACCGAGGGTTCCATACCATAAAAGAAGTAAAACATTAAAAGAATCACTTTTGTTCATGATTTTACGAGTATAATTTACATATAATGTACTTTTGTTGGCAAACCGCAAACCTAACTTTGTTTTCGGCGGATTATTCTTATTAGCAAAAAAAGTATAATAGTTAGAGGGTTGATTTGATTTTTCTTGTAAAATATACGTTAGCTTCTATTGATCATATTTATTTCAGATTTTTCGAATGCTAAACTTCGGAGATAAGGGGGGGGGGGGAACGGTATTTTTTTCGACAGTTTGCCCAATAAATCAAAAACTATCAGGCAAAAAAATAAATAAAAATTGGTTTTAGAATGTACCAGTAACGCCCTTTCATATGATACCCCACTCAATATTGTTATCTCATTTTGAAATTTTGGCGACCCGGTTTTCCCCCCTTTTTAAAGAAAAATAAAAACAATTTTCAAATTTTTACTATTGCTATAATGTCGCGTCACTATTATCTATAACTATTCTAACTTTCAGGTCGATAGCTTGAATAGTTACTGAAATAATCGAGTGTGACAGACGGACGGACGGACGGAGAAAGTCTCACCATAAGGGTTCCATTTTTACCAAATTGGTATGGAACCCTAAAAATTAAGCTCTCGAGTAAACACTGGAGTACAATTTTGGCGTCATAAAATTTTAAAGTACTTAATTAGTATTCTGCTCGCTAAGAGAATTAATAATTTAGCTTTATCCTCAGAATTTATCAAAGGAACGTGATAATTATTTAATAGACATTTTTTATAAGATGGTCGGATTAGAGTCCAAACGTTTACTAAAGGCCTTATATAACCAAAATTGGTATTTATAAATTACAAAGATTAAAAAGTATTGTTCAAAAAGAGATAACTGATAACCCATTGGTTTAAGCTCTTGAAGTATGCCTCTTTATCACTGGTTCAATTATCACAACTCCGGAACGCTTTCTTATCTTCTTCCTTCATCGCTTCTTTTGAAAACTTCTTGAGGAACGCTGTATAACTAAGTGTTCTCCATAATGATTCTCAAAGCATTCCAATACACAATGCCAGCATTATAGTCTACTTGTCATGTTCTGAGAGAAGTCCCGTGTCTAGCAGCGGGTCCATAATAGGGGTTGCCATGAAAATTACCATAACGCATGACATACTCGTACAATATGCGAAACATTGGGCTGCGGTTTGGACTCCGGTTGGTAATGATTCTTAGAGTGGTCCTGAACAACATAGATAAGGATTTTGGTAATAGTCAGTGTATCATCAGGATATGGTTGCCGTACAAAACGTTAAGAAACTAAAGTCATATTTATATGGTGATAATTACTTCACGGTGGTAGGACTCTCCTTGTAGAATACGTCCGTGTAGCACTGTACGCCGACAAGACTACTGGGTAAAATAAGACCTAAGAACTAAGGATAACTAAGACGGTGGTGGGCCACCCTTAACATTTCCATAGTAAGCATTCATAGGCCGCGTACAGCGTCACGTTGGACGCGACCTAAGGCAGTGGTCTGCAACAGACGCTTTAGTTTGCGTCCGACGTGACGCTGTACGCGGCCTATGAATGCTAACTATGGAAATGTCAGAAAAACAAACGCCGCGTCAGGCGTGTCAGAGAGACCACTCTAGTACGTTAGTATTCGTAGGTCGCGTACAGCGTAACGTCGGACGCGACTTCAGAGAGACCCCGCTAGTACATTTCCTTAGTAAGCATTCATAGGCCGCGTACTGCGTCACGTCGAACGCAACCTAAAGCGTCTGTTACAGACCACCGCCTAAGGGTTAGTGTAAGGGGTAGTGCGTGGTATTATGATATTGCAACGCACTATATCCGACATAGGCAGACATATCGCCTAATATTAGGTGAACCTTGTGCTGGTCTTATCATTATTTTGTTAAAAAAATGCTAGTCAAACTATAAACTACATTAAAAATCTAAAGACGAATTCTTAGCGCATGTGAGTTTAAAGTTCTACTAGAACGTAGGATACATATAAGCCCGCTTTATAGCAAATCCGGGCCTCGGGTTGGATTTACCGGTGTCCGTTTTGTGGTTGTTATTCCTGCACTCAGCTCAAGGAGGAGTCGCCGGCTTAAGGAGGCCCGAACAATGGAACAAGGAAACTTTCTATCAAATGTGCCTTAAGTTTGCAGCTTCTGTAAGATACGGTCTTGAATCTCTCGAGCGATGTTCCATAGAAGCAGATAATTTACAAGTTTTGGGCATAAAATTGCCTCTAGGAGCACATTAAAATCTAATGATTTTGAGTAAGAGCAAAGAGTTATCGTAATAATATACTGGCATAGGTAAGTATAGGCATATAGATATAGTAATTGATTTTCAATAAATTAGTTCGAGTGGACTGGATAATTTGATTCCATTTACTATATCCACCGCCAGCTTCGGTTAGTTAGTTAGTTATTCTCTCAAAACAGAGTACCAAGAAGTCCAATAAAAAATGACATATTATTTTTTTTGCGATTTTATTTTATCGTGGGAAATTGCCACACAAAAAAATATTTATATCCACGTATAATACTTTGTGTTAGTTTGCTCTAAAAGAAAATTTATTAACTCTTGAAAGCTTTACAGTGTAAAGCAACATACTTACCTACCTTTCTATACTATAAGGAAGACATACAAATGAAATAGTAGACTGTACAATAACGGCATAAAATTATCCATTGTACCTCGCTTCCGGCTCGTGGGATAAACATCGCGCATGAAATGGATTGTAAAATCCATACACACATACACTTCTTATACCTACACACATACAATCTATTATCATAATTTTAATTTCTCAAAAAAAATATATAAAAATTAAGATGATAAATAAAATATTCTAATATCAAACGCTTTGACTATGTATTCCCCAATCTACGTCTATGATTGCGAAATTGCTGTATTAATTTCAACTCAAGTGAAAAGTAAGATGCTTGTTGGTAATAACGAGCATAAACCGCAAGCGTTGAAGACACTTCTAATTATATATTTACACTGTACATTAAACATTCCACCTGGAAATTATATTTGTGTAAGCTGAGAAGATTGCAATGTAATGTAAATTGCAATTGTAGATGAATCGTGTAGAAACAGATTCAGCCGAATATTATGTCGCTTCAGTTTATACCATTCAAAACTCTTAATGGTATAACAATGCATTCAAACATAAATATAATGCATAGACTTTACATAATTAAACTACGTACTTTGACAAAAACTATTAAGGTAGGTAGGTACCTAACCTATCTACTTTTTCCTAATAGTGTTTTCCTTTTCCACGTTTCGTGGTGCACAAAATATATTCTCTAAGTATTAGTTTAATAGATCTAAAATAGACTACTTATTATTATAACGATGAAACTATTCGATGAAAAATTAAACTCATACCTAGTTAGGTTCATCTTTAATCTATATCCGATAAAAATCTAATAAGTATCAACAACAGCGGCAGAATATGTGAATACTGAATACGGCCTTATAAACCCTGCAAATGCTCGTTTAAGCTTTAAGTTGTACTTAAGTAAAACAACCGTATACTTATTTCGCAAAAGCGCTACACACGCTAATACTTAAACTTTGTTTATTCTCAAAGAATTCAAAGCAATCGCAACTAGACGTAGACGTGAAATTGAAACTGCATTGAGCGGACTTACCAAGCAGCTGCGACCCGAGTGTTTCGGTTACATTATGCGGAAAGCTCCACTTTGTTACAAATCTAGGTCTCGGCTAGATTTGCCAGTGACCATTTCGTGCTTGTTGTTCTAACAGTCAGCGTAGTTCAATGACCACACACACGGCACATCACTGAGTACTAAACTAGATACACTAGGGGCGTTAATGATTTCCTAATACTATTCCCAGTAAAATAATCGAGTGTGACAGACGGGCGGACGGAGAAAGTCTCACCATATTTTAACCATTTTGGTATGGAACCCTAAAAACTGGTCAAGTCTGAGTAGGACTCCGCACTTATGGTTTTTTACGATCAAATGCATCAAATGAAAAAAAAAACTATTCTTTACGGAAAGTACCTATAACGCGCGAAAGAAAATTATTGCTTTCGTGACGAAAATAGAATGAATGTTACTCTTATTAGTCAACAGAATAAGACATGCAATCACTATATAGATTTGGTAGGAATTGAAGTCGTTAGCGCGAGCTAACTAAGGACAGTCCATCAAGCGATGGGTGCAATCACACTTGAGAATCTCACTTGAAAATATAAAATGGAGTTTTATTTAAGGTGTTATTCCAAGACTTGTTTAAAAGGTATTAATATCACCTCGACAAATTTCGAAAAAAATAAGAAATTAGAGACCAACGCTGTATAGTGTTAATAGACGTATTCAGGAGATCTCTTTAATCTGAAGATATACAAGATATACAAGTGTTTGTTTATCCACCCCACCTGATGGATGTATTTTATCCCTCAAATGCATAATATATTATCGTGGGCGCCGGTAATCACTTAACGGCCTCGCTCGTTTGTCCCCATCAATAATTACGAATAAGGCTCGTTCTTACAGACCGTTAACGTAATTAAATCTTCCGTCTATTACGAATGAAAAAATAACTTAGAAACGTATATACTCGTAATATACGAGTACATATAGGTACTAACAGAGCGCATGAACTTTTCAATATAATATATTATACTATACTATACTGAAAAATCTCTCACATATTTTGGGCTCAAAATGGTTTGCTGTAACGTATCAAATACGTCTAAAGCCTAAGGTTTATAGTATTTTAGACTAGGCAATTAAAGATCTAAGTATTCTAAAACATATTGTGAAATGACCGCATACTTAAGCCTTATTATGTGCTTATTATATCCTACACATCAGCTCCACAAATAACCCATGTATAATTTTATCATCACAAAACATAATGTAGGTCGGCATTAACATTCTCCTCGCTCGGCGGAAGGCTGTGACGAATTTTCCATTCGAACGCTAAAAACAGGAACGCGTCCAGGAAACGCTGACTAACTAGAGGGATAAATAAGCCCCTTCGCACACGGGTCGTAAGCGTAGCCATATCGTAAGTCGTATCGTAAGCGTATCGTTACGACGCTACGCGTACGAGACTTGCAGTGTTGCGTATACGAAGCGTCGTGCAGACGTTGTAGTAGTACTATTAACTAAGTAGTAGACGGATATTCTTCAACCGGTTTGATGAAATTCAATTATTATTTTTTTAGTCACACAGGCTCGGTTGCTTGACTTGACTTTAACCGAAACGTTAAAGTTAAATATGGCAGCCTGACTCTTATGTCTTTCGACATAAGTTTAGATTACTTAGAATTTAGTCAAAAGTTAAATTCAGGTGTTTATATGAAAAACAATGAAAAGTTTTATTTTACGCTTATGTATTTATTTACGCGAATACGCTACGACTATCGTTATGCTAATAAACAACTCCTACGATTCGCTGCAACAACGCTTCGTCTACGAACATGTTAGAACATTTTCATGCTCTCGTCGTACGCGCGGATTACGCTACGCTTACGCTACGACACCGTGTGCGAAGAGGCTAACTAGCTGGATAAAATAAAATGAGGATCATGTCCTAACGAGCGGTGCGGGACGTCGTTAGCTAATGTCCACTGTGACATTACTGAAATTAGATTTCATTAATATGCTGTCCAATTTTCTCCCAGATTATTTTCTTGCTATTTTTTGCGTCTTAATTTATTTTATCCGCAATCTTCAGTTATAATCTTGGTGGCCTTTCAAAATTTTGCAATTCGAGCTCGAATATTTGACGTTGGAGCTCCGAACTGAACGTCTTCCAATCAAGATAAGAGGGCAGAGAGCTGTGTTAGCAATATTGTACAATAATTTATCGCGCACAAATCTTCATGCGCTCTGTTTAGTATGCAAGTGTGGGAGCACAAAAAGATTTGAGTATCAGATTCATTGTAAAGCGCCGACCTTTCAGTCAGTGATACTTATCTTTTAAAGCGTAACTACCTTCCTTCATACCTATGTTACCATTCGGTACAGTTGCCGGCAAATAACTTGGCAAGATTCGTTAGATAGAGGATCCAAGCGCTCTATTAGTTGGTCGCTGACTATTGTTTATCTCACACTCGTTGCACGGAGCGCACAAATTTTTTCTCACCGCACCTAAACCTTGCCAAGTTACTCGCCAGCAACTGTACCTTCGTGTACCTTACAGGCCCTTTGTGAGGAGGGCAACTGTTCGGTATGACGCACCGAACAGTTGCCCCCTCACTCTTTTGGGTGCATTGTGCAGGAATACGTTAAAAAGTTTTTCCTGCGTATAAAACTGCGTTGTTTTTAATTGCTACAAACAAAGCTACTCATAAAAAATTGTTTTAGCGTAGGTATTTGGTACTTGAAAATACATACAAGTTCACTTCGGTTTCGAAAAAAGACTAAAGAGCTAAAATGCATTTAATTTTTTTATAAGACTGTGCCTTTAAATAGTGAGCCCCACTAATGATACCCTTTATGGTATGGTAAAATGTGAATTAGGCTTTCCTTATGTACTACGTCCTTTGATTGATACGTCTTTTTACTAAACCTTTATAAAACCTAGCAATGTCGACTGTAGAGAGAGTGAAGTAACAATATTGAGTGAAAAAATGTTATTTGTTTGAATGGTAATTACCGTGGATGCCGAATTGCTTGAGACCATTAGTAGCGAGATTTTCCGGAAATTTCCACGCGCCTCCATACTGCATAACGCGGCGAGAAGAGAGGTGGAGGTACAATAAACCTGAATTCGGATGATTCGATTTAACGCACAATGAAACTCCAATATACGTCGAAATTTTTGCCAGTTGCAGGTCAACGAGTTATTGTTATGCACAGCTATATTGTATAGGTACGCTGATTACCTTTCTGGTTAATATAAATACTATAAGGGCTGATTTTTCAATCGCCAGATAATCGCTAACTAATTCACTAAGGAATAAATATATGACTTTTTTCAGGTTTGGTATGTCTATGCTTCAATTCCTCAGTTTATCTGACGATTGAAAAGTCGGCCCTCAAGTTAACATCTGTTATTTAATTAATCTACTATATATAAAAATCAGTTGGGTTTTCCTTTCTGACGCTGTAACTCCAGAACGCACGAACCGATTTCCACGGTTTTGCATTCGTTGGAAAGGTCTCGATATATCATATATATATCATAGGTTTATAGCAAAGAAAATTCAAGAAAAATTTCAACAAAAAAGCAGGAAAATCTTTTTAGCGGAAAAGCCATCTGGTGGCGAAACGGAGTTCGCCGGGTTTGCTAGTTACCTTATGTAAATGTCTATTTACTTACTGAATCATCACAAAATCACAGAACTTATTAGTAATACCTAGACTAATCTTGAGAAAATGTTTAGTATTCATAGTAGATCCATGATAGAATATAAGCTCTCAAGTTTGATATTCTTTATACGATCCAACTTTTACAGCCTTATATGTAGATCGAGAACCCTGGAAGTTTCGTCGTAAAAAATGGATAGGTTTGGTAAATACTTTTTGTTTTACGAAGAAAAGTGCCTTCCCCGCTCTTTACATGGAAATACCTGTACCTACGTAGTTTTACATGATGACGCAGGTAACTTCAGTTAACCTATTAAAAAGTTGAATGTAATCAGAAATACAGTTCTCTAGTTCGACTAATAATAATAATCAAGAACGTTTGTACAGAACAACTGAAAAAAAAAACGTTTTCACTAAATGATCTTTAAGTAAGGTATATTTGTAACTTGGTACAAAATCACAGGCAGAATGATAAACCATTTCCATAACGTGATACGCCGTTTCTACCCCTCTTTGTACACGATAAAAGGATTTAGGCGTCAGCCCTCACTGACACACTATCTTTCCCTGATCCTTTGTAGCAACCAAATTGAAATCAATATCAATTTGTGATTTGAAACTCGGATAGGTACTTGTAGGTATTCTTGGTTGGAACGTTCCTATGGTCCACTAATAAACTGGATAAATAATAATAGTTTTATTAAACATTAAATAAACATATCGTCAATAATTGGGGCCAACACCCGCTTCTCTTCATGTAGTTGATATGCAGTCGCATTAAACATTTCTTCACTGTTGTGTTGGATGTTTTTCCTATAAAGTTCTGTCTTGGAACTAAATAGGTATGATAAGTAGGTACATTATATCAAAATAATGATCGTCTCGGATATCTCAGCGTATATGTGCTTGTGAGTCAATCGTTAGTGCATCATAATCGTGATAGCTGGGGGTTCAAATCCCACCAATGCAATAATTTTGATACGTATTCAATAATCCTTAGCAACGTTTCCAAAATTCCCTTACGAAAAAATCATACTTGATGACCACTAATATTAGTACCTAATTATTATAAAAATAAGGTTAAAACACGTAGGTGTACTTACCAACTTCTTACTATTTTCGTACTTCTGAAATGCAAAGAGTTATATAAAATTCCCAGGAAAATATCGTGAATACTTCTTGCCAGAACAGGCAAGCATCAAGGAGCTTATAGTAAGTGCCACTACGACGCTCTGGACAAGCCGGCAAGCCTGCCTTATCTATGAAAAAAGGTCCGATTAAGCAACCATACACTAAGCCCCTTTAATCCTGACATATACGGTATACCTACTCGTTAAAACTTTAGTTCATTCTCTAAACTAGGTATATATGCGAGTACATAATGCCACGAAAAACGCTATAATTATCTGAGTATGTACGAGTATCTATCTACCTACGTATTTCCAGCAGAGACGCGTTATACCAAAGGAAGTAAGTACGAGTAGATATGATATTTCTTCTTTTAATAAATTAGGAAGGTACATACTGCAATTAGATCATAATTTATAATCATAATCTTTACTGGTGGTCGAACTCTTGTTTCTGAATCTTCCCGCGTGAGAGTAAGGGCCATTGAGATTGCTGGATATGAAACTTAAAAACCGATGTTTCAGGACGTCCTCTAGCGCACTGTTGTGCGTCGTATGACATTACAAAATCTGGGACGCACTGCCGTGCTATTCTGCAGAAATAATTAAAGCAGCGACGAGCGTACATCTATGCATCTATGAATTTGTCAGTTGTAATAGAGTACAATTTTGCATGCCATCTTCGGCTTGGCAGCTGTTTCTGAGATGGACATTTTGTAGAATAGCACTGCTGCAGTCCCAGATTCCGATCAAGGTTCCGGAATTTATTCTCGACATGAGCCACTTTGGAATTTCATAATGTATCAATTGTCTCGGGTCTTGTCTAGTGGGAACCGTAGTTAAAATCCTAACAGCAAAGACGCACCGCTTAGCGGGTTTAGAGTTCCGATGCGATGCTGCGTAGCAATCTTTGAAGCTCTACGTGTAGGTACAACTTCAAAATCCATTTCCTCTTACAAACCTGTGTTTATAGGTTCGAGTAAACTATAATAACAACGGATAATAATAATTTTACTGTGATCACGTGGTTGGGTCCCTGATGCAATTACTTACGGTTCATCTAAATAACCGCATAGTTTAGATAATTTTCTGTAGCCTACATAATAATAATAAGTAGATATAGTAAAGACTGGTAAGTATTTATTACTTATTATTTTAGAATTAGGTTATTATTATTTTTAGAATTTTGAAAAATTTAGGTAAGTATATGTTTGGAATTCAGCATAGGTACCTACTATCCAGGCATCCTTTAAATTTTAATTATTATTTCTGAAATACAAAAGTAAATTATACATAACATGACAAACAGCAAACTATCACTAATACTAAAGATTGTTGCCGTTGAATATATCACTTAATTTCATTCTAATTTTAAGCTTAGTTTGATTAAGCAACAAACATTCAAACTCTCAAACTTTCACATTTTGACTGACATTTTGATTTTGATCTACTAAAACCTGCTTTACATTACAGAAAACTTGTAAAATTACCTCTGTTATGCAAAAAAATATCAAAAGGAAATAGGACATAGCAATAAGTATGTTAACGTTTTTAACATTCAAAGCCTTTGACCGAAATAGATGGGGTAAAATAAAACTACCTAACACGGAGCAAAGGTTATCGTTTTTCACTGCTGTCGTTTGAAAGATACAAAAAGTCAACAGCTTTTTAATTGGCAAGCTTCAGACTAAAAGTCAAGTACACTCCGGCTTAATTAAACTTACTCGTTACCAAAAAAATCCACACAGGATTTGCAGCTTTTCCCTCGATGTTATAAAAATAAGAAAGGTTAGTTTATTTTACCGTAAACAGTGGCTAATTAAGTAAGCAATTTTAATAACTTGGCCATTTTTTTCCATATATTTTTATATATTTTATATTTTAATGGATAGTAGCCTAAATAAGATGGCAAGTAGGTATTTATTTAGAGGACGAGAAAGATGTGACGTATGTTGAAGCCAAAAAATTCTCAAATTTAGCGTCGTTGCCGCCCACAACATATTGTCCTACATTAGCGCCATTTTACAATTTTGACAAATAAATAACATACAGTCGAATTGAGAACCTCCTCCGTTTTTTGAAGTCTGTTAAAAAAGGAGCAAAGCCTAAAAAAAAAACATGCGCGACGTTCGTAAGTGCTGATCCTTTATATGATTAATCAACGGTATTTACCGACTTATTTAAATGAAACTACATAACTACAGTTATTTCGTATGATAAACGTGAAAACTTAAAAAATATGGGTGCATACATTTCAGGAGCGTTAAAAATGAGTGCTCTACGTCTACGTAATTCCTATGAGTTTTTCCCAACATTTATTCTAGATGAACACACAAAAACCATGCAGGTGCTACGCTGTCTGCCATTTGTTAAAAGGCGAGACTTAAATCGCTGGCGTCGGGAATAAAAATTATATTCCTAGTTTTAGTTATGGTAATAGGAAAACATTTTATGCGACAGCCATTGTGTTCGTAGACTCTATGATTCCATAAAACTGCGTAATGTTAAAGTTAAAAGCGTTTTGCCTCTTTTATTAAAATATATATAAATAATATAAATATATAAATACGTAAGCGAAAAAAAAAGTGAAACGGAAGGTATAGAATAGATATAATATTTTGTAAGGGAATTCGTTTCAAAGGCGCATATTTCAATTAAAATTGTGAAAGGGATCCGAATTGTTTTTAATTATTTTGATAAAGTTTCGGTAATTATGATGTAAATACGAAAGACGAGACGGGCTCATTACAAATTGTTGTGTACCTGCCACCAATAATAACTTTTACAAACGGAAGTTCATTAAATAGGTAAACAAGCTAGAATTTTAGGTTTGAGGCATATTAATATATTAATTATATTATATTATGGTCTTCATTATCATTGCTTGAGGTAAGTACCTTCCTACTTTTTTGACACACTGTAAGTTAGTAGGTAGGTGGTACTTACCCCCATGCAATCTGATCTGATGATAAGTGATGATGTAGCTGAAGATGTTATCGTACGTTAAAGGGGAAGGTAAATAACATCTCATGACTGCTACACAGCATCGCATCGAAACGCTACATCGCTTGGCGGTGTGTTACGATTTTATAAAGGCACTTAAAAATATCCTAGGGCCTATATTATAGTATGTATACATGTCTAGGAAACCACAACGTAACAACTTTTGCAGTAAGGTTAGTAAGTAGATACAAGATTACGATTCGGAAGTGCCACACAATCCATACGTACTTATGCCGTAGCCCATATATAGGTATGCGTATAGTAGGTACCTACCTAAACGAAAAGGTATAACGATATCGAATTCTTAGCATTGTTGTATCTTTGTAAAACCCACTGACCCTGCAACCGTACCTACTCGTTAAGGATGCCCTGAACTACGATGTCTCCCATACATTCGTAATACCAAAATCATTTGTAATTTGTGCAAAATTCGATCATGTTGTGGTGTTATTCGGGTACAGTAATAATCTATGCTCCTGGCCATATTTGGTTAGGAAATACTTCTCTAAAACGAAATATAAATGAATTTTGATAAGCATATTTTTACATCAAAAAGGACATGTTCTGCTTATTTCTGCTTATTTGTTTTGTAATAAAAACAGCCTTGAATTGAGATATACCTATATATCTCAATTCTCACGTCGCATTAGTTCAGGACCACAGTTTTTATTGTCCAGCTAAAGAAAAACACCAGTTACTTAATAAAGAAAGTTACAAGTTTTCATTCATAATTTTTGGTATTACGGAACTCGACCGAAGTTATAATAATTTTGATCAAAATTGATTTACTTATACTTCGTTTTAGAGAAGTATTTCCGAACCAACTATGGCCAGGAGCATAGATTATTACTATATGAACCCGAATAACACCACAACATGATCGAAATATGCACGAATTACAAATGATTTGGTATTTCGAATGTATGGAGACATTGTAGTTCATGGGACTCTTAACGAGTGTCTCTACTCTCTATCGACAAGGCATTAAACAAACAAATGAAGGTGAGAATAGATAAAATTACAGTGTTCGTACCACAGTCCGTAAAGAAGATTGATGTAGTCTAATGTGCGTGATATACTTACCTAAACTGTTTATGAGGCACTTTAAAAAAGGTTCAAGGCTTAAGGCTATATACCTACAAGCATGAGCGATCTGCCTCCTCCTTAGTCCTTTAACGCCTTAATATGCATATGACATTACCATTATTGTAATATTGTTTTGATATTTTCATACAATGTAAGTATGGAAATTTTAAAACAATATTACAATAATATTACTAACTAGCTGTTGCCCGCGGCTCCGCCCGCGTGAATTACAATTTTTTACATATACCGTGGAATTCCTTGAGTTTTCGCGGGATTCTGGTGTGATGTTATAAGTACAGAAACCTGTTCTTACTTCGCACTGGTTATCTTGTGGTGATATTGAAAACTCCTTTTTCTTAATCATAATATAAAGTTTCATTAATACGTAGTTGAAAGATCAGGAGGACGATTTTAACTGTCGATATTTCGACCCAGTGGCACAGGTCGTGGTACGACGACTTGTACCAATGTATCGAAGTATCGACAGTTAAAATCGTCCTTTTCAATGTGATTTTTATTCTGAAACCACGAAATATGTCAAAAATCATTAAATCATGTGAAAATTTGTACTGGTGGTAGAGCTCTTCTTTCAGGGTTCGGCCGGGTATGTACCACTGGGATAAAATACTCTACTAACAATATTCCCCGGCCCACCATAAGAGTCATTTAAAAATCTTTGCTTCATCTCAATACAATCCAAAATTGGTTATATATTTGTTTACGTATAAAAAGACCTATGACATTCAGTCAGTTAGGATTTGTGAACCATTATTTTAGCCTTTCCATATTGCGGATGATAAAAAATGACGCGGCACTCCGGGAATGTCGACAGAAGTGAAAACTTTAATCTGTTCATGTAATGGTTCACAGTGCCATCTTAATATAAAGTCATGAAACAGTAAATAACATGACAGTTAATTATTATTTTACAAAATTCGGTAGTACGTAGGTACCTATCTCAGAGTTTTACATTCAAGTTCCACATAAATTGTAGAGATGGCGCTATACGGTATAACGTAGCGAGTGTCATGATTTTTGTTCACTCTAAAAGTGAAAATCTTAAACCATACAAAATCTTCGGCTAAGACTATTTATTTACGGCTGTAAGGATAGTCCAGTCTAACTTTAGCTCTACGTCTTAGCCCTAGGTTCTTTATCCATTCCGAGTTTCAAGTCACCTACTTGAACTTATCGCTAAAGGTTCTGATGCCTGTAATTTCTGAACTACAAAAGTGATGATGATAAAATTTGTATGGAATGATTTTTAAAGAACCTCCTTTCTAACAAAGAAAGAATGAATTAAATCGGACAACGCGTTAATGAAATATAAGTAAATACAGTCAAAACCTGATATAGCGACATTGAAGGGACCGTATAGTTTCCGACGTTATACCCGATAGTTGTTATAAGCAATACATATACACAAGTAGTTATATTATCGTATATAGGTATAGATTATGTGTGTGAACTTGTTTTCAAATGAAATATCAAAAAAAGAACTTTCCGCCCTTGCATTCCTCGCCTTTGAATTTAAGTGTTTGTCAGGGGTTAAATTGTAGAATAACCCGGTTTCATCAGCATTAAAGATTTCCTCTGGTGAGTATCCTTCGCACAGCGCAGGCCACTTATGAGAGAGCCACTCTTCAGGGACGCCAGCCGCTTCACCGCAAACTTTTCCTGCCACAATATTATGACGAGCACGAAAACGTTGTACCCAAGACGATGAACACTCAAAATTTTCCTTACCCGAAAGACGAGCAAAGTCGTTTGCTTTTTGTTGCAAAATCAGACCACTTATTGGGACGTTGTTTGCCCTCTGATGTTTAAACCATGTTAATAAAGCATCTTCTATAACTTTATGTTCACTTGTCCTCGATCTTTTAAGTTTTAAAGAGTTGTTTTCGAAAAGAGCTTTTATTTCCCTATTCTTCCAAATCGTTGATACTGTAGAGTGCGAAACTCCACATTCCTTAACAATTTCACTATTTGACTCGCCATTTTCTAATCTCCATATGATATGAGATTTTTCTTTAATAGTAAACACTTTCCTCTTATTTTGCGACATGGTAATGGTGTAATAAAAGCCAAAACTTAAAAATCAACCTGTCACTCACGCAGTCAGTTAGCGCACTAAACAATAGATGTGAAATATGCAAGGTCAAATGACCGGGAAGAGGTTCGGATGGGGTGGGAGAAAGTGCGTAGTGCGTAAATATTCCTTCAACGCTTAGTAATAAGATCTAAAATCGTTCGTATTGTTTTGTTTTATTGGGCCAATAACGGTTGGTCATTATAGTCGATGAATATCGATAAAGTTTCGTCGTTGTAAACGATATGTCGCTGTATCCGATGTTGTTATAGGCGGTATGTTTACTGAATAGTTTACTAGAGATTCGGCCGGGACCTTACGGTCTAGTCGTAATAACCAATCAGTCGTTGTAAACGATGTCGTTATAATCGGTTTCGACTGTACACGTTTTGACTTTGATGCCGTCTTCCAGGGAAACCATGATGAATTTCGGGACAAAAAGCATCCTATGTCCTACCTCGGGGTATGAGCTATAATCATGTCAAGTTTCATTTAAATCCATCCAGCGGATTAGCCGTGATGCGCGGTCTTGAAACAGACAGACAGACAGACAGACAGACAGACAGACAGACAGACAGACAGACAGACAGACAGACAAAAATTAAAAAAATTACAGTTTTGGCTTCAGTATCGACTAAATAGTGTCCTCCAACAAAAATTTTCAAAATATCTTCAATGTACAGAATTCGACCCTTTACAGTTTTATTATAAGTATAGATAAGTCACGGTGGTAGCCCCCCAGAGCGATAAGTTATACCCAAATCATAATAAATAATAACTACTTACTAATCATAAAGAACCTAATAACTGTACAAAGTTAGTACCTACCTACTCGTAGATGTGTGTTCTCAACTTCTCCATCGCATGGCAAGTCGGTAGCTTCGGATAGATGGCCAATTTTAAAGTTTTCGGATTCTTTCTCTAATTCGGTAATTTCTCTGTCATAGAATATTTAATATTTTTTAATCATTTTTGTGAATTTTCTGCTATTCTGCTCTAGATACAACTTTACTAGGGTTATTTTGGGTAGGTGTTCTAGGATTATCTAGGTACGGTGTGTGAGGGTAAATTATTAACTTAATTATACTTACGTATGTAGGTAATAGGTATCTATAGCTGTAGTAGATAATACCCTCTGAACTTTCAAGGAAAATGTCTTTAGAAAGTTCAAGTTCCATTCATTAAAATTTAATTACATTACTCGAGGCTTGGGGCTTAGGACAACAGGATTGTGATCGTGAGATACGCGCAAACGGTAAACTTCTTCAAAGCTAACATAAGGGCGGGGTCTCGTTCCATTTAAGAATATTATTTACTAGATAGGTAGCTGTTGCCCAGGGCTCCACCCGCGTAAATGTCGGTTTTCCGCTAATCCCATGGGAACGATAGATTTTCCGGGATAAAAAGTATCCTATGAGTTAATCCAGGTTATACTCTATCTATGTTCCAAATTTCAACCAAATCAGTTCAGTAGTTGCGGCGTGAACGAGTAACATAGCTCCATCCATAGATCCAAGAGTTGATGTTGTTATAAATAGACAATTGTAAACCACGCAACAACGAATCTTAAGTAGGTACCTACTTAGGTACCTAGGACCGGCTTAAAATGGTAAGCAGACGGCAGAAAGAAATAACATATTAATAAAGTTTCCATTTTACAATTTTTAAGGGACCCTAAAAGCAAATCTCGTGACAAACAAACCTTTAAGTAAGTATACCTAAGTATAATTATAAGTTAGGGGCCTACTTAGAAAATAATAAAATGGGTAAATATAACATAAGCTAAGTATAAAACCTATATTATTTAGTTACTTAGGTACTTATAGGTACTTCGTAGCTATTCATTAGTATTCGTTTCAGCAGGAGGTGTAGGTAAGTAGGTACGTTGGCAGTGCGAGTTAAACAAACGGCAAAAATGAAAGCTCTGAAAGGAGGAAAGCTCTCGCAGGCTAAGGGATAAACGAAATGAGGATCATTTCCTAACGAGCGTCTAGGGAAGTCATTAGGCACCGTCAAGTGATTTACCTGTACCTACCTAGTCCTACATTACTGCAACCTATGTCAACATTGTAATGAGACTTTAGGTGGGTATATATATATTATGAGAGAATTTAGGTGGGTATTTAAAAATCGCATTGAAAATCCCTCGGACGCACTAGAAAGCTTAGCCCTCGTCTTAGCAGTAGAAAAGCTAGTTGACTGACATAAATTAATAGTTATTTGTAATGCAAGGGCGCAAAGTGGATTTTTGGGCCGAGTGTCAAATTTGAATGCTGAGCGGCGAAGGATTCTAGGGTTGAACCCTGAGCGAGGGGTTCAAAGAATAGAATCCTGAGCATAGCGAGGCATTCAAAGACACGAGACCCAAAAAAATTTGCGGCCGTACATTACACAAAAATTTTCATCTCACCACAGCGAGGAAAATCACCAGAAGAACACTTTACTTAGATCGACATTGCGAGTTATGTTAAATGTTGTTATAGTAACTCTGAATAGTTTCACTTACTGAAACCACATTCAATCATCACCTTATTTTAAAGTTAAAACAAAAAATAATGAATAAAGCAAAAAAAAAGTATTATAGGTATCATCTAATCACTAGGTAATCACCATCACGCTTGGAAACATAGACAACTAACACTAGATCAGAAAAAAAATTAGATTTTTTTCTACTTTTATTTTGAATACGTTCTGAAATAATACTTTCTAAGAAACAAAGGAAATATAATTTATAAATATATTAACAATAAATACGTAAAGAATGAGGAAAACTCAGATATTTAATTAGATTTTTTTTAATTTATATAAAACTAAATAGGAGTTATTATTTAAATATTGATATTCTAAGAAAAAGTAAAAATAAAAAACTAATTTACCTATACAAACTGGAAATTCTTTCCAGCCTAGGGCCGGAAAGGATTTTCATACTACTTTCTCTCCCTTGGGAAAAATGAAAATGCTTTGGCGGCCTAGCCTAGGGAATATATTAGCATTTCTCGCCCGCATTTCGGGCATTAAAGATCGTTTTTCCGAGCGGGTGAGATGAAAATAGTAAAACGACCTGTTACTAATAGCCCAAATACTTACCTACTGCCCTGTGGCGAATAGTACGGATCTGTTTAAATTTTTGCTATAAGTACTTATTTGCGATATTCGGGCGGGAAATTATTTTCCCTAGGCCGCCAAAGCATTTTCATTTCTCCCAAGGGAGAGAAAGTAGTATGAAAAGCATTTCCAAAATCAAACTCGTATTATATTGTGTCATGTCAATGTCATAGCTGAAGATTTCTTATTTTTTAATAACACATCTTTTTCTTAGAATATCAATAAAAATTATTTTTATTGATATTCTAAGAAAAAGATGTGTTATTAACTCCTATTTAGTTTTATTAATTGTAAAAGAAATCTTATCAAATCCATGATTTTTCCTCGTTGTTTATGTATTTATAAAATTTTATATTAAAAATTTTGTATGTACAGGCGCAAATTTTTTTGGGTCTCGTGTCTTTGAATACCTCGCTATGCTCTTTGAACCCCTCGCTGCGCTCAGGGTGCAAGTTGCAACCCTAGAATCCTTCGCCGCTCAGCATTCAGACACTCGGCCCAAAAATCCACTTTTCGACCTTGCATAACAAATAACTAGCTGACCCGGCAAACGCCGTTTTTCCGAGGCATATAAAGAAGCTTTCAGCCTACTCTTAGACCTATACCGAACATACCTACATAATAATCGGTCAAACCATTTGGAAAGAGTTTGGTAACAAAAATTGGCACGAGAATTTTATATATTGGAAAGGTTAGCAAAGGCTTGTACATTTAAAAAAAAGTAAGCCTGTGACTATCTAAATTCTAAAGGGATACATTGGATACATAATAATATAAAATTATGTATTTCGTGGAATCCATTCTAGCGCCATCTAGCAGGAATGTCGGGTAATACAAGAGGCACTAGTTGATTCAGTGACAGTCAAGTTACAAAGTTGCGGTTCGTGTAGGTGACCAAGTTACCTACTTTACGGTACCAGTTATATAAAAGGTCTCTGTTGTTGTTATATAAGCCTTGTATTGTAACCCTCGTTACATCACCAGTGCTATATCTGTACAGGGTACTTACATAACACAATGGACACAATGACTGTATTCAATATTGATTCTGCCAAATTACCATGATTATTTATTATGTAATTTATTAACTTTGAGTAGGTACTGCATGTAAAAATGATGAATCAATTTCTATAGAGTTAGACTAATCAGAATTAAAAAAATATATTAAGGTAGACAAAGAAAACGATTATTTAAGTTACACATATAAACATCCATTTATTTAATAAAAAAGATAGTAAGAAATAGAGAAAAATTTGGTGCAAGAATTGGTATTGGGGCCCCAGGTTACCTTAACCTAAAAATTGGAATACATTGTTTAATAGAGAAGTAACACAAACATTTATTCGACTTTGCCAGTTTCTTCTGACAGAGGTGTATCCTCCTTCAACTTCTTAGCTTGGGTCTCTCCGGAATCATTTGGTGTATCGTCTTTGCATATTTCATGAAGATTATACTTCTTGAATGAGTAGTAGTTGTCTACTACGCTCAGCAGGCATATGCCTTTGATTATTTCAACTATGATACAAAGCCCTGGATTTTTCAAATCCGCTTTGTTCCCCCTGTTTTTAAGGACAATCATATCCGCGAGCTCCTTTATAATCAAGTCTCGTGAAGCACTGCTATTGAACCTCTTATTGAAGATCACTGCGAACGTTGATGGCTCTTTTAGGAAATATTTGTCACACAGTTTGCCGGCGCACTCCATGATATCAGGTAGGTTCGCTTTGCAAGTGGCCATGATGGGAAGCAAGCGTAGAACGTGTCGCGTCTTTTGCACTTTGGTAGCGGACAGATCTTTTATTATGGCATTGGTCAATTCTTCTGGACTAGGTAGGTTGGTTTTTATAAAAATACAGTTAGAAGCCCCGGTCTCCACGACCTGGAAGCGCTTGTGCCTGAGCGAGTTCCGCGAGCCCCGCTTCATAGCCTCGACCTCCTGCTTCAGCTCGTCGCCGATATCAGTCTCGTTGTCCGACTCGCTGTTGGAGCGCTCGTCAGGCTCGACGGACGCGGGCCGGGCGCTGCTGGCCTCCTCGTCCGGGTACAACTTGCCCGCGTACTCGTTCAGCAAGTTGTACATCTCTTTCACGCAATCTTTCTCCCTGAAATTGCATGTGCAGAAGAATCCTCGGAAGCCGGGTTCGAGGAAGTATTTGTTCCGCCGCTTGCGAAAGTAGAACTTCTTCTTTTTCCGCGTGTCTCCCATTGTGTTGCGCGGTTCACTACGCCCTTGCTGCAGGTTTAATTGGAAGGATAGGTTGTGATATAACAATTATTACGTGAATTGAATTATGAAATCATAACACTATTTAACAGCAGTCCAGCAAAGATACACCCATGATAATGATTTGAATATGTCAATTGTCAAAAAATTTGATTGTCATATTTTGACTCAAAATATGACAATCAAATTTGACATTGACAGTATTGAATTGACATTAGCATTTTATCGTCGCTATAACGGCTTTGGATTCTAGTCTTTTTGAGCCGTAACCATCATTGCAGTGATTCCTTCCGTAAGAGACAAGAGTAGTATTCTAATGTGTTTTAAAATAAGCTTCTCTGTAGATAACTACTAAAATATAAATAAGGATAAGGACTACTAATAGGAAGAAGAAAATCCCCAAATTAGAATAATAGTGCTGAAATCTTTTGTGTAATCTTTTTGCGAGTGTAGTGATGTACTTGCCATTATTGGCAACCGGCGCTTTTGTTACCATACCAATTGTCAGTAAGCGATATCGGGCACAAGGGCACAAGTTTGTCTACGATTCAATTTTAGTATGATGATACCGGTCGTTATGGATACATAATATGATGACGGATTAGTCCATTGATGAAACCATTGATCTATAATATGAAACTTATTGGAGTCTGACAGCATTATTGGTTCGAAGTCGAACTGCGATCTAACCTTGATCTAACAACACCACCGATACGACGCGGGCAAATTATTTTGGTGTTCTTATATCGTGTGGTTGTCCACACACAATTTAAAAATGCATGGGACGCCACATAAATCCTCAAATCAATGCTCCACCTTAAGATTTTCGTTATATCCATACAACTTAATAATACTGGATGGGATTCCGTTGTCAGCTGATTCGTAAAGTCAGTAAAGTTAAAGAACATAGGTAATTTTATAATAACTTTATTTTTCATCAACATAAAGTAATAACATATTCTAATTACATAACAATTTTATTACATTGTAATTTACACGCTTAAACATTTTTATTAACATATTTAACATTTTTAACAAAAACGATTAGTTAAAAGCTCTTAACTAACAATACTATTCGAATACTTTGAATTTCACCAGTGATTAGGAAATTTCGTTATATAAAATTACTAAGTGCAGTACTTTGTTTTCATGACAGTTTTTAAATTTGCGACGACCGGCTTTTTAAACTTCGGACATACCGTGATTCTGAAACAAAAAAAAAACATTATTTTAAAAGCGAAAAACCACTGGTTATTGAATGCCAAATTCAAATTCTAATTAGCTTTTAAGCAATACTTCATACAACAACTCATACAAATTATATAAAGCTTTTAACAATAATATCATTATTTCTTTCCTAATTGTAATGTGTTTATTTCTAATTTAATTGTAAAAAAAATTGTTTGTATATTCATTGTATTTATTAGGTCTATGTCGGTTTAGTAATAGTTTTCAATTTCGCAATCAAGCAAAGAACTTAGCAAGTAGTGGTTACCTTAAAATGGGTTTAAATACCCTTAAAAATGTATTGTTAATAACTTTGTATTTATTTATTTTAAGAATCATGTAAGGCTGCTGGTTAACCCAAATAAATAAAATAAAACTTAGTTTAAAATAAAGAAATAAAAAAAAATGAATAAAATACCTTATTAGATAACATCACAAAATTACTTACACCGTATTATATTCAAGTGAAGATATCTTCAAGTACTCGATGTAAACGCTGGATGACTGCAGCAGTCGCCAAGTCATCGGCTTGAGGAGGTTCGTTTCATATTTCCACTCTACTATCGCTGAGATGGGCGGGAGGCCGGTGTCTTTGAAGGCTAACAACTTGGTTTCGATGTCCCCCGGCTTGTAGTATTTCCTGTAAACAAATAAAAATATTAATACTACACATTAGCCAATTCTGTTGTGCAAAATCTCTTACTACACTTGACCCGCTTAAAAATAGACCCATCCTTTTTAAAACGCTCGCCACGGAGAAGGATGGCACTATTTTTAGACGCGGCATCCAAAGTAAAAGTGAAAGAAAGCATTACAATCAATTGAGAAAACTGCTTTCAGTCCTAAGACTTAAATGAGCCCTTGGACTATGAGCAGATGTTTTGAAGCCTATATGATTAAAATCCTTATTTTTTAAATTGATTGTAATATACCTAAGCTTACCATACACTAAAAAAGTTTTTACGTCATTACACGCATAATTAATTTCGTTCAATCAGCTAATCAGTGTGAAAACACTAAACAACGATAACGTAGTTCCGTGTACACTTTTTTCTTAAATGTTCATACATTGTTTTAAAATCAATAATAAAACAAAGCTTTTTGAACTCGACCTTTCGAAACGTCAATACTCAACAATATAATTATTGTACTTTGATACTTGTTCTTATCAGTGTCTTCTATAAAAATAAATAAAAATCAGACAAGTGCTATTCCGACTTACCCTCTATGGTTCTGTACTTTGTAAGTACGTATAAAAAATAGAGACAATTTTTTTTGTGATTCGTGAAGAATTAAATCATTAACAGGTATTAATAAAAGTCGAGAATCTAGCGCTGTTCAGAAAGAAGTTTCGCACCAAGAAGAACGGACAAGAAGAAAAACCAAGGGCAAATTTTATCATTCTCTTGTTTTAGTAGTTACGAGTATAAGGGGAATGGACATTTTACTACTTTGGAAGCGTCTCTCGCGCAGAAAAATGTCTCTCTCTCTCTCTATTACAAACCTCAATATCGTTCAATATCGAAACTCTATGAAATAGTAGTTTATTTTACAATGGTTTTTTTTTTACTTTTAATTAATTATAGCCTGGCCAGGATTTTTTCAGGCAACCCATTTTGATTTTATAATTTTTAACATACAAAACTGGGATCCCCCACTAATAAGCGAATTTTACAGAGTGGGGCGCGTCTTCGCCGACAACTGTACTATTACTGATAACTCACTGTTCCTCGTGCATCAACTTGTGGTCACTCTGGTTGTTGTTCCTGTCGACGAGGGTGATCAAGATCTTCCCCACGTCCGGGCCGTGGCGTATGCTCTCCGTCGTGTTGGAAACCTTCAACGTCACCTCGTAGTGTACTCCTGCAAATCAAAGGTCACTGTCTGATTGTACACTCCTGAGAACAAATATATTACATGATCCATCCCCACCGCTGGACCCTTTTAATATACAGTGCGTCCGGGATCGAATTAGCGATAATTTAAGGGAGTGTACTATGGCTCATTACAAGCAAAAAATTTCCTATAAAGGGGGGGCACCCCCTCACCCCCTATCCGTGAGAGCCATTTCAATTTTGCTTGCGTTTTTTTGGGTATGTGCACACAAAATCAGTAATAACTTGAAAGTCTGTTGCTTCACATGTTCTCACATGCCCCCCCCCCCTATAAGAAATTTTTTGCTTGTAATGAGCCATAGAACACCCCCTTAAATTATCGCTAGTTCGATCCCGGACACACTGTATATACAAGGTGTGGGTTAATTCGTATAGTGTGTTCATAGCTAACTTTTTATCTTGACCTAGAAACACATTAACGTGATATTAAAAAATTCCAATTATTTCATGTTATTTTCAACACAAAAAATATTATGCCATTTAAAAATAAAATAGCCGTAGCCGTAAAGTTAATTTTTCAGTGTTTTTTTTTTCGTTTTCATGTTTCACATCACTCAGTGTGTGAAAACGTTACGGGAATAACCCCCCAGGAATGGTCCATGTGTATTGAAGGCTTGCTACTCACTGCAATATGGCTTGGAGCCGCCAGTCATCGCGTAGAGGGCGACGTTCGAGCCGGAGTCCAGCATGCCGCTGGCTTGCAGGTGCTGGTACACGCTGCGAGAGTGCAGCCCCATCGGGATACACAGATGTTTGTTGTCACACGTCGTGCAGTTGCCTTCTACGAACGCCTGAAAATTGATTGAAAACCAAAGATTTAAATCGTGGATGGGCCCTAAGCCTACATTACGCACATCAAAATTGTCCACAAATATGTTGAGTGAGTGCTCTCAACATGCTATAGTTTCACTTGTGTCAAAGAGAGTGACAACGTGTCACACAAGACAAAAACGTGGAAGTTTTTGGAGGTTTAGGGCCCATCTAGCGATTTAAATCTTTGTTGAAAACTTATACTACTACATTTCATTCAGTGCAGTAAAATGACGAGTCGTATCCCCATTAAACCCCCTACATTTCACCAATATACCTTCAAATATTATAACGAGAAGTTAGAGAATATGAGAGAAGTTACTTTCAAAGTAAAATAATATTCATGAGAAATACTTTGGTTATATATTTTTTTTTTGACAATTCAACAAATGACAGTTAAAAACGTCATTTAACGTATCACGAAAGTGTGCCGCTAAGATGTTACATACTAACTTAGAAGGGGGATAAGTAAATAGTAATCTCTAACGCAGCATAAGGCCGGAACGCTAAATCTTGGCGGTGCGTCATTGCTGGTAGAGTGGTAAATAGCCGTAGCCCAAGCCTCCCTTTCAGACCTTTGCAGTGCGTATCAGGAACGAGGAATCAAACCGTACTCGTACTTGATACGTGTCTACTATTCGACGGAACAAGAAATCATCTAGACGTTTTTAATACGATACGATTATTATGTATCCGGCACCGCATGCCGCAAACCGCAGCGTTATGCGTTATTCAAGAGTTCAAGGCTTGCAGTCGTAAGTACCTCGTAGGACTTGCACTGTATGGCCATGAAGGGGCAGGCGGGCGCGACGCTCTCGGTGAACAGCTCGTAGCTGCGCTCGTGGTCGCAGCTCACGAACTGCACCAGCTTCTTGTACATGTCGCTGTCCATCTGGTAGCCCTGCCCGCCGCTCTTGCAGCCCGGCTGAGTGGAACCGCCGTTGGGGTAGAAGTCCACGTGACCGATCGGCTCTGTTATACCGAAACCTGGAACAATCAAAATTATTTGGCGTGAAATCTTAAATTTATCCCTTGGAAAATCATTCCTTTTCCCTTGCCGCCACTATAAAAGTAACCTATGTGCAAAACTTCAGCTTTTTAGTTCTATAGTAATTTTTTGGAATTCAGAAATACGTTGTAAAGAGATGCGGTTACCTGAGAAATATAACGGCATGGCGTTGCTGTGGATGATGTCAACGAACTGCGCGTCAGACCTATCCAGCCGGACCAGAGTCACCGTGTTGCTGAAGTACGGCGCTGCGGGGTCCAGGCCGGTGATCCTGCCTAGTTTAAGGTTGAAGTGCTGAAACAAAGTATCAAAGAATTGTACTACGTCAAATAAGTTAATTTCTAGCAGCAGGCTGAACCATGTTTTAAGCACGGCCACAGAGCAATTGGGAGGTCAACCTCACAAAATGTATTTTTGTTTATTGAATATTTGTAGAAGTGTTTGGACATTTATTACTCTGTAACTATGTTGTTACAGAGTAATAAATAAAAACTGTTACGATACACCGTTTTTCCGCTTAGGCCTGGTTCCCACCAAAGCGGAGAGAAGCGCTTGCAGTATTACTGTATCAGCAGCGAGGAATGTTGAGTAGAATCAATATAAAACAAAGCATACTCACTTGAAAGACTTAACCTTAAGTTCTTCTTCGGTTAAGTCTTTCAAGTTAGCTCTTCAGCTTGTAATTACCTTTTGTAAAGCATGACCGCAATATCCCCCTAAATGCGCTCCTAAGGAATGTCCGATGTAGTGAAATTGATCCAGGTTTGGTAACTGTAACACCTCCTGTAAAAAGATTAGAAAATTCATTACAATCATTTTTTTAAACATCTAGCTAATCAGTGTATGGAAATGTAAAAACAATATTACAATAATACTGCTATAAGAGAAGTATGACAAATCGTATTGCAACACAGATCTTCCAAGTACAAGTTGTTATGTTTCTTTTACTTTTAGGCTAAGTGCTCCAAGAAATTATAACAGTCACGTGATAGACGATCGTTAAATACGTCTACTAATCGGCGGTTTCTACTAAATTTTCTTCTTTAGATGTTTTTAGATTCAATTGTGACTGTTAAAATTTACAAAAGGGCCCAAATATTTCAGTGTATCGCTCGTGTTCCCGGGTGTGGTTAATATATTAACTAACGTATATATTCTTCATCAAGTGCGCAGTCATGACGCCAACAAGCCTTATATTGGCCACAGCTTGGCCGTACGGCGGCTGAGACCCTCGGCGCCAATCCACCACCGTCACCGTTGCTGCGTCATTGCCTGCTTGGTTTAACAGCGCTTCCGCCATGTTTTGGATCTAAAAAAATCATAATTATTGATTACTAATTCTCAGTCTTAAGTTGATATGTTAAGTATTTTTTTATATCAGCTAACATAAATAGACTGATCAATATTCAGACTTTACAATGTGGAAATGAATCTAAAAGATTTCAATGTGTATTATGCACACATTTAGAGAAACATAAGCGATAAGAATTGACCAAACGTATATCAAAATTGGATTACCCTTAGTTACTAGTAAAGCAGGTTATAGAGATTTCGTTTGTTAATATTTATCACATTAACATTGTAAAGGCGAAAGTTAGTAGGTACGTGTTTTAAACTAATGTATAAGTTTAAATTTGTAAACTATACAACTGCCTACCGGACCGATTTCAATATAGAGTAAAAATATTTGGTAATACATCGAAATTAGAATTAACTATATCCTGAATAAGCCCATGGTTCCTAAAGGATCGGCAAATAAGAAGGAATGTCAGACGAACCAAGTCGCGTACCAATAGATTGCAAATAAATAGATTGATTAAATTCTTACCCAGAGTTTATGACCGCCTTCCAGAAATCCGTGCGAGATGAAATAGAAGGGCCCCCTTGGATCGAGGTTGGCGTTCCGGATTTTATCCACATCCTGACACTGCAATAACACGGGTATCTTTCTGTTTCTTCTCGTAAATACAGCGTACCTGAAATAAGATCCAAAATATTCCGCTCACAACCTTGCGTCAAGGCGGTCGTGTTCGTATCGTTTGCGTTTTACTAAGTTAGCACACGGCTCGTAAGCGTAAGCGTATCGTTATGACGCTACTCATAACAATATGACAATTAAGCCTTATACGCTTCGCTGCAACACCGCTTCGTCTGCGGACATGTTTGAAAATGTTCGTAGTCGTACTGCTCTCGTCATACGCGAGGATGACGCTATACGCTTACGCTTACGAGCCGCGTGCGAAGGGGCTTACTGTTATTTACAATCACAACATGCCACCCAAGACTAACGGGAAGGCCGCCATGAAATCCTGCACGGCCCAGAAGAACAACTCCCAAGTCCAAGAAAAAAGAAGCACAAGAGGAAGGAGAGCTAATTTCTTCGACGCACGTTTCGCCCCGACACCGGTACATCCTCAGGAGATTGATGACTTCACAATGTGCAATTGTTAAACATGGCGCTATAGAACACAATAGAAAGCACCATGTGTAATAGTTAATTGTCTGTTATTTTGTTGAGGCAATAGGCATAAGACCCCGACATTCATTTTAATCTACTATATAAAAATAAGTCGGGTTTTCCTTCCTGACGCTATAACTCCAGAACGCACGAACCGATTTCGACGGTTTTGCATTCGTTGGAAAGGTCTCGGGCTCCGTGAGGTTTATAGCAAAGAAAATTCAGGAAAAATTTCAACAGAAAAGCGGGAAAATCTAATTTAGCGGGAAAGCCATCTGGTGGCGAAACGGAGTTCGCCGGGTTTGCTAGTCACATATAAATGTAATGAAATGAGTGACATTTCATTCATTTGAATTTGCCGCGCTTCGCGTATCTATGCTGTGTCGGGTGCCTATGATATAGTGATTGGTGATCTGTGTCGATGATTCAATGGCGTGTGACGCGCAGATTGTTTTGTGCATTTTATTGTTATAAAAACTTATAGAAAGAATGTGATTGAGGACTCGATATATAGTGAACTTTAAATGTCGTTTCTTTGTAATTTCAGGTGAGATAGAAGTGTAATTGTCGTAACTTGATAATAACTTGATGATTGTAAAGACTTGTTAAATAAAACAAAACTTTGTAATTTCAGAGAAACAATTTGTGGTTTCTTTTGGAGATCCTCAATGTCTTATAAAACGACATTTTTGTGAACTAAAAGAAGATGGACCGGCTTCAATTTGAGTTTACAATGATAGCCTCAAATGATGGCAAATCAAATGTATTAGCTATAACCTCAATATCTACTGAAGAAGGAAAATGTTATGTTTTACCCGAGGAACTGAAGCCGGTGAGTCATCATACATATATTGTTAAAACGAACACTTTCACAAAAGTAAAAAATAGCATTAAAAAAAGACACCAGAGTAGAAAAGTATGGATAAAGTTGGATGAAAATCTAAAGAAGACATATGTAGATGAGGAAGGTAATATGCAATTTTTAGATCAATATTTAGATGAAGTGAGCACAACACAAGCAAAGGACAAAAATGACACTGCAACAAATCTTGGAACAATTAATAGAAACTACAACTAAGAAAGAAAGTCAACATAACTTAAAACATATCTCAGAAAAATTTATTATTGAAAAATTCACAAGCAAAAATCCTAATGCGATGCAATGGATAGAAATTTTTGAAAAAGAGTGTGCGCGCTTTAATATAACAAAAGATGAGACAAAAATAGATATTTTGAGGTTATTTTTAGATAAACCTTGTTTGGATTGGTATAGCTCGATGATCATAAAACTAACAATAAATTCTGAATGGAGTGAATGGAAAGACAAGTTTTTAGAAACTTTTAAAAACCAAGGATGGGACATAGTCACATATGCTCTCGCATTTAGGTATAAAGAAGGACAGTTAATTGATTATGCCATAAAAAAAGAACGGCTTTTATTAGATATAAACAAATCTATAGATTCCAAAACAATGATAGATCTTATTGCAACTGGTTTACCTGGATTTATCTTAAATAAGTTAAACAGGGATGAACTCAACAACACTACTGACTTGTTCAACGAGATAAGAAAATATGAAGGCACGATGTATAAGAAAAACTCAACTAACATAAAGAGCAGTACATTTTATAATAAAAATAAAACTTATGAGAAGAAGTCATGTAAGACTTGTGAGTCTTTGGACAAAGGAATTAGATATCATCCGGAGGAGTCATGTTGGTTCAAGAAAAATAAAAATGAACCTGAAAAAGTTCTTAAAACTAAAAATGTAAACAATAACTCCATAATTGAAGTAGACATAAATACTGAGAAAAAAAACTAGTAAGCACACCATTAATCAAAATCAAGCTTTTATTAGAAAATAAACTAGAAGTGAGTGGTATTTATGATTCAGGCTCACAGATTTCTATAATAAATTCAAGATTAATAAAAGTAAAAGAAAAAAAAGATGATGTGAACATAGCATACATGAAAACGGTTAATGGTGTGCTGAAGATGGATGGCTTGATAACAATAAAAATTAAAATATTTGATTTAGAAGAAGAGGTGGATGTATACATAGTAGAAAATGAAGATTTTGATGATTTCATAATCGGATTAGATATGATAAAGAAATTCAGATTAACCCAAAATGAGAACTTGCAGATAGAACAAAAGAAAATAACAAATAAAATAGACAGGATGTCTAAAGATAACAGAAATGAAGATAATAATATAAAAAAATATACAGTAAATTTCAATGAACACATAGAAACAGAGGAATTTATAAGTATGACAGACCATTTAGATAATCAAAAGAAAATTGAGATAGAGAAAATTATAAAGGAATATAAAACAATATTTGCTAAGGACAAGTATGATATAGGTTCAGTTAAAGATTATGAAGCTCGCATAGATTTACAAGTAAATAAATATTGTAGTAAAAGACCATACAGATGTACAATACAAGATAGATTAGAAATTGAAGAGCAAATATCGATGTTACTAAAGAACAATTTAATAGAAGAATCATACAGTCCTTTCGCTGCTCCAGTGACATTGGCGTTTAAAAAGGTGAAAATAGAAAATCCCGTTTATGTGTAGATTTCAGAGAGTTAAACAAAATAGTTATACCACAAGCTCAACCATTTCCTTTGATAGATGATCTAATTATTAAAACTAGAAATTGCAAGTATTTTACTACACTAGATATAAACTCAGCATTTTGGGCAATACCATTACAGGTGGAAGACAGAAGTAAAACAGGATTTGTCACACAAGATGGCCACTTCCAGTGGACCTGCCTCCCTTTTGGCTTGAAAACATCACCAGCAATTTTCCAGAGAATCTTAAGCAATATTCTAAGAAAACACAATCTCACAGGATACTTAGTTAACTATATTGATGATATTTTGATATACTCGTCTACCTTTGAAGAACATATAAGGCACATTAGAAATGTATTAGAGGCAATAATTAAAGAAGGCTTTAGACTGAAGTTTAAGAAATGTACCTTTGCTTCAGACTCGGTAAAATACCTCGGCCATATAATTCAGAACAATTCAGTAAGACCACTAAAAGACAATTTGATTTCAATAAGGAACTTTCCAACTCCTAAGACGCAAAAGAACATCAGACAATTTTTGGGAAAAATAAACTTCTACCATGACTATATACCAAGAAGTGCAATTATCTTGGATCCATTACACAATTTATTACGAAAAAACGAGAAATTTGTATGGTCAGAGAAATGTGAAGAAGCATTCAATCTGATAAAAAGATATTTATGTTCGCAACCGGTCTTGGAAATATTCGACAAAGACTTACCAATCAAAATCTTTACCAATGCATCTTTGGAGGGCATTGGAGCAATATTAAAACAGACACAACTAGATGGTAAAGACAAACCGGTGGCATATTTCTCAAAAAAATTGAATGAACATCAAAAACGGAAAAAGGCTATATATTTAGAATGTCTTGCTATGAAAGAAGCTGTTAAATATTGGCAGCACTGGCTCATCGGAAAACAATTCACCATTTACTCAGATCACAAACCTCTAGAGAACATGAACATTAAATGCAGGACAGATGAAGAATTGGGTGATCTCACATACTACCTATCTCAGTATGACTTTACCGTAAAATATATACCTGGTAAAGAAAATGTAGAAGCAGACTGTTTGAGCCGAAACCCTGTATTAGAACCAGAAGATAACAGAGAGGAAACATTGAGAATAGTTAATTTAATACAAATAAAAGATATAGTTGAAGACCAAGAGAAAAATGAAACAATAAGAGAAAAGAAACAAAATTTAATACTAAAAAATAATATCTATTATAAAAAAATAAAGAAACAGGAAAAGATTATCCTCTCAGAAGAATTTAGTAAAAAACTTATAAAAAAGGTGCATGAAGATTTATGCCATATTGGGATCAGACAACTGCAGAAAAAAATAAGTTCAATATATACGGCTATAAACCTAACAAAAAATATCATAAATATTTGTAAAACATGTGAAATATGCATAAAAAATAAATCAAGATGTCAAAAAAAAATTGGATTAATGTCACAACTGGGACCAGCTACCAAACCATTTGAAATAATGTCAATGGATACTATTGGTGGATTTGGAGGATCTAGGTCTACAAAGAAATATCTACACCTTTTAGTAGATCACTACACAAGATATGCATTTATTGCGACTTCGAAAACCCAGAATGCATGTGACTTTATAAATCTAACAAAGAAAGTACTAGAGACAGATGAGATTGGAATTATCCTGACAGATCAATATCCGGGCATAAATTCAAGAGAATTTAAACAATTTTTGCAGGAGAATAACATTAAACTAATTTTTACAGCCGTGAATACACCATTCTCGAACGGCTTGAATGAAAGATTAAACCAAACAATAGTAAATAAAATAAGGTGTAAAATGAATGAGAAAAATAATAAGAGAACATGGACAACACTGGCAAGAGAATGTATACAAAAATATAATGAAACAGAACACTCCGTTACAGGTTTTGCACCAAAATATTTACTGGATGGTACAAATGTCAGTATTCTACCAAATGAATTCAAAACAATGGAAAAGGAAGACAAGTGGATTGCTGATAGAAGATTGGCATTAGAGAATACAATAAAATCTCATGAGTACAACAAGAAAATATTTGATAGAAATAGAAAAATGCAAGAATTTAATGTAGGAGACAGTGTATATGTAGAAAATGGAAATAGACTGAATAGAAAGAAATTAGACGAATTAAAAATAGGCCCTTTCAAGATAATAGAGAAAATATCGAATTCCATTTATAGGATTGATACAGGCAACAGAAAAACAGAATCAACATTATTTCATATAACAAAATTGCAACCTGTCATAACAGAGGCTGAAGAAGATGAAGGAGATGATAATGAATATGAAGATGACTAATTATAAGTACATTTTACAGATATATTGCTTAGAATTTTCGCTCTTAGGGGGGGAGATGTAATGAAATGAGTGACATTTCATTCATTTGAATTTGCCGCGCTTCGCGTATCTATGCTGTGTCGGGTGCCTATGATATAGTGATTGGTGACCTGTGTCGATGATTCAATGGCGTGTGACGCGCAGATTGTTTTGTGCATTTTATTGTTATAAAAACTTATAGAAAGAATGTGATTGAGGACTCGATATATAGTGAACTTTAAATGTCGTTTCTTTGTAATTTCAGGTGAGATAGAAGTGTAATTGTCGTAACTTGATAATAACTTGATGATTGTAAAGACTTGTTAAATAAAACAAAACTTTGTAATTTCAGAGAAACAATTTGTGGTTTCTTTTGGAGATCCTCAATGTCTTATATAAATGTTACAAACACGAGACTATAAGCTGTAGAATTAAATTAATTTGTACGAGTATTTACGTGAAGAGTAATCTCCATAAGATTGGTAACCGAATCAAAATATCTTTCTGTAATGTACCTAATAAAAAACGTATATTTTCATCTTAGTCTTAAGACCGGTTACTTTAATAGATATAAAAATAAGATTTGATACGTCTCGGGTTAAAGACTTATTGATATGAGCAAAATTAAACGACAAGCCCTTAAAGTCCAAAGTTCGTTTGACCCTTTGTGATTGTTAGGGCACTGAGATAAAGTGTATATTGGTATCAAAAAATTGTTTGTAAAGTGATAATACGTCACTGACCGTAGTGCAGTAACGAAGCAATTATAAATTGTTTTGACTCAGTGGCTGAGAATTGTGATAGATCGATGTCACGGACGAGCCCCCAGTCTTTATCTTAATTGATAAGTTAAATAAATTTTAATACTTCTTGCACTTTGAACAGACGAACATATTTCTAGAGAGGTTGGACACCTTGCTAGAATGTTTACGCTCAAATTAAAATTTTCGATGTAGATACGTACATACGTACAATATAAATAAATATAAATATATATAAGGACATGATACACATCGCAATCTTGACCCAAAGTAAGCGATAGCTTGTGTTATGGGTACTAGATGACTGATAAATATACAGACATATTAATATACATATATATAAACTATATATATTGAAAAACACCCAGACACTGGAAAACACACAAAGATTCTTCAGTTGTGGAATCGAACCCACGACCTCCGACGCAGAAGCAGGTTCGCTACCGCTACGCCATTCGGTCGTCAAATATGCTTGTAATTTTTTCACTTGAGAAAAGCAACGCATGGTTTTTGAAAAATCGTTTAGTTGAAAAAGTTAAGAAGAGCCTATAAATAACCAATATAACAGAGGGATATTTAATATATTAAACTCTCTGTGGCTATAATAAAAGTCGAAATGGCATGACCAACTTTTATGAATATTTTTGAGTTTAATTTTGTAGGACTGAAAATAACACGTTAAATATTTTTCGTACCCAAAAGTGAGGGAGTGATATTAATTTAAGTGGCAAAGCAACGTTTGTTAGGTCAGTTCATTTCTATAAATAAAACCTCATTTTATGCGAAAATAATATTGCGATTCACAGCATTGTAGTTTAGTCTGTTTAGATCCACGATCGTCATTATAATTATTAGATAAAGCTTAGGTCTCCGACGATCCCCCCCGATGGATTCCAATCTTGTCGCGATGGGGGGGCTCAGTAGCCGTGGTTGGGCCCCACGGTGAAGCCAAAAGGAATCCAGGAGGGGACGCTCGGAGTGGGCCTGGAGATGGGCCCGCTCTGGATGCGTCCAAGAGGGGTGCGGGGGACAGAGTTTTCTGTCTCCTGCAGCCAGGAGGGGTCGCGGGAGGAGAGGCGTGTCGGTGTGTCGTTGCCGCTCGCCCTATCTCCCGCGACCAAACGGTGGCGCACCGTTAGATGCGTCGGCGGCGGGGCCGCAGGGGAAGAGGAGTGTCGGTGTGTCGTTGCCGTTCTCCCTGTCCTCTGCGGCCGTTTGGTGGTTTGCGGCGGAGCCAAAAATCAGATCCGCTGCGGGGTATGCGAGGTCGATGCCTGCGAAGTGCAGGAGCAAGCTTCGCAGGTATCGGCTTACCCGTGCCCACGGCCCCTGGGTGGCGGTCCCGGGGGGGTCCGTCGCCTTACGGATGGGCGCCGAGGAGGTAAGGCCGGCTTAGGTGTTTCTGGCCGGCCTTGCTGTTGGAGGGGAGCTCCATGCTCCACCTCGTGGAGGGGCCGCGCAAGCGGCCGGGCACCGGCGGGTTCGCGGAGGTTTGCGCAAGCGTTCCCGTGTTCCCGTCATACGGTGCGAGGAGGAAACACCGTGGGGTTTAGCCGGTAAGAGTCCGGCATAACCCAGCCGCTCCCCCGGGCGACTGGGTATCCATGAGGATTCCCCACGATAAAAAAAAAAAAAAAAAAGGTCTCCGACGATGCAACAATATTAATTAAAAAGGTCTTATCAATCCTATTGACTGGCATGGAATAAACAAGTCTTAGATATCGCAGTAGCCATATGATATGCAATAAACATGTCATCATTAATATTACCGACACACCCCCACAACTCTATTATAGTATCTTCTTACCTATAAATGATACTGAACTATAAATATTATGGAAGCAAAAGTATTTATGTAAATGTGTATGTTTAGGCCGCAACAACTGAAGCGATTGGGCAGACATTTAAATGGAGATAGATTACAACCTGGATTAACACGTCATATGCTAATTATCCCAGAAAAATCCGTGGAAATCCCGGGACTTGGAATTAGAAGTTTAATTTTTACCCTTGATGGAGTTTTAGATAAATTACCTAATATGGCAGTAAAAACAAAATTATGTAAAGTTGTAAGTAGGTCTTTTAAATAAGGTACTTATAAATAATATCTAAATGTTTATATAGAAGAGGAAATTTGAATAGTGTGGTTGAAAACCGCAAAGGTATAATAAAACAACTCAACCCACGGTAGTTTGTACATTTTATCGTGTCTAAATCTTTAAAAGGACATACGAAGTTGGCGGGGATATCTCAAAGTTTCTGCGAACTGGTTAGGGTATGGTTCAACATAGGAAAATTTTGTAGAAAATCTGTAGCAAAAATAATTTAATAGAAAATTCACTTTTTCCATTACCTAAATTGGAAAAAGTGAAAATTCTAAGATCTCTAGCCCAGACTTCATAATCGCTTACTATCAAAGATAATTTTCGTCAAGCTGACAGTAATTAAATAATAATCGGCCAAGTGCGAGTCGGATTTGCCTACGAAGTATTCCGTACCATTATCTAAATAACATCGAAATTATGATGAAGTAGCCAGAAGACCCAATTACCTACTGCCACTATAAATAGCAGGTAGGTGATTGGCTCTTCTGGATCATGGACCAAAAACAAGCAAAATTTCACGTTAATTATATGGGAGCCCCCTTTAATACTACTTTGTAGTATTATTGTTGTTAATGCGGCAACAGAAATACATCTGTGAAAATTTTAACTGTGTAGGTAACTATTACAGTTTGAGATATACAGCCGGGTGACTGACTGACGGACGGACGGACGGACGGACAAACGGACGGACGGATGGCGAAGTCTTAGTAATAGGGTCCCGTTTTACCCTTTGGTTACGGAACCCTAAAAAAAGATGCATTTGTTTTGTTGTATAGTCTTCAGATACTCACCGCACTCCCAAAGCCTCCGGCGACACGGGGAAGTAGTTGTCCGGTCGGTGCTCGGTCCACGGATAGGCTTTCGAAAAACATCCGTAAGGTGGATAGCATCGCTCCAGCTCAGCATCCTCTGTCAAAACAATTAAATTATTAGAAGTAGTAATTTTCAATTGTACCAAAAAATATTACGGGAAAATTAACATAGATATACTAACCATAGCTGGGGAAATGTGTGGTGGAGTTCTGTTTATCCATTAGAACCATTATGGTTTGCAGCATCAGCGTAGCGCTCGTTTTGTTCATTGTTGTACGCGCACGTTCGCTCGGCCGGCTTTCGCCAAACAGTGCAACGTAAACCGTAACTCGACCCACGTGTCACTGGACTTTTATCAACAGTTTTGTTTCTATATCGGCAATGAACCGTTGTTTCAATACTGGAGCACTGCTAATTGTCCAGTTGGGTGTGTAATGAAATAATTTCAAGGCGCCTCTCGTTTATATAGTTCATAAATGCACTGGACACAACCTCCGCCGGTACGTATCTCCACCTAATAGATCCGCATCGCGTCTTGTTCAGACGTTCCGGGATATGCCGATAAGAGGGGTTATGGCGTTATCAAAGCTCTGTTATTTGTTAACTCGATTGACGCACGAGAAGTCTGCTTGATTATAGTATGCGAGTAATTGCTAATTAGTAATTGCGAGTACATACTTTGGCCGCTGCGCCACACGATCGAGAATGTTGTTGCTACATTTATCTCCTATTAAATAGTCTAGACGTGCCGGCGATATCAGTATTAGGGCGTGAACATTGCAATTGTTTATATACCCTATTTGTTTTGCACACATGTAGGTACTTATTCGTTTTATACACATGGGTTGTCTTTTTCCTTCTACCCACCTGAGTAGTTTAATGCATTGATAATTAAGTCATATTTAATACTGTCACCGATAATATCTCAGGATATGGGCAGAACGATTTACGTACCTACTTAAAGCTTTTTCGTATAAGCAAACATCTGCCATCTGTCGAAATTGTATAGGTGGCTGCTGAGCGAACTCCAGCATGGCCTTACAAAACAAAAAAAAAATGTGGCAAAACGAGCATTTTTGGCACCGATAAACTAACGACATTTTTCGCGCATTCGCGTATGTACATAAATATAGAAACTTTTAATTAAAGCAAACTTGATAGATACGAATTTCTAATTGCTACCTATTTGCGATTAAAATTCAAAAACAAGTCAATAAAATCGGACTTTGATTGTTGTTCTTGAAACATTGTTATATACCTACTTGGAAAATCCGATATGAAAAGTTTGTTTACAATAAATGATTATACTATTCCCACATTCATAACATACGATAACTATGAGAATTGGATATTTCTGTTATACCTATCTGCTGTAATTTTGAAGCAGCCATCTTCAACCAATTGAGCTATTATTGTTAATTTGGAATTTTAATTTGCATGACAATGTATTATGCATGGTTTATCATTCTGAATTCAATATGGCGGAATTTCTTTGATTATTAATTATCATATCATAGATGCTGAATTATTTTGAATGCAGATCACAATATAGATAACAACTCTAAGGGTTTACCTACTAAGAAGAAAAATTACATTATAAAAGCTTATTTTCAAAAATATTTTTTGAACGATGCTCATGCATTTGAGCAATGTTTTATTCAAACGATTTGTACAATTTTCTTTAAAATTTTACAATTATAGATATGTAATGATTTCATTAGACCGGATTTCACCTAGCAATTAACCATAATTTAAAGATAGGTACCATAACTTTGTATCTCTCCTTTTTCAAAATTGCATACCTATGCCATCTGCCATAAAGGGCCAGCATTACAATGTAAGTTGTACCTACCAACCCACTAACTGGAGGGTAAATGTTTGTTGAACTCCAGTGAAGGCTTAGTGTATGCAACTGCCAAGCCAAACAATAACAGGTGCCCAATCAAAAAATAACAAATTACTAAAGAGTTCAGTCTTTATTTTTATTGAAATTAAACAATTAAACATTTATACCCAAGTAAACACACAATTTCAAAAAATAATAATTAATTTCATTCATTAGCTTCAAAGTCACATTATAAACTACATAGCTATTAAACTTTTATGATATAAAAATCCACAATAATGGATTCACATCAAAATTAACTCCTAATCATACTATATTCCTGTACAATGGCGTGTTTTATAGGTTTGCATCATTATCTAGCCATACTATCATTTAATTTTTAGAGTTCCCCTCACTCAGTAAAAAATTTCAAGAAACAAATTATCATTTTGTTTTCAGTCTTTTCACCATTAGTAGAGGTAGCAATTTGATATTGATAAAAAATTTAGGGTCTATGTTCTCTGCACAACACAGACACATAAATGGTATATTTATGTGCCTGGTTATTTATGAAAACATGGTGCTTTTTATGATATTTTATTTTGAAGAGTCATGTTCACCAATTAAGTGTCTATTAAAATTAGGTTAAAATGTTATATTACTGCAATGGTCGGAGATTCATAAATAACAAGGATTTTTCCCATGTACAGTCTCAAGCTATTATTTTTTTGGTCCAGGAATTTTTTTTCTTGGAAAATGTCAGTACTTTTAATATATTTGACTAATATTTCTAATGTCTGCCAGTATCAGTTGGACAGACCATCATTTTTAACATAAAATCTTTCTGAAATAGGGAATTTGCTATATTTCATATTTTCTAGAGATATTCTTACAATATCATTGAACAGACAGAAATTAATTTGATGGTTGTACCCAAAATCTAGGCAAGCACTATTATCAGGCTTACGTCCTTTACTCCAGCAATCCCTGATATTTTCTTGCCTCTAATAACATAAAACCTGTGCACGCCACTGTCAAAACTAAAACTAATAAATGCATTACAAAATTCATAATTTTCTAAAAAAAATACCCTCAGCGATGAGAGAATAAAACTAATTTTGTGCGACTTATTTTTGGATGGTGTCGACGAGAAATTTCAATTGAACGTCATATCGTCGGTGAATATGTCGGACATCGATGCCGCATCGTTGTTAGTGGGTTGGATCAGGAACTTTTCGAACGCTTCAACGTTTTCCTTGTCCACTGTTACGCTTTCTTGGTCTTACATTCTTTCCCTACCTACCCTCAACGATGACAGAATTAGACTAATTTTTAACTTGACGCGACTTATTTTTGGATGGTGTTGACGAGAAATTGCAATTAAACGTCATATCATCGGTGAATATATCGGACATCGAAGCTGCATCGTTGTTGGTGGGTTGGATCAGGAACTTTTCGAACGCCTCAACGTTTTCCTTGTCCGGCAGTTTCGCTTCAGAGAACCGGTACGCTCTCTTGGTAGTACTTTCGTTGCAATAGAACTGCATACTGTCCGTTGACGTTTCATCCTTGAAACCGCTGTCGACTCTCATCCAGTTGATGTTAGAAATCTCTTTCAACGCTGTCGTGTTTTTAGGATTGGTTACAGTCAGTTCTGAGGGTTTTATGGCACTCTCGTAATAACTAGACGCGTAGAAGGTGTTCTCGTTAAAGCCACTGTCAACTCGTTTAAAGCTTGCGGAGCTCTCGCCAGCGCGAGTGGTGTTAGTGTACTCGAATTGAGAAACGTTATCAGTCAAAACTTTGAGATCAATGTTGTTAAAGTCTATCTTCTTCTCTTCCATACATAATGGTATGTCGAAATTCTCTAAGCTATTATCTAACGACATACGCACCGGGCTCAGACCCATGGGTGCTCGAATTTTACTAATCTCGTGTGACACTCGTATATTCTTCTTGTATTTGCTCTTTATGGGTGTTTCGTCTAGGAAATTATTGCTATTATTGCTAACGCTGATAACTTGCGTGGAAGACTGTATTTCGCGCGACTGCGCTGCGACGGACTCTGCTTTGATTATTTTATGCAAGCTAGTATCCTCAACTATGGACCAAGTCCTTTGTTTGCCTCTCGGTGAGCACTCGGAGTCTGCCAAAAGGTGCGTACGTTTTAAAATCGACAATTTGAAATAAATTTGAAAAAAAAAAACTTCATGCAAAAATCTCAAATATCGTTAGCTATACAACTTCCAGACCAAATAAGAAATGGATATTTATGTTTTTAAAGAAAAATTAATTATTACTCAAAAATACCTGTACATTTAATAACAATTTTTAAGGTAGTTTTGTGTATTTTTAAGACAAGTTCATCAAATAGGTACTACAGTAAAAGTAATAGAGTTGACTGAGAAATAATCGCCTATTCTAGTGGCGGTTTTTGTGGACATTAAGGATATACTTAACAAAGATTACAAGTTTTAAACGAAAATTGTGGTATGGCCAAAATTATTAATATGACATGAAATGCTAATAGAAGAGCATTTCTAGACATATAGCTTTTTGCGATAAGCTAAAAAGATAGAAATGTTACGAAATTCAAAAATGTATGAAAATGATCGCTAAATTGGTGACCTCCACGCAATCTCATACTTTTATGTATTCGTTTCGAAAGCGTTGCAACGGCAATCTTAAAAATGCATGAATGGGAAAAATGGCAAGAGCTGAAGGACAGAAATACATAATTTCTTTCCATAATTACCTTGAGATAAATTATGAAGCGACCCGTCAACGCTCATATCCATGCTGAAGTCCAGTTTCTGAACGGAGCGACTCCTGTTCAAGCTCGACATGCTCTGGCTGCGTTTCTCCGACAGCGAAGCCCTGCCGATTCTTTCCGGAGAGTCTTTGAGGGAAGTGGTCCTTTTGACAAGAGATTTCTTCGGTGCAATGTTACAGAAACACGCCTTAGCTTTGCCATCCGATGCCGAGACCGCGCAGTCTAGGCAAGTTGCCATAGCCTCTGACTCCGGTGACGTGAAATTGTTTTTCTGTGAAAGAAATTTCTGGGGTGTTACTGCTGTAAAGCTCGGCAATTTGGATTATACTGGGGTTGGGGGAGGGTTCAGTTCTGAAATATTAGTTATTTTACTAATAGATATCTACTTCTATCTGAGAGACAAAAGTGCCTTTATCAAAGCCGTAGAAGAAAAACAGAACACCTGGCTTTTGCAAGCCAAGGAGAATACTTCAAACACTTTGTGGGACTCTGCTAAAGAACTTGTTAAACATTCTTACCAGGAAACTCAGCCAGCACGAATAATAGTCAAACGTAAGCATTGGATGTCTGATGACACATGGCAATTAGTCGAACAACGCCGTAATGCGAAGTCTCGAGGGGCTAATATAAAAGAACTCAACAGTCTGGGTTTAAAAATACAAACTGCATGTCGGAAAGACCGCAATAGAGATTTATGTAACACCTGTATGGAGCTCGAACGTAATGCGCAGAAATTTGAAACAAAGGACCTGCATAAGAAAATTAAATTACTCACTCGGCAATTTAAGCCTAAGAATTGGGCAATTGAAAATGCAGCTGGTACAACAGTAACTGAGATAGAACTGATTGTGAAGGTATGGGAAGAATACTGTACATCATTGTTTGCAAACCAGAATATACCATCAGATGATTTCCTGCCGTTGACGAAAGATCATGTTCGAGAACCTGCAATACTGAAAGACGAGGTACGGGCCGCGATAAACCACCTCAAATGTGGGAAAGCACTAGGGATAGATGAGATTCCCATCGAAATTATAAAAGGTATGGGTGAAGTTGGAGTGAATATATTACATACCATTTGCACTCGAATTTGGGACACTGGTGATTGGCCGAATGACTGGATGCAAACAGTTTTTATACCATTGCACAAAAAAGGGTCAACCAAGAAGTGCAACAATTACAGGTTAATCTCACTAATATCGCATTCAAGTAAGGTGCTCCTCCACATTTTGAATACTAGGCTACAAGCGTTTCTAAATCCTGAAATCGCGCCGGAACAGGCTGGATTTGTTAAAGGGAAAGGGACAAGAGAGCAAATACTAGTTCTGAGGCAAATGATAGAAAAAGCAAGAGAGTTTAACACACCTATACATATGCTTCGTGGACTTTCGTAAAGCCTTTGACACAGTGAAATGGAACAAATTGTGGCCAATACTGCTGAAAATGGGCGTCCCACAACACCTTGTTTACCTCATAAGGAGGCTCTATGAAGACGGAACAGCAGTCGTTAGAATAGATGGAGTTGATTCGGAAAACATAAAGACCCAAGCTGGCGTCCGCCAGGGTTGTATTCTCTCACCGTTACTTTTTAATATCTACACGGAGCATATAATGCGAATTGTGCTGGATGGATGGACTAAGGGCGTTTCAATAGGAGGCCGACTAATAACAAACCTTCACTATGCTGATGATACAACTCTTTTCGCATCATCGGAGGAGGACATAGGTGAATTCCTAAGACGCTTAGAGGATATAAGCATTGGCTTCGGACTCGCAATTAACAGGGAAAAAACCAAATTTATGATTATTGACAGGCAAAATAATAACTGTCCTGAAGTAACGCGTATCAACAATTGTGAAGTGGTTCCAAGCTACGTCTATCTAGGTTCCACTGTAACTAATAATGGGAGTTGCGAGGATGAAATCAAGAGACGCTGTGCCGTGACCAGATCAGCTGTGGAAAAACTTTCAAAGATTTGGAAAGACAGGAGAATTACGAAAAATACAAAAGTTCGTCTCATGAGATGTCTAGTCTTTCCAATCTTTTTGTATGCAGCTGAAACGTGGACTTTAAGACAGTCTGACATAAGGAAAATAGACGCCCTAGAAATGTGGTGCTGGAGACGTCTGTTATGTATAAAGTGGACAGCACATCGTACGAACGTCTCCATCCTCAAGGAGCTAAAAATTGACCAGAGGCTTTCGTCGCTTGTACAATTACGAATCCTCAAGTTTTTTGGCCACATATCAAGAAGAACAGATACTATCGAACATCTGGTGGTTCAAGGGCGAGTGGAAGGGACGCGTCCACGTGGTCGATCCCCAACGAGGTGGACTGATCTAATCCGGAGTGCTACAAGTTCCTCAATTATTGAATGTTCTCGCAATGCCGTCAACAGGAGCCGCTGGAGAACTATCGCTAAGGCAGCAGTGGCACATAATAAGACATCGTAACTACCAAAATATAACCACGACCACTCTGTCAAGAGTGAACGACTAAGAAGAAGGATCTACTTCTATGGCATTAACGATAATTTTGATGTTTCAGTGGACAGTTATCAGCAGATAGGGTTTTGTGGCGAAATCTTTTTGAACAGGCTCAGCCCACAAAGGGCTGTAGCGACATTCATGATGATGACATACTTGACTGATATTTCACCAGATGGTAAGTGATGGTGCAGCCGAACATAGCACTGAGCCCTACGAACACAGGACTACACCGGAACGCTACGTCACTTGATAGCGGTGCTTCTGGTAGGGTAACCACTAACCAGAATTAACCCAATTTAGAATTTATACGGTATGATTAAAATACCAAAGTGCATAGTGCAGGAAATCGAATCCAGGAACTTCCCCTCAATCTCGAAAGCACACGAACATCTGCATTACCTACAGTTCATTGAATATAATTTGGCTACAATATTCAATACTATTTTATTAATATTTAACCATAAATTCTATGCAATAAAGCAATACTTGCCAACATGATGAGACAAATTGTAGTAAACGACCGATACGGACGGTCGTCAAAAATAAAATTTACATTAATTAAATGTGTAATGTAATCTTGTAATGTAATATTCTCGTGTCACAGTTTGTAACCTAATTCCTCCAAAACGGCTCGACTGACTCTTATGAAATTTTTTTCTACATTCTGTAGGTCTGAGGATAGTCGTTAACTATTTTTCATACCCCTAAATGGCAAAACAACGTTTGTCTGGTCAGCCAGTATTAAATATAAACTTGAATACTTTACACACCTCTTCATCACTGGAAACCGCCTTCAAAACAGGCGATATTAACGCTGAAGCCAGCGAGGAAGACGTGGCGGACGACGCAGTGGACGTCTGGTTCCGCTTCGGGGTCTGGAACTCTATGGGGCTGAAGCACGGCTCGCCGAAATCGACCATGTCGAGTATTTTGTTACGGTAGCACCGCCTTCCGTCACTTTGGCCCTTGTGCAACGGTGTGCCAAACGTTCGCTTCATACCTTTTCCCACTACATCGCAAGACTGCAAAATTAAATGCATAAAGTAATATTTTTCACACATGATTTTTATAAATCTGTAAATTAAATACCTACATGTAAAACTCATTCACTGCACGCTTACTAATGTAATTTTAAGGCTCTGTAGTTCAAAAGAAAAAAAAACGGAACCCTTATAAAATCACATTAGGCAAACTGTCCAAAAGTTTACCAAACGAAAAATCAGAAATAATTATGATCACTAGGAATTAATGTTTATTTTACGAGAAAAATAAAATTATTTCCGTATCTAATATACTACTTTTGATATTAACAAAACCTCAAAAAACTTTTCTATTTATGGAACCCTCGACGCGCGAGTCAGACTCGCGCTTGGCCGATTTTTTTTCATTAATCGTGGCTGGTGCGTTTACCAATAATTAAACTACAAGCCACTTCACTGCAGAGTTTATAAATTTGCTAAGTGCACTTGTGTAAAGTGCTGTACAAAATATGGACTTAAATGATTTAAAATTGTTTAAAACAAGTTAACATTTTTCTTAAACAAGCTTGTTACTATGAACTAAGTAAGTAAAGTACGAACTCAGTAAGTTAGTCCCACAATCATGTGGGACTTACTTACTGAGTTTTAAACCCACAAACTAATTGTTGCTGTGATTGAATATTTTTGATATTATTGAATTTTTTTTATATAATTCTTGTTTTTCCTTCTCACTCACCAGATCTGGACTAACTGTGACTGGAGAGTGAGCCTCATAGCTGGATGGGGGACGTCGTTCTACATTGACCTCATCGTCAGTCTGCTCTGAGTCATCATGCTCCATATCACTGTGATCCTCGAAGTACAACTTCCGTCTTAGTGATCCATTTGCTGTGATTTCGTATTCGCCAGATATGTTCTGCTCCTGGAAATGTTTGCTGCAGTGTTGTAATAATATTCTTTGTCATGATGTTTAATCCTATTCCTATTATTATTGTACTGTGGGAAGTTTGCGAGTATGTCACTCAATCAAGCTGCTGTTTGCAATGGAGATAGATTGTACCCTGGATTAACACATATCGCAAATATCGTGTTTTTTCTTAAGTGCCTCTAAGTCAAAATGAATTAAAGATATTTAGATTTTTTAATGGATCCTTTTGAACTTAGTTTTGAGTCATCAATTAAATATGTAGTAAGATAGACGTATAGTGTTTATGAAATAAATCATTTGAATTTTCTATACTTTTTTTAAAGTCAAATACAAGAAAACAATTTTTAAAATGACAACCCTGCTTTGCCCCACACCTCACTCAGTATCGAAAAACAACATGGATCATAGCCCTTAAGTGCACTATAATTCGAATTGCTCGCTGTATACTATATACTGTTTACTGGTCACCTGTGTAAAAGTGCAGAACTGCTGTAAAATGCTTTCAATTTCAGGTGGCAGTTCCGGCGGCAGAGAGAGCACAGTCTGGGCTGAAACTGAAGTTATCATAAATTAAATAGAATTCATAGAAATAACTATTCCAGAAATTTGCAGTGCGTAACAGGAACAAGGAATCAAACAGCTTAATATTTAGCAGGACAGATTAATTTGTTTTGCTATAATCTGCTACTTGAACAGATTCTGGTATGGTATGGTACAATATGCAGGAACACTACCCACAGCGAAGGTCAAGTATGCCCTTCGGGACATGCAAAGGATGGCCTGTTCTTCCTTGCGGCAACTTGTAGCAAATCTAGATAGTGGCAAACAACAGCTCAAAGATGTTCATACACCTATTCATATACTATTTAGGGCTAATTTTTAGGGATGTTTTGAAAGATTTTGTATGGCTTATGTTTCCAATTTTATCCTCAGATAGTTAATCTGGCGATTGGAAAATCAGCTCTTACTGTTAAAACCCATATCTTTTTGGTTATGTGGTCTCTGGATATGATTCTTTGGTAATAATATTCTTTGCCAGAAATTCTGCCATTTACCCTTCATAGGTACATGAACTCTCAGTCTTATAGTTAACTAGTAGGGTGCGTGGAGGCGCGGGCCACATGTGGCCCGCGTGCTGTCTTCCCGCCCATAACGGTATCGCCGTCATCTCCATCGTCCATTGGAATCCGATTGGCAGAAAACTGAAAAAATTACCAAGGAGCACTGTCATGGTTTTAAAGATAGTTAAGGGCAGTTCGAACAAAAAAATACGCTGAACCTCATCGGATGAGGTTCAGCGTATTTTTTTGTTCGAACTGCCCTTAACTATCTTTAAAACCATGACAGTGCTCCTCAATCATCATTCAAATCCTAGATCATTGTCTCTTCTCATAGTATGTACATTTTCCATGGAAAGATAAATTCCGCCACAGTGAATTATTTTCCATGCATCCCGTAGAACTTGAGATCCTGATCACCTCTTGCTAAGAAACCACTCTCTTATCTTTTATACTTTCCGTGATAGAACAACACGAAATTTGTATGGCAGCCATCTTGAATCCGCCATTTTGGTTTTTTTCAGCTCACTGCCAATTGCGTGAAGTTCCGAGTATTTTTTGTTTCAGCAGTCCCCACTTAACTATAATACCTTGCCTATGCTCCTTGACTGTCTTTAAAATCCTCAATCATCACCTCATTCCATATTTTTCTCTGGTAGTCTTCCAAAAAACCGCATCAAAGCACTTCATGTTTTACAACTCGTGGTCTCTTCAATATTCCCCATACATTTTCTATAGAAAAAAAAATTCCGCCATTTTGATTTTTTTTTCAATCCATCAAATAGACCTTCGGGTCCTGATCACTTCTTGTCAAGAAACCAATCTTCCATCTTTTATACTTTCCGAGATATCGGCGAAATTCGTTTGGCCGCCATTTTGAATCCGCCATTTGGAATTTTTTTTCAGCTAACTGCCAATTGGATGACGTTTCAAATGACATTTGGTCGAGCACCCCCCACCTATCTGCAATACCTTTGGCTGTGCTCTTCACCCGTCTCCGAAATCCTCAATCATCAGCTCTCTCCATATTTTTGTTCTTAATGAATTTTTCCCCTCTATACGAAAAGATCAGTAAAAAAAATTTTTTCATACAAAATTGTTCAGGAGAGGTGATCAATGAGTCAGTGAGTGAATCAGCACGAGTAGCTATATATATAGTAACTAGTAGGGCGCGTGGGAGCGCGGGCCACATGTGGCCCGCGGGCTGTCTTCTCACCTATAAAAGAATCGCCGTCATCTCTATCGCCAATTGGAATCCGATTGGCAATGGGCTAAAAGAATTACCTCGGAGCACGGTCATGGATTTAAAGATAGTTAAGGGCTGTTTGAATAAAAAATACACTGAACCTCATCGATGAGGTTCAGTGTATTTTTTATTCAAACAGCCCTTAACTATCTTTAAATCCATGACCGTGCTCCTCAATCATCATCCAAATCGTAGACCATCATCTCTTCTCAAACTTTTCATAGTTTTTCATAGGCCTTGTTTATTGTAGCATTCACATTTTCCATGGAAAAATAAATTCAACCACTTTGATTTTTTTTTCATTCATCCCGTAGACCTTGAGATTCTTATTACGTCTTGCAAAGAAATCACTCTCTTATCTTTTATACTTTCCGAGATAGAACAACACGAAATTTGTATGGCGGCCATCTTGAATCCGCCATTTTGATTTTTTTCAGCTAACTGCCAATTGGATGACGTTTCGAGTTACATTTGGTCGAGCACCCCCACCTATCTTCGATACCCTGGCTGTGCTCTTCTCCCGTCTCCGAAATCCTCAATCATCAGCTCTCTCCATATTTTTCTCTAGTAACTCTCCGAAAAAACGCATCGCAACCTTGCATAATTACCAACTGTTAGTCTCTTGAACATTCCCCATACATTTTCTATGGAAAAATAAATTCCGCCATTTTGAATTTTTTTTTCTATCCATCAAATAGACCTTCGGGTCCTGATCACTTCTTGTCAAGAAACCATTCTTCCATCTTTTATACTTTCCGAAATATAGGCGAAATTCGTATGGCGGCCATTTTGAATCCGCCATTTTGAATTTTTTTTCAGCTCACTGACAGTTGGATGACATTTCAAATGACATTTGGTCGAACACCCCCACCTATCTGCAATACCCTTGGCTGTGCTCTTCACCCGTCTTCGATATCCTCAATCATCAGCCCTCTCTGTATTTTTCCTCCGAACAAATTTTGCCCTTCTATACGAAACGGTCATTGAAAAAAAAATTTTTCATACAAAATTGTTCAGGAGAGGTGATCAATCAGTGAGTGAATCAGCACGAGCAGCTATATATATATTAATGTTTCTGAATATTAATGAATAGTCAAAATTTACTTACAATCTCTCACTTCAACAGTCTTTTCAGTTACTACACTTGTGATGAATAAACCACTACTCTCTGCAGATGATGATAAAAGTGGTTTAACTTTTTTGGTTACCTCTAGTGGACTTGGAACAACCATCTCTTGAGAAAAGAATCTAAAAAAATAGAATATGAAGTAAGAAATGATTGCTTCAATAATAAGAAAAAAATGGAAGTTGCTTTATTTCTCTCTACAATTTGCAATTAATATATACAAGCAGCTCAAATCCCTGGATATAGTATTATCAGGCATCCAGATAAAGCCTGACAAAAGCATTACAGAGTAACTATGTCCATATGTAACTGAAAAGCCTAACTGTTAGGCTTTTTAAATGTGTCCAAACTCCAACCAAATTAAAAAGTGTCTGGCTGTTAACAATCCGCAAATGAGCCCACACCAAGCATGGCCGAGCAAGATTTATGGTAATAATCTAAAAAGCTTGATTTACGATAATACTGAGACACAAATCCACATAAATGTAGTGTCTCATATCAGCCAATACTGGCTGATCTGTCCAGATATTAGGTTCAGAAACCTGGCAACCCTAGTTGCAAACAGAAAGTTTTTATGACACAGGCGAGTTCTGCTAAAGGGGTAAGTAGTCACCCTTAAGGGGTTCAAACTTCAAAATATAAAATTATTAGTATTAAGAAATCACTAAATTTTACATACTTCTCAGTCACTTCTTCTGCGATCTTCTCTAACGCAGGGTCTGGTGAAGGCTCAAACTGGCTACTGCAGGCGACTATATCAGCCGGCACAAGTGTACACGCCTGGTCTATATCCCATCGGAACGAACCACTTTTTGGTTTTTTGTAAATTTTGCACATCCCCGGACTATAAACAGTGGAAAAAAATAACAATAGCTTTCACTAGGGTGAACCTTATTTTTAGGTGCCAAATATAACTTACCTGCATATTGGTTTGTGTAACCTTTCGACTAAAACTTTATCAAAGGGATTTCGGACTTTTTCTTTTGGTGGGGGAGTTGTTTTTTTATTACAATTTGGACTAGCATTTTTAACACTCATTTCGAAATTAACGTATATTTTGGTCTAATTTTTCATCTTCCTCGCACTCAGCACTTCACATCAGACAAAGAGTATTATAATCACTACGTTTTAACTTCAGAGCATTATTTACAAAGAGTATATAATCACTACGTTTATTATTTACACAGATTATTTACTCCAAAGTCCAAAGAGAATATAATCAATAGGTACGTTTTATCTCTGTCATAGAGTATATTCAATATATACTCTCTGTGATTACCTACTCCTTCACATGCACTTCACCACAGATTACTCTAGTAGGTAACTAATATAGTGATCTGTGGATTCCACTCTTATTATAGGTACCTACCTATAACGAGTAGGTAGGTACAGTGCGACAAGGCTGTTTTGGCGCGTGGCCAATGTCTGAACTGGCGCAGCTATCTTGTGCTACTGTTTGATCGTTCACTCTGTCAGTATATCACTATTATATATTTTGTTGTTTTTGCTTGCTATTAGCTATTTTAAACTAAAATTGAGGTGGAGTTGAGGAGATTTTATTTTATGGCTGCCTTTGTTTTGCAACAGCGCCCTCCTCCAAGTGCCAAGAGAGCCTTGTCGGACTGTACCTATCACTGGCAGTTCACGGTTGACACCACAGAGTACCTAGTTAGGAATATGGTTCACACCTCACCTATGACTAAAGAATTAATGGACACAAAGTAGTGAGTCTTTTCGGCTGGGTATTTCCGCCATCTTCTGTCGCATCAAAAATAGCCAATCACAGCTATCAGCCAATCACAGATAGGCACCAGTCAGCTGATCAGAAGGGCTGCTCTAGCTATCTATCGATATGGAAATATTATCGATGTAGTTTGTGGTTTGTAATTAAATATTTAAGAGCAAAATGGATGAATTATTACTATTAAAAATTAATTTATAGTAAAACTAGGTTTTGCCAGCGGTGCATATTATATTTCTGGATTAGGATTTTTAACTTATCCCGCGAGACCAAACTACATTTGATACGAGTGATTGTACCTATAGTAAATGTTCGCATCCGTGACCCGTTTTCTTAAAGCGGAAATAACTACGAGAAGTCAGAGGAGTAAAACCTCGAGGTCCAAATAGAAGGTAGTGATAATAGGAGCCCTACTCATCTATCAACATTTAACTTTACATAATAAGAATTTTATCGATATCGGTATAACAGCGGTCGCATCATTAGTACTTTGTTTTTGTTTTGTTAACATAACAACAAAAACTAAATCGAATTTATTTCAATCCTAAAGAAATATTTCTTCTTAACACATTATATAAGTGCATGTAATATGATCATAACACATAATAACACATAATTTTTAACGATTTAACGATATAATTAATGAAATCGAATAATGACCTATGAAATGTTAAATGTGGCCTATTTTTGTCTTTCCGCGATCTGCACTGCACAACACAACACTGATTAGGCATTTTCACACCTGAATAATAATAATACTCCGCTCGTAAATTAGAATAACAATACGATTGTCTAATATTTCAAAAAACATGATACGCATAAACTTTGTATACGTGTTTCGACATGTTCGAATCTACAAAATGCGACAAATTATGGAGAAATTGGCTACCCGGCTATTTTTTCGTGACGTCACAACTTCAGTGTTGCCGAAATCAGGAAAAACAAGTATGTTGCTATCTCGTTTAACGTAAACAATTTTGAATTAGTTAGAAAGAGACAATGTAATGTTTGTTATAGCTATGTCGATTTCACGCAACATATAAACGCACATTTGTGTGTAGAAAACTACAGCTGCTCAACTTGTAGTTTCATTCCTCGTAGCACCTCACACTTGCCAGTTGAGTTGACATCAGTTTTGTGGTCTGTGGTTGACAGTTGACACCATGTTGATGTTGACACAGAAGCACAGGAACACAATACCTACCTACAATGCGACAAGGCTATTTTGGCGCGTGGCCAAAGTCTGAACTAACACCGCAATCTCGTGCTACTGTTTGATAGTTCGCTCTGTCAGTATATCACTATTGTATAGTTGTTTTTGCTTACTATTAACTATTTTATACTAAAATAGAAGTAAAATTGAGGAGATTTTATTTTATGGCTGCCTTTGTTTTGCAACAGAGCCCTCCTTCAAGTGCCAAGAGAGCCTTGTCGGACTGTATATTATACTCTCTCACAGAAATCAAAACACTTGGCACTTGGCACATGCTTGGCACTTGCTCTTGCGTCTTGTCGTCACAGACTGGTATATAAGCATTGGGAACACATGCTAGGTCCATTGGGAACATTTTATATTCTATATACTCTATGGAGATCAGTGGGAACACCACAGATCACCACAGATGAGCAAATAAAACTCGGAAATAAAATGATAATGGGCACCCTTCCTAGGGCTTGTGCCCTTTTTATTTAAATTTGTATAGGTATTTTAATAATTCTTAGTATTAATTATTTTATTTTTAAGTTGTTACTTTCTATAATTTGTATTTTGCAATACAGATGAGTAGGTATAAAATGGGTAACACAGAGATAACAAAACTATGGAGATGCCCTATCATTCATTTTTGAGATTCTAGCCTAGACTTGCGTGACATGCGGTGCCATCCATGATGAGAGCCAAAATTTGTTGCCGAATATTCATGTTTCAAGTTACTACCATAGGGGACACTGTGTTATGCGAAACTTGAGAGATTAAAAACTATCTATAAAGTGGCGAATAAGATGGCGCCACCTAGGGGTAGTAACTGAATTCAGTACACAATCATTTGACAACAACTTGGCGCTGCTCATGGCGCCGCAGGTCATGCAAGGTTAGGCTAGAATGAATGGCCAATGGGGCACCTCCCTAGTTTTGTTATCTCTATGATATTTTTTGACGATTGTATTTGTCTGTATTTGACATTGACGTTAAAATACGTTGCGAAAGTTGCGAAAAGTATTGAAGACTGAAGTTATGAAAATAAAAATATTAAAATTGTGAAAACTTAAAAAGTGTAAACTAAGACTTGCATTTAATTTTGTGCCTATGCTATGGATGAACCTATGGACGTGGATTCAAGCGCTCATTCTGCAAGCGTTATGGACATTTCGTACACTAGCTCCAATGTGGACTTATCAATCGTGAAAACAGAACCTGAATCAGCAGACAATGATGTTATCTTTGTGTCCGAAATCGAAAATAGTTTTCACAATGAAATTGTTACACCAGAAACTATTAATAAAATGATCCTTTGCAAGATACAAAACCGTAGCACTTTAGTAACTAGAACCACTAAAAGTAAACATGGTCCAATTTTAATTCTAAGTTTATTAATATTATTTATATCAATGCTTACATATCGCAGAGCCGATTTTAACTGCTGTGAAAGGTTTGACATAGAAAGCTTGAGACATAGCCTTATGACCAAGTTATATGGCCAAGCAGCTGTTATTCATGACATTGTACAGGCACTGGATGCTGAGGAAAGTAGAAAAATAATAGTATTGTACGGAGGCACAGGAGTTGGCAAGACTTACACCGCATCACTAATGCTAGAAAACATGCTGAATTATAAAAATATTTACCATTACACAATGCCAAGTTTTCTTCAAACTTTTTCAACTGAATTGATGCTTGGATTACTATTTTGCAAGTCTGCTGTTTTAGTGTTGGACGATTTAACCAGTAAAGATACTTTAAACATTAAAGTGCCTGTCAAGGAGTTGCTGGTGAAAAGTGAGAGCCTTTCCAATAATATAACCATAATATTGATATACAACTGTGTTGTAGTAAATGAGGATTTTGCAAGGAAATGTGATGAAAATTTTCCTTTAGAAATAAGACGCAAACTACATGACTTGGACGCTAATAAATATTTTATCAGATTTAAATCTTTGACTGAAGAACATTTAAAGAATTGCATTGAAGACGAACTAGCTGATAGAAAAATTACTGCAAAGAATATAGATAGAATCGCACAACATTTCAATGTAACTCTTGACGGATGCAAAGGTGTACATCAGAAATTGCAATACATGACAATTCTATAATTCTGAGGTATTTACTATTTATGCTATTTGAAATTAATGAAATTGGATTATTAAAAAAATGATTCTAAAGTAGACATGTAGTTTTATTTTAGATAAGTAGTTACTGTAGAGTAGCCATTATTGGTTAAATAAAATAGTGTAGTAGTTATAGAGCTTTTTATGCATCTGTATATATTAAAGGCTGTAAATAAATGATTTCTTGCATCACTATTACAGCCCACTACAAGACATTGAAATTTTCTCAGACCGAGAAAAGTCCCTCTATAGCCCACTATGCTAGCCAAGTGGGGTTGGTAGGCTTTTCACACCCTTGAGAATATAATATTGGAGAATCCCTAGAGATGCAGGTTTCTTGACGATATTTTCTTTCATTGCTATGAACATAGTATTAAGTCGGCCTATGGGGCATACAACAGGTGTGCAAGCAAAATTCAAATTCTTTGTGGTTTTTTACAATTTTTAAGCTAATAAGCCATAATATGCTTATGGCATTAAATCTGCAGAAATGTGGGTACTTATATTCTTCATATGTTCATTTAAAAATCTTTGCATAAGTGCCCAGTGAACACTTTGCCTGCGGTGCTAACACTTTTAATTTGATTAGTAAAATGATGTGTTTAATTTTTACTAAAATGCAGCTCGCTTCACGTCCATGTATTTGCGACACGCCAAGCGTGTGTGATAACAGCATACAGAGAAGAAATTTAAAAACAAATTCAAAAAATTAATACTACTAATCGATACTCAAGACCAATTTTGAAGAATGTCAATTTTGCAAAGATTTTGATATAAACATGTAAAGATGATACTGCCTGCAATTTGACGGACATAAGCCTATGTCATATTAGCTAAAAAATTGCAAAAAACCACAAAAATTTTGAATTTCGCAGACAGACTTGTTGATTTTGCCTTAAAGCACTAACTCAGGAGCTCAAGCCCCACAAATATAAGGCTGATGCTGTATACAAATAATCACGGTTCTATTACTGTTCCACTTATATGTCCTAATCTGTCTTTCCTGCCTTAACTTGCTTGTACTGATTAATTATTAGCCTCACAGATCAATCATGTATCCTTTTTATGCCTAATATGAATATTTTGTAAGCTTTTTAGCCACTTAATGAACTAGCTTTGCGAATAAGCAAGTGCTTTCTTGTCTCTTCATAATACTTATGTCTAATTGAAATATTATTTATCAAATGCTGCAATCAAATTGGGTGCTTATTGAATTTGGGATTAAAAATGTTTCTTCTATTCATATTGGCTACAAGCCAACAACTATAAAAACACTACCCTACTTAAAACATTACAAGTAAAAATAGACAAGGCTGGAGTAGTCTGTATTAATAGTCCAATAAAATATTATTGAAGCAAGTGGAAAACATTTATTTGGGAGAGCTTTTAAATGTACTTAAGTAATTTTATCAATTGTAATTTTTTATGATTGAAACATACATAGGTATAGGTAAATAATCATAGGTATAGGTAATAATAAGTATTGTTGAACCAAGTAATCTGCTATAAAATAAATATACCTATGAGGACATTACACATATCACGATCCAGCCCCAAGTAAGCGATAGCTTGTTATGGGTACTAGACAACATGAAGGCTTAATATTTAAAATGAAGCAAAAGGATGAACATGAAAATATTTACAGTAGGTAGATCAAAAAAACTTTATTTTAGATAATGTTACATTATAATCGGCGAGAGTTTTTAAGAAATTATCTTGAATAGAAATATACTGACGTTAATAACACCTACACTTCCACATTTTCAATTAATTCTACATCAAACCACCATCATCACATAATCAAGAAAAAATTTCAAAACAAAAGTGGTGCTTTAAAGTATGAATTACTTGGTTAAATCCTAGCTATGACAAAAAATCTTGTAAATAACTAGGAAGGGGTGCAATATTTACTTCAATTCAAACTAAATATTACTATTCACTCAATTTAAGTACAATCCTATAATTTTCATGTAACTTTTATAGGCATACTTAAATGAAACATATTACGCTGACATAGAACACTCCATAGGTATGCGCTCAATACAATTTCTATCTGAGTGGTCAAAACTGCATACTGGAACCAGAAATTGGCTAAGGAACTTTACAATTATTTTAATATAATGGCTTTTATATTCGATAATTGTAATCTTTATTAATCTAATACCTTTTTGCATTGCACCCACATATTACAGATTTATCTAAACAAGATTTACGAAGCACACTGAAGGAGTACACCAATTTTTATGCACTGTTATAATATAATATATACCTATAAATACGATCATTCATCACCAACCAGTAGGTACATAGTCACATACTGTGCACAAAGTATTAATGGTAACTTCAAGTACATAATAAACTGTAAGTACATAATTTTCATCAAAACCTAATTTTCTAATAATTATGATTTATTTAAGCCAATAGACAATTATTTATTAATTTATTAAAAAGCCTAAATATTCAAGCCAGAAAGTTAGTGCATGCAATCAGGAAAAGTGTAATAACAATGGAGAGTGGTCTTTTAAATGTTTTGAAACAGATTTTTGTTTTTTTTTTTTTTAAAATGTAGTTATTGATTATGTAGCTTTATTTTGGTACACTGATGAAGGAAGACAACACCAGAATGTGACAAATAATTATGTATAAGCATTCTGAACTGAAACTGTGAGAAATTGTATTGTTACTCGACACAATATATTTTGTGCTAATATAACAGTTTTATAGTTAGTTAGTATCTAAAACTTAACACACTTTTGAATCAATTATGTTTTTTAAATCATTATTTATTAATACAAAAGTCAATTAGAACAAAAAAGTGTCACACTTATGTTCTTTAGCAGGATACAATAATTATTATTATTAATACAGGTGTAATAATAGTATTTATTATAATATATAATAATAGTATAATAATAGTATTTATTATATTTATAATAATATTCGAGTTAGTAACAAACAAAATCTTTAACAATTTATAGGTCTTGAGATATTTTGTATATTTTATATATTAGGTAAGTATGTAAACGCGAAAAGATTAATTTCATAACCATTCAGTTAGTTAATAACATAGACACTTGTTAAAAATAAACATTAATGTTATCTAGTAAAGGTACTTAGGAATACTTCAATCTTAACATAGCTCTAGTCTTTCATATTGTGATGTAGGTAAGTAAGATCTTTATGGCAAATATAAAACTAAAGCTGTAAAACCCTTTTCTATTTTAAAATAATACTTTTCGCCAATATTATAGCAGATAAATAGAAATAATATTAAAAAACTAAATAGTGTAAAAGTGTCTTAATAATATAACAATGTGACAAATCAAATACAATAACATAATATTATAATGTAGTTGAAACAATAGTAACAAACATAAATAAAAGAAAATATATTTATAATTACAGTTATTATTGGATGTCAACACTCTCAGACATTCAGTGTGCCAATCACTTCTATTATTATTATATAATATTATGTACATGTTTGCTTTTCAGGTATAATATCTCAAATAAATTCAAAACATTGATTAAATACTAAATATATGTGTAACAATAAAGACTAGAATACATTTTTACAGTTATTGGCACTAAATTCAATGGAAATGGCACAAAATGTACTCGGCATACAATGGATATATCACCATCATTGCCAAACTAGTCAATATTATGCAATTTATTATAATTACAATTCCAATTTTTTTCGAAGTAGGTATAAATTTATAAATTAGGTTTTGCTAACTATGCTATCATTTACAAAATTGTAAAAACATTGGTAAATGACATTTACATCTAAATTTTACTTCTAGAAAATACTGAGTTTCTTGCAGACTTATATTAGCGTACTTCATAAGTGAAACCGTGCAATAATTACCATTACATATTTAATATCACCTGACCAAAGCTCTTCTCATAAAATTGAGTCTCTTATGCACTCCTTTCGCACAGTAATCACTTTAGAAATGTTTGACCAAAAAATATAGATATAAGTTAAGCAACAAACTTAATTTGCCAATAATATTTTTTTTAAACATTTTTAAGCCATCACTAAAATACATTAAATTATTCAATTTTATTAAAGCAAAAGCGCGGTAAATGTTAACAACTTTAAAATCTAAAATTGACAAAATTGATATAATTCACTTAAAACTTTACAAATCAACTAGACTAATAGGTAGGTACTTGAAAAAAAGTAGGTTATATTAATTTAAATTGTACATAGTGTAATCTATAATAAATAGTTAGTAAAAAGTATTTTAGATAACAGTTAGGTATATATTTTCATGTTGGATGTGTACCTAGTGCCAATAACTGCAGTAACATTTAGGTACTTACTTAATTAAATCTTATTAGCTAGGTATTCAGTAACAAATAGAACACCATTTTAAGCACGACAAAAACATTCATAGTTAAAAATGTAGAGAGACTTATTGAGAAATGTGCTAATAATTCTAAACGTTGAAAAATTCTGCAGATTTTATATGTACTTAATTATGAAATAGATTCAATTGTATCAGATCTGAGGCATCTTGGAGATTACTTTTGATCATCAATAATTTAATTAACTGTATAGTTGTTCGTTGAAATTATTCAATCATGAACGAGATCAGTACTAATATCACTAGCATGAAGCATTGGATATTTAACCGGTATCACATTTCACAAATCCTTATTTTTAAAAATTTTGGGACTTGAGTGACTGAAGAAATAGCGGACTGAATTGTTTTTTACTGTTTGATTATTACCTAAAGTTAACTTAATTCCTTGAGATTACAAAGAATTACTAGTAAAATTCGTGTAAGTTTTATAGCAGAATTAGATTTAAGATTTCAATACATTAATCTTTTTTCGTTTGCCGAGAAATTGTTTTGTGGCCTCCATTCTAGTCATGATAAGATATTATAGTTTTGACGACATCGCCATTGCATAAATCTTGTTTCTTGAGACCAAATTCCTCGGGCATTGGAAAGGCTGGAAGGGAAGAGACTAGTTAGGAGCGATGGAAATGAACTGCTGTCCACTTGTTGTAGCGTTTGTGCCAGATCCGTGTTTCTTGCGACTGGTGAGTGGCACGTCGTCCTTCCGCATCTACACTCTGTGTAATACACACATATGCTATCACAGCAACATCCTCTCCAAGTAATTGCACTCTGGGATTTATAATAGTCGTATTCGTTTTGACATGTGAAGGAGTATTATCAATAAAGAATTTGTGAAATTCTACACCTTCAATCAAATTTCCGAGAGCGTCGGGATCAAATGATGTTACATGAGGGTCACACAACTTGGAGTATGTGTCGTAGTCGCCGTTGTTTATAGCATCTAGGAGAATTTCAGTTACTTTTATAACTTCAGCACGACGTAAAGATGCGTTGCTGTCGCCTCGAGCTTTTCCAAATGAATCTGCTTTTGTCAGCCCCTCTTCATCATGTTCTTTAGAAATTACTGTGCATGCTCGGTCAACACCCTTCTTATCTTTATCCAAATCATCATCTTCCAATGTAGTACTGCTGTCGGTTGACTCTTTGACTTGTGATCCATCGCCTTTTTTGTTGACCATAGATTTCCCAGAAAAGTTGCGGGTTGCAAGCATTGTAGTCAATATAGCGCCTTTTAGTTTGCGTCGTGCATTGAACTTCTTCAAACAGTCCACAGTCTCTTGCCTGTGCATAACTGAAGCCACACGCTCGCGGTGACAAATCCATGGATGCTTCAATGCTTCCGATGCAGTAATTCTCTTACTTGGGTTAACAGTTAACATTTGATTTATAAGACTCTTGGCCTCGGGTGTCACCGTATCCCATTCGGGGGACGGATAATCGTAAGCACCAGCTTTAATTTGGCCATATAGCCTGTGTTGATCTTCATCCCAAAAAGGAGGATATCCCACAAGTAATATGTATAAAATAACGCCACAGGCCCAAATGTCTACTGGTTTACCATAGGGTTCCTTTTTCAACACTTCAGGTGATAAATAGCCAGGGGTACCAGCAAATCCGAACCATGCCTGTTGATCACCTTGGACTTCAATAGCTAATCCAAAATCAGCTAATTTAACAGCGGCGCCCTTCGCCTTGCTTGCCAATAAAAGATTTTCCGGCTTTAAGTCCCTGTGAACAACGCCATTATGATGACAATGATGCACTGATTCCAGAATTTGTTGAATACAGTGTGATGCATCAGCCTCGGAATAAAATTCCCGTGCCACTATATCTTCGAACAGTTCACCACCTGTCACTAAGTCAAACACTAGGTAATGATAGTGTTCTTCTTGAATGGAATCGTGTAATCTCACGATATTAGGATGCTGTAACTTTCGGCAAATCCGGGCTTCTCTTTCTAATTTTTGAAAATCTCTCGACGAAAGCTTTTTCGTGTTAATTATTTTGGCCGCAAACTCATATCCTGTTGCTTTTTGAACTGCGCGTTTCACCACTGAAAAAGCACCTTTTCCTAGTTCTTCCTTGATTTCATAATTATCGGAGAAACGAGTACTAACAAATTCACGATTTGGATTCGCCATGTTTTATTTAATATTTTATTCAACGTATCCTAGCACGATTGTTCAAATTACACTGCACTTTAAATTTCTTCACTTCGGATATTGATCTGAAACAATGTAAAGCACTTATTAACTGAAAAGTTTTATATTTATCGAATTTATCGGTAGGTGTGTAGGTAAAATTTTATAAAGAACACGGAGAATATGATTTGAAAATATTTTACTGCTGGCAGTAGTGTAAGGTACCTATGCGAATAAAGTAAAACAATTTTATTTAATTTTTTAATAATTGTCAAGTATTTAGTTACTACTACCTAATTGCTAATGAGCACATTTTATAGCAAGTTTACCTCTAAACTGATTATTTCGGGAAAATATTCTCAAATTATTTTTATGACGCTTTTTATGCATGAAAATATAATAATTTATTACTTAAAGTACTATTTTGGTCTACAAAGCTAAAATCGAATCTGCAAGCTGAATATAAACGCGTAGATGCCTAGACAAAAGTTATCGTGATCACAAACATAGACTTCTAATATTAACACTACGGCACCGGGATGACATTTCGTTAGCGCAAAATAATCGATACACCATTGTCTCAACACATTTACCGAAATCTAGAGGACTTCAAATTTTTTCCAATTCGATAACAATTGTTTAGCTTGATCATCTACTGAATAGTGAATTAAAGTGCAACAATCAATTTCATTTATTAACACATTTTATACTGAAAATAAGATGATCAGTGCGCAACTTTCTACGGTATTCTTAGCAATTGTAAATCATACGGATTGCTCGCGATGTATTTTTGATGACCGAGAATGAATCAAATGGAACAAAACTTGTGATACAAAATGACGCGTTTTGCGATTTATCAAGTTATTTACCTATTATGTACCCATTTTACACTATTAACGGGATGAAGACCGAAAACTAAGGGCCTGGCCCTACACCACACTCTCCTTCTGCTCCGGACACGAGCTTCGGGGTCAAACTCATAGACATCTGTGTGTTGCCATGTTCAACATGCTATATTTGTGTGCTTAGCAACTTTTGCTGTAAATAGCTATTTAAAGGCACTGCTAGCCCTTTTTGTAGTAAAAGATTGAAACATACACTACACGTTGACACAATAATCACTTCGTATAGAATTACGCGTGAAAAATTACATTTTGTAAACGAATTTTTACTTGTGCAACCCCATCGCAACGTAAAATCGATACACTAGCGCAGCAGTTAACCAGAGAGAGTGGTCTACAATTTATTTCGATCAGCGACATCTATTGACATCTTTACGAGCTACATGTTGTCGAAGTTTCAGACTGTAATAAAAATAATTTGATTTGCTTATATTTTTTGGTTGATTGTTAATTGTTTTTGTTGTATTCATTTGATAATAAAAGAAATTCAATGAAAATGTTCGTTCTGAATTCAACATTGCATTATCTTAGGTTAGTATTAGATTGGCCTTGACGAATACCTGATATGCAAAAAAAATATATGAGGGTCAGGAATGCGATAAAAGGAACATGAAACATGCAGGCCAAGCGAATTGTGACGTCAAATTGATATTCAAGATAGGCTTATTTTATACTAGCTTTTGTACCGCGGCTGTATTCGCGTGAAATTTGATTTTTACGATTCCGTACTTACCTAAAGGGTAAAAAACGGGACTCTATTACTAAGAATTCGCTGTCCGTCCGTTTGTCCGTCTGTCACCAAGCTGTATATCTTGAACCGTGATAGCTAGACACTTGAAATTTTCACAGACTATGTATTTCTGTTGTCGCTATTTGTATATTACCGTTTCTATTTTTTGTATTTAAAAAATATAATAAAATAAATTTTTAAGGGCCTCCGATACTACAAACATGATTTTTTTGCTTGTTTTTTCTCGATATTTAATAACGGGGACAGTTTAGATTTATTTTGTTTTTAGTCTTTGTTGTTAAAGCAGTAGCAAAAATACATCATCTGTGAAAATTTCAATTGTCTAACTATCACGGTTCAAGAGATATAGCCAGGACAGACGGATGGCGAAGTCTTAATAATAGGTCAATTCTGTGGCAATAGGGTTCCGCGTATTTGCGCGTTTTTGCTTGCATAATTGACAATGGCAACAGGTAAACGGTAATTCACAGAATATTAAGTAAGTTATATATATTTGTTAAATTATAATAAAATTAAATAAAAATATTTGTTCAACAAACGTGATTTTTTTGCCGTTTTTATACATAACTACTCGTATCTGTTGCCCGCGACTTCGTTCGCGTGGAAATAAAGTTTTTAAAAATCCCGTGGAAAATCTGTGAAGGTGGAATTACCGAATTTACTTACTTTATTAAAAGCTGATAATCAAAATGCCGGTTTTCACGACGCTTACTTCAAAAATATGATAAGCCTAGGATCCCGCTATACAACGACCTACACCGAGCTGCTTATTGGATGAAAACTATTTTATATCCAATTAAATATTATGTCAATAAATATATCGCAAGTGGGTTGCCTAAAAAATTTCAGTCAGGGTATGATTAATTAAGAATTTAAAAAAAAACCATTGTAACATGGACTCCTATTTGTTACAGTTTAGTTGACATCGTAGTTCAAATTAGATTGGATGTTATAAATAGTGCTTTTTGCCAGAAATACTTTCCTGGCTGAGGAAAGTATTTCTGTTCTATATTTTTTGGCAAAAGAAAGTTAACGGATAATAAAATCGTAGGTTTTATGCACAATTATGCACAATTGCAATTTGCGACCTGAATCGCTCATCCAATCTAATTTCAACTAAGATGTCAACGGAACTCTAACAAATAGGAGTTCATGTTACAATGGATTTTTTTTAAATTCTTAATTAATCATATCCTGGACTGAAATTTTTTAGGCAACCCACTTGCGATATATTTATTGACATACTAGCTTTTGCCCGCGGCTCCGCCCGCGTTGAATTCGATTTTTCACTAATCCCGAGAAAAACTTGAATTTCCTTAATGGTCTTTACACCTTCTTTTAAGAAAGATTATTTATTATCAAAGTAATCTACTTATATCTGTAGCTAAAGATAGCCTTAGAAAATTTAGGTTATCTTAAAATCTATGTTTCAAGGAATGTACCTATGTGTGAAGTAGTATTTCCCCGCGTGAATTTCGTTTTCACAAACCCCACAGAAACCATGGCTTTTCCGAGATAAAAAGTAGCCTATGTAGTATTTCCAGGATATCGTCTATCTTTATTCCAAATTTCAGCCAAATCGTTTCAGCAGTTGCGGCACACCAATGCGGTAATCTGGTGATTCCCGGATATCGTCTATCTCTACTGTTCAATGTATTAGTGTGATTAGTAATCCATATCCCATTGCTGACCTAAAACACAAACAGTGATAATTTCAGAACCAACAAAATGGCCATTTTCACATTCATGTTAACAATGATTAGCTTACGCCCGCGGCCCCACCCGCGTTAAATTCGACTTTAGACAAATCCCGAAGGAAACGTGATATTCTCGTTCCCATTCCCATAATCTACCTACCTGCCTACCTAATACCTACTTTCACGGAAGTCTTCTAAAGCAATTTACCTATAGATGTAGCTATAGATTTCTGTAAAAATTTTGGGTTTTTTCAATATCCCACGGGAACTGTAGATTTTTCCGGGATAAAAAGTAGCCTATGTTTCAATCCAGGTTATAAGCTACCTATGTTCCAAATTTCAGCTAAATCGGTTCAGTAGTTGAGGCGTGAAGGAGTAACAAACATACACACAAACTTTCGCATTTATAATATTATTAGGATATATTAGGATAGGATTTAATTGGATATAAAATAGTTTTCGTCCAATAAGCAGCTCGGTGAAGGTCGTTGTATAGCGGGATCCTAGACCATGAGGGTTTCGTACAAACTTCCAACCCCTTTTTCAACCCCTATAAGGAGAAAATATCTCAAAACCGTTTCTTAGCTGACTCTACGTCATAGGTAGGTTGTAGATTTTATAGTTCCTAGTACAATGCAATTAGACTTCAACCCGGACATCCAAAGTGAAAGCATTATTGCAATGCCAGATGGTTCTATACCGTGCACAAATTGTTTCGTAAAAAGTTACACCCCCGACGGTGTCGCATTAGGAAGGGGGAGGGGGTGTTTTTTTTTCAGTTTTTCTTAAATATTTCAAAAACTATGCAATTGAGCGCAAAAGTTAAATTGCGAAAATACTCTTTCTAAAGTGAACGGTTTCAGAGTTACGGAGGGTGAAAAGTAACGACTGTTAGTTTTTTTTTACATTTTTGGAAAAAACGTGACATTACTCTGTAATTTCGGAAATCGGAACTGAAACCATTTCATGCAACAATCAATTCTACGAAGACAATTCTGTCAGAAGGTACACAAAAACGATGACGTATTCTTGGATGGATGGTCTGTTTGTCTAGCTATTCGGACTACGAGACTACGACACAATTTTTTCGTTGTAGGATTGGATAGTATTAAGATGGATGTAGTTTTTATGCATATAGGTACTCATTGTACTTATATAAGTATGTACCTACTGTACCAAAGCCTATAAAGCATTCGATTATGATATTATCAACTGCAGCAACATAAAAGGTTGGATAAGGACTTAATCTAATCCAACATCATACTATTATCACTTTTTGTATCCTATCAATATGTATTATTAATGTGCTTTGCATGTTTTAATGTAAATATATCAAGCTCGTTAGGTACCAGCCTAACTAGCTTTTGTCCAAAACTGTGCTTTTGGTTGTTGCCATGCCGACTTAAAAAATAGTCTATGCGTTGTACCAGGGTATGATCTATACCTTAGTTCCAATCTTCAGCCAAATCAGTCTAATAGTTCATCAACAAATATGTAGTACATTACTGCAGCGGCCAGCAAAAGAGGCATTGATGAAAGGTGTGTGTGGGCCGAGGCGCAGCCGAGGCTCACATACATGAGTCCATCAATGCCTAGTTGTGGCCAAGACTTGTATAGTAATTTTCTCAAACAATGCGCGGAAATTTAAACCAAGTAATACCTAGGCAGAAATGTTCAAAACCGACCAAAGCCAGTTCGAAATTCAAATAAAACCTTTGTTAGGTTACCTCCTTGGTTGCCATGTGTCAGATTGAAGGAACGTCACTTTTTTAAATTACACGACAAACCTATATGAATTTTCATACAACTTTTGGCAGTCGCTGATTGACCGGTACAGCAAGTTTGTAGTTTATCTCAAAGAATATGTGAAAATAATGCTCAAATTTCCAAGCATGTTTGAGAAAATATACTTTATGTTCCTATGGCAAGGGTCATTTACGTTAATATAGATACATTAAACAATATGAGACAGCACAGGAGTGACGGGCTCGCTCGGACAAAAAGCCGTAAGCAAACGGTTAAATCCCCAGTTATATTAACAAAAATCAAAACGGGTTCGCATCTTGCGCAAGTGTAAGGGGGCCAAACGAGGGCTTTTGCAGCGGACCCTTCCGAAATTCGACGGTGCACAATGCACCCTCCGCAGGCCGTACCATCCCCACGCGAGTTCTCTTATTATTACGCGGCTTCTGTTCCTGTCCCCACATTGTTCAGATTATTTTTACATTGGGACTCGCTCGACGCGTCGCTAAGTTCTTCAAGTTCTTTGTGTTTCGATAGTTTTCTGCCGGAAAGTTCAATAAATGGATGTACTGTACATAACTCGGAAAGGAGTAGGCCGAGCGTTCGATTGCGCGAAGTTATTCGAACGGTTTCCTCGGCTCTGTCACCTAATATTGGCAGGGAAGGGAAGTATTAAGGTTTCGATCGCTGCGGTCGTCTCAAGTTGCTTTTCTCATGAGTGGACATGTTTGTAAAATAATAACTTGAGCCTGCGAGTGATACGTGCGGTAGGAGCGCTGGCTGGTCGCCGTTCGTGCCGGCAGCGTCCGCGGCCGTGTAGTGACCGAGTGTATCGATCGCGGACTGCCTCTCTGTGCTTACGAACTACTGTGTATTCGGTGATCGCTTCAATTTGGCGGGAGCTGGGACGCCACGCCGCGCCGCTTTTTGGCATGAATCCTAGTTTGGTGAGTTAACTTGTCATCATAAAAATGTCTAATAAAAACATTATTATTATACATTTTTAGTATCCCTTTACGTATTAAATACAGTGGGTACAAACTTTACTACTGATAATCAAAATATTTTACAAGCCTTATTTTGCAAACAATTACCCACCGACGTCACGTATATTAATAAATCTAAAATATTACTCGTATTTAAGTATAAAATACCGATAAGTATACGAAGGGAACTTATAAAAATAACCATATTTTAGCGCTCGTCATTGGTTCTACGATCCAATCTGCTCGATAGGATAGGTACCTACGCTTGACGAACTTTTGAACGTTTCGATAGATAGATCAACTTGTGAAGACATTAATAATAATTCGAAAAGCATTCGTTCAAGCCTGCCAAATCATTTTTTGGTTCTTCGCAAATTGTAGGTACGTATGCTGATAATACATGGTTTTTAATTTGCAAAAAACTAATAAATTTGAATTTGGCGGGCCAATCGATCGTACACCAGCAAACAATTAATTTATGATAACCACTAGCTTTTACCCGCGGCATCGCCCCCAGGCCCGCGTGAAATTCACAATGCCGATTCGGTTTTTCACAATGCCGATGTAAATGTGAATTTCCCGTTCCTGTGCCCGCTCCCTATTCCGACCTTTATACCTACTTTCAAGGAGGTTTCCTTAATCAATCTACCAATAGCTGCCGCTGTATAAAGTTCAGGTTTTTCAAATATCCCACGGGAACTATGGATTTTTCCGTGATAAAAAGATGTTCTTTCACACGTTCCAGTCTATCTCTGTGCGAAATTTTAGAGTGAAAGCGTAACTATCAAATTTACATTCATATAAGTTATCAACATCAATAACTGTAAAAGGCTTTTGTTCAGAGTTACTGACTGACTGACAGACAGCCTAAAGCCAACGTACCTACCTACTTATAGATATAGGTACTGGAAAGTAAGGAATATGCTTGTGCATTTATGTTTTACTTTTCAGTATAATGTCAACCCTATGAACCCTATTTGTACGCCATCTTGATTTCGTCAGATGCTGCGGAAGCCAAGTTGGTGTGAAACTTGTACCGAAATCTGATTGATGTTCTCTGATTAAATTTACCTACTCTGAATTTTGTACACATTCAATGAGACGATGCCTATGTCGGCCAACACATCAATTTATGTTCGTAACACATTGTGTCTAGAGTTTCCTAAAAGTTTTTTTTTCCATTTTAGCATCACATAAATTAAATTCACAAGTCACGGAAATTTTAGTTAGTCATAGTAAGGTAAGTGAGGTGTAATTCGGTATTCTAAGGCTACGGCGACTTCAAAAATTAAAATAAAAAAAACTAAACCTGATTTCTGTTTGAAAGTTTTTTTTAAAAGAACATTGGTCTTTTGCCAGCTAATACGTGCATGAATTAAGTGATTTTAGTTAGAATTTTCTTTTTAAATAATTTATTGGCAGACCTCTTTTTTCCTTCTTATTTCGTGATAAAATTTTGCTCAGCTTTTTAATTCGTGAATTCAGGGTTTTTATTTCGGGATAAAATTTTGTACAGTAATTTTATGATATTATACTAAAACATTTTAAATAAAAATATAACAGATGTTTAATACAGAATATAGCAATAAAGATATTCGATTTCTAAAGGAAAAACATGTTACATTAAGCTCAAATTCAGCTTTAACGGCCCATTATCCCGGTTTTTAGCGACTACGCCACTTTTCAAAGCAATTCAAAGTCATGAAAAAATTGTTTTTTTTTCACTGTTAAAAATACATATTAAAGATACATGCTTTATCTCTATAATGGCCTCATGAAAACACGATAAGTTAAACTTGCCTCGATCATAAAAATTTTTGAAAACAGGTCGTTTTTGTTCATTTTTTTAATGGTATTTCCAAAGCTTTGGACTAAATTTCATAAAAATTATACGTAAAGTAAGCTCATTGTATTGCCTATCCATTGCGCAGACAGATATTAAATAAAAAAATTGCTGCAAAATTTCGCCTAACAGAAGTCATAAAATGGTCTAACGCACCGAATAAACGATGTACTCAGTGGCTCACGAGCCTCCATACGAGACGGACCTGCGCAAGTTTTCACGACTCACGCTCCTTTCGCGCTAAAATTATTTATTTTTTAAATGCGCTGGAAAAAAAAACTATCTGACAGGAAGCGAAGGAGAATTTAAAAAAATTATATAGTAAGTGTTTCTTGAGTTTATCAAAATACCTAGTCCTCAAAAGCTCCGAAGAAACTCTGATACGAACTAAGAAAATTATGGTAGGTAGTGTAAATTCCACCACGTGCAAATACCATCACGCGTAACCACAGTTTAAATACTGTTACTGTTTATCTGTTCAACTAAAATAACTCGTTTTTTACTTTTTACACGACTGCTCAAAAAAAGGAGTGTAATGTTTTTAGGGTTCATGTATGTATGTACGTATGTATGTGTGTATGTATGTATGTATGTATGTATGTATGTATGTATGTATGTATGTATGTATGTATGTATGTATGTATGTATGTATGTATGTATGTATGTATGTATGTATGTATGTGATGTTTCTTTATTCCTCCATAACTTCTGAACGGCTGAACAGATTTGGATATATGGGGTATCGTTAGAATCCTTGGATCCTCCCGAGTAACAAAGACTATATTTTTTTGGAAAAATCAATATGGCGGATGTGAGGCGCCATTTTCAAAAGTGGAAAAAAAATTTTTTCTTCAACTATCATAATATGGGTATCAAAATGAAGGTATTGGAGAGTAGTAACAGAAAATACCTTCACATAACTGCTGACCATCAGTAAAAAACATAAAATAAAAATAAGTAATTAAAAAATGAATGAAAAACATAAAAAAAAACCGGCCAAGTGCGAGTCGGAGTCGCGCACCGCTTCCATACTATAAAAGAAGTAAAACATTAAAAGAATCACTTTTGTTCAAGAATTTACGAGTATAATTTACATGTACCTAGGTACTTTTGTTGGCGAACCGCAAACCTAACTTTGTTTTCGGCGGTTTATTGCTATTATCAAAAAAATTATAAAAGTTAGGGAGTTGAGTTTATTTTTCCTGTAAAATATACGTTAATTTCTATTGATCATACTTATTTTAGATTTTTCGATTGATAAACATTGGAGATAAGGGGGGGGGGGGGCTGGTATGTTTTTCGACAGTTTGCTCAATAAATCAAAAACTATCGGGCATAAAAATAAATAAAAATCGGTTTTAGAATATACAAGTAACGTCCTTTCATACCCCACTCAATATTGTTATCTCATTTTGAAAATTCAAAGCCCTGGTTTTCCCCCCTTTTTAAATAAAAATAAAATCAATTTGCAATGTTTTATAATTGCATTGGCGTTGGGTCACTATTACCTAAAACTATTTCAAATTTCAAGTCGATAGCTTTGATAGTTGCTGAAATAATCGAGTGTGACAGACGGACGGACGGCCGACGGACGGACGGGCGGACGGAGAAAATCTCACCATAAGGGTTCCATTTTTACCAAATTTGTATGGAACCCTAAAAACACGAGTGCCCTGTTATAAAACGAACTAAAAAGTAAAAAACGAGTTATTACTTCGTTTTATAACAGGGCATTCGTGTTTTTTAATTGTTGAAACTGAAATTATTTTTTTTAGAAGGCTTCTATTTCGATGAACGGTCTCATTTACAACATTGGAGATCACACAATGATTGGAGATAAATGTCGACTCGACATATGTAAGGATACTCAATGCCAAACCATATGAAAATCAAAATGTAAGCGTTGAAAAAATTGAGTGTCGCAATCACATATTACGCAACTTTTGTAAAAAACTACGCAGACTGGCAGCAGAAACAAATGCCCTGAGACATCGAAAAACACTTACCAACATAAGAATTATGATAATGAGAAAAGCTATCGTGAAATATATAAAACTAGCAGTGCCCGCGGACTCCGTTCCGCGTTAGAAATATTTTTGTCCCACGTAAGGCCCGGTTTCCACGAAAGCGGAGCGAAGCGGAGCTGTGTTTGGATAACTAACCAGATTTCATCATTTAGACATCCCTCAGTTTCAAAAATATCAAAATGACGAAATCTGATTTGTTACTGAAATACAGCTCCGCTCCGCTTCGCTGTGGTGGAAAACGGGCCTTATACCCAAAGCCCACAGCGCTGGACGCGAGGCATTCAGATAAATGAATGATAAATGCCTATCCTATCGCCACGCAACAACCGAAGCGGCTGCGGCGCGCTCCTGCATACCGCGCGTTTTTGTTTTGCTAATATCTTTGAAGATATTTATTTAAACTGTATAGAGTAAGGGGCAGAACTATTCTACATTAAATTTCCGTTCTAAAAAACATATTTACAAAGATATAAATTAATACCATATGGGCTAAATAAGCTTCACAAAAATTATTTATTTTTAATCCACAATTTTAAAGTAAAAGCAGTTATTGCGAGTTACCCATAGGAGATAGGCATATGCTATTGCGGACTTTTTTGCAGATTTTGATACTGATTTGATGATTTTGATTTTGTTTTGTTCTATCCTCAATCGCAGCGTACGCGATGAAAGCAATTTTTTTGCGACTTGGATTGCATTATTCAAGTTTTAGTAACAATGCAAAGTTTATTTTTGAAATTATTATAGCCTATGACACTCCACGATAATGTATTGGTGAATGAATTTTGAAAATCGGTTCAGTAGATCCAGAGATTACCCCTTACAACGTCACAAACTCACAAACATCGTTACGCTACCTTTTTATAATATTAGTATAGATATCACAAAATATCTGGGAACCCTAAAAACGTTGCCATATCAGTTCTGCACAACGATATTGTTAAACTCAATGCCGCACTCTTATGGTGATCACAGAATGTGTCAAAACTACTACTGTGAAAAGAAAGATGCGGACGGTAGCAAAGAAGATTAAAAAAAATATAAAACTCTTCATTTCCCTAATATGTACAAGAAAAATTTCTACAGATCCTGCTACTTTAGTAATACATAATTATTATAAATAAATACCTCGGTTGATATTATCGTTTACCATAAAAAAGTCAAAATATACGTAAAAAACGCAACTTCCAGCATATATTTCGTGAAGCGAATTATAATGACAAATAGTCCAACTGTAACAGCACACTACTGCACAGTACTGTGACGCAAATATTTATGAATAGGTTCACGGAGTTCATTCTAACTTCTCGGCTCACGACAATGGTCGCTAGGTATCGTAGAGCGAGTCTGAGTGTGCGACAAATACCTAAAGTGCTGGGATATAGTCGCCTTAAGTACAAACTGTTCCCCAATCATAACTGTTTTCCACGATATCGCTTGCATACCTTAGGAACAATAGATTTTTTCGAGATAAAAAGTAGCCAATCCATCCAGGATAATGTAGCTCTCAATTAGTGAAAAAAATATTAAAATCGGTTCAGTAGATTTTAAAATAAAAAAATAGTAAAAAATAACCCTTAAAAGTAAACAATTATTCATTGTTAATACCTAATTATAAACTGTAGACATTACTCAAATATCTCTTATATAATTGGAATCTCCAAAATTCAAATACCAATTTCTTGAAAAAAAAATTGGAGTCCATGTTAAATCAAAAATCATTAAGTTTTGATTTAACATGGATACAAAGTATTTTGTTGCTATTATTTCAACATGAAATTTTCGCGTAAAAGTTTTAGTTTCAAATAACTTCCTTTATTATAAAAATTAACTAAAAATTTTGAAAAACTAAACCAACTTTAATAGTAAGTAATTTCAGCAAGTTTGAAGTCTTCTGAGTTCGATTCAATTTATTAATATTCAAGATAATTAATGTAAGACGGATGATTTTTTGTACGGTATATCTAATTATATTCCATGTGGCTGAAACATAACAAAATAACTTTAATTTGTTCCTACTAATCACAAACCTTTACAAAGTAATGCCTGCAGGTATTTGATGGGAACAGTTACTTTTTTATCTTACAGAGAATTTTGAGTTGAGTACCTAAGTGAGGTTTGTATTATGAATGTTGAAATGTAGAACTTCATGTTTATTAACCTAAGACATTTTACATCACTAAAACTAATAAATTGATATGCATACGTTAATACTTAAGTTTAAGTTCCTTATCACGAAATTAACAGTGTCAGTGCTAAAATAAAAACATCTTATTTCGTGATACTTATTTCGGAAAAGTCCTGTACTTAAGTTTGTAAATCATTCAAAAACCATTTAAAATAACTATTAAATATCCTGAATATAAAGATATTATATGAAAATAAATGAAGCAAAACGAACTATAAATAAAACCATGCTACTAGTACTTACGCGAGTTCACCTTAAAAATTCAAATTTAGGTTTAGTTCAAACTCGTATTTTAAGAATTTTATTGAAAAAATCATATACCGAATTTAGCTCATAAGAAAGTTCATTACTTTCAAATTATGATTTTGATTTTATATTTAAAATATCTTGTTTAATAAATTAATACACTAGCTTTAAAAAAGATACTCATAAATTCTTAATTCGGTAGTGATACGAAATCCGCAACCCAAGAAAAATAAGATGCCGGCTATTTCGTGAGTCGATTAATTGCAATTTTAAGTGAATTTAGTACTTGTATTTATCTTTGTCCTATATTATATTAATTGTAAAGAAACACAAATTTACACTATAAAAAACTTAATTGAAATAGACGTACCTTTGTCTTTCTGTAAGCTTATAAAGTATGATGTTTAAGCTTACGGTAAATACAAGCGCGCTGGTGTACTACAGCGGTTTGCGGCCAACTTAGGTTTTAAAGAGTCGTATTGGTCTGAGCTTTTTCACCAAAATTCTCATACTCGACTTTTTAACGGGTAATATGATGAAGATTTAGAATTTACGTTTAATTTATTTATAACATGTCTTTATTGCTTATTTTTACGCCAGAAGCAAAAACTAACGAAATTACCAGACATACCGAATTACCCCTCACTTACCTTAGTCAGATATATTCAAGTCAGCATACATATTCATAATACGATACAGGCCTACGAAATATGAACTCTGTACACAGGACGGGCTTTTGAGGTCATCACTCCCACGTGCCCTTCAGCTCCCTTAGGACTTAAGATGTAAATGAAATACGATATAATGGAACAAAATTTTCCTCTTGATGAAAAACTCGGTGAATAATGAAAAAATGAGATCTTCTCTTTACAGTAGGTACCTACTACCACGTAATAAAATAAAAAGACACTTTAGCCGCTACCTCCTTCGGTTTGAATTTTCCAAAATCCTCTCATAGCAATCTGTATGCCAAACAACTTGTTAGTGTCTAGTTTAGTGGTTAGAGCCGTCATGCGTAGAAGATTAGACTTTAGGAATCTGTAGCAAAAAAGTAGTGGTCATCAAAAAGGAAAACAGACTGCTTGTTGCGATTTCTTCGCACTTACAGGCTGTAGGGGTCTCTCCGTCTTTCGTGCTACATTCGCTGCCCTGCTTTCCCATTTTATGACATCGCGAGCAACGAGTGACTGTTACAAGTATAGCTGACACGCTCGCTGGTTAGATTCCATGGTAATTTCGAAAATTCCTGCACTACTTGCCTTCATTATATAGGGAGGGATATAGGGAGCCTGCGCTGCGTGCTAAATTTCAGTTTGCTCTAGAGTTTTATCAGTCAGTGAGTCAGGATTTTAATTGTTTGTTAATAAATCTGTCCAGTTTTACAGTGACGTAGATAAGCTACAATTTCACATGCCCCCATGTGTGCACAAGATAACATGTTACGCGTTTGGTAGCTGGAATCTCTGGCCACTATAAATGCTAATTCTCGATGCCATCCCCGATTACCTACTATCTTTATGAATAAAATTAGTCTCCTGACAACATTACCATAATGTAAGGTGACCCACTGAGAAATTTCGGGACATGACTGTGTCATAAGATTTCTAACTTCTTTGTTCGTCACGTATTTGCTACTAAAGCAAAGCAAAGTTTTACTTACTTCTGTCAGTCGAAGAAGTATATTTCCAGTTTAAACTTATTAATATTACCTACACATTACAAACGCATAACATTAACGCTGCAAGCATATCTAGTGCATAAAGCGTGAATAACTTGATATGTAGCAGTGCAGTTTTTATACCGGTATTAAGGACGTATGAGAATGGAGGTTGGTCACCCGATACTGCAGTCTTCGGTTTCACGCAATCATTGCAGTTCGCGTCTACGCAACAGCTGATTTTCATTTGTTAATTAATATATTTATGTCCAGTTTCATGGGAATCTCTTGAATGAAAAAAAAACACCGGCCAAGTGCGAGTCGGACTCGCGCACCGAGGGTTCCATACCATAAAAGAAGTAAAACATTGAAAGAATCACTTTTGTTCATGAATTTACGAGTATTATTTACATGTAGGTACTTTTGTTGGCGAACCGCAAACGTAACTTTGTTTTTGGTGGTTTATTGTTATTATCAAAAAAAGTATAATAGTTAGGGAGTTGATTTTATTTCTCCTGTAAAATATACATTAACGTCTATTCATCATAATTATTTCAGATTTTTCGATTGATAAACTTCGGAGATAAGAGGGGGGGAACTGTATTTTTTTCAACAGTTTGCTCAATAAATCCAAAACTATCAGGCATAAAAATAAATAAAAATCGGTTTTAGAATACACAAGTAACGCCATTTCATATGATACCCCACTCAATATTGTTATTTCATTTTGAAAATTCGAAGCCGCTGTTTTCCCCCCTTTTTAAATAATAATAAAAATAATTTTCAATGTTTTATGATTGCAATGGCGTTGGGTCGCTATTAGCTAAAACTATTCTAAATTTCAAGTCGATAGCTTCGATAGTTACTGAAATAATCGAGTGTGACAGACGGACGGACGGACGGACGGACGGAGAAAGTCTCACCATAAGGGTTCCATTTTTACCAAATTGGTATGGAACCCTAATAAGGGATCTTTTCCTTATTTATTCGTCAATAAGAAAATTAGTCCATTTATTTTAAAAGATAGTACGATCTTAGACCTAGTTTTGGACTTCATTTTGAGACACTAAGTAGTATTAAAATAATTGTAGGTACTGTGGTCTGTTGCTACCTCTTAATTTTGCTTTTCTTATAAAATATATTATTGTCATAAAATTTCTGATAGTCTGAAACCTTCAAAAAGGTACCTAATAATTTTCCGGACCATGTAATTGAACAAATGCGCAGGTATTCTGCAAAAAATACACACGTGGAAATGTGTTTAGGTTTATTTGTTCACAATTTAGTAGTCATAGTATAGGTACTTAACTCCGATCTAATAACGGTATATACTATATAATATAGGTAACGCTATTTTAGGAGAACTTTTTATCCCGGGCAAACCAAAGAACCCACCTTCTTACTTAAAAAGAAATAAGAACTTAATCCACGTGAATACAGTGCGAGCAAATGTTGAATTCACCCATTCTAAAGACTAACCACAAAACCAAAAGGAATCTCGTTGAAAAAGTTTTCGTAATTACCTGACAGTTAAGCGGATTGCGCAAAAGTTAAAAACTTTGAAGTCAAAAAATCGTGATATTATACTCTTTACGGGAAAATTCCGTTTAACAATTTTTACGGGCACCATTCCCGATTCACGAATATCAATTTGTTACGGTTAAGCTCATCACGTGTAGTCTTTGATGTTTCTGAGAGTTATTTCTGCCTTGTACTAACAATTTGTAGCAAGATCGTTTGAAAGTATAGCAAAATTATAACGAGCTATTCTGATATTTTTACTACCAAATTACAAGCACACCTATTGACCTAGTAAAAGTAGTATTTTAATGTATTTTTATCTTCTTTACAATTTTAATATTCTGTTGTCATCACACAACACATTATAGATACTTATATCATTTGGTAGTTATTTATTGAGTAGGTAATACTATAGTAGATAATTTTTACTAATCTTTTTTTACTAAAAGTTAGGAATGGATTATAGTAGGAAATAAAATAAATTTAGTACGAATTGAAATACGTAAGAATTTACAAAAAAAAACTTCAATAAAAAGCCTCATTAACAGCCAGTAAGTTATATAGAGTATATATATGATATTTAACTAGATACTTACGGAAGTCAAAAGATACGTCTGGTCATAATATTTTCTCCCTTGACGCTCGTTTTATGAACTAGTTTGCTATGACTAACATTTTCATAGAAAATTAAACAACGAAAGTTCTATTTTTTTAAACGCCAGCTAAGCAGAAAGTCTGCTTTGTTCAACCAGATCATTCTTGCCTTTCCAAGACTTAGGCACAGATTAAAAATTAAGTTAAAGTTAGCTTTTCTTTGTTAGATTTACCTACTTATGTGTTACTACCTACAATTAACTAGCAGTGCAAGTTTTCACACATATATTTCGATTTCCGTCCAACATTTATTGGCTGTATTAATATAATTATCTAAGTTTTGTTGTTTGTGTCATTGTATATTGTTTTTTTTTATTTGGACTATATTATATCAAATGATTAATATTAACTATGCAATCTCAATTGAGTAAGTACATACATTTGAAAATTTAGTAAGTAGATTGTAAGACATGAAAGTGTTTTCAAAGCTTGGAAATTGCAGCAAGCCATTCCAATTTCCAGTGGCGAACCGTCACTTTGGATGCCTAATTTGGATGCGGTTTGAAGTGTTGAGGCTTTTGCAGTATGCACATTTTACTTTAAAGTCAGGTATAACCGTAAAGATTGCTCAGGCAGAAACTGAAATCTTAGTTGATTAAAACTATTATTACCAGGGCAACTTAACAATTTAATTTTTTTCTGATAAACAACAAGGTATTTAAGTGCTATATTTTTGTGTTGTACCTATCTATAATGCAAAGAGGGTACCATCCAGGCGCGATTTTAGTTTTTCGCTAATAGTGGGCTAATTATGCGTCGTAGGTTTATGGTAATGAGTTTTGCGGCCACAACACTTATGCATCTACATTCTACCTGTTTTTAATAAAAGCTCTGCTCAACAATACGCATTTACTTCATATTGGTTCCCAATAATTCGAAATCTGGGAAACTGCAAAAAATTATCTTTCGGGAACTAATATGAGGTGAGTGGGAATTTTCGAGCAAAGGTTTTTTAAAACATGTAGATGCATTAATGTTAAGCTCGCAAAATTCATTGTTATAAACCTGCAATGTGTAATTAGTCTAATATTTGCGAAAAACTAAACAAAATTTGAATTTCACATAACTACATAATACGTCGCGAGTAAGTACAGAGTCCTGTGAACTACCATGTCTCCCATACAAACGTAATACCAAAATCATTTGTAATTAGTGTATATTTCGATCATGTTGTGGTGTTATTCGGGTTCGTTTAGTAATAATCTATGCTCCTGGCCATATCTGGTTCCGAAATACTGTTGTTAAACAAAATTGTAAACGAATTTAGTTTTGCTTATTTTTATGTCAAAGAGGACAATATGTTTTCTGCTTATTTGTTTTGTAATAAAAACAACACTATCTCACGTCGCATAGTTCAGGAGCACAGTTTTTATTGTCATGCTAAAGAAAAACACCAGTTAATAAACAAAGTTACAAGTTTTCATTCATAATTTTTGGTATTACGGAACTCGACCAAAGTTATAAAAAATTTGATCAAAATTGATTATTATTTCGTTTCAAAGCAGTATTTCCGAACCAAATATGGCCAGGAGCATAGATTATTACTATATTAATCCGAATAACACCACAACATGATCGAAATATACACGAATTACAAATGATTTAGTATTTTGCATTAATGGAGACATCGTAGTTCATAGGCCCCTTAATGCCAAATATCTATATACTTATAACTAGTAGGGCGCGTGTGTGCGCGGGCCACATGTGGCCCGCGTGCTGTCTTCCCGCCTATAAAAAATCCCTTCAAAATTCCCCATACATTTTCTATAGAAAAATAAATTCCGCCATTTTGATTTTTTTTTCTATCCATCGAATAGACCTTCGAGTCCTGATCAGCTCTTGTCAAGAAACCATTCTTCCATCTTTTATACTTTCCGAGATATCGACGAATTTCGAATGGCGGCCATTTTGAATCCGCCATTTTGAACTTTTTTTCAGCTCACTGCCAATTGCATGACGTTTCAAATGACATTTGGTCGAGCACCCCCCACCTATCTACGATACCCTTCCCGTGCTCTTCACCCGTCTCCGAAATCCTCAATCATCAGCTCTCTCCGTATTTTTCCTCCGAATGAATTTTTCCCTTCTATACGAAATGGTCATTGAAAAAAAATTTTTTCATACAAAATTGTTCAGGAGAGGTGATCAATCAGTGAGTCAGTGAATCAGCACGAGTAGCTATATATATAGTAACTAGTAGGGTGCGTGGTGGCGCGGGCCACATGTGGCCCGCGTGCCGTCTTTCCCCCTATTTGCCGTCCAACTTTCAGCCTCTTCAACATCCGCCATACTTTTTCTATGGTAAAAAAAATTTCCGCCATATTGGATTTTTTTCTGTCCATCGAATAGACCTTTGGGTCCTGATCAACTCTTGTCAAGAAACCGTTCTTCCATCTTTTATACTTTCCGAGATATCGACAAAATTCGAATGGCGGCCATTTTGAATCCGCCATTTTGAATTTTTTTTCAGCTAACTGCCAATTGGATGTCATTTCAAATGACATTTGGTCGAGCACCCCCCACCTACCTTCAATACCCTCCCCGTGCTCTTCACCCGTCTCCGAGATCCTCAATCATCAGCTCTCTCCATATTTTTGTTCCTAATGATTTTTTCCTTTCTATACGACATGATCCTTGAAAAAAAAATTTTTCATACAAAATTGTTCAGGAGAGGTGATCAATCAGTCAGTGGCCAATCAGCACAAGCAGCTATATATATATTAATAAAACTGTAAAGGGTCGAATTCTGTACATTGAAGATATTTTGAAAATTTTTGTTGGAGGACAATATTTAGTCGATACTGAAGCCAAAACTGTAATTTGTTTAATTTTTGTCTGTCTGTCTGTCTGTCTGTCTGTCTGTCTGTTTCACGACCGGGCATCACGGCTAATCCGCTGGATGGATTTAAATGAAACTTGACATGATTATAGTTCATACCCCGAGGTAGGACATAGGATACTTTTTGTCCCGAAATACATCATGGTTTCCCTGGAAGACGGCATCAAAGTCCAAACGTTTTTTAGTTATAATTCATTAACGCGTTGTCCGATTCCATTCATTCTTTTTTTGTTAGAAAGGAGGTTCTTTAAAGATTATTCCATACAAATCTTATCATCATCACTTTTGTAGTTCAGAAATTACAGACATCAGAACCTTTAGCGCTAAGTTCAAGTAGGTAGGTGACTTGAAACTCGGAATGCACAAAGAACCTAGGGCTAGGACGTAGGGCTCAAGACTGGAGTACCCTTACAGCCGTAAAAACATAGGCTTAGCAGGAGATTTTGTATTTTTCACTTTTAGGGTGAACAAAAATCATGTAACTGGCGTCATCGCTACGTTATACCGTATAGCGCTATCTCTACAATTTATGTGGAACTTGAATGTAAAACTCTGAGATAGGTACTACCGAATTTTTTAAATAAAAATTAACTGTCATGTTATTTACTGTTTCCTGACTTTATATTAAGATGGCACTGTTAAGACAAGTTTTCACTTCTGTCGACTTTCCCGGAGTGCCGCGTCTTTATCATCCGCAATATGGAAAGGGTATAAGATAATGGTTCACAAATATTTTTAACTCTTAGGTCTTATCGATCCTAACCGACTGACTGTCATCTAAGGTCTTCTTATACGTAAAGAAATATATAGGCATTGCCCATTCTGATGTTTTGGATTGTATTGAGATGAAGCAAAGATTTTTAAAAGACTCTTATATTATGTGGGCTGGGGAATATTGTTAGTAGAGTATTTTATCCCAGTGGTACCTACCCGGCCGAACTCTGAAAGAAGAGTTCTACCACCAGTACAACTTTCCACATGGTTTAATGATTTTTGACATATTTCGTGGTTTCAGAATAAAAATCACAATGAATTGGAAAAGGACGATTTTAACTGTCGATATTTCGATACATTGGTACAAGTCGTGGTCACGTAGTGACCACGACCTGTTCCACTGGGTCGGAATATCGACAGTTAAAATCGTCCTTTTGATTTTTCAACTACGTATTAATGAAAGTTTATATTATTAGTAAGAAAAAGGAGTTTTCAAATCACTACAAGATAACCCGTGTAAAGTAAGAACAGGTTTCTGTACAACATCACACCAGAATCCGTACGTACCAGAACATAAAAAAAACCGTAATTCACGCGGGCGGAGCCGCGGGCAACAGCTAGTATAGGATAAATTAGTAGGATTTTCATATCAATTAAAATACATACCTATTCATTTTATGTGGAGTTCTTGCATGCTGTATCACAAAGTAGGTAGGTACGATACGCCTGTAGAGTTGTGAGTTTACCTAGCTACCTACTTTCCACCTTCATCTTTCTACTAGGTATATAAAAATAAGTCAGGTTTTCCTTCCTGACGCTATAACTCCAGAACGCACGAACCGATTTCCACGGTTTTGCATTTGTTGGAAAGGTCTCGGGCTCCGTGAGGTTTATAGCAAAGAAAATTCAGGAAAAATTAAATAAAAATGTTACATAAAACGAAGCCATCTGGTGGCGAAACGGAGTTCGCCGGGTTTGCTAGTAGGTAAATATAAGGTAACTGTACACTATTCCGGTATAGTACATTATGCCGTGACATTTTGATTTTCGCCGGAAAATAAGAAAATAATCAGTAAGATCGTAATTTTATAAATTGCTACATAAACTATAGTTTGTGTTCAACCAAAAAAACATGATTTACTTAGATAAACAATAGTTCTAAAAACCTTACCGAGCTTCTGAACGCATCAAGTCGGTATCTTAGTAGTTTCATACGTTTCTGTTCTTAGTGAGCGTAAGGCAACAGTGGAATTTTCATAAGGATATGATGTGATGCTGGTAAGTTAAATTTATCGAAATTTATGAAATTATTGCTTAGCAGTTATCAATAGTATGTTTTATATTAAATTCGAGTTGTTATAAAGTATATTTTTAAAGAATTTGTGAATTTTCTCACTACCGTAATTATGTTCCCAGTTCTGAGCCCGTGAATCTAATTGCGTGCGTATCACGCAATAAAGAAAAATCCTTTCGAAATGTTTCCGTCTTTTTTTCTCACTTGGGTTAAATTCATGTATATATTTAATGTAAATAAGTTTAGTAATGACTGCAGATTACAGTGACCTAATTGCGGTATATGAGTTTATATATGTTATCTTCTATAATCGAGTCTGAAATGATTTCACTTTATGCCATACTTTCGAATTAATAGACTAGTACGTCAACATAATTACTTGAATATTATTTTCTAAATCATATAATAACCAATTATATCCATACGTAGCATACAAAAACTACATTAGCTTGTAGTTCACTTATTTTTTTTATTAAAAATATGAAATAGAGACCATTTTTTGGACTACCGCAATAAGGTGCACGTATTTTCTACTTATGTCCCTGATTCTAGTATACCCGAAATATAGCATTCGGAGAAAAAATGAAACGTTTTCTGACTTATCTTTGACTAATAAGTAATAAAACTAAGTTTAGGAGGGGGCCATGCAATATCTTTTTAGGGTTCCGTACCCAAAAGGTAAAAACGGGACCCTATTGCTAAGACTTCGCTGTCCGTCCGTCCGTCCGTCCGTCCGTCCATACGTCTGTCCGACCGTCCGTCCGTCTGTCACCAGGCTGTATCTCTTGAACCATGATAGATATGGCGTTTAATGATAATAGACACTTAAAATTTTCACAGGCATCATCTGTGTCAGACATTTTTTCTGTTGCCGCTATAACAACAAAATATACAAAAAAAAATTAAGGGGGCTCCCATGCAATTAACGTACTTAATTTTTTTGCTTGTTTTTGCTCGATATTGATAACGGTAACAGGTTAAAAAAAATCACAGAATATATAATTTTTTATTTACTGTAGAAAGTAATACTTAGTAAAATAAAAAAAAATAAAGGGGGTTATTAAATTGACACAAATTAACAAAAGGCCAGTGGTAACCACACTACCAGCATAGACGTAAGCCCAAGCAATTTAGTTTTCCGGTACGATGCCGTGTAGGAACCGTTGGGGGTTACTTATCACTTCCAAGTTAGTACGTTTGGATTCACGACTGTATTCACACTTACCATCAGGTGAGATGGCAATCAAGTACTTACTTGTAATGCGTTATAAAAATAAAATAAAAATATCACGGAATTATGGACAAAGATTACCGGAATTATGTCATGAGGCAAATTTTTAGTACGGAATTATAGACAAACACGAGGTTGCGCAAAATAACGATTATTTATATAATTTAAAGGCTACGGCGCAAAATAATATTCCACATTCATCTGATAAAACTTGTCTACAAAACAAAACAGTTTTCAGTTCTAGCATATTCGTACTTTTTCTTAAAATCACCCTCAAAGTTGAAAATGCCTTAATATACCGTAATATGGTACAGTTACCTTATCTATTACAAACATTTTGCCTGATTAAAAATTGTATGTACCAAGATAACTATAATTAAGAAGTTGTTTACAAGTACCAAACATTTTTAATTTGTACCAATTTCAATGTAACATAGTCGTGAATAGAGTACCTAATGAATTTTGCATACCTAAATAGAAGTAGTTATTGTATGGTTATTTACGATAACCATACAGTAACTACCTACTTCTATTTATTAGAGATACAGAGGGTCTATTTAATCATTGAAAGATAGGAAATAGTTACGATTTATAGTTGATATTTGGTTGATACAGAATCTATGTTCTAGATCTCTAGGGAATCTATGTATCTAAGACGGATCAGGGGTCTGATTGTTAAAGAAAAACGTATTCATTTGATAACGATTACGATACCGATGAATACGTTTTTTTCTTACACAATTTAGGGGCACACTGATAAAATAGAAAGTCCCTTGATCATCAATATTTATTTTATTTCTCTCATTTCCTGAGACGGTCACAGAAGCGTACACAGAAATAAATTTCAATCTTCGAAATAAAGCGAAAAATGTTTCGAGTTAAAGTTAGAAATAGCGACACATCCAATTTGTATATCTGGATCCAAAAGGTGAAGCAATTACGATTTCTACTGGAAATACGAAATGTCAGATTGCGAGAAAGTCGCGGGTCACCGAAATTGCGTTTCAAACAAGTTCAATGTTTTTAAATTGATTTTGTTTTTCATGAAATGTAAAAATTTTCCTAAATAAATTAAAAAAATTAAACTAACATTTTCTTTTTGGACCTGTTATTCATTCTCACTTATAGCAAACCCTTAATTTTAACAGATAATGGATATAGTAATAGGGTTCCATTTTTACCCTTTAGGTATGGAACCTTAAAAATACAATAAAATAAATATTTAAGTGGACTCCCATGCACAAGTAATTTTTTACTTGGTTTTGCTCTATGTAATAACGGTGACATTCACAGAATATTTAGTAATATATTCACTTTAAAAATAAATAATTCATTTAAATTAAAACAAATATTTCAGTGTTAAGAGATAAATAGTTAAAAAAAACGTAATTTTTTGTCGTTTTTGAATTTGGTGGGTAGGGTAGTTTAGTGTACTTTAATACTATTGAGAATTGATATTGATAGTACGGAACCCTCAGTGCGCGAGCCGGACTCGCACTTGACCAATTTTTGTAAGTACACTCTTCTCTAGCGAGTAAAATATCCGTAACTTCGTTGAATATAGATTTTATGGATACTCAGAGCATAAAGAAATGGCTTGATGGAAGGCGGGCGGGCAGACGGTGTGACGCCATTCGCGCCCTCCGCATATTGATGACTACTAAAACATAACTAACGGCTGCCTCCGAGAAATTGATGCAGATTACCTCTTTACATAAAATATATATATTACCTATAGCCGTTGTCGTATAAACCAACTTTCCATATTAAGATTTTATTTCAACCTAATGAGGCTTGTCTAATTTTGTCACGTCCACAAACTAATAAAGGAGGATAATAATAAAGGATCATGGATGTATGGCCTCCCGTACCAAGCTGATACAAATCCAAACTCCTTTTTAAAATCTGCAGTCTCCATTATTTTTTATTATGATTTGGATTCCAAAGTTATAGGCAAATAAACAAGATGAACTTCTCAATAAAATTTGTTGACGGGAAAAGTGAATTGAAAAGAAAGTAGTACTTTCTTTTCAATGCACATTTTATAGTGCTAATGGTTCTTAAAAATACTATTTTATTCTCCTACAATATTTTGGTTATGGTTCATGAGAAAACGAGACAACCTTTGGACATTCTTCTTAAGCGTCCTATTAAGGTTCTATGATTTTGATAAGATGAAGAGAAGTATTGATCATCTTAGAGAACTCTAAGGTGATATTAACATGAGAAACCTATTGAAGATAATTCAATTCAACTAAAATCTATTTAATCTTATAAGTACTCGTAGGTCATTACTTAGCTTACTATCCAGCAACTTACTACAATATTGAGCAAAAAAGCATGTTAGGATTTCTGGGACATTCGAGAAAAACATATTTTCCTACACACAAATAAGTAGGACCCAAATAGATATATTTACTCGCGCCTTGTTCTTTTGTCGCAAACAAAGGTTTGGACGTTCTGTTTCTATTAGATTTATGCGCTGATATATTAGTCAGAATTTATACGAGTTTTCACTTCTAGAATCAAATTATTTTCTCTTACTCAAATGAAGTCTCTATTGTACAATGTACATACATATATGTTTTAGTAACACTGGGCAGAGTGTTTGACTAAACTCCTTCGAAACGGTTTGATCCATTTTTATTGTTTTTTTTTTGTCTGCTGGTCTGAGAATAGCTCATTATCTATCTTTCGTAAATCGTACCCCTAAATGGCAAAACATTGTTTGCCCGGTCAGCACGTAATATTATATAATTGATGATTAAACGAACTTACCTGTAAGTGAAGTTCTATCACAATTATGTGAATACATTTTATTCGAATATAATAAACACAATCAGGTATACTTTCATTGTACTGGCAATTTCGCACTTTTATTTATTTTGTTTTTTAAAACTGACCACCCTGATGGACACGCGGCCCCAGCCCACCTCCGTGCCAAGCTTCATTCTTTAGAGAATAATTAACAAAATTTTCGTATTATACTCATGGGTTTTGGGTATGGGAGGGACCTTATATTATTATATTCGAATAAAATGTATTCACATAATTGTGATAGAACTTCACTTACAGGTAAGTTCGTTTAATCATCAATTATTATTTCATACATTTTATTCTTCATATAATAAACACAATCAGGTAGATGTTTAGAGATGAAAATTTTTGTTAAATTATGGACATTAACAGATAGTAAATTGTTTCCTATTATAATAGGAAATAGGTCCTCTTTATACCACAGAAGTATTTAATTAACACAATCTTTTCGTTCAATTCCTGGATCAATAAACCAGTCACATTCTAAATAGGTTTAATTTATATTTAGATAGATTATAATGATTAATGATTAGAGAGCAAAAGAGCTATTGCGACAGAAGCATCATCGCTCAATAAGAGGTTATAAAACTTAGGTAACGTCCGTAATGGTTGTTACCAGCAGACTGCTTTTCTGATGAGGTCATGCAACAAACTACGTGCTCGCCGAGGAAGTGTTGCGTACTTGGTGCTGAGGGCACTGAAACGCAGACCTCTCTCGTGAGAGATTATATTCCTCGGCAGACACGTTCTCACGGTGGTCTGCCTGCAGGCGACCTTATGAGGTCGCTTCAACATTATCAGGAGGTTGTCTATTATATATCTTGGTCTAAGATTTTGTAAACGACATATCGATTTGTTTTTCAAAGCTGTGGCAAATTTTTATACTTTCTCCTCAGTTTTAATTATGGTATAATTAAAACTGGTTCGCCCTGAGTAGTAGCTGGCGTTGTATAAACTCAATAATTTCCTTGAATTATATAAAAACAATAATACTAACTTTAACTAATGCTAATGTTTTCATTCTGTGCTGTGTCTACTGCCTAAAGCTAAAAAGTTACAAGATCAGCAAAGCAAAGTTACGGAATGAATAAACTCTTATTAAGGCCCATTGAGCAATGTGTTAGCATACTATATTGTGTGCTACTATGTGGTGTTTGATGTTAATTTATCTATTCATTTTCGCAATATAATATATATATATATATATATATTTTTTTTTTTATTTGACCCAAAATCATCAGCAGAAATTAAACTCAATGCCGAATGATAACAAGTAATCGTACCATATGCTACGTCGTTAACAAGTTGTTCTGTTGGAAATTACGAGGTTGACTTATAATGTACGGATTGTACGGATCTCAGTCGTTATTAAAGCAGTATTGCCACAAAACTTTGTAAATAACACAAAATTTTTGAAACATATAGATTATTAAAAATTCCAACAAAATGTCCTTTTTTTTTTTTTTTTTTTTTTTTTTTTTTTTTTTTTAATGCCTTCAGAGAACTTCCTCCAGTAATTCCTATGAATTGTGGTTCTCTAGGGAAAGACCATATTTATTTATTTATCATCAATAAATGTACTATAAGAAGTAAGTCTTTTGACACCTTATGTAAAAGAAGGAAATCCAAAGTTGTAGAGGTCCCTAGACGATGTATGTCTAAAGCATTGTCTATAATAGTATTTTTAAGCATTCTACCTCTAGAAGAATGTATAGAAGAGCAAAGGTAAACTTGGTGTTCCAAAATGTTCAGAATGCGTCTGTTTCTAAGACGTCTGGGTTCATATTGATTACATTTCGCATTATTGCAAGAAGCGATAAATTCTCTCTTTGAATAACTTTGAAGTATATAATTTTACAGCGATAGCTTAATCCCATTAACTGGATGTAACTCTTGGTCAGCTTTTGATTATCTTTAATTTCCATATAAGAAACAATTAACCCAATCGTTTAAATGAGGATATTTGATATCCTCTATGCAACTGATGTAAATCATGTGTATCAAAATAGATGTATCGAAAAATATGGCCATCAACTCTGTAAAGAGGTATTTCGATTCATCTTAACGTTAATTATTACAAAAACAAAAATCCCTCTAATGAAAAGAATTAGTCTTCATCTAGACCGGGAAATCGTGTGAATCACTAGTTCAACCTTTTAGGTTTAAGGGAGTTAGATGACTTAAAAAATGTTTTGTAACCACTGGCCATCTGATAGGATAACCGATGATGGACGAACAGCTGCGTCTAAAGTCTAATTTTTCTTACGGGCTACATTTTTTGTTTCTACAGACGTTCTGTGTAACCCCATCCATACCTAATAGCTGGAGAAGTGGACTTTAGGACTTTTAATCGGAATTAAGCTTAACTCTTAGATGATACAACGAGTTAAGCGTATAATTTTTTTTTACAGAATTTGAATTGTTACATAATTCACGTCATAGTTTGCGGTTGGGTAACGATACTGCCATATCGTCAGAAATTAAAATAAAACCAGGAAACTGAGCATGTTTTGAGGGTAGTAAATAACTTTAACACTCTAACACCTAACAAATCTTCATGAAAAAACCGCGGTAAGTATCTGAGATGAGTCACAACTTCTTTATGTATTTTACTAAGGATGAATCGGTACTTTAAAATAAGATTCTTCAGTTCATAGGCATAAAACCCTTTTTAAGTATTCGCTTGTAAGCTGTTCTATGAACTATCAATTTCAAAGGATTTTGAACGCCTTTAAATTTAGAACATTAAATAAATAATAACATACATTCTAAATTTAAAGGCGTTGAATTCATTCAACGCCTTTAAATTTAGAATGTATCTTTTACCACGTAAGATTTTGAGGTTAGACACATCTTAACTATAATCGAACATACTTGACTCACTCCCACATTATCTCACCCAAAAAAGAAATGTCGATTGTCAAAGACATTTGTCGCTTTTTCTTTGTTGTGAACGTGTAAGGCGGTACACTGTGTTAGTGTACGATTTTTAAAATGGTATTATGTAATAATAATTTTTTGGAGCTAGTTCCTTAATTTGTTCAATTCATTAAAATATTTTATTGAATGTACGTACATTTGTACACCTAGTGAAAGTCAAAAAATAGTCTTCACTTATTATAACTCCCGAAATTCTAGATCATGTTATAGATCGTGACGGATTCCTTGTCAGTGATATGTAACCAATAAACTTCAAAATGTTGAAGACAACTGGCATATAGGTACCTTAATGTCTAGCGTCGTCGATGAACCTGGTCCTTGTTGTGGCTGATGCTGGAGACTCGCTGCCACGTCGCATCTTCCTCGCGGCTGATCGCCAATACTCAAGTGTGTCACGCCCCCCCTGCTGGCCGAGCCGTAACGAGAGGGGGCCAGCTAGTTTCTCGAGAAACGAGATTGCGCTGTCCCAGCGGTGGGTGTCGATAGCAAAGTCGCCCGCCGCGCCCTGCTGGTTTCTTTATTTACAACACCTGACGATCAGTAACCATTGAAACTAGTATAATGCCCGAAACTATTTCTCCGAAAAAACATCTGGTCCCGTTCGTGAACTTTAATTACTTGTCATTTGTCGAAACAAAATGTCATTTGTCAATACTTAAGCTTCTTCTCAGTTCAGGACGCGTTGTGGTTTAAGATTTTTATTAGTTTCAGAAAGAATTTAACAATTCACTTCAATGAAACTTTCAGACTAATGGTACATTATACATAATATTGTTAACTTATTGAGTTTTGAGCTAATAGTTAAATTATCATCCCATTACACAATCTGAACATTAATTTTCGAAAGTAAGTAAAATTATTTTCCACCACAAAATCTAAACATTATTGTTGTAGGTACATAGTTAGAAAAGTTCGACGCGTTGGTACCCTCGTGGAATTAGTTTTTAAGTCGTGAAATAGTTATCACTGATAAAAGGCTATAACATTTAACTGGCTATTCATAAGCCAGGCAAGTATATCAAATAAACTATTTGATTCTTTGCAATGAAGGTCGGCTAGAATTTTACAACTGTCGGGACTAACCATTAATATAGTTCTTGTGACTGAGCGCCGATAGCAATTCGAGATCAAAGTCCGGGAGGTCATGCGGAGCCACTTGTAGTGAAGCCGAGAATAGCGCCACACCGACATCGTCCCCCGTTGGTATCCGCAAAGTCCTTTGAGGTTTTTTAAAATCCTTCGTGTTGACCCGCAGTCAACCTCCAGGAGCATTGACGCATCATGCTATGCTTTCGTGGTATCCTCAACGTGATACCCTCCAAGCTAGCTTAGAGATGCCTGGACTATTTCGCGCATCATGCTATACTTTCGTGATAACCTCAATGTGATACCCTCCAAGTTAGCTTAGAGATGCCTTAGGATTTCAATTTTTGGACACACTTTCGCCAGCATTGATATTTGAGTTGATGTGATATCTGGGAAAAAAGGTTAATTTTCACTTACCCTCTTTCCTCGGAGTCTGACGAAGATGAATGCACAATTATATGATTTGATTTGATTTTATTTTTGTTATAATAATAAATTTTACTAGCGTCTAAGCATTATCAGTATAGAAAATTAAGCAAGTTTTAACACTGAACACTTAATTTTTTTTACTTTGAACCTAAATTAACAAAAAACGAGACGTGTTTTTGTAGTCGAGTGCTCATTGCCGCGCACAATAAAAGAATGAAGCATGGCGCGGACGTAGGCTGGGACAGCGTGTCCATCAGGGTGGTCAGTTTTAAAAAACAAAATAAATAAAAGTGCGAAATTGCCAGTACAATGAAAGTATACCTGATTGTGTTTATTATTATTGAAGAATAAAATGTATGAAATATAATGTTAGTTAAAAAAATATATGAAGCATTTTGTTCCTATCAAACTGCGCCAAAATGTTGAGTATTTCCGATATTCCCGAATTATGAACCTCCCCATCGTAGCCGCCTACAAATTCAATTAGCGGACAGACTGGTGTTCGGTTTTGTTGGCTGTTACTAGAAATGAATTACTTTTAACACCGGAATACGAAATCAAAGTCATTAGACGTCTATCTGGTGTTGTGGTTCTATCTCCGCAAATATAGGCTGTCATCCCAATTAATTTACTGAAAATACAATATCGTAGAATCGCTCAAGTATCGTTAGCTTCAAGGGGAAAAAATGGTCAAGTGAGAGTCGGACTCGTGTACTATCAACACCCATTCTCAATAGTATTGAGATTTATTCTAGATTGTAGTATTTGTTGTTATAGCGGTAACAAAAATACATCCTACCCATTCCGTACCTACTAGATATAGTACACGAAGAATAACAATTTTGTTAAAGAAAAATTGAAATTAAAATAGCTTTAATCATAAAACTTACGGTTATGTACTAATGAGTTTTTTTTATTTTTTTGTTGAACATATTCGACAGTCATACCTGACCGAAAGTACCTAATCCATGTCCTCCTAAACCTAGACCTCAGTCTAGGTTGGACCGCGGTTGCCTAGAAAATGCCTACTTAGTATTATCTTGAAGTTACCCAGATTGTGCTTGGCTGGGAACACGGAGGCTGGGGTAGAAAAATAACAAAATAACTTTACATTTAAAATTGAGATTTTTTATGCGCGGCCATTGATTTATAAACTAAGAATTGTGATTCAGCGCTAAAAAGTGTCCGAACCGAATGACATACAAAACGCGAAAAGACATACAATCGCACTTCATTCTCTGTTTGAAAATTAGGCTGTATAGTATAGTAATGGTTTAAGACATAAATTACAATGTTTTAACCCTGGTTTATAAAGGTTTTCTCGGGACACTTTTTTCGTGAATTTTGTATTACACCCGTCGTCCATAGATTAATAAGCCTATGGGCGCGGCGGACTGATTTGCTATAACATATATTAATGTGGAATAACGCTAGCACAATAGATAGACACGTCTTTAATTGTGGAAGCTCGTGGAAGTGTAAAAATAGTAGCGGGGAGGTATTCGGGTCGAATTCCTTATCGCGTAGTGCCAAATATAATTATGAGGATCGCTACCTATAAGAGTAGCTCTATTATTTTTGCCACTTGAGTTTTAGATGGCTTTTTAAATTAACTTCATTACCCTACTACCCATAGTTGGGCACCGTTAATCAAATAGTTAACTTCGTTAATCGTTAATCCGTTACAAAAAAAGTTAGCTTCGTTAAACGTTAAAGCGTTACATTTCGGAAGAATTAACGCAAGTTAACGTTAATCGTTAATCCGTTAATATACCCATGTAAAATTGCCTTTTTATATCGTTGCGTTAGTGACCTAATAAAAACTGTTGGTTTAGGGTCTGGAAGTTAGGTTGGTTAGGAGAAAAAAAAATACTTGTATAATTCAAATGTGTGATTTAATCGTCGGGCATAGGGTGCATAATGCATATTCCCCTTCATGAACACTAACATGTTGAAGTTCATATTTACAATTTATCATGAATATAAAAAATATAAGTAATAATAATAATAATTAATGTAGGTACTTCGCAATACCTTTGAAAATATGGGTACAAAATTTCATGTTGATCGGCTAAAGTAGGTAGTTTCTACGTAAAAGCGTAACACATTCACATTTATAATGCAAATAGTAATTAACGGACTTCTGCATATTAACGGAAGTTAACGTGTCCGTTAACATTTTTAGAAGTTAACTTAAAAGTTAATCCGTTAATCAAAATGTTAACTTCGTTAATTAACGAGTTAATGCCCAGCTATGCTACTACCTAACTAAAAGTAGGCATTAGGAAAAAGGATATACCTAGATGCACTTGCGATGTATTTTCGATTTCTCTATAGGTTTTCTTGCCGCCCCATTGTGACTTGAGATCATTAAGGATATAAGAATTTCCTAAAAGTCTTAGATAAATATCAGATTGAAACTTTCATTTGGGCAGTGGGCTGTTAAAAATAAATTACACCGCCGAAAGCCCTTAAAAAGAAGAAGAAGAAGAAGAAGAAGAAACACTTTATTGCATACAAACACAAAACATAGAAAAAGAAACACAGAACAAAGAAAAAAAGATAATAGTGATGGTATGCAAAGGCGGCCTTATCGCTGCGAGCGATCTCTGCCAGGCAACCTTTTTTGGCAAAGGGAAATTAAGAGTGAAAAGTGGGATAGGGCTGAGGGTAAGAAAGAAGATTGCTCGAATTCTAAAATTACTTTAATATCTATAGCTATCAGGAAAACCACGTTACATCACAGGTTTTAGGCCAGTCTTTTGGATAATAATATTATCTGCGAATGTTATCTCGACGAAACTTTGTCTGTTGAGCACGACAAAGCCCAGCGCGCAGTCGGGTAGGTCGATAAAACTTATTTAATAACAAGAACACCCCGGCCTCTACCGGCGCAGTGGAGCCCTCGTGAGTCGTGACGTGCTTAGACTTTCTATTAAATTCTACAAAAGATACGATCACATCTTTTTTTTTTATTATAGATAGGCTTGCGCTTGACTACAATCATATCTGATGGACAGAAATTATGAGGTCTAGAATGGAGCGCGCTTGCCTAGAAAATGCCTATTCACTCTTCTCTTGAAGGCACCCAGGTTGTACTTGGCAGGGAACACTGAAGCTGGAAGGTCCACACCATAGCGGTACGTATCAGAAACGTGGAAGAAAATCGTTTCGTTCGAGCTTGCTGGACATCAACCACATAAGGATGCCACTTCTCCCGGCGTCTTGCGGTTCTATGGTAGAAAGGTGAAGGAGGTACTAGATTGTGGAGTTCTTGAGCACACTCTCCAAAGTATATCCTGTAAAAAACCGCATAACAGGCAACCTTGCGTCGGTGTTCTAAACTGAGTAATTTTGCCCGTGTTAGCGATTCCTTGCCGATTATTCTGCGTGCGCGGCGATCAACCGAGTCCAATGCATCGAGCTGATATCTTTAACATACAACGTATTTTGCTTATAAAATAGTGATGAAGCGTAAAATGCAACCATTGTAAGAATTGTTTTATTTTATTCTTATCACTCGCTTACAACAAACAAAATCCTTTTTGTTTATTTGTTGCTGGGAAATTAGTCTTTGTATTTACCTGGACCACGGAATACATAATAGTACCCTGGACCTAGAAAACTAGTAATTTATATTCCTCGTGCTACGTTAAAGAATATCCAAGAAAAAGATTTCATTCAGTTCAGTTTGTTATAGAGCCTGGCTCTGCCTCCGCAAACAACACGCAACAAACGCAAAGTTGTGGTCTCTTTCTATCACGTAACTTTATTTTATTCGACGTACTAAGGTTGGCTCGTAATCGTGCGCACGCAGCGCGTGAAATAGAAAATACAAGAACTAACGCGAGCAAAGTAGCCGGCGCGCGGTGGCCGTCTGAAATTAGTACGTCGAGATGGCTACCTGTAGTTTTTTGAATTACGTGATAAGAGTACCTGCCCTGGTAATGTCCCGAAACTACACCTACAAACTTCGCAGAAAGTGTTTATAGCCTAAATTATTATAATTTAAGTCTGCATCTGAATAAAATGCTGTAGGAGGAGGTAATATTCGCCCAATACAACCTAATACCAAACGAACACCCTTTTGCCAGGCTATAATATAACTCGTAACCTAAATTCCAAAAAAGCTTTCAGCAATACTTTTGCAGATGAATACGTAAAAGCCTTTGCAATATTCGCGTATATTGCTCGATCCCTTTTCTTGGTATCGCTTTCAGCAATAAATATAAACAGTGGGGGGCGACTTTTTGTGTTACATTGCTGTATGAACCTAATTTCCAGCTTTGGTGTATAACCGAGACCGGCAGGGCGATCGGCTAAAAATGCATCAATCATTAAAGAACTGTATCAATGTCAAAACGTGATTTTCAAGCGCTGTGATAGGTCAACACGTAGCGTATTTCGTCATTGGTCAACACCCATGTTTTGACATTGATACAGTTATCCTTTGATTGATACATTTTTAGCTGATCGCCCTGAAGATTTCACCAATCATTTGAGGTCAAGCATTGTAACTATCTGTTCAATTTTTTTTGAAAGGCGATATACAAGGTTAAGTTTACTCTCAGAAAATTCCTGTTGTTACACTAAGTGAACTAAACTATGGTATCTTAACTTGTAATATCGCAATTATTTAGAAATTGTCACATTTTTGGGGTAGGTAGTTACAAGACAGTGAAATGAGAAACTGTTTCAATCAGGTCATCTTAAGAAAAAATTTCAGTCTTGCAAGATTTAGAGTTAGACGGAAGGTAAGCAAGAAATATTTGAGTAACAACTTACAAATTACTTAGCATCTGAAATAAGTACAGCGTACAAAATATGGAAATTAATATCCTGAGAGACCTCACCCCGAGTGTTTTTGTGTTAATTAGCTTCTTTTTACCGTTTTAATGTTCGCAAAATGTTGACTGTTGAACACGACAAGGGTTGTCGTTTTGTTTTACGCTTGCTTTATAAACTGCTCGTTGGTAGGTTCTTTAGTAATTTAAGGCCCGGTTCCCACCAAAGCGGAGCAGAGTGGAGCTGTGTTTGAGTAACCAATTAGATTTCGTCATTTCGACATCTCCGAAACTGAGGGGAGCGGAGAAGTCGAAATGACGCAATCTGATAGGTTACTCATACAGCTCCGCTTTGGTGGAAACCGGGCCTTATATATTAGTCATAAATATCTTTAAGTAATTATTTAATTATAGGTATTGCCGTGAATATACTAAACAACTGAAACCTTGTGATAATATTTTTAGCTTGTACTACCTACTTTGATATATTTTTTGGTATAAGAATTTGTCAGTTTGGTTTTTGATTAAACACGAGGGAGAATTTCAAAACTTTGTATTATTTCTTAACTAGCATTTACCCGCGGCTTCGCCCGCGTCATTAAAGAAAAAGTTAAATATTCAAGAATTAAACTACTCTGGATTAAAAGCGACAGACAATGACTTCTATGTATCCTACATAGAAGTCTTTGGCGACAGATGTTAGAATTGTGTTAGATCCTGTCAATTTGTAACATAATTAAATATTATGTGGCAAGCAAACTGAGCGCATATTCTAAAGGAGTGGTATTTTACAGAAGACTTGCTGTTTTTACTGTGCCACTGTAAGTACTGAGTAAATTCTGTCGAAATGGTTCAAAAACATTCAGTCAGGCTGAGTGACTGTTTTTGGACCATGTGAATGAGAACTTATTTTAAAGACCTATTTGCAGTTTTCAGTTTCAATATGGAGTCTAGAGTATTTATGACCTATTATTACGGGTTTCAGTGGTATGATCTGATTATTGAGTGTAAAGTATTTATGACCTATTGACGGTTTCGAGTGTATGGAGTCTAGGGTTCAACATATATTGTGAGTAAAGTTACATATACGTATGTTGTGAAACAGTGAGAATATACACTTCTAATGCAATCCCACAGGCAAAGGGTTTATTTTTCCGGGATAAAAGGTAGCCTATGTCACTCTCCGGGTCTTGAACTATATCTGTGCAAAAAATCAGGTCGATCCGTTGCGTGGCTGCGGCGTGATTGACGGACAAACAAACCAACAAACTCACTTTCACATTTACATATTAGTAAGGATGACGGTTTCGAGTGAATGGAGTCTAGGGTTCAACATATATTGTGAGTAAAGTTACGTATACGTATGTTGTGAAACAGTGAGAATATACACTTCTAATGCAATCCCACAGGAATAGGTTTATTTTTCCGGGATAAAAGGTAGCTTATGTCACTCTCCGGGTCTTGAACTATATTTGTGCAAAAAATCAGGTCGATCCGTTGCGTGGCTGCGGCGTGATTGGCGGACAAACAAACCAACAAACTCACTTTCACATTTATATATTAGTAGGGATGACGGTTTCGAGTGTATGGAGTCTAGGGTTCAACATAATATATTGTGAGTAAAGTTACGTATACGTATGTTGTGAAACAGTGAGAATATACACTTCTAATGCAATCCCACGGGAATAGGTTTATTTTTCCGGGATAAAAGGTAGCCTATGTCACTCTCCGGGTCTTGAACTATATCTGTGCAAAAAATCAGGTCGATCCGTTGCGTGGCTGCGGCGTGATTGACGGACAAACAAACCAACAAACTCACTTTCACATTTATATATTAGTAGGGATTCTTACCTACACATATTGATATTTTTTTTTGACGCCATAAAATGCAGAAGCAGGTTTTAAATATTGAATGGAATATAATTTTCGAGGAAAACAAATAGATATTTTTCAACATAGGTACCTACTATTATTGAGAAACATTCAATTAATTGAATTGTTAGCTATTATTATTGTTTGCAAGTGAAAATCGTCAGTTTTCAGCAATTTCGTTAAAGAGAGCTCAAAACTGACGCCCAATTAACGAGTAAAAAGCGACTTAATTAAGCTGCAGGCTAAAGGGCTCGTGATGAATAGCGAATTGATTTCATTTACTTGGTGAATAAATAACATTTAAAAAGATATCAAAATTGGCATCGGTTTGGTCATAGGTGTAGGAATAAGCAATGCATAATAATATTATGCCTCTGTGAAATTTTTCCGATTTTTTCTGACTAGTTTCGACTCATCCGGAGTCCTTTCTCAAACAAAAAGGTTTGGTTTGCGATATGACGCATGAATTTCACGTCATAATTACCTACCTACTTATGATGTGTTTCACTCACGATAGTATTAATTGTAAACTCGACGGTGGTTATGCTAGCTGATGGAGTTCTGAAGGGTTAGTAAAGGTTTTTGTAGGACTTTCGAGTCGACTCGCTACAAATGAATCGAATGCCTCCATACATTTACAGCCAGCGCCATCTATTGACAGCCGCATGTCAGTGACTGTCCATAGATGGCGTTGGCTGTAAATATATGGAGGAATTCGACTAGTTTGTGCGATGCGAGTCGACTCGAAATTCGTACAAACACCTGTACTAACTCCTTGTAATGTACTAGTATAGATTGAAAATATATAGAGTCTGTACCACAGGTGGTTCGTGAACAATGACGTCAGTTTCAATCCACCCACGACAACCTGACAAGCTTTATAAATTATAAAATATCAGTTACCTTAGTACTCGTATAATTATAAGTGAATCGAACTATAGAGAAGTTGGAAATAATAACGTTGTCTACCATCTTCCGACACAAATGCCTAGCAGTAGTTACAAACTTCATGGACAGCGAGTCACGCGAAAACTTAGCTGTCGCTTGCTATCTTGTGTTGGTACTCAGTTACCTAATATAATAGTAACAATTGACTTAGCAATTTTTATATTCGTAAATTGAAATGGAAGAAAATATCTAATATATTAAGTTGTTTATTGTGGGACTATAGGTACTATAGATAAACTCAACAGCATCCCAAGAAATGCTAATTTGTTAGATCAAATTAGAACTGAAATAGGTTGCAATAACTCGCAGCCTCCGCAGAAGTGGGTCAATGACAGATCGGCTGAGAATAGAACTGACGGCTGACGCTCGAGGGGTGGTCTATTGTTGACTATGCATCGGCCAAGAGTAGACACAGAGACACAGGATAACCATCGATATGCTTCGAGTAAGAACTTTTCTAGCATATTACGTGAGAGTCAAGGTAACCTCTAAACATCAACAGACATAGGGAAAAAATTAACAATCGACAGTGATCAGCAAAATTGTTTAAATGACTGTGTGCACTTCATGAATAAGCACTTTACGACTGTTACAACCACAGGTTACAACCAATATTTGAAAACTTCAACGACGAATGAAACAACGTAGAAGATGGTGGAAGGTATAGAGCTGGGAGCGTTTACATGCTAAAATTGAGCTCAATCAAATAGATGGATAATGGATCGTCTAATCAAAATGAACGCCCCTCCGCGTGTTTACACGTTGAAATTGTTCTTGTTCTTAGAGGGGCTGAGGCGTATCACCATCTCTTTGCTGTTTTGACATTTTCATACTGTTTGTATGAAAATATGTACTAAAACAGTTAGGTATGCAACAGGCCCCTGTACCCAGCAATGGACTATACACATTTAAATGCTTTAAAAAATCGAATAGATGTAAGAAGAGTATAATATGATAAAAGCAATATAAGCCTTCTCATGAAGAAGCGGAAGTTCGAATCCTGGAAAATGGACATAAAAGAGGTTGAGACTTGAGACTACGTATAATATGAAATGTTTACAGCGAATAAAGTGTCCCTTTCAAAATTAACAACAAAATGTTATAATAAAAGCGCCTAACGAGATACGCGAGTAGACACACTCTGCCGGGAAAATGAGACCCATTTACGTTTATTATCTATACTTATAATAAAACTGTAAAGGGTCGAATTCTGTACATTGAAGATATTTTGAAAAATTTTGTTGGAGGACACTATTTAGTCGATACTGAAGCCAAAACTGTAATTTGTTTCATTTTTGTCTGTCTGTCTGTCTGTCTGTCTGTCTGTCTGTCTGTCTGTCTGTTTCACGACCGCGCATCACGGCTAATCCGCTGGATGGATTTAAATGAAACTTGATATGATTATAGTTCATACTCCGAGGTAGGACATAGGATACTTTTTGTCCCGGAATTCATCATGGTTTCCCTGGAAGACGGCATCAAGTCAAAATGTGTATTTAGTTATAATTCATTAACCCGTTGTCCGATTTCATTCATTCTTTTTTTGTTAGAAAGGAGGTTCTTTAAAGATTATTCCGTATAAATTTTATCATCATCACTTTTGTAGTTCAGAAATTGTCTATACTTTCTGAACCTTTCAGAACCTTTATCGATGAGTTCAAGTAGGTGACTTGAAACTCGGAATGGACAAGCACATATAGGGCTAGGACGTAAGGGCTCAAGTCAGGCTGGAGTACCCTTACAGCCGTTAATAAATATGCTTAGCAGAAGATTTTGTATGGTATAAGATTTTTCACTTCTAGGGTGAACAAAAATCATAAATTTATCACCACGTTATACCGTATCGCGCCATCTCTACAAATTATGTGGAACTTGAATGTAAAACTTGGAGATAGGTACCTACTACCGAATTTTTGTTAATAATAATTAATTGTCATGTAATGTACTGTTCCTTGACTTTATATTAAGATGGCACTGTTAAGTCATGAACAGATTAAAGTTGTCACTTTTGTGGACATTGCCAGAGTGCCACGCCTTTTTTTATCATCCGCAACATGGAAAGAGTAAAATAATTGTTCACAAATATTTTTAACTCTCAGGTCTTAACTGGTCCTAACCGATTGACCGTCATAGGTCTTTTTATACGTAAAGAAATATATAGCTATTGCCCATTCTGATACTTGGGATTGTATTGAGATGAAGCAAAGATTTTTAACAGACTCTTAGGTATGTTAGGCTGGGGAATATTGTTAGTAGAGTATTTTATCCCAGTGGTACCTACCCGGCCGAACTCTGAAAGAAGATTTCTACCACCAGTACAACTTTTCACATGATTTAATAATTTTTGACATACCTATTTCGTGGTTTCAGAATAAAAATCACAATGAAACCCTGTGCCATTGGGTCGAAATATCGACAGTTAAAATCGTCCTTTTGATCTTTCAACTACGTATTATTGAAACTTTATATTTTTTATTAAAAAAAGGAGTTTTCAAAATCACCACAAGATCACCTCCGTGGGAAGTAAGAACAGGTTTCTGTACAACATCACACCAGAATCCCGCGAAAATCAAGGAATTCTACGGTATATGTAAAAAAATCGTAATTCACGCGGGCGGAGCCGCGGGCAACAGCTAGTTTTAAGATAAATTTATTTATTAAACGAGCGCCAGCAAACGGCTCGCTTGAGTAATTAAATTGTTAGTGCTTGTACACGTTGGGTATATCTAATCTTTATTCTCTATGCCCCAGAGGAGGCTCACGGAACACTTTTCGATGCTAATTTTGAATTTATCAAGGTGTATTTTATTTGTTTGGCATGCAAATTAATGTAGGCGTTCTAATTTCATCTCATTAATGTGATGAACGTTAATTTACGTTGATAATATTATAGGCCTCGTACGTAAGTATCTAATGTTTACAAGCCATTTTCATCTTCGATACCATTAACAACAATTAAGTTAGTATTGTCGTTTTATAGTTAGGTAAATAGGCAGTAAATCGCAAGAATTGTTATGGTGGTGATATTGTTGGTAGTGTGGTACAATCGCACGCCCATCACCTTTACTAGTGACTAACGTTTTGGAGCTTAGTAATGAAATAGTGCCAAAATATAGTACTTAATATAATATTTGCTAACTGAATTCCTAGCTTGCAAATTGAAAATAAATGAAGTACCTAATTACTTAATAGGTATTTTAAAGACAAGGCTCGAAAGACTTATTACTGTTGCGGGTTGACGATAAGGCGGTTGAGTTAGTATAATTAATCGTCATTCCCACGGATTTTAGTTACTTATTCCTCAATATTTTTCAATTGCAATAACAACTTCGTAACAAATTACTATTAATATTTTTCACGATCAATTCGCCCCTACTTGGATTAGTAAAAGAAGAGGCAAACACCTATCTATGAAGAGTTGTATACTTACTAAGAGTTGTAAACTATAAGTAAGTACTATATAATATTACCTTACTGCACTTAACTTAAGTACAAGTTTGTGGAAACTTCTGAAGTAAAACGTACAAGTGAGAAGCGCTTAATTAAAGTAAAGAATTCATCCTTCAACGTACCTACTACAGAGAGGAGAAGATACCTGCTTAAATATTACGTTGTGTCTAAACATAGGTACTTAGCTACATTATATTGTGCGCTAGGCAGAGGTAACTCATTAAACTTTATTTAAATTTTATTAATCCAGGCCTTCCTAGCATGTGGGCCACGGACAATTTCTCCACGGGGACATGATAAAATGTTTTTCCCTCCCACAGTTTTATCCACTGAGCATTGACGCACGTGTATAAAGTAATAGAATACTAATATTAAAGGCAAATTCGTGCGTTTTTGTTACTCCTTCATGCCGCAACTACTGAAACGATTTGGCTGGTTTAGAATGTAGATAAATTACGACTTGGATTAACATTACATTAATTAATTTGGATTATAGGTTATTCTAAGCTACAATTTCGAAAAAACAATTTAGGAAACCCGGATTGGTGATAAATCGAATAACAGCCGGAGTAACGGGCATAAGCTAGTGTTTTATATTCAACATCGCATAACGAGGGCGTGGCCTAACAGCTACTAGCTGAGCCCAGACAAGGCCATGGGGAGAAGCTTAGATTTCACCTACCCAATACATAAATAGCATAACTCTTGAACATATTAGTATACGAGTAGATACCTACTTTTATTGGAAAATCACAAAAAGTAGGTGATACAGGACTAGGAAAAGATGGCAACGGCATTAGTAATGTTTAAACAAGCGCGAGTCCGACTCGCATTCGAAGGGTTCTATACCATAATCTATATAACGTAGCGAGATGATAATGCAGAATCTAGAGGGGCCATATAACCACTACTACTACTATACAAGTAGAGTACCTACCGAATAATGGGTCTACTGGATCAACGACGAAAAATTTCACGTGTGTTATAATATGGGAGGCCCTAATCTTTATTTTATTCTATTTTTAGTGTTATAGCGGCAATGGAAATATATCATCTGTGAAAATTTCAAGTGTGTAATTTCACGATTCAAGAGTGTTGACAGACGGACGGGCGGACGGACGGCGAAGTCTCAGTAATAGGGTTCCCTTTTTACCCTTTGGTTACGAAAACCTAAAAAAATTAATTTATGCTATTACTGTTAACCGTTTTGAAAATTAGAACACTATTTTTAGGGTTCCATACCAAAATGGTAAAAATGGAACCCTTATTGACTTACTGAAGACTTGTTTAATATTATCGCGGAGTACACGCCACAGACTGCGTGGATTTCAGTTTTTCACTGTACCCGGAGGAAATGTATTTTCTTAAAGAAAATAGTATGTTTCATTACAAGTGCGGAAAGGCTGTTATTGCAAAGAGTTCCGACAAATGTCTACCCGAGCCGAGGCGCAGCCGAAAGCGAGGGTTGACAGTCGGAACAAGTTGCAATGACGGTTCCGCACGTGTACTGAACGATTATTTTTAATACAGTTGCGAAAAAATGAAGCAATTTAATGAAATAATAAAAACACAATAAACTCAACTAAGTAACTTAACATTTTCTGAAAAACTATTTGCTTTTTTCTCTTCTCTCCACGCAATAAATTCGTCGTATGTAGATATGTAGCGACTTTTTGACTTTTCCGGTAAAATGTTCTCCGAAGCATTTTGTGCAACAAACAACTAAACTCGCAAAGAAAATTTCTGAAAAATGGCGCCAACCGTAGAATATAAGCAGTTTTTTTTCTTCACCCATTCAGGTGATTTAAAAAAAAAAATAAAAAAAAAATTTGGTCATAGACTAAATAATATTCTGGTACGCAAAGGGAACTATGCCCATACAGCCAAGTCTTCAGTAGAATTTTTTTTATTGATATGAAATGAAAATGAAATTTAATGAGGTGAAATGAAACCTAACCAAACTCATTCAATCAAATCTGATACTGAAACAAATTAGTAGCTTCTTTTTAGAAATATACGTATTTGCATGAATCATAAAAACTTCTATGAATTTTTTTAGTAAAAACTTCATGGTTGGGTTTTTCTTTTTAATAGACATTATTTTGACAGTTGGGAAAGATAACGCACGAGTTCGGGAAAGGTAAAAAAAAAGCACGAGTATGTAATAGCCCACATCCCGAACGCTATACGTCCCTGCAATACGCCACTTTTTGAGCAACTGTATTAAAAAATAATTTTCAGTTCTCGTTCTCTTTTGGGAAACACCTACATTATTGGCTTGAGTGATCTGAGATTATTGGTCATAACAGATAGCTATTGCAAAGGATTTTTTCTAAAACGTAAAATTATGTAGGTACGTACGTTGTCTTTTTGAAGCAATGAACAATTAGCAGAAACAAACAAAAGTCGACAAAATAATAGGCACAGTAAATATAACTCTGAGCAAATAAAGCGAAAACTGACTTGCAATTACCCCGACCCGCTTCTGAGTTCGCCTCGCGAGTCTGTCACAATGAGATGGGTCTTCAACCTCATAAAATTTGCATAAGTATATGTGAAGCTTTCAATCAACTCTGTTAGGATGTGTCGGCGCGGCTTTGTATTACTGGGGCAATCTTTGAATATTCGTTACCTAAATTGACAACGTATTTTTGGTTGATTTGATTCAATTTAGAAACTCCGCCAATAACGGTTTATTTTATATTTCGTAAGGACTGCCTTCATGATTTACTTTAATTAGTTACCTATTAAGGAAACACAGTCATCGTAGAACCTTAAAGTTAACTAATTTATAAATGTCACATCTATTTGAAACTTTGTACTTTTAATCACAGAATACTGCATATATGTATTTTCTGGTAAGTACAGAAAATTCAACAACCCATACAAGCTGCTTATAGCCTATAGACTTCAGTTTTGTTCTCCTTGCCTCTCTTCGTTTAACTCTATTTAGGATCAGTTCCATACTCTTTATAGGTAAGGTACCTACTCGACCTTAAACATTGAAGTGCGCCTCGCCTAGTTTAAAACCCATTACAATAAAGAAATAATGTAGATCAGTAGCTTCTAGTTAATCACCCGAGTTTGGGCTCATCTATTGTTTTAACAGCTAACAAATGACTATACTTTTGACCAATACATGATGCAGACTGGATAAGAATTACGAAACTGTTCAGTGGTTATAATAAAGAACTTTAAAGTTTGGACTCGTTTCGTTTATTCTAACGATTCACACAAACAACACAAAGTGATAACTATTTCGCCTCCTTAGATATGAGTATCTCAGTTAGTTAGTCAGTCAGCCGCTTTTGCCTTCTAATAATGTAGATTTTCTTCCGTTAAATATTCCTTTTGCACGTTGAAAACGAGTGAATTTAAATAATTTCGTCGCGTGACTCAGTACCATTCTTTTGCAATGGTGTTATCCTTTATGTGGGATCTAAAACACTAAATCATGGCTATGTTTTCTTAGCGACCTCGTATATTATTATGTAAATCATTAAACAACTGAAAATAGTTCCTGCTCGTTTTCAGCAACACTTTAAGAAACACTTAAGCCTATTTCTAATAGTTTTTACTTACCTACAACAACTGTCACCTAAGGGCTTAGGTGTCTCTTAAAATGTTGGCGAAAACGAGCATAAGAGAACTGAAAACTATACTAATTATACTAAGTTAAGGTCGAAGATTCTGAATTATTTATTTTAGATAGCATATATGGAAAAAGTCAATAAGGTCGACTAACGACTTAAAATATATTCTCGAGGGTTCCAAGAAAAGAAGCCCACAAAATTCTTATATAATTGGGTATACGTTTCATCGTTATTATTTATAACCAGTTTGGTTATAATATTGGTTTTTAAAAACTAATTGATCTAGTATTATTACTGCAGTTTATTATAACTCCCTACGATTTCGTTCATTTAAATAATAGAAGTTTAGTTGGTACTTTTTTTATTTTTATTCAGTTCTGCACTCTGCCCACTTTTGCTGACACTCTGGTAGAGGACGCACACTAGGTTGTAATAATCTACTCGCTACAACTACTAATCTACTAGGTACCTAGTACCTTTTCCTTTTTAGAAAAATGCCTACCCAAAATTGAGTTGAAATGAAAAGTTTATTGGTAATGCACATTAGGTACATTATAACTTAACCTAAAATAATAAAAATAGAATATAGATACATATTTGAAGATAAATACTTCATTTACCTAGTGAGTCGATATAAGTATTTTGTTGCACATAGAAAAATACTTTAATTTAAATAATTTAAAACCAGACTAAGTTCCTTTAAGTTTATTTATCAAATATTTATATCGTAAAATTCTACCAACTTACTTATGAAGTTATATAATTTCGCCTTAATTCACCTTTCAAAGCAAAACTTTCCCGTGTGCCTATGTGCGGAATACAAACATTTTTCTTTCTTAGTGTAATTGGAGACTATTCTCTCCCATTCCCATTCATTTCTATTAAACACCTCAGTAGTCAGTCTGGAAGGGGAGAGCAAGATAAATCTAGTTTGCGCGTTAGAGTGAGACAAGACTGTGAGTGCTTATACCTATACTTTGTGACTTTGGGAAGGTGTTAGGCATTATGGATTTTATATAATTTTATATATTAGAAATGTTGTTCTATCTAATCGGACTCTATCTAAGACCTCTATATATTTTTATGCATACATATTTTTTACTTACACTGAATTTTAAAATTAACGCTGGGAATTTCACTTTCTAAATTGGATAATTACCTACCTTTTTTTATCTCGATACTTTGACATTTTAATAATATCTAATGTTTGATTATATTCGACAAAATAATTTTCGAATCACTAAAAGTTAAGTACTACGAGTATATTTATAACGAATGCTATAATTTGCATAGTATCTATCTTAAAAAATATTTTATTGTTCTTAAGATTTCAATGTTAACTCCTAAGAGTGCTGTTTGATTTCTATGGGTAGCCATGTATAAAATATATAGGTACATGTAAATATATATAAATATATGTAGAAAATATATAGGTACTCTCATAATGTCAAATCACGTTCAGCCGTTTACGGCTGTATCTGTACGTTGTCTATCAGTATAAGGATAAGGCCGTTTAAAATGCGCATAGAGATTTAATGTGATTTCTTTCAGCCAAAACTGAAATTTAATTATCCTTGGTGAAACCGAAATATATTCAACGATCATATAAAGTCAATATTTTTTCAAGTGATACATAAATTCCCGCCTCGATAATTCAATAGAATCATATTCCAGACCCTAATTAATGTCACTAAAATACTTAGTTGATAGGTAAAAACTTACAAACGAAAAAACTCACCTCAAAAGTTTTTAAAGCAACAAGAAAATTTCGCAAGAAGTACCTTTGATTGTGTTGAAGTCCGAAACCTTGCAGTGAAAAACTTCGTTTTAAAGGGTTCCTTATTTTGCTTCTGTTATTTATAGTCTTAAATGGATTCATTAGGTACTCTACATTGTAATGGCTTATTCGATGCCTATATATTGGTCTTGTTAATGTCTTCGTAAATACCATTAACTAATTTGTCATTATTATGAGGTACGTATAATAAAATAATAAGATTTTTATTTCGATTATAAAGCCAGCGTTGACATCAATTCTTTCTTGCTTCCAAATGCGTTGATCCTTTGGGTTTAAACATTAAAGGCACGAAAAAACTACTTGTGAATTTCACAAAACCAATAAATCATACTATTGCACTTTCCTTCATGTTTGTAGAGCTTTGTTTTTTTGGCTCTCAAGTCTTTTTCAGTCAGCTCAGTCAGTTTTAGACAAATAATTCATTATATTATGTTGATTACCTAATTTTTTTAATTTCTTAAAGATAACTGCCCAAATGATGTAAGCCATTTGCGCAATTCTCTTAAAAAAATATCTAGGTAGGACCAATTTTCCGCCTCTTTTCCAGTTAATATTAATTACTCCTGTTTCTGAAAAGGTATTATGTTTGTGATCTAAATAATGTATATTAACGGGTTGTTTATTTAGTTCGAAAACTTTCGTACCTCGTGCGTACATTTTGTAATTTCGTGTGCGGTTGCTTTTACGTTGCTCATTTCCGGGAAACCCATCAGACTTCAAAGATAGCACAAACATTTGAAGTTAACATTCAACCAAATGTCAACACTTAATTAAACGCTTTCTGACTTCTATCACCAATTAAAAAAAAACAATTTTTTTTAACTTTAGTCACTTATTTTACTGGGTCACACACTGACTGTGTGTGTGCTTGATAAAAATTAATTCAAACAATATGAACACGTACCTAAATGTGACTAGAGCTAAAATCGCTTGATCCTTGCCATGTAGAGTTTGTATACTTTTGTAGCTGAACGTAGCTGCCGTAGTCGATAAGGGGTGGGCGCTGGGCGTGCTTCACACTTGTCTAAGCCGTACTATTCACGCGAACTACGCTAAACCTTTGTATTCTAATTACTTAATTTACATCATTTATCGTGCTGTTATGTTAAATCATGCAACTGAATGCGGCAAAAAATTCGCGCTTTGATAAAGTCAAAGTTCAAATATTATACCTACCTATTGCATGATACAACGGTCTTTTTACCTTTCGATCCACAATTATTATCCTTATCAGCGATAATAATTTAAATCCGATCGATACAAGAGTATAATAATGTAGCTAGAGATTTTTTTTGAAAAAAAAAGGTCTATTTTGTTTGACTTTTTGACTCTTAACTTTATAAAACCCTATTGCTTGCTCTTAGGCATCTATTTCTATACGAAATGTTTTCCTATTTTCATAGCATGCTTGCATGGTTATCAATCAACGAACGCAGAATTGGAACAAAAGGAACTCAAAAATTACTCTGCCAATGTGTTATTTTACCATAGGTATATTTATATAATAGTTTACCATATATTATATTAGTTTCTAGTTTTCTAGGGTAGGTATGTAGATAAGCTAAAAGTACCTAGAATAAGCATGTTAAGGTATGAATATGGAAACAATTTTTATTGCGTTGGTCCCGACTCCCGACAACATAATTTCTCGGAAAGCCCCAGATTGAGGATGTTATTCAACCTTATAGCGAAAGTTCCATCTTAATCCGATAAGAGGCGAATGTTTCAAAAGGAAAACAACATATAGAAACAATTTCCAAATATGGGTCACATGGGTGTGGAGAACATTAATCCTCTTTATTTTAACGAACTAACGAATAAAAGCAAAGCTGACGACCCAGTTGCACAATTTAAATAATTAAATATATTATTATTTGCCTAATCAGTCAATCAGATTTACCTATGTATACACCGAGGTATATAGTTTTATGTAATGTTTACCTTCTTATCAACTTACTGATCAGTCCCTAATTATTATTGTTTATGGACTATGTTATTTGTTTGCGTATTCAATAATATAGCCACTTATTAGAGAAACATATCAAACAGAACGATATCGTGGGTTTTATTGACTTGGCCTCGTGTAATTGTCTCAATAAGCGTTTGTTGAACAGTAATAATATTCTTGATACTATGCCTATAATATTATGCCGGTATTCAGTCCGTGCTATTACTATGCAATAATGAATAAAATTTTATTGCACAACATAAGAAAACACTAAAAATAACACAAATATCACATTGTAATAAATACATAAGTATGTATTTGGGCGGCTTTATTTATACAGGTGTAAAACCAATGGGTGTAAAACGATGTATGCGATATTCTCATACTTATAACTAGAAATTCGTCCCCATGATAATATTATGTTTGTTTCGACTAAGTACGTGATCAATTCAGATTCCTGTTTGTTTAAGAAAAACGTATAGTTGGCAAAGAATTCTGTTCTCTAATTGGTTGACAATTAGAGAACAGAAGTCAGGGTGTCATTAGTACCAACAGTATAAGGTCACGCGGTAGTTCGGTCAGCGGCGGCGGCGGGTATTTTGACAGATGACGCTACTGTTTGCTTGTATGAAGAAGGTTTACGTAAAATGTTTGGATCGGCCTATCTTTTACTATTTTTATCTATTACCTAAAAGGAAAATGAGACTGACAGACAGACTGATCTAACAGCGCTCAGCTCAAACCACTAGATGGATATCAGGCTAGGCATTGATACAGATAGCTATGATGTCGTTGGCCGTCAGTAATTAAAGAGATAGGAGGTTTGGGAATTAATTGGAATAAATATATAAGTTTAAATATATTTACGATCCAGGTTACGCAAACGGAGCCGCGGGTGCGCTCCAGTATTAGAGTTTGTAAAGGTAATTTTCAATTTTTTTTTGCGTTGGAGTTTTTTTTAAGGCAAGTTTTGATTAGCGACAGTGAAGGTGATATTAAGATGTTGCTGATGCTGATGGTGATGGAAATGCTGATGCTGGTGTTGATGCTGATGGAAATGCTGATGCTGGTAATTATGCTGATGGAAATTACTGCAATAGCATCCACACACTGGTCCAAACGTCTTATCAAGAAAATAAATTATGAGTCTGCAAACCGATTCACACAATTTTATTCATCTTAAGCATAGTGTTACTCCTACTACGAACATTAACTAAAATAAACTTTTGCCTCATGAAAAAAGTCCAGCTTATATAGCAAAAATATTCAACAGCACACGAATTAATTTTAGCACGTTCTCCAGCAAACTTTAATATTTCTCTTTTATTTTTTTGCTAACCTCGGCTCTGATAAAAATATGAAGAGTGGTGTGCATCGTTTAGAAATAACTACGACCTCGGAATTAACCAATTATTTTTAATACGTACTTACTTAGTTGGTTTTTGGTTTGCCTATATTAGAGATTTTCTATCAATATGAACTGCTAATCCGACAGTTATTGTCTTAATTTCTAATCTAAGTACCTACCGCCTTTTGATATGATTTGTATGATTTCTTGTTTGTTATGTTTTCCTTTTTTGTAATGTGCAATGAAGTATCAATTCATTCATTCATACCGGTTTAATTTTACAGGCTTTTATTTAAGAGTATCGTCTAGTGACTAAGCGCGACGCGAATAGGTGTTTTCAAAAATGCTATCTATGCTCGTATAGAGAGAGTTGGAAGTTTAGAGCGAGGCCTACATATTTTTATGAAAATAATGAAATATTTCTTCGTGTGATAACGTTTTTTACCCCATCAAACGGTTACCGAATTCGACAATTTAAGTTCTCATTCGATTCAGTACACCTTAAATAAGGCTCGTACGTTTTATTATTTTAATATTTTAGTTAATTTGAATTAAAAAAAAATACTTGATGATGTTTTTTTGCTAATAAAAGGGTTATTTAGACGCTAATAAGTTTTAATTTATGCACTATTTCTTAGAAAGTAAAACGTACGAGCATAGTTCTTCATTGTATCTGTATCATTTCTAAAAATTACGAAAATCGGACTACATTTAACGTTATCGCCTTTTGTATGAAAGCTTACAGCTAGACGATCCTCTTAACTTGCAATGTATATGTTTGTTCGGGGGAGTCTTGCAACTCAATTTTGAAGTAGATTTCTTCAAGTTATTGAGCTGAAATATTGTATGCAGGTGTAGTTTGGATGACAATGCAGTGTGCATTGTCATCTAAACTAATTTTATGTCCAAATTAAGGATATTTTTTGAATGATAATATTTATTTTATTATGAATAAACACCATCTTTACCAATAAATACGCGAATTAATTTATCAAAATCAGCCGAGCCATTTTAGGATTTTGCATGCCAACCGACACGAAAAATAACAACACACGAAGATAAGTAAAAATAAACCACAGATCAAGATTGTTTTGTTTAATCACAAATTATAATAAACGTTAGTTCGTCCTAAATGGAAGTAGTTACTTAGATATTTATATACTATTTCCTCGAATCACAATCAGGGCCCATTTACAAATGAATAAATAACCAATAACCAACGGACGATTGCGACGGATCACGGAAGGGACCGTGTAAAGCAAGGAATGACAAGCGATGTTGATAAAGGATGTTTGCTAAGATAGTAAGCGCTTTGTCTCCGGAGCTTTGCCTAAGCCCAGAGGACTTCGACATCTCTAATCTTATTCTTCGTGGAACTCAGATTGCTGTGATCAAAAGTTAGATAGTAGATAAATATGACGACATCAATATTGCTTATCTTCTTTGTTATATTATCTAAAGTAGGTAATTCTTTTAGGGTTCCGTACCCAAAGGGTAAAAATGGGACCCTATTACTAAGGCTTCGCTGTTCGTCCGTCCTTCCGTCTGCCAGGCCGTGATAGCTAGACACTTGAAATTTTCACAGATGATGTATTTCTGTTGCCGCTATAACAACAAATACTAAGAAATAGAATAAATTAAATATTTAAGGGGGCTCCCAAACAACAAATGTTATATTTCACTCGTTTTGAATTTGGTGGGTAGAGGTGTTTTGATTCGAATCGGTCTTGATAGAACAGAACCCTTAGCTCGCGAGCCTGACTCGCACTTGACTAATTTTATATATATTTTTACTTTATAAGATTACTCAAGCCTTTGATGATTGATTGATTAATTTTGAAAGAAGAACATAATCATCGCAATCGTAATCAACACCAAATTCGCCACCAGATTAGCTGAGTCGACAGTTCACATTTTTCCACCAATCAGGAGGCAACATTTGCTGAACTAGTTATATTTTGCTTACACAATCAAAGGGCAGTAATAATGTAGAATGTTTTTCTAAGTATCTGTCGTCTCTGTTTTTGGCTGGTGGCATCTCAGTGTTTTTAAATGCGCAAAAAAAAACTTATTTAGGTACGGATATCTCTTAAAAGAACATTATTATATTACATTTAATTAATTTAGTACTTATTGTGCTTGTTTAAAACATTTAGCACGTTACTCGTCATTTAGAACAAGCGAGGAGACGACAGTTTCATTGTACATCCTCAATGAACAACTTCTTTGCAAATAGATAGAGGACACCTACTTTCGCCAACTTGGACGTTTACTTTATTAAATAGCTGCTCCATTCCTTAGCAAAGTTTTTCCGACCTATTCACTGAGAGAACTCAAGGAAATGAATGTCACTTCTATTACGTACTTTTCGCACAATATCTTCACCTTAACAGAGGTTAAACGAGTTATCAGCGGTCATTTAGAGGAGAACCCCACTTTAATAGGTATGGCTTGAGTCCCAAAGTTGAACATTTCAAAAGAGTCACTTGGAACCAAAGACTTCTAATAGACGTCTTTGCTTGGAACAGAGTACAGCCAGAGCAGGCAATTTTAGTGATCCCTACACGTAAAGGTTGTTTTTAGGGTTCCATACCAAAATGGTAAAAATGGAACCCTTATAGTGAGACTTTCTCCGTCCGTCCGTCCGTCCGTCCGTCCGTCCGTCCGTCCGTCCGTCCGTCCGTCCGTCCGTCTGTCTGTCACACTCGATTATTTCAGTAACTATTCAAGCTATCGACTTGAAATTTAGAATAGTTATAGAAAATAGTGACCCGACGTCATAACAATCGTAAAAATTTGAAAATTGTTTTTAGTTTTATTTAAAAAGGGGGGAAAACCGGGTCGAAAAAATTTCAAAATGAGATAACAATATTGAGTGGGGTATCATATGAAAGGGCGTTACTTGTGTATTCTAAAACTGATTTTTGTTTATTTTTATGCCTGATAGTTTTTGATTTATTGGGCAAACTGTCGAAAAAAATACCGTTCCCCCCCCCCCTTATCTCCGAAGTTTACCAATCGAAAAAGCTGAAATAATTATGATTAATAGAAGTAAACGTATATTTTACAGGAAAAATAAAACCAACTCTTTAACTATGATACTTTTTTTGATAATAACAATAAACCGGCAAAAACAAAGTTACGTTTGCGGTTTGCCAACAAAAGTACCTGTAAATTATATACTCGTAAATTCATGAACCAAAGTGATTCTTTTAATGTTTAACTTCTTTTATGGTATGGAACCCTCGGTGCGCGAGTCCGACTCGCACTTGACCGGTTTTTATTTATAATTCAGGTGATTGCTTTAAGAAATAATATTTTACAGGTACTATAAGATATGTCTTGTGTTTAGATTCTTGTACTTAAATATTCACGTATTATCTACACGTATTAGTAGGTATGTTTTGTAAAACGCGACATCCGCGTGGTATCCTTTTTTTTACTCCGGTTAATCCGGTGAATTTAGGCTGCTTTAAGCTATATTCATCTTAAATATTCGTTCAGTATTGTTCTCATAATCTAAAACTTTTTTTTAAATGTGATTTTGTACCCTTGAGTACATTCAGAATTATAGTAATTAAATGGTGATAGAGAATCGTTTGTTACAAACAAACATTTACTTGCAATGATGTCTTACAATTATCATTTATGTTTTTATTTAAATGTCTAATATTCATAGTTGAAAATCTTTGCATCCTATACATCCGCTTTCTTACAAAATCGTAAAAATCACAATAATTTACATATCAATACACCTATAGAAACGTGATTATACAAAGAATTGTGGAAAATTGGTTAATATTATTCGCAAACGTTTTATTCAAGTAGCTCCCAAGTCCCAACTCCCAATAACAAACACATTATTGGGAGGTTGAATAGAGTCGAATTGTATGGCGCTGTCTCGGAAGGAATAACAGTAGATGGATATTTTAGGCGACTGAGAAATATCTTACGATACCTTCGGATTGTATTCCATTTCTTTTAAGATTAACAAAGGTACTTTCGACCAGAATTTTATCTAGGGTCTTTCTTTTATTTATATTTCTTTTTTAATCTATTATTAGTTACTTCACATAAATCAAAGAATATAAATATTTTTTTATTTATGTAAAGTAACTGTGTATAAGTATGTGGTATTTAAGCCAATAAATAAATAATATTTGAAATGAAAGAAATGATACTAGAAAGTATCATCCCTAACAACCAATCAAACTAATCACTAGACAAACCATTCAGTTCACATAAAAGAGTTCATTTATTTATGAAGTATTCTCCTTTTACGAGATGAACCTAATAGACGCAAGTTATGACGGCGACTCTAGGGAAATACAGTTAACGGTCAGATGGATATTTCTAACTCGATGAATAAATAAGAATGAACAACACACGATATTTTACAATTGCAGAAAAAATACAGTATTTCTTAGTATTTTTTAATCGATAAAGACAAAAAGAACGTAGCGTAGGTTTGTGCTACATAAAGATAATAAGGTAAATATCAGAGAAGAAGATTAGTCTACTGCTCAGCGGGCAGAATTGTATTGTAATAGAAGACTAGTTGATTCGGCGAACTTCGTACCGCCTAACAGACGGTGAATGTTCTGTCACAGATTAGCTGACCTTGTTTGACAGTTACCAAACCTTTTACCACACTTTGTTATTTGTTTATTCGTTATGCGGCTTATTCGGCCGCATACGACCAAGTTTGGGCGGTTCATTCGTCTATATTTGCTTTATTTGCACGAATAACGCATAAGCGCGAATAGCAAATATGCGTATCCGTCCTCTTGTAGGTTTTTAGCGGACGTATTGGCAATATTTGGCACATAGCACCAAGTGTGGATAACGTTTGTTATTTGCTCACATATACACATATTTGGACAAATACAGCGTAGCCGCATAACGAATAACAAATAACGCAGTCTGGTTCCGACATATATGGAAAAAGTTTTTTCTTCTAGGTATTTTATATCTACTTATATTTTCCAATATTTTAAATAGTTATTCCGCTATTCGGAACGGAGCCACTAACATTAAATTGTATATTGAGACATTTTTGAAAAGAGAAAGTACCGAGTTTCTTGCCAGTTCTTCTCGGTGCAAACCTGCTTTCCGAACTTGGCGATAGAGCCTTGACATTTTATGAGAGCTTATATCTAAGCCTATGTCACATAAAAAATTCTTTCATTTCATTTCATTATAAACCATAAAAATTATTGATCTAGCCAAAATCCGACTTTGTTTTATATTGTATAGCTATAGATAACGATGAAAGCGGTTTTCTAAAAAAATAAGAGAGAAGACCAACTTAGCTGTTATTATTTGTACATAAATGACATGATGTAATAAAACTCCTAATCATAATCGGTTTGTCATATTACGTATAATAGCGAAGCCATCTAGTGCTAGGGTATTAAAATACTCGTCTAGCCTAGTCTTCAATATTTCTATTAAATTAGAGTGACACCTATAAAGTAATAATATACATAAAATATTTTATCCTCGACCGAAGACGAAAACGGTCCAAGAGATGGAAGAAATATCAGCGTTTATAATAAATCTAATAATGTAAATCAGGGGCATTCTCTGGAAGAAATTATTAATAAGTTTATGGATGCAAATATTATTCATATCATAGATACTAGGCAGAACGCTGTCTATAAGAGTTCAGTCACCCATCAAGTTGCTAAGATATGTCACTCTGGGCACGGAATACCCAATAGTACAGAAGGCTCACTCCGCATAGATGATTTAAAAAAAAAGAGACTTAGCGCTGACACAAAAAGTGCAATTCAGTTCGCAATAGTGCCTGGCCACGCCTCCGGTAAGAACACGCAAAAAACGCAAAGTTGTGGTCTCTTTCTATCGCGTAACTTTATCTCATTCGACGTACAGTGCGACAAGGCTATTTTGGCGCGTGGCGCAAGTCTGAACTAACGCCGCTATCTTGTGTTACTGTTCGATAGTTCGCTCTGTCAGTATATCACTATTGTATGTTATGTTGTTTTTGCTTACTATTAGATAACTATTTTAAAATAAAATTGAAGTAAAATTGAAGAGATTTTATTTTATGGCTGCCTTTGTTTTGCAACAGCGCCCTCCTTCAAGTGCCAAGAGAGCCTTGTCGGACTGTACTAAGGTTGCCTCGCACGCAGCGCGTGAAATAGACCATAGTACAAGAACTAACTAGCGAGCAAAGTATCGGAGCGCGGCGGCCGTCTGAAATTTGTACGTCGAGACGGCTACCTGTAGTTTCTCGATCACGTGGACTGGCCTGCTCTGGGTTCAAATCGAGCAATGCTGACAGAACTAGGTCCCACCCTCATTATTTTGAATCTCCAAAGGAATAAAGCCTTATATATAAGCGCTTGTATACAAGAGACAAATGAAGCTCAGTACTTTTCATAGACTTAATGACTTCATTTCTCGTCTTTATTTGTTCGTTTTTCACATTTAGTTCTGGGTTGTTTTTTTTTAGAAATACGTTTACTTTTTAACCGACTTCAAAAAAAGAAGGAGGTTCTGTATTCGACCCGTATGTATGTATGTGTGTATGTATGTATGTATGTTTGTCCGCGATTATAAGTGAGGTTTAATTATAAATGTTTATTTGCAGGATTAGGTAGGTATGCATTTTATTTGGATTTCAAAGTTAATCATAATATAGAAGGATTAGCGTGAAGTACTCATAAGTAGTGATAGAAGATGGCCTTACTAGTGTTTTTGAGCAAATTTTTTTTTGAAAACATGTGGATGTATAAATTTTATTAACCGACTTCAAAAAAAGAAGGTTCTGTATTCGACCCGTATGTATGTATGTATGTTTGTCCGCGATTTTTTTCGCGTTTAGCTGAACCGATTTTGATGCGGTTTTCAGGAAAGTATTTTTTACATTCTGGCGAAGGTTTAAGTATATTAACCGACTTAAAAAACAAGAGGTTCTCAGTTTAATCGATATGTTTGCATTTAAGTTTGTCTGCGATTACTTATCTCGTGTTTGGCGAAAACAATTTTGACGATTCTTTTTTTTGTTAGGTAGGCCATACATAGGTAGGTAGTCTAGGTACTTTCAAATTGTTCAAAATCTAATGAATCTCTTATAATATCTTTGCCGTTAGCCATACCAACATTTTGGATTAGTTTGGAGAATTTGTAAACAGCATGCTGCATGCTCAAAATGATTTTCGAATTTTGAGTGGGCACCGACTTCAAAAACTACGTAGGTGTACCTAGACTTATAAGAAAACTAGCTGACCTGGCAAACGTTGTTTAGCCCTTGGGGATTTAAAAAATAGTTGAATTGAGATTAAAACTATCCTATCTCTCAAGTTGGATCGAACTGCACATGGTGTGCGAATTTTATTATAATCGGTTAAGTGGTTTAGGAGTCCATTGAGGACAAACATTGTGACACGAGATTTATATACATATACTAGCTGATGCCCGCGACTTCGTCCACGTGTGATAAAAACTATTCTATCTTTTAAGTTGGACCAAATGACAGATATTCACGAAGTTTGAACTAAATCGGTTCAGTAGTTTAGGCGTCCATTGAGGACAAACATTGTGACACGAGATTTATATATATTAAGATTATTTTGTGGTTTTCAGTGGGTCGGTTTTTTGAAGGCGGTTCCCTTTTTCAAAAAAATAAATTGAAAAATTATCATATGTGTCTTGATGGGGTTTTTTTTATTTTTTTTCTCAAAAGTCATTGCTATAAAGCGTACGATGTATTATTAGCCTACAATTTGCGAAAATCTAAATAAAACTTGAATTTGTCGCCCAAATGTTAACCATCCACCTTTACTTCTACTAGGTATCACTAAATGATAATATCACACCCACATCAGACCTATAAATTAAATAAAAAATCGTACACCGTTAGATAACCCGGAAAATCTGAACAAAATGAAGATAACCGGTTCCAATGTTAGTACTTGGAAGGATACACGCTATACACGGATATAAGGGTTAGGTATACTTACGTGGGATGCGAACCTCTAGAGGGTAATATTTTATCCGAAAGAAATGCGCAATATTGAGATATTTATGGCACCCGAAGATCCCTATCAATATTTTATTGCTCTGTAATAATTGCCACGCGACTTTGTTCGCAAGGAAAAGACACATCGACAATTGTATATATATTATAAATAGATTTTATAGTTTCAGTAGATATCTATGTATAGCTTGAACTTTTGGATAAAATATTGGTAAGAGGAAACCGCTGTAATATGATAATGGCCTGAATCTTCGTTTAGGGGAGTGTTTTATGATATAACTTCTTATGTACCTACTGAGTTTAAGAGCCTTCACCGTAACGCTGAATGATATTTTTTTTTATCCAAGATGAAATTTTTTTATTGAAAAATATAGTTATTCCTCACTTAAGATTATACAAAATAGTTCGGTAGATACTTACTTACGTCCTATTCTCAGAGCTGCCGAATACTTATACACAAAAATTTTCATAACAATCGATCAAGCCATTTCGGGGCAGTTTTCAAGGTGCCTCGAGAATTTTATATATCTAGCTAGACAAACAGAAACTGTGGTACATACCTTAATTTATTTCATGAAATAGTCACTTAGTGTAATGTTCTAACTTTTTTCTCAGACCTCTTTTTGTTTACCATATTATCGAGTATGACTTATACTTGATAATATGAATAGCAAAGACTTAATTCAGGTGTAAATAAAGCTTCAAGTAAGTACCTGTTGCTAGCAAACTGCAATATCCTGAATCAAGAGTAAATAGTAGTAAGAGTAAAATCTTGGTACTCGAACGGCTTAGCCGCGCTTATTTATGGACATTCGGGGATTTGAACATTAAAGGCACAAGATGAAAGCGAACGAATGAAAAGCCGGTATGAGAAATACTGTCAGTTACTTTTTAGACATAAGACTTTTGAATTTTCTAAAATGATTATTTGTATGATCTACGGAAGACCAACTGAAATTCGGTTCAGTGAAGTTAGGTAAAGCACAAATGTTTAGTGAAATAATATGTGTTAGGTACTCCGGGTATGCCGACAGATGTGGAAACTCAAAAATACTTAAATACCTTCAGAGGTGTCGGTTACGGTAACAATATGAGGTGTCGGTTACGGTAACAGTTTGAGGTGTCGGTTTTGTCGATCCCAAAAATGCCAACACGTCTAAAGTTTTTTTATTTCAAACTTGTAAACTTTATTTGTGAAATGAAAATATTTCCGCGCCAGCCATCTCGTTCCGCGGTGACACTAGAATCGAATAGATATCTCGTTAGAGGAAGTATCCCCTTACAAGCTTTGTCCGTGGTGCGGTATGCGATGCACCCGGCTTTGTCCGGGCTCCCTCGCCCGGAACCTTCCAGCCTTTAAATAACTATGCCTGCAGGAGCGCTGACAGTCTCTTGACTAATGTTATACTTGCGAGTGATGTAGTGGCAGTGTTGTGCGGTGAATTTTAAGTTAAGTATAAAAAAAAGTATTTTTTTTTTATTATAAAAAGATGATAAGACGAGACGAGCAAGGCGCTCACCTGATGTTAAGTGATACACATGTCCATGTCAGATACAGTGTATTCCATAATTTTGCTTTCCTTTTAATATCATACGCCACATTGCACTACGCTCATCATCCTGAGACATAAAGTTGTTAGGTCTCATATCGCCCAGTAATCACGTCACAGTGCCCTCCAAACCAAAACACAGTCATAACTGCTTCACAGTAAAATTAACAGACACTGCGGTGGTACCTACCCTGACGAACTCCGCAAGAAGATTCCTACTACCAGTAAGTAGTAAGATTTTTAGCATCATTTCGATGCGTCAAAAGTTAGAACCGGCAACTCTCTCTCTGCGGTGTCTCTGGTGCTCCAAATGTCCATTTGCTGGCGGTGAACTCTTACCATCAGGTGAACTGTCAGTTCATTTGCTCGAAAATTAAATTGAAAAAATTAATTTTCCCCGATATTATAAAAATGCGGGATTTATGCAGGTTATCTATGCGAATAGTTAGATTTAAATATTTTCTCACTTTTGAGTTTATTTTGTTTTGGAAGATAAAAATGAATAGCGGAAAATCTGTTCTGTATTCCAAATTTGTTTCCGTTAGGTACTATTATGTATTTCGTGCTGGAGGTGACGTTTTTGACCGCAATATAGCACGCGGGTTCAAAGAGACATACAAAAAAGTGCGCTTATTGAGTCAATGGACTTGTGAGTTCAATTGAATTGCGTAAAGCATGAAAAGCAAAATGGGCTTTCACAGTTTAAAATTGAAATAAAGGATTTGCATTCGCATAATGTTACAGTACAGGGGACGCGATTCCTTCTGAACAAATTCCAATAATGTAGGCAATAGGCTATTTGACAACAATGAAAATATACCTGAAATTGTGGTAAATCTCACTAATAACAACGTAAATAAGCATATTTCACTTTATTTTAATCAAATATATGTATATTTTTCAGCAAAATAAGAGTTTAATAATGTTATAATTTTTGATATTTTACCTGTGACAGGAACGCCCTGTGATTGGTTGCAACGCTGGTGACGAAACTCACACTCGAAAATTTGCGGGAGATCAACAGCTTTTTGTACTGATTTTTCTGAGTGTTTTGTTTGGCGGGCGTTTTTTTTTATCTTTTAGCTATTTAAACAGTAATTTTATGGTTAACTTTATAACTAAACATACTAAGGAAATAAATAATTAAGTATTTCAAATCGCAGAATGGAATCAAATTTTGTGCGAGCTGATAATAGCAACCTACCTAAGGTAGATGCTTTTATGGTTGCACTTTACTTTAAGAATAATGCTGATTATTATGGCGCGGAACTGAAAAACATAAAAACAGCAATGTAAGTACCTACCGCGTCGAACATATTAGTCCTTCCTTTATTTATTATAATCATTGATCATTATCTCATTTTAGTTTATTAACCGACTTCAAAAAAAGAAAGAGGTTATGTATTCGACCCGTATGTATGTATGTATGTATGTATGTTTGTCCGCGATTATTTCACGTTTGGCTGAACCGATTTTGATGCGGTTTTCAGGAAAGTATTTGTTACATTCTGGAGAAGGTTTTAGTATATTAACCGACTTAAAAAATAAGAGGTTCTTAGTTTGATCGACATATTTGTATTTAAGTTTGTTCGCGATAATCTCGAGTTCGGCAAAACGAATTTAGATGATTCTTTTTTTGTTAGATAGGCCATACATCACAGGTAGACTCGTTTTAATTTCGTCGAGATTTAATGAATATCTTCGGAGATGGAGAGCGGAACTCCTCAACGGAAAATAGTAAATCGCTTGCGATCGGTATAATAGTGTACCTACAGTGTAGATTTTATCGGACTTCAAAAGAGAAGGAGATTCTCAAGTTGACTGAAATATATGTTTTAATTGACCGAATAGCGGTTATAATAATTATATTAATTTATTTTTCGCTTTTGAGTACCTATTTGTGGTTTTGAAGTCGGTTAAATTTTAAAAAAAAATAATTTTGTTGACAAATACTCAGGAAGTTCATGGGAGTTCGGTTTATCATGGTACAGACACAAACACTTTTTGAGGGCAATTTATGGAGGTATTTGTACATAATGGTACTACACAGCATTTGTACACCATTCTTTCTGTTAAAATACATATATAAATTTTTATTAAATTTAAAGAAAAGCGAAGAAATTCAACTAAACTGTACGGTACTGTAGTCTGTTTATATGCGTTTGACAATGTGTGACGTCACGAGTCAGATGACAAGCGCCATTACAAAATTGGCGTTTTTGGCGCGGTTTTGAAAATTGAAATTTTAAAAGTGGTTTTTAAAGGGAATTACATTAAATTTCCGCGAAATATCAATGTAATGTGCTTAATAGGTAGTAATAAATTCTTTAAAATCATTTTCAAAATTTAGTCAAATAGCCTATTGTTATTCCGATGTAACATGAATGTTCTTGAATGTTTCCGTTTTATTTCCTCGAGTGAATAGTTTTCTATTCAAATTCAGTTCATCCGCCAGATAATATCTTGAAAGTTTATCTTCTTAGTAAGGATCTACGTAATCTAGTACGAGAATAACGTAAACCTAAAGATTTCCCTTCGTATCCAGAAAGGTACTTCTTATAGATACTTACATAGACTGTTTAAGTTGATTCTTACCTAGAAACAAGAAATTATGCGATTTGAAGATACTTAGATGCCACTCTGCGGTGGTGAGTTCCGTAGTGGAGTACGCAAATATTCGATAGTTGAATGCTTGCACCTTTCATTCATATGATAGTGTCTTCGCCCACATGTAAAACGGTATTTCATTAAACCTTTGAGAATAATGGATTTTTTTAGGAATAAAAAGTAACTTATGTATTATTCGGTAAATTTCTCGCAAATCGGTTCAGTTGTTGTGGCATGAAGAAACAACGAACATCCACACCTATATAAAAATTTCACCATTAGCTTAATAATGTAATAATAAATAAATATTAATAAACCTAGTAGCTCAACTGTGACACAGCGCACAGAAGCCAAAAAACCGTATAGGTTCGTTGGAATTTCTTATTCGTTAGAATATTGCTACCATAATACATAAAGGTCAATATTAGTCATAAAATAATATGGCCCAAATGTAATATTGAATATTCCTCTATAGTCGCTGAAAGCACGTTCTCAAGTATCTATCAATTCCCTTTGTTATCAGTTACCTTATTACCTACCCGTATTGTGAGTGATTAGGGTCCTCTTAATGTGTCACCTACTTCAGCAGCAGTACGGAGCTGATAAATGAAATAATCCGAGGATATATTGCCGATGACATCTGATGCTTTTGAGCGTGGTTTGACTTATATATATCCGTTGACCAAATGTTCAGATGTGGGACACACCTCTACACTAAAATGAAACGCCTTTTACACTTTGATTGGGCTCGCAGAACGTTGATAGGTCTCCTTTTTCTTTCGGTTTCTTTTTTTATTGATTTTTTATGGTTTGCAGGGTATATTTTAGGGAAATTTTACAGGCTTAGGTAGCTTCAGGTAAAGATTATTATTTAGTTACCGGTAACACCACGAACATGATTTACCATCAACCATTTTATATAGGTGAAATGACGAGGTATGCCACATCATTTATGATGAATAAAAATGAAAACTAAGCCAATTGATTTCTATTAAAATATAGGTATCTATATCTAATATCTGCATACTATTAAATCGTTGCAATCGGCTGTTGTATGGTTTCATAAAGTAAATGCTTGACACCAGTAGGTACCTATATATAATCTTATTAGCTCAAAAATATAAGTATAAAATCTTTGTGAACGCTTATAAGAAGAAACTTATAGATATATTATATTAGTAGTTTTTCCCCGCGGCTCACATGGGTAATATTTAGGTATCTATTGACTGGAAGAATCTTGAAGTTTTTCTGAAACTATTTGTGGTTGAAGCCACGGGTATCAGCTAGTAATTCAATAGATTCACACACGGCTCGTAAGCGTAGCGTAGAAGAAGAAAGCGTAGCGTACGACGAGAGCACTACGAGCACGAACATTTTCAAAGATGTCCGCAGACGAAGCGGTGTTGCATCGAATTTTAGGAGCCGTAATTGTCATAATATTGTTATGTGTAGCATCATAACAATACGCTTACGCTACGATTATGCGTACGAGCCGTCTGCGAAGGGGCTAAATGTAGAAAAATCACATCGTCAGCAAGTGGGACGCTTTGCTACGACGATGTGGCGGCCGGCGGTGCTACGCCGTATGCTCGTAGCGAGCTACTAAAATACAGCTGCTAGTCACAAGGAGTTTGTGTGCTATTAAATCTTTGGCTATTATACACACAATATTATATATTATTGCATTTTTAACGAGCTACTAAAATACTGCTACACAGAAAGTGGTCTGCTACAAAGATTCCACTTTTAATATGTGAAACAATAAAATCAGTTTAAGGTACCTACGGAAAAAATCGTGGTGTTTTCGCCATAGACCAATTAAGTATTTGATTTAGGTTTCAGCTATTCAGCGGCCCAAAACATTTTACCCTATCAATTGCCTCTTATTTTTTATCGTTACAAATAATTTTACTCCAAACAATTTCCTCGAAATGTGAAAAGTAGAGGGGTATTTACTTACTTAGTCATAAAACAAATTTCATACTCGAATGTAATATCGACATCTAAGTTAAAATGGTATTTTTTTATGATCATGAAGTACTCTTACAATCTAATAGGTATTATTGGTTACCCCAAAAAAGGCAGAAGGCGAACAATAGATAGGTACCACTGCGCTAGGGTCTAGGGATCTCACCTCTCTAATATAATAATCATAGGTATATTTTACTTACAAACTACATTCTTAAGCAATCTACTATAATAATATTTGTACTCTGTTTCATTTGGTATGTACGCTCGCGTTACGACCTTCCGTTTACCCACTACTCTCTTGAGGAGACATAAACAAAATTCTTTGCGACAGACTCACGGCAATGCTCACCGCAATTCGGGCGTTTTGTATTGCCATCACGTCTTTGGTCTAATATTCCTTCCCTCCGATAGGACGCGTATCTATGCGACCTGTCACTTTCGATATACCGGTGGCAGGCAGAACGCTTTATTATTCTACAAAAATCGGCCAAGTGCGAGTCGGACTTCCGCACGGAGGGTTCCGTACATCCGTAACGTAGCGAGATGATAATGCCAAAGTCAGAGCTCTCAATTATACCCTACTACTACTAATCAAGTAGAGTTGTTATATATTGGGAGATTTTCATCATCGACCACATTTGTTGTATGAGAGTCCCCTTTAATCTTCATTTTATTCTATTTTCAGTAATTGTTGGTATAGTGGCAACAAAATACATTATTTTGTGAAAATGTCAAGTGTACACCCATACACTGTGTCTGTACTACCACGGTTCAAGAGAACAGGGGCCGTACCACCATCTCTTATAGCAGTATTATTGTAATTTTGTTTTGACATTTTCATACAGTGCCAGTATGAAAAATTTAAAACAATATTACAATAATACTGCTATAAGAGTTGGTGGTACGGCCCCAGGTTGTCTGGTCACAGACGACGGGTGGATGGCGAAGTCTCAGTAATAGGGTCCCGTATTTTCCCCTCTAGGTACAGAACCCTAAAAAACAACTTTACCTTCCTCTCTGTGGGATTTTATCCAAAGCATCACTTTGCTTTGATAATTACACACAATATGAATAAGTATATGTTCTTAGGTAAAATAAAAATCATCACAAAATAACTTACTTGTTAGTACCACTTCTCTTTTTTCTTCTTCAGAGACCAAACGGCGTGACAGTGGGAATCCCACACTGTTGTAAACACGCAAATGACCAGTTTATTCTACAAGCTCACTTTAGACATCACTCATTTATCATTTCAGATCTTAGCCAGTATCAGAAGCAGTCTGTGTAAGATACCTTTGTAGTGGAACGAGTAGGTACGTCACGGTAGACCCATAATAATGTTCGTAAACTTTTACAGCTCGTCAGACCGTGGTATACCTACGATATAAAACGGCTGGATATTAACAGAGAAACACGACACGAACGTTTGCTTAGTTTACAGAGGCTATCGATACTTAAGACTGAAGCTAGAAAATTGAAAAGTAGCAGACGCGACCGATCGTTTATGACCATCGAGAAATTTTTCATAGATGAAACTCATTCGTATCCTCTTAACTGATGATGGATAAATTAGTACTTTTTTCTTATTAGCTCAGTGACTTCTGCAAAGTCTTCTATTCATATACCCGTGGGGGTTTATTCCGTAACATCCTAAGATTTCGAACCTTTGTGTTATTTCCGAACTTGCTTAATTTTTCGTGCGTATTTTGAACCAAATACTCGTTTTTCTTTGTTTTTAGCGTTCCTTTTCCAAATACTGCACACGAGACCCCGTATCGTATCTTAAAATTGTTAGTTGTCTACATGAGAGTACAATCCGACAAGGCTCTCTTGGGGCTTGAATGACATTCATAGGAGGGTAAAATAAAACATTATGTACTTAAAGTACCTAATGGCAGCCAGGGGATATATATATATTTTTCCATTTTAGATAATAATAAGCCAAAAAAAACGCAAAATACTTGCAATACCTATACCGACAGAGCGCACAAGATAGCGGCGTTAGTTCCAATTTTGGACACGCGCCAAAATAGCCTTGTCGCACTGAAGTTGAAAATTCAAAGTGTCTATGTCAACTCTATAAACAAATGATTAAAATTAAATTTGACTCGTCCTTGTACTTCCGAGTCGTAGTTACTTGACATACGAGCCTACTTTTTTTTGTAAATCTAGTTAGATATGCATTCACATTGTTAAATAAACATTAACGTGTGAACAGTACATTAAAGGCTAAATCACGACATAATTATTGTTCGCTCAACGTACCGTATTCACATTCAGCTGGTAAGTAATCGCATTACATCCAATAGTGGACGAATTCAGCACGAATATCGTATTACTTTGCCCTCGAGTTAATTACAGATCTTCGAGATGTAGGATTTTACTGATGTTGTGTGATAGTGGACATTATTGTCGCCAGATATTGGAATTGATCACTTCATGATATGGCTGACAATTTCTTGAAGTTTTACTGATTTTAAAACATGAAGTGTGATGATGATGACAGACCTTACCAATAGAGTTCATGTAGACATGACATAGTAGGCGTGAGCAGGAGAGGTGTAGAGGGAGAGGGGTGGATCTACAAAGAAGTGAATTCCGCGAAGTCTTTTAACCATTTCACTTCACGAAACGTTCCGTGAATCGCTGGGCAGGTTAGCGTTATATAACCAGAGCAATAGACTAATTAACGCTTCCAAGACTAGAAATTAATTGACCTACTAAATTAATTGGATAGGAGTAGGTACTACTCATAAACTATGGAAGGCGCTGTTGCGATTGGCTGTGATTGGACGAATGATGCAAGCAGTCAGCCGCGCGTACCAACTAACCCCATCACAGTAAAATTACCCAAAGTTCGCCGAATATATAATATTACTAACCAATGTGGTATTTTATTGACCACCTTAGTTAATTCTCTTGAAGTGGTCATAATATTTGATCGGGAGATAATAATGTAGTCCATACTTTCAGTGTTTCGATGGTTAAATTATAAAGCTGTCTATAAAGAGTTTACCAATCTAATACTTCTCTATACTGTTTTTAAAGGTGTGTCAAGCCTGCCGACCCTCACTTATCAAGCTTGGGGGGGCTAAGGCCAAACTCTTTCTTATATTGAAACTCTTGCCCTGTAGTAGACCTCAAAATTATATTGAGAGTGGAGACGAATGTTTGAGATATTCATTTAGTAAAAGTAACAAAAAGTCAAGCTTTCTAATTATGTTTTTAGATGTGTTTCTTCCTTTCTTTCCCAATAAACTCTTCCCTAGCTAAATTAAGCGTATCCTACCTACCCCTAATACCTAACATCAACTTATTGCTAAGGCGTAAAAAATTCAGGGGCTGAATGAGAAATATGTTCTCGCCCGGTCAACTGGCAACTGAAAAGGAAATCCTTGACACAAGGATCGTGTTTACCTGTCACTGAATGGATATCTGTTATCCGAGATCCAAGAGCTGTATACCTACTAAATAAACCTATTATTTATTTCCTTGGGTTTCCCCTCGACTTTTTTTCACAGGATTATTCCCCTAAACATTAAAATTTATCATCATTATATCACGAATCTTACGCTTGTTAAAATTCTATGAGGTGGCTGTATTTTTAAAAAGTTTTTAAAGTCGTCGGATGTCTCAATCTCGCAAGGGATTCTCGCAAGTCACTTCTACTTGTCTTGAGCGCCTGATATTTTTTTATAAAAAGATTTAAACTACCGGAAGCCTCTTATTTTTATTATTGTAGCAAATGCTCATGGCGGCCTTGTGTGCCTTTCAGCCCAATCTGTGCCCTGGTTTTAGCTGTGTGTTGATAGATCATTCGGTCAATCAGGTATCTTTCCTTTTTATATTACATGTAACTGTAAATATATTATATCGTTCACCAGTTTCAGAGATCTACTACTGCATATATGTAGTGGAACTGGAGCTTTCATTACCTGTAAGTTTCTTTTTCTTGTAGGTAGTAAGTAGTATTCTGCTATTCCGATTCTAAAAATACGTAAATACTACTAATTTATTCATCTCTGTTGTACCTACTCGCAAAATCGATAGGTACACGACGCACGTGTTATGTTCCATTCCGATTTGCTTTATTATTAATTTGCTAGAACATGCGGCGTGTTTTGGTTTTCTAAAAAAAAAACTTTTCGATCAAAGGTTTTCGATACACATCTTACAAAATAATAGCTGATAGCAAAATCATTCGAAAATCTTCAGTTTATCATCACGCTGGGTTTTTTAACCAGAATGTTTAAAAGTAATGGGTAGAAGAACAATAAGGTATAAATTAATGGAGTTTATTAAATAGGTACAATATTAAAAGTAACCACTGAAATTTTCTTAAATTTTCCTTGCGTACTCTGAAAATTATTTTACCTTTGAAACTAGTCCCCTATTGTTCCCAAGCGCTTGTTATTTTACGTAAATAACTCGTTGGCACTTGATGCATTCAGAATGCAGATCCAGTACAGTAGGCGGGAAGCTTAATTTGTTGTATTATTTAGCTGAACCGCTCGCTGGGGGCGCGGCGATCGATACGCGGGCAGGTTGTACGAGACTCCGCGTCAATAATGAAAGCGCCCCAGACCTCCTGCTGGACTGTATCCTCATCGTAGACCATTTCAACTCATAATTCATACACACACAATTAGAGACAATGAAATGTAGCGAAAGGGCGTTCAGGATTTCTGGACGGATTGGAGTAACCATAACTAAGATCGGCTAGGATATGCGCGTAGAGGTATTTCTCTCTACTTTTTCGCTTACTTTTCTCTTTCTAATCCATATCGAACTCAGAAAAGTGATCAACAAATGTAGACATCCGTATTTACGTCCATATGCCGCATAGGCTGGTACAGTAACCAACTAAGATCAGAAACAAATTCTCACTCAGGAGTCCGGACCAAAGGGGAAGTCCACTGCCTCTTTGGTCCGGACTTATTCCACTGTGTATGAGGGCTGTGTATGTGGAGACTGATGATTCGGCAAATGGAATGAAGGGCTCTCTCTACCAGTAAAAGGCGATGAAACAAAAAAAAACCAAATACTTAGATTGTTAAGTTTAAAAACATAAAATACAAGCCTGTGATAACTGTTGAAATTCCTATAGCTAAAAAAATATGGTTTTGTTTGAGAGTATCTTTTATTATTCACTTTGTGATTTTTTTTATTGTGACACTTCAATAAGTCACGATTCTCAGAATACGCTGCTACAGACATAATTACCTATTCGTGGTTTATTGATTGACAACCGATTCTTTAAAAGATAAAGCCCGAGGGACTTCATTCATATTGCGGAGCTTGACAATTATTGTTTACATAATATTTTATTTAAATCATTGTTATTTACCTACTAATTGATATAAAGATCGGCCACCAACCGAGATGGTTTCGGTTCGGACGGTTTATTAATCTCGTCTTCCTTTCACTAGCCCATCAGGTCGTGTGGTGGTGAGGTCTGCCGATCAAGCCTAGCCTTTATCGCGGGGTCACTTTACTAGCACCTTAGGTCCTCAACATCCACAGATCAAACGTGCTAAGTGCCCCGCCCATTGCCAAAGCTTTGTGACGAGTTAGCTATTATACGAGTATGTTTCTTACTCCGATTCTGCTAGACTTCTCATGTCTGATTCGATTGCATTGAGATCCGAGCTGAATGACTTTGAAAGGTCGCCTAGTAGGTTGAAATCTTAATTTGCAGTATTATTCCGTTAACACGTTTACTAGGGGAGGCGCAGGCCGATCGATACTTGGACAGGTTACGCTCGTATGAGACCCGACGAAAATAATGAAGCGTTTAGCGTTTTTCTCGCGAATGCATGACCATGATTTATGATTCGTGGACCAAAATATGAACCCTGATTTTATTTTATTACATGATATTCTTCTTCTTCGTTCTATTTCTACATATGTAGAAAACTTTAAAAGTGTTTGGGAAGTACACAGATGCTGCTGATGATATTCACCACTTATCTTATTGATCATGACTGGCAAATTCATGCCCATATATTTCTCAATTATTTAAATCGTCAGCGATTACAGATTGAGCATCAATATGTATTATGGCGAGGCCATGCTGATTGCTGGTGTCAGAAATTATTTTGTATTTGAAGAAGAAGGTTTATTACTTATTGTTGGCCTGTATATTTTTTGTTATGACGCCAATACCGTAAATTTCTTGTAAGAAAAAACATTATGTAAGCAATAAAAACGCGTTACGTAAAGTCGACCTAGTTGCCCGACGCAACGCTCTGACTGTAACTAAGTACCTACCTACAGTAGTAGATAAGTGCACTAGGCCTGCCGTCTATAGAATAATAGAGGACCCCGGCGGGGCGGCGCTTGTTTACCGTTTCTATACCTACTTAAAAGTAAGTGGGCCCTCAAAAGGTCGGATATTTAGTTACTTAGTTCCCTTTGACGACTTTATTGCGGTTGGCCTAAAAGATCTTGTGCGTAGACTTCCTTTGAGTAACATGCGACAGTCCTGTCGTGATGCGTCTGGCAGACTTTCCATAAAAGTTCTCAATAATTTTCTGGAGATTTTCTTATCTTTTGCTTTCATTATACGCATGATTTGCACGCGTGAAGTACGGTTTTTTGCAAATCCCGTGGGATTCCTTTATTTTTCGCGCTTAAATGAAAAAAGTTCCTGAGTTAGACGGGCCAGTAGTGGAGTCTCATTCTCTCTATCAGCTGTCAACGCGCAAACCTCTTTCATACAATCCATCCACCTCTTCTTTATTCTTTCTCTACTTACTAACCAAACTCAACTTATTCTGAGAGCAAACGCACGACAGACATTGGTCCCCATGAATCCTAAGAGCTGTTTGTCTTGTACAGGCTATGTTGCCCCTCCAACTTTGTGTTACGTTGATTCCGTTATTCCACCGTGAAGTATGTAGGTATTACTTGAGGCCAATGGACCTACGTCGACGAGATTACTGGGTGATAAAAATAAGACCTAACAACTGATGTCTCAGGATGGTGAGCGGAGTGCAGAGTGTGGCATGATCTAAAAATTGCTAAATTATGAGACACACTGCATCTAACATGGGCTGCATGCGTATCACTTAATATTAGATGAGTATTGCTCGTCTCATCATTCTTTGTTATAAAAAAAAAAAAAAAAATTGTTTTTCAAAATGTTTACTCGCATTTTCTAAACTTTGTAATATGAAAATTAATAAGTTCATAACCAATACGCATCATTTTTTAATAAAAAATCATTGCTATTAAAAATATATATGCGCATTTTGTTGCAAGTTGTTATGCTGATATTACGTCTCTCGCTAGTTTACTGATCATAAAAACTAAACGATTGTAAAGACATAATTATAAGCTTTAATATGACGTACTGTTTGTCGATGGCCATGAATATTTTTTTTCCAGGGCACAGCTCCATACAAGTTTCGGCCATGTCCTTTATGTGATATTCTTTTAGGTTATAACTTATAAGGTAGTACTTGTATCATACCTTCCGAAAGATAGTAAATAAGATTATAGCAATCTTAATTAGTAAGCGAGCTTAATAATTTTAAGGGAGGTTTTCGCTAGTTTAATTACCATAAGGGTAATCAAAATTGTGTAATAGTTGTAGGTATTGTAGGGTCGTACTTGTCACCTACATCTACTCACAAAACTTACAATTAGTGTATCTACTTACCTAATCTGAATTAGAAACTATGTACTATATGAGAAATGTTAAACGTTAAATTACACTACAAATTTTAGATGAGGCGTATTAATTTCAGCTATTTAAAGCAAAGATCGAGTAATCATGGCATACCTACGTAGCTAGATATAAGCTAAGTTAGTATAGTAAGTACTTTGATAGACAAATGAAAAGCAACTCTGAAACAAAATAGATATTCTATCTAAGGTAGAAATAATGTAAATTCATTTATATTTCGTTTTAGAGAAGTATTTCCTAAACAAATATGGCCAGGAGCATAGATTATTACTATATGAACCCGAATTACACCACAACATAGTCGAAATTTGCACAATGTAGGTATGGTAGACACCGTAAGTCAGGGCATCCATAACAGGCACTAGAACGCTAGAACTCTCGTATTATGACTTAATTGAAGCAATTATAAACTTGCCATTCGTCTTCAAAGATCAGCTGAGAAGCAAAGAAGAAGCGAAACTACCGAAGATAACGAAAATGAAGCAGCATCGGAATCCATAATTTGACACTGCATTCGAGTGTGTGGGTAGAGTGGTCACTTATCTAGCACCATTCGAATTCAGTGCTTGAATGTGGACGTTCGACGCGATCCAGATGAACAGAAGATTGGCCGTATTGATTCGCACCGGCAGTTAGGTACTGCCGCTCATTTTTATTTCACCTACATTTAAATTGTAAATCGGTGAAACCTGTATTGTACTGCCTAGCATTTTCTATTGAAAAAAACGAGATTTATGTCCTTACTTGGAAATTTTCTCTTGTATTGTTATCACTGCCTGTTATGTTTATTTACTTTAATGTCTAGTATCTAAATTAGAGATCGGCCGACTAGTCACCGACTTGTCGGAAAACCGACTAATCGGCATCTTTTATAGTCGGCGACTAATCAGCAAAGTAAGTATGCTTATTACTCGTATAATCGGAGTTTAGCAAGTAAAATAAAAACAACATTTACTTATAGGTATATGTTCAAAATCATTGTAATTTTAGTATAGCCATATTCGCTTTTCATCCCAGAAACAATCAATCATGCTGGTTTTGATAAAACCGAATTCCACACTCGAGATACCCAACTAACAGCAAGCAAAATAAGTAGGTAAGGTAAGTGAGGTATAATTCGGTAGTCTTAAGGCTTCAAAAATTAATATAAAAAAACTAAACCTGATTTCTGGTCGAAAGTTTTTTTTAAAAAGAACGTTGGTCTTTTGCCAGCTAATACATGCATGAATTAACCCGGCGTCATGGGGGTTGGGTCTGTGCGACCCGTCACATTTTATTTCGCTTGTAGTTCGGTTACTATGCGTGGGACGTTGCCACTCTTCTCAATAGCTGGAGCTGTTGAGTTGTTCTATGCGTTGCAAGCAACACGTTAGTCGTGCCACAGCCGGAGTGGGAGATTCAGGTGCACAAAGTTGAAAAAGGTATGTGAGACCCATCCCCGCAGTCAGTATAACAATTTTGCGCCATTTTGTATAGATATTATTTTACTTATTATCTGCGTTTTTATCCTTTTTATATTTGATTTTTTATTATTATTTACAATTATAGCTGGTTATATATAAACTCGCCGGCATATTTAGCGGAACATAAAAAAAGGTCCATAATTAAAAAAATATGGTTTTATTTTAAAATCTACTTACTACACTACTTTTGTTATTTAAAGTTTCATTTGTTTTTACTTAAAATGAGATCACATTAAGAACAGATTTTGCGAGTAAAGGCTATTTGTGAAAAATGGTACATTTTTGAACTTTTCATGTAACCTGGAAAAGTGAAATTTAATATTAAAATTACAATTAATTAAATTAGAAAAATGGTGATTAATATCGCGTATTTCCTCCACGTGCTCTTATTAAAGTTTCTACCCGTCTAGGCATACTGAGAATGATGTTATCGATGGTCTCCTGGGATAGTCACCGCCATTCCTCAACTACGGCGATTCGCAGTTCTCCCACGTTGGCAGGAGCTGGAATTCTGGACTTAACTTTTCTTTTCAGCAAGTCCCAAACGTGTTCTATTGGGTTCATATCCGGTGATCTCGCCGGCCACTCCATAACAGTGATATTCATATCATTAAGATAAGCTTGAGTTACCCGAGCGGTATGCGGCAGAGCATTATCCTGCATAAAAACAAAATCGTCACCGATATATGGGGCAAACGGTACGACATTTTCTTCTAAAACTTCTCTGATATAGCGGTCTGCAGTCAGACTCCCTCTGTCAATCACTACCAAGTCTGTGCGAGCTCCCAAACAAATGCCCGCCCAAACCATTATTGATCCACCACCGTATGCAACTGTAGTTTCAAAATTTGTCTGAATGTATCGTTCTCCTTTGCGTCTGTATATTATTTGCCTGCCGTCAATTTGATTTAAGAGAATTCTGCACTCATCACTAAACAATACGTTACTCCATTGGTCCGCGTTCCAAAGTCGATGTTCCTGAGCAAAAGTTAACCTGTTTCTACGATGATTTACCTCGAGCCTTGGAGCCTTGGCGGGCACAAATGAACCCAAACCAGCTTCTTCGAGCCTTCTTCGTACCGTACGCTCACTTACGGCTACACCCCGCACTGCTTCTAACTCATGTCGGGCTAAAACGGCCGTCAAACGGGGGTTCCTACGTACACGAAGCCGAATGAAACGATCATCCCTACTCGAAGTGCGTCTTTTTCTGCCTTGTCCTGCTCTTCTCACATAAGTACCGGTCTCCCTGAACCGTTGGATACTGCGATGGATCGTTGAAACTGGTCGACGAAGATCTCTGGATATCACTCTGTAGGTTTGACCATTTCTTCGCATTTCGAGTGCAATGGCAATCTCCGTTGGGGCTTAGTCAGGCATAATTCAGTCATCAACTGCAGAAAGATACGCGATTAAAAAAAACTAACAAAAAACAGTATTTCAATGAAATTTTAAATCAAACTCAGAAGGAAGAAATACTCGAAGTTCGCTCCAGATAAGGTGTATTTGAATAAAATTAAAACAATTGCATAAAATGTGATGCTTAGTTGTTTTCTTAATTTGAAAATATTTCTTTTTAAATTAAATAACGTATAAACCAGCCAGCAACTTTATATGATACTGATATCAAACCTTTTTTTTATGTTCCGCTAAATATGCCGGCGAGTTTAGTTCAATGTATTTTATTTGTATTTTTTAGGTACTTAGTATAAAATGGACCGTGAAGAGGCAGAACGACAGTGTATTCTTGCAATTTTACAAGAGTATGAATCTGATTCAGAGAAACCTCCAGCAAAAAAGGCTAATGTTCGCAAAAGGTGCCAAGTGTGTTCAGCCAATAAAGACCGTAAAACTAACAACACCTGCGAGAGTTGCAACAAATATATCTGTGTAGAACATATAGTACCTTTCTTTGCTGACTGTATCAAAGATAATGATCCCAACTCCCAAGTGATTAATTGTTTTTTTTTCCAAATTTATTTAGTTTCCTACAAAAAAATGCCAATAAAACGTTAAGAGTGATTGTTAATTAATAACGTTATGACATTTAAGTAGAAGAAAATTTTTTTGTTGACAATTTTCGTTATTTTTTTAAAGTTCTATTAAATATAATTAAAACATAATATAACAAAATATTTGTGTTTCATTTATTCACATAAATACTCAAAAAACTAAACACGTATAAATATAATCTTTATTATTTATAAAGTATTGGAATAATTTTGACATTAATGAACGGGTCGGTGAGACCCACCCCAACGTCCGTGTATCACTTTTCCACCCCCATGACGCCGGGTTAAGTGATTTAAGTAAGAATTTTCTTTTTAGTTAATTTATTTGAAGACCTCATTTTTACTTCTTATTTCGTGATAAAATTTGACTCAACATTTTTAATTCGTGAATTCAGGGTTCCTATTTCGGGATAAAATTTTGTACAATAATTCATGATATTATATTAAAACAAGTTAAATAAAAACGTAACAGGAGTTAAAAACATTAATAATATAGCAACAAAAATATTCAATATTTAAGGGTAAAGCATGTTACATTATCCTCAAATTCAGCTTTAATTACAAACTGTCCCCTAATCATAACTGTAGGTAAGTAATTGAAGCAAGTCTGAGGTCTTGCAAGCTCGATTCAATTAATTCACAGAAGATTTTTTGTTCGGTATGTCTTATGTATTCCATGTGCCTGAAACATAACAAAATAACTTTAATTTTTTTTCCTACTAATCACAAACCTTCGCAAAGTAATGCCTGCAGCTATCTGATGGGAACAGTTACTTTCTTTATGTTACAAGAACTTTTAGTTGAGTTAGTTAGGTTTGTAGTGAAACTTGAAATGTAGAATTTAATATTTATTAACCTAAGACATATTTTATCAATAAAACTAACAAATTGTTATACCATTATGCATACATTAATAAACTCGCCGGCATATTTAGCGGAACATAAAAAAAAGGTTTGATATCAGTATCATATAAAGTTGCTGGCTGGTTTATACGTTATTTAATTAAAAAAGAAATATTTTCAAATTAAGAAAACGACTGAACATCACATTTTATGTAATTGTTTTAATTTTATTCAAATACACCTTATCTGGAGCGAACTTCGAGTATTTCTTCCTTCTGAGTTTGATTTAAAATTTCATTGAAATACTGTTTTTTGTTAGTTTTTTTTTAATCGCGTATCTTTCTGGAGTTGATGACTGAATTATGCCTGACTTAGCCCCAACGGAGATTGCCATTGCACTCGAAATGCGAAGAAATGGTCAAACTTACAGAGTGATATCCAGAGATCTTCGTCGACCAGTTTCAACGATCCATCGCAGTATCCAACGGTTCAGGGAGACCGGTACTTATGTGAGAAGAGCAGGACAAGGCAGAAAAAGACGCACTTCGAGTAGGGATGATCGTTTCATACGGCTTCGTGTACGTAGGAACCCCCGTTTGACGGCCGTTTTAGCCCGACATGAGTTAGAAGCAGTGCGGGGTGTAGCCGTAAGTGAGCGTACGGTACGAAGAAGGCTCGAAGAAGCTGGTTTGGGTTCATTTGTGCCCGCCAAGGCTCCAAGGCTCGAGGTAAATCATCGTAGAAACAGGTTAACTTTTGCTCAGGAACATCGACTTTGGAACGCGGACCAATGGAGTAACGTATTGTTTAGTGATGAGTGCAGAATTCTCTTAAATCAAATTGACGGCAGGCAAATAATATACAGACGCAAAGGAGAACGATACATTCAGACAAATTTTGAAACTACAGTTGCATACGGTGGTGGATCAATAATGGTTTGGGCGGGCATTTGTTTGGGAGCTCGCACAGACTTGGTAGTGATTGACAGAGGGAGTCTGACTGCAGACCGCTATATCAGAGAAGTTTTAGAAGAAAATGTCGTACCGTTTGCCCCATATATCGGTGACGATTTTGTTTTTATGCAGGATAATGCTCTGCCGCATATCGCTCGGGTAACTCAAGCTTATCTTAATGATATGAATATCACTGTTATGGAGTGGCCGGCGAGATCACCGGATATGAACCCAATAGAGCACGTTTGGGACTTGCTGAAAAGAAAAGTTAAGTCCAGAATTCCAGCTCCTGCCAACGTGGGAGAACTGCGAATCACCGTAGTTGAGGAATGGCGGAGACTATCCCAGGAGACCATCGATAACATCATTCTCAGTATGCCTAGACGGGTAGAAACTTTAATAAGAGCACGTGGAGGAAATACGCGATATTAATCACCATTTTTCTAATTTAATTAATTGTGATTTTAATATTAAATTTCACTTTTCCAGGTTACATGAAAAGTTCAAAAATGTACCATTTTTCACAAATAGCCTTTACTCATTTTAAGTAAAAACAAATGAAACTTTAAATAACAAAAGAAGTGTAGTAAGTAGATTTTAAAATAAAACCATATTTTTTTAATTATGGACCTTTTTTTTATGTTCCGCTAAATATGCCGGCGAGTTTATTTTATTTTTATTTTTATTTATTTATTTCCTTGCATACATGACCAAATAGTTACAGTCATATTGCCCTGTTAGGGCGTAGCAGGTTATCCTTAATCTAAAACATTTTTAATACTAAAGTTTAAGTTCCTTAGAAGGTTTACTTATCACGAAAATAATTGAGTGCTAAAATAATAACATCTTATTTCGTGATACTTATTTTGGAAAAGCCCTGTAGGTACTTAAATTTGTAAATTACTCATAAACCATTTAAAATAACTATTAAATAGTCTGAATATAAAGATATTTTATGAAAATAAATGAAGCAAAACGAACTATAAATAAAACCATGCTGTTAGTACGTATGCGAGTTCATCTTAAAAATTCAAATTTAGGTCTAGTTCAAACTCGAATTTTAAGAATTTTATTGAAAAAATCATATACCGAATTTAGCTCATAAGAAAGTTCATTACTTTCAAATAATGATTTTGATTTCATATGTAAAATATCTTAATTGATAAATTAATACGCGAGCTTTAAAAAAGAAACTCGTAAATTCTTAATTCGGTAGTGATACGAAATACGCAACCTAAGAATAATATGATGTCGGCTATTTCGTGAGTCGATTAATTGCAATTTTAAGAGAATTTAGTACTTGGATTTAGCTCTGTCCTATATTATATTAATTGTCAAGAAACACAAATTAACACTATAAAAAACTTTATTCAAATAGACTTACCTTTGTCTTTCTGAAAGCTTATAAATTTTGATGTTTAAGCTTACGGTAAATGCAGGCGTACTACAGCGGTTTGCGGCCAACTTAGGTTTTAAAGGGTCGTATTGGTTTGAGCTTTTTCACCAAAATGCTCTGAATACTCATTTGCTTAACGGGTAATATGATGAAGATTTAGAATTCAGGTTTAATTTATTAATAAGATGTCTTTATTGCTTATTTTTACGCCAGAAACAAAAACTAACGAAATAACCAGACATCCCGAATTACTCCTCACATACCTTAATAACCTGGAAAATAATAGCATATCTACCTATAAATAAATATTCATCGTTTTTGCCTAGACAAATATTAATCTAGCCTACCTAGATTTTACTATTGTAAACAGTGGAAATTGCGCTTCCAGTTACCGCAGCCTACCTGCCTTTTGACCTCTGTGATTTATCAAGGGCGAGCCGGCACCAATTAGGTTCGCTTGATTGGGCAATCAATAGTCTGAGGTGTTTCATTTATCAAATTTAGGCGTCGATAAAGATTAATGACTAGACGTCAAAGTTCAGGCGTAACACCGTAGTCCGTAACATTGCTCAGCAATCATTGCTTTCACACGTGTGTGCGGTTCAGCGAATTATTGTTGAGTAAGTACCCATCCAATTATGTGCTCCCTCACTGAAGTACCTAAGTAAGTAATTGTTATGCCATTGTTTCAACACTAAGTACTTAATAGTACTTCGATCAACCAGACTAATTACTTAAGTAGGTACTAGTGCTACTAAAAAGTACATACCTATAATATATTATAGTCATTGTTCGGTGCAGAATATCAACCGGGAAAGTAGCATTAATTAGTTCGGTCAAGATGTTTAACTACCAAACCAAACTACTTACTGTCACTAGAATAAGTATATGTAGTTTGATGCTTCTCGTCAACTGAACTATTGCCACTAAAACGTAAGTAAGTAGCATTTCTTAGTTCGGTCGACCGGATTAACTAGGTACCTACTGAACTACTGCTAAGTACTAAAAGGTCGTAATAGTTCGGTGACCGAAAGGTCGTAGTAGTTCGATTGACAGCACCGAACTTCGGTCATCGGCGGATCCAGGGGGGGGGGGGGGGGTCATGGGGGTCATGACCCCCCCCCTGGGGCTTCCAGAACCTAGATGGACCAATAGTTAAAATAGTTAAATATAATGTTTTATATGGTATTTTTTGGAACAATATAGATTTTATGTATGTGAGTACTTTTAATATTTAATTGATTAATCATTGATTTTATGTTATATGGTGTCACACGCATTATTAGGGAACGAAAGTATCGAAAATTCGAATTTTACTTCGCCACCGCGACCTTTTATCTGATGACCTCCTGATTTACCAGGAGATTTCCTGATTTATAAATAATCCTCCTTATTTACTGATTTTATTAATAAGTCTCCTGATATATATTTGGGTTTTGAAATTATATTTACCTACGTAAAAAATGATGTGCGTACCTAAGTGTCCTCCACGGCGGATTTCCACAAAATTTCATTGAATGCACGGATGTATACAAGGTCATTTCAGGTCAAGGAATAAATAGGTAGTGAGTTATCATGCGAAAATGTAAAAAATTTGAGCTCGCTTCGCTCGCATATCCATGTTATCAAAATAAACATATAGCTGGCATATAATTGCGATTTTAAGATGTTATTTCTTCTAAAAATGATTTTATTATTTTTATTCAAATTCAAATTCAAATTCAAATTATTTATTTTGCATGAATATGGTAGGTACATTAGGTCTTAAATATAATAAGTTCACATATCCTGCCAAAATGGCGTGCAAAAAGTACAATTAAGTTATATTTGAAGTTACAAATTAATTATTAATTATTTTTCTACAGTACTCATAAAGTGCTATAATTCAATTTCACATTTTTATATATATATAAATTCTGTAAATAATAACAACAAAAATAATTACAAATACATTATGTCACAAAATACATTACTTAATTCAAAAGATAAAACCAAATTAAAATCATCCCGAGTCGCCAACACTTATCTACGTAAGCATGTTATTATTAAGAAACTCATCTAAGGTATTAAATTTATTAAAGATGAATCTCACTATCAAACCATGTTAAATTCAAGACTGGAATAAATAGTGATTTATCCTGCAAAATCGTAAAAATGTTGAGCTTGCTTCGCTCGCATATCCAGTTATCAAAATATGTATGCCCCCAGGATCTTTGTTATGTTGTGACTTTTTCAGGAAAAAAAACGGAAATTTCGCGCTCGCTTCGCTCGCATATCCAGTTTTCACAATATATAAAGTTCGTGTTCGCTTCATTCAGGACTATTTGCGATTTCAAGACGTTATTCCGCCTATAAATTATTATATTATTTAAATTAAAGATTAAAGATGGATCATTATAAAAACGTAAAAAATTTGAGCTCGCTTCGCTCGAATATCCAGTTATCAAAATGTATAAAAACTTTGCGTTCACATCATTTGAGCATATTTTCAATTTTAAGACGTTATTACAACTGAACATGATTATATTATTTTTATAAAAGATGGATCTCACTGTCAAACCATGTTAAATTCAAGACTGGAATAAATAGTGATTTATCCTGCAAAATCGTAAAAATGTTGAGCTTGCTTCGCTCGCATATTCAGTTATCAAAATATGTACGCCTCCAGGATCTTTGTTATGTTGTGACTTTTTAGTAAAAACAAACGAAAATTTCGCGCTCGCTTCGCTCGCATATCCAGTTGTCAGAATATATAAAGTTCGTGTTCGCTTCATTCAGGACTATTTGCGATTTCAAGACGTTATTCCGCCTAAAAATTATTATATTATTTAAATTAAAGATTAAAGATGGACCACATTATAAAACTAAATAAAAATACCTAAAAAATTTGAGCTCGCTCCGCTCGCATATCCAGTTATCAAAATATATATAAAGTTCGCGTTCACTTTATTTGGGCATATTTGTGCTTTTAAGACGTTACGACGCCTAAAAATGATTATATTATTTTTTATTAAAGACGGATCTCACTGTCAGTGGATGAAGTGATTGTGCTTTTCGGAAGACGTAAAAGACAAATTGGCTCTTCTATTTAAAGATATGTCTTTTAGAGTACAGTAATTACTTATACACATTAATAAAGTACCTACCTACTTAAAATACTTACCTGTATCAATTATTATCAAAATATAATTATAACTATCTTGTGACTTGAACTATGGTGACCCCCCCCTGGCACCAAAGCTGGATCCGCCCTTGACTTCGGTGCTGTCAATCGAACTACTTATTGCCGCTACTTTTTAGCCTAGGATTAGTTCGGTCAACCGGTTTTAGGTACTATTACTACGTTCGTAATATTAAGTATATATTCGTTGCTATTACTATTTACTACTGCTACTAAAATTTAGTAGGTAAGTACCTAGATCGGTGCTTATCGTCAACCGGACTATTGCTATTTGCTAAAAAAATGTTACAGCTGTTTGGTCACGAGACTAGGCCCGGTTGCATCAATAAATTTTGACAGACACGTAACCCTTTTATACATGGCGACTCAGAACATGATGTCAATGAAAAATAAATAATTTAACGAATGTATGTAACGTTAACCAACGGATTGAAACAACCGGCCCTAATAAACTATGTTAAGATTGTTTTTCAAGCAGAGAAAGCCAAGATGTTCAGACGTTTGTTGGTAAGGGTTTTGAAATCGGTCGCCTTGAATATTTCTTATATATTTAATCCACTTAAAAGCTCGGTGGACGGAGCCCCGCTTCGCGGGGCTCCTATTTCTGGGTGGTCATGAAAGAAAATAACCACTCTTCGTCACCTAAGTTATCCGAGTGCCCTCAAGTCCCGAACTCGCTTCGTTCGTTCTGGTATAAGTAATTTATATGACTCTTTTTTTTTTAACCCTCAAGCTCAGCTTCGAATGAAAGCGACTTGATTCAAAGCCTCACCTGTTTGTTTCGGATTGTTTGTAATCGGATGCCCTGAATTCATTCGGACCATTGCTACTAAAATGTTGCAGCAGTTTGGTCAAGAGTCTAACAATCGAACTACTGTGATAAGAAGTGTTTTAAAAGCAGAGAAAGCCGTTCAGACGTTTGTTTCCTAATCGGATGTCCTGGGTTCATTATTTTAATCTCAGCTTGTACCTACCCTAGGCTTGTACGCACCTGATAGCTTGTACCTACGTTTGTGCCAAGAAATGTCATTTGCTTTGCGGTGAACGAAAACAACACAAGAAAACTCCTAGCCCAGGTTCGTTATTCTTCGCAAACTCTTTTGAAGTCTTACAACGCGCTGAATTGGCTAGTTAAGTATGGGCCATGGGCATTGGCGTGGGTATCCCTTTCCTTTTCTCAGGAGAGACCCTATAATTAGATAGTGGATAATCTTTGTAATGGATTGATTTTATTCTTGGTTTATATCAGTTCTTAGTTACGTTTCGTTAAATGTTTCATTTTATCACTCAGCTATCCTAGCTATACTTACTTTAGATACGGAGGAAAGAATGTATTTTATTGAGTTTGATAGAAAAATTGTAATAAACAACGTGTGCATTTTTCAAACATTAAAAATTTTGTTTAAAGTTATATAGGAAACTAGTAGGTCGCGTGAGGGCGCGGGCCACATGTGGCCCGCGTGCTTTCTTCCCGCCCATAAAAAATCCCTTCAATATTCCCCATACATTTTCTATGAAAAATAAATTCCGCCATTTTGAATTTTTTTTTCTACCCATCGAATAGACCTTCGGGTCCTGATCACTTCTTGTCAAAAAACCATTCTTCCATCTTTTATACTTTCCGAGATATCGGCGAAATTCGTATGGCGGCCATTTTGAATCCGCCATTTTGAATTTTTTTTCAGCTCTCTGCCAATTGCATGACATTTCGAATGACATTTGGTCGAGCACCCCCCACCTATCTTTAATACCCTCCCCGTGCTATTCACCCGTCTTCGAAATCCTCAATCATCAGCTCTCTCCGTATTTTTCTTCGGATTGATTTTTTTTCTTCTATAAGACCCCATCCGTGAAAAAAAAATTTTTCATACAAAATTGTTCAGGAGAGGTGATAATCAGTCAGTCAGTCAGTGAATCAGCACGAGTAGCTATATATATAGTAACTAGTAGGTTGCGTGAGGGCGCGGGCCACATGTGACCCGCGTGCTGTCTTCCCGCCTATATAAGCCGACAATCATCCCCCTACATTTTCTATCGAAAAAAAAAATTCCGCCATTTTGATTTTTTTTTCAATCCATCAAATAGACCTTTCGGTCCTGATCAGTTCTTGTCAAGAAACCGTTCTTCCATCTTTTATACTTTCCGAGAAATCGACGAAATTCGTATGGCGGCCATTTTGAATCCGCCATTTTGAATTTTTTTCAGCTAACTGCCAATTGGATGACATTTCAAATGACATTTGGTCGAGCACCCCCCACCTATCTCCAATACCCTTGGCTGTGCTCTTCATCCGTCTCCGAAATCCTCAATCATCAGCTCTCTCCGTATTTTTCCTCCGAATGAATTTTTCTCTTCTATACGAAATGGTAATTGAAAAAAAAATTTTTCATACAAAATTGTTCAGGAGAGGTGATCAATCAGTCAGTCAGTCAGTGAATCAGCACAAGCAGCTATATATATATTAACTAGTAGGGTGCGTGGGTGCGCGGGCCACATGTGGCCCGCGGGCTGTCTTCCCGCCTATAATAGCATCACAATCCTCAGTCATCATACCTTCTCATATTTTTTTCCATATGAATCAATACTCGCTATAATACATTTTCTATGGGAAAAAAAAATTTCGCCATTTTGAATCTTTTTTTCTATCCATCGAATAGACCTTCAGATCCTGATCACTTCTTGTCAAGAAACCACTCTTTCATCTTTTATACTTTCGGAGATATAGACGAAATTCGTATGGCGGCCATTTTGAATCCGCCATTTTGAATATTTTTTTAGCTCACTGCCAATTGGATGACGTTTCAAATGACATTTGGTCGAGTACCCCCCACCTATCTTTAATAGCCTCCCCGTGCTCTTCACCCGTCTCCGAAATCCTCAATCATCAGCTCTCTCCATATTTTTGTTCTTAATGAATTTTTCCTTTGTATACGGGATGGTCATTGAAAAAAAAATTTTTCATACTAAATTGTTCAGGAGAGGTGATCAATCAGTGGCCAATCAGCACGAACAGCTATATATATATTAACTAGTAGGGCGCGTGTGTGCGCGGGCCACATGTGGCCCGCGTGCAGTCTTCCCGCCCAAGGTATCGCCGTCATCTCCATCGCCCATTGAATTCCGATTGGCAGTGAGCTGAAAAAAATACCAAGGAGCACTGTCATGGTTTAAAAGATAGTTAAGGTCAGTTCGAACAAAAAAATACGCTGAACCTCATCAAATGAGGTTCAGCGTATTTTTTGTACGAACAGCCCTTAACTATCTTTAAAACCATGACCGTGCTCCTCAATCATCATCCAAATCCTAGATCATTGTCTCTTTTCATAGTATGTACATTTTCCATGGATAAATAAATTCCGCCACAGTAGAACGTAGAACTTGAGCTCCTGATCACCTCTTGCTAAGAAACCTCTCTCTTATCTTTTATACTTTCCGAGATAGAACAACACGAAATTTTTATGGCGGCCATCTTGAATCCGCCATTTTGTTTTTTTTCAGCTCACTGCCAATTGCGTGAAATTCCGAGTATCTTTTGTTTCAGCAAACCCCACCTAACTATAATACCTTGCCCATGCTCCTTAACTGTCTTTAAAATCCTCAATCATCACCTCATTCCATAATTTTCTCTGGTAGTCTTCCAAAAAACCGCATCAAAGCACTTCATGTTTTACAACTTGTGGTCTCTTCAATATTCCTCATACATTTTCTATGGAAAAATAAATTCCGCCATTTTGATTTTTTTTTCTATCCATCAAATAGACCTTCGGGTCCTGATCAACTCTTGTCAAGAAACCACTCTTCCATCTTTTATACTCTTCGAGATGGACGCCGATGAAGTTTGTATGGCGGCCATCTTGAATCCGCCATTTTGAACTTTTTTTCAGCTCACTGCCAATTGCATGACGTTACGAATGACATTTGGTCGAGTACCCCCCAACTATCTTAGATACCCTGGCCGTGCTCTTCACCCGTCTTCGAAATCCTCAATCATCAGCTCTCTCCGTATTTTTCCTCCGAATGAATTTTTCCCTTGTATACGAAATGGTTGTTGAAAAAAAATTTTTCCATACAAAATTGTTCAGGAGAGGTGATCAATGAGTCAGTGGCCAATCAGCACGAGTAGCTATATATATATTAATGATGTATTAAATAAAACTATAAGACTTCATTAATTGTGTGTTTATTCTTTGAAGTTTCATCCCTAATTAAGTGCATAAATAGGAAAAAAACGTTATTTACAAATATACCTAATCTTAATTTATAAAGTAGTGGGAACAACAGCCTGCTGTCGCTTTCATAATATCTGACCAGATTTTATAACAACCAGCTTAGTAATGAGCTGAAGCGACTTTATAACATTACGACATTATAAAGGGATTTTGTGTGATGTCATTTAACCTACTGATAATAATTTACAACTATCATTCGACGAAGAACATTTGAAAGACTATTCGTCTAAATACGATTTTTTTCACGAACATAATATTTACTTATTCTTAAACAGTGATCATTAGAAAAATTCTCAAATATCCTTAATCAAATGACACATATACCAGTAATACAGTAACATTATATTACATTTAGATGTTCAATTACATCATAATAATATATAATATATTTTTGTGATAGCTTTCCTTAATGGTGTTTAAACATAATATATTCCATAGAGAATCTTCAGGCCACAGAAACCGTCTTTTAACCGAATGGCATTTTTTCATTCGGAAGAAAATAGTCACAATTCTATTCCATATTAATTTTTACGGGGGTAAAAGTTCATTAATTAAAATGTTAATAATTGGATTCAAAGATCTGAAATTATTTAAGTAGTCAGCATGTAATCAGCTTAATTTATTTCTACGCAACAAGCCAGGGTTTTGGAAGTTTGGACGTGAAGCGGTTAACCCACAATACATCTTAATGATCCCTTACAACTTACATGTTAATACACAGCTATTGTTCAAAGTCATGTTACTGGCGTCCCCGGTCTCGCCGCTACTAATGAACCTGTCAGAAATTCATGTATTGAATACGCATTCCTATATTATATACCTACTACCTACTAGACCCCACAAATGTTTTGACAAATTTCTCACTTAGGGGTATAAAAAATTACATTACTGCCATTACGGCCAACAAAAGAGGCATTGATGAATGAAAGTGTAAATATGGGCCGAGGCGGAACCGAAGCACACATAGCCCATAGGTACACATCAATGCCTAGTTTTGGCCAAGGCTTGTATAGTCTCAAACAATGCGCGAAAATTTTAACGAAGTAATAATGGCAGACATTTTAAAAATCCGAACGAACAATATTTTTTTCAGAGTTAAAGTGTAAGTGCGTAACGGATTTTCACACAACTTTAGGCGGCTGCTGATTGTCCGGTACAGGAATTTCGATTTATCTCGAAGAAGGTTGTGTTTTAAACCGTTGTAAGTGTTGTGATTTTAAACCGATTGAGATGAAATTTTGTAGACACGTTCAGATTAGATATTAACTTCATGGTTAGCTGTGTGACATCATTCTAAATCCAACATGGCAGAATACCCAAGATGGCGAATTGGTTATTTTCCATGCACTCAAAGGATGCTGAGTTGAATACGGATAAATTGACATGTAAAACCTTTTTTTAAGAAATATTTTTTTAGTAATAACTTACTTGTTTTGGTTAACAAAACAGGACATTGGTTCAGTTAAACTTATGCTAAGCCAAAATACAAAAATACAATAGCATAACGTTTTACACATCAGAAATCAGTCGCCCTGCAGGAAAGTAAGAATTCTTAAAAAAAAAAAACAATTAAAAATACATTAATACATTATGTTTCAAAATATTTTAAGTAATAATTATTATGTTTTGAAACTGGTAAGTACTTATTAATATTAATGCCAGTACTATATAGCTAAACGTAAGCTCTGTATCTCGAAATGAAGGTAATTTAAATAGTTTTGCATACCAAAATTAAATTTAATTATTATAAAAATAAAGGAACATTACGTGATGGAGAAATCAGCACAAACTTAACACTATTTTGAAAATCTACAAAAATACATGTAACATTATTCGAATTTTTTATATACTTAACTAATATTTACAATGTTTAAACTTATCATATAACTAATATAATTAGTGTTTCGTTGAAAGAGGATTAGATCTTTTTATATTATTTTGAGATGAGAGCTAATGAGCGCTTGATATCCAATATATTTTTTACAACAAAAGTTAAAGAAACTTAATATCTAAACATAGCTTAATTAACTTTAGTCGATGTATCAACATACAAGAAGAAAACCCAAAAATAATAATATGCTCTCAAAATATATAAATACACAACCATATTATTATTTGCAAATATATATAAAATATCTCGGCTTGTTACAGAATACCATCGCCCTTTCTCCCAAACACCGACATTCCTACATTATCTTTTTTAAAGTTATTATAATAATATAGTGAATTGTGCAAAAGCGCATTAAATTGAGGTAATAACTTAGCGTGTAATGGTGACTAATAATTGACTACATCGAAGACAAACCACCTCGAATACCCAAAAGACCTAATTAAAAAAATTGCGGGAAGTCACTTAAGAATATTATCAAGAAAAACCAAAAACGTTCAACATTACCTAATATAAAACATTGTGACGTCATTTTATTTAACTAAATACTGACCTTTAAAAGGCTATTTAAGAGTAATTCAACAATTAGTTTGGGATCATGATTTCACGACATCGATATTGAAATTACAAAAAAAAAGGAAAAATTGCCTAAAACATAACTACCCTAATGTCATGGATGTCAATTGAAAAACCCTCGATAAATTCATGGATCAATAAAAGCGGATAACGACATTTAGGTTAAATAAGTGGTAATTTATTGGTACTCCAGTTAGAATCGCGATGCCTCGTAAATTTATACGGGGCTATAAACCGAGCCGGCCGAGTCGATTGCCGTCATTATATGACGACGCCGCTTCTTGTGATAATTTTGGTGGTCGGATCTTTAGACTTGTTGTCTTCGATGTTGAGTTTGGAGGACTGGATCTTCTTCCACGTGTCGCCGAGTGCTTTGCTGAAGTGGTCATCGACGCCCCCTTTCGTGGTTTGCTTCTCGTTGTCTTTTAACCTCGAGGTTTGGATTTGCCTCCACGTGTCTCCGAGGGCTTTTGCGAAGTGGTCGTCTACTGACATGCTAGCGTCGTCTACTTCCATGGCTATTATTTTGCTAGGTTTCGGTTGGTCGGGCTGTTCGTCAGGCTTGAAGAGAATGGGACTGCTGGCTCGGTCTTTCATGTTCGGTTTCGTGGGCGGTGTAGTCTCCGCGATCGGGGCGGTGTTTTTCTTGAATAGGTTCATGTAATCATCGCCGAGCGAGCGCCTGAAGTGCTCGTCTATGACGGGGTCGCACATGGACATGGAGCCTGCAAACAAACCAAATAAGATATGATTAGATTATTTTATTAAGAGGATATATTGAATTTAATTTTGTTTTTCTCACTCTCACGAATACGGTGGTGGGAGCGACATCGCGCAAGAATGTAACAGAAAAATGTCTTTTTACCAAATTTTATTTTACCTAAAAACTCACTGTCGATCTTAGGGCGTGTGCTAAATAGGTGTAGGTCGAAGAATAATTGCAATTGAAAGTCTTTATTTTTCACATAGGCCTTCAGGAGGCCTATGTCCAGCAGTGGACGTTTATCGGCTGAAACAACGACGAAGACGACGAGGATTTTTCACATAGGCATAAAAATTAGACTCTTATGAAAAGTCAAAAGTCTACCGCCAGGTTCGGAAACAGGTCTGCTCCGAGAAGAACTAGCAAGAACTCGGCACTTGCTCTTTTCGAAAATTATACCTTAAAATCTATAAATCTTAGAATAAAAAAAAAATGAAATTAGGTAGGTATCTAAGTACAGTGCGACAAGGCTATTTTGGCGCGTGGCCAAAGTCGGAACTAACGCCACTATCTTGTGCTACTGTTTGATAGTTTGCTCTGTCAGTATATCACTATTGTATGTTATGTTGTTTTTGCTTACTATTAACTATTTTAAACTAAAATTGAAGTAAAATTGAGGAGATTTTATTTTTGGCTGCCTTTGTTTTGCAACAGCGCCCTCCTTCAAGTGCCAAGAGAGCCTTGTCGGACTGTAGAGATCATCAGCATTCATTGGAATTTATGCCGAGTCATACTCATATTACGTTAATTCATGCCGTCATAAGTAATTATTGAAGTCTGTTTAGCTACTTGAATTATGTTAATGAAGGAAACTTCTAATTTGTCTAACTTTGGGAGAAATCTAAATAATGTTTATGTAGTTTTACACAGTTTTATTGGCCATTTTGGCGCTGATTGTCGTAACCTGGCGTGAGCACTGAGCATCCATGGAACTAAAATAAAATGATATTCAAAACAACGGTCACTAGCAACAAAATATCAATTTAGTACCGTGGATATTCAAGCGGAGCGCTTCAAATCGGCACAAAAATTGAACTGTCAATTGTATAGAATGTTAAATCCAGCGTACTAACTAGTACCTACGAGTATAACAGAGATCCGTGCCTCTGATAGACCGCTGGAAGAAATTAAATTGCAAAATCACCAGGGGGTAATATTGTCTTAAAATTTTCATGCTGACATTGTATGTAAATGTTGAAACAATATTACAATAACACTACTTTAAGAGATGTTGGTAGGCCCCCTGTTGATTTTGCAAGAAGGAACGACTGGAGAGAGAGCGAGAGAGGTTATGGTCTTACCGGGTGGAGTATCGTTGCTCTTGATGACTGAAGGTCTGTTGTAGGGCGGAGGAGCTGGTCTGGTGCGCAGTCTCATATCTATGGGCGCCTCGAGCTTCGCGCCGGGGTACTCCGGGGGTGCTATGGACAAAAACAACACAAGATTACAATATTTATCGACACTCGAACCGTAGTCACTATATTTTCATAGACACAAGTCATCATCATTTGCCATTATTTAAAATAAAAACCGGCCAAGTGCGAGTCGGACTCGCGCACCGAGGGTTCCATACCATAAAAGAAGTAAAACATTGAAAGAATCACCTTTGTTCATGAATTTACGAGTATAATTTACATGTAGGTACTTTTGTTGGCAAACCGCAAACGTAACTTTGTTTTTGGCGAATTATTGTTATTATCAAAAAAAGTATATTAGTCAGCGAGTTGATTTTATTTTTCCTGTAAAATATACGTTAACTTCTATTGATCATATTTATTTCAGATTTTTCGAATGGTAAACTTCGGAGATAAGGGGGGGGGGAACGGTATTTTTTTCGACAGTTTGCCCAATAAATCAAAAACTATCAGGCATAAAAATAAATAAAAATTGGTTTTAGAATATACAAGTAACGCCCTTTCATATGATACCCCACTCAATATTGTTATCTCATTTTGAAATTTTGGCGACCCGGTTTTCCCCCCTTTTTAAATAAAAATAAAAATAATTTTCAAATTTTTACGATTGCTATGATGTCGCGTCACTATTATCCTAAACAGGTCGATAGCTTGAATAGTTACTGAAATAATCGAGTGTGACAGACGGACGGACGGACGGACGGAGAAAGTCTCACCATAAGGGTTCCATTTTTACCAAATTGGTATGGAACCCTAAAAATATGTCTCCATTAAGTACAGAAATGAAGGTACAGATACACATGATTATAAAAAGCATGCTATTAGAGCATCCTCAAAATAATTTGTATGCGGTATAAGCTCTTGCTCATTACTAGAGCAGACACTTTTAGTAGCAAATGCTCGAAACTATAATGTTAACGTAACTAAAAGTGTTTATCTGTACCTTAAACCTTATCGTGGACTGGTATTTTGTTAGTCAATTAATTCTTACTTTATTGAATTAAAAGTCAAATAATTGTTAATACCGGCTTTCCCATCGGTTATATATCCAGTCTTAAAGCGACAGTCTACTAATGCATGTTTTAACATTGACGTAAAAGTAGGGCTGCCATCCGTCCGGGTTTCCCCGGATTTGTCCTAGTTTGGAAGACGTCCGGAGAGCGTCCGGGCGGGGTTTCAATTGTAGTCCGGGTTTTCGATCAGATCCCGTTCCCATAATTTATGTAAATAAAAGCTATGGGTTAGGTATTTTACCGCACGCACTGCCGACGCTATTTTACTACGCGAGCGCGCGCGCTCCGCGTGCGTCGGTTAAACGCGCCGCGCGTTCAAGCGGCGTGATCTGGCGAATGGCGAGCGCGAGCGATCTATTTAGCCGCGTAGTAAAATGTTAGATGTGTGTGAGCAGCGGCAGTTTGGCGGCAAAACGAAGCGGACTTAATTTTTGCCAGGTAAGTTTTACATTATTTTACGAAACCGAGCACATAACCACTAGAGTAGAAATATTCGATGTTTCACAAAAAGTGACAGTACTTCATCCAAAAAACATCATAACCTATTTATAAATAAGTTAAATTACATAGTACAATTTTTGAAAACCTACCTACTTCAAAGTTTTTATTCTTTTCAGATAGGAAGATTGCTAGAAACTAACTACAATGCCTAAACGGAAATGCCTGTTCAGCGATTTACAAAATAAATTTCCAATGTTAAAAATAGGGAAATATGACTGGGAGGCTTTCTGTACAATTTGTTCAACAAATATTTCGATCGCAAACAAAGGCGTTTCTGACATAAATGAACATTTGAACACACAGAAACACAAAACTAATATGAAAAATCAAGCAGGTTCTTCAAAAATATCTACATTTTTTGTAACATCAAACTCGGAAGATCTTCAAATTCGAGCAGCTGAAGGTGCACTCGTTTATCATACAGTCAGACATCACATGTCTTTCAATTCTTTGGATTGTACTTGCGCTCTCAATCGCGATATCTTTTCGGGGTCAGAAATAGCTAAAAACCATTATTGTTAATTGTATGGAAAAATAAAAAATTAAACAAGTTTTCATTTAATTTTATTAACTGAGTAACTAATATTGGGTTTGTTTATCTTTTATTTATTACCTAAGAAGGTTAAAAAATAAAGCACAATTACTCACTTGTCGTCACAAAAACGATTAAACACACTATTTCATGCAACAAAAGAGGCTTAAAATTAAAGTTCACTTCTATCAAGTACGGAGTAAAATATATTTTAATCAAGATGTAAGTGAATGAAAAAAGTATTGAAATGTCCGGGGTAAAAGCTCCAAAATCCGGGGAACTTACGCTTCCGGTCCTGGGGGGCAGGTTTTAGAGATGGCAGCCCTACGTAAAAGTAATGTAAACAACTGTTTCTGAAGTTATAATTAAGGGTTACCATTCCTATAGTACCTATGTTACGTTGTGAATGCTGGATTGGCAAGGGCTCGCTTTGTTGCTATCGCTCAAGGATCACTATACTAAGGATAATATGTATCAGTTAGTATGTATTACCTTTCCCATTATTTTTTCAAACATACAACTCTCCGAGTGTGATCTGCCTCGTTACAAATCTCTATATCGTTATGAGGGAACAGAGACCTTTTGAGTGACAGTGCTAGGTAAAGTTTTATAACCTAACCTTTCCCAATGATGTTGGTCGCTAGATTGACCAGCGGATCATCTGCTTCAGAGAGCTCTCTCCACCGCTAGTTGAATGATTGACATAAGTATTTCCGTGAATAATTATTTAGAAAGCATTACCTTTCTCATTGATATCTATCGCCAGATCGGTCAGCACGTCGCAAAGCTCTCCGTCGCACACAAAAGAACTGAGTTCTTTCTGTGTATAAAACAATTGTTTAGTAGTCAGCGTTACCTTTCCCATATATCGATTGCTAGCGATTATAGCGTTCTGTAGCTTGTAAAAAGATTTATTTTTGAAGCTTACTAATTATTTAGCAAGCGTTACCTTTTCCATGGTAATCAGCTTCTTCGAAGAGTTCTCCGTGGCTCGTTGAAACATTGAGAACCCTTTCTGGGAATAACAGTAAGTAAGCGTTACCTTGATGTTGATCGCTAGAGATTATAGCGCTCTGTAGCTTCTTAAATGATTGGGATTTTCTTTGAAGCTAATTATTTAGCAAGCGTTACCTTTCTCATTGGACTCTTTTTTATCGAAGAGCTCTCCGTCGCTCGTTAAAACTTTAAGAACTCTTTCTGTGGATAACAGTTAGTAAGCGTTACCTTTGCCATTGATGTTGATCGCTAGATTGGCCGGCGCGTCGTCTGTTTCGTCGGAGAGTTCTCCGTCGCTGTGAGGCTGAGCGCGCGCTATTGCCGGCGCTGTGCGTCGCTCGTTGAAGGACTGTGACCGTAACGCCATTTTGCCGCTCTCCCTGGAAAAATAATCAAATTTTACGTGAAAATCTTTTCAAATAATTCTGATATATTTCAATCCTAATTTTCTTCTTGCACAGCCGAACTACCAAGTTGGTAGTGCTAAAAGGAAATTAAAGAAGGTGGGGGTATACAAGCGAAGACTATGTGGAGACTTCATTTCCGACGGTATACACAGGTACCAGGAAATACAACTTGGAAAAATTTAGATTTGCTCTATTTATATCTACCACTGAACGAGGATTATAAAATGAGGATACAGTTTGATGTGTTATTAAGTAATTATTTATTACCTTGGCCTGTACTCGGGTAAGGCTAAGCGCGCGGATCGCCTCTCTCGCCTCCATTTCCCGGTGAGTTCTTTGGGTTGAGCGCGGGGTGTCTCGGGGGACAGTGTTCGGTCGCCTTCCGACTCGCCACTTGATGCCGTGCTTGGGGTCTCTGAAAATAAAAATATAAAACTGATATATATAGATATAATATATAACTAGATATATATATAACTGTATAATATTATTATCAATAGACAATAGACATGTACCCCGGACAGGGCGGATGGTGCGAAAAAATCTCGCCAATTTATCGGTGCCAAAAATGCTTGTTTTGCCACCAATAGTATAAGGCCACGCAGTAGTTCGCTCAGTAGTCATCTATACAATTTTGACAGATAGCGCTACTGTTTGCTTGAACGAAATATCGTTCGGATGGCTATACCCTGAGGTTTCTTATCGGTGATACATAGCAACGTAGCAAAAAGCGTGGCAATAACTGTCAATAATGAACACCGTAGAGCGCTACGGCATAATAGAAAGTAATGTCAAATTAGGTAGGGCTTGGAAATCTAGGTACTACCTAGATATTTCACGAAAAATAACGAAATGTGCAGATTCATTCGAAGATATATTATGTTTTGGGGAGCAAAACGATTGGCGTGGATTGTGAGAAAGGTGGAACTACTTGAGTATTAATTTATAGGTATGTAAGAACTAATGCTGCTATGTTCAACGATATAAATCTTTGGCTATGCTTAGTTTATTTGACGACCGAATGGCGTAACGGTAGCGATCCTGCCATCTGAGTCAGAAGTCGTAGGTTCGACTGGACTAAATGTTTGTGTGATGAACAGGAATAATTTCAAGTGTATGTGTGTTTTTAAATATATTGTATTAAAGGAAATCAAATATTATGTACATTTATCCGTCATCTACGTCATTTTTTATGAAGCTTCTGTGTCTGCCAGTCGTTGATGCTCGGGATATAGATATGTGTTCATTGTGTATGTAATAAATCAATCATAATTATTGTAATTGTAATGCTCAAGTGTTGTTGGCAGAACCAATAAATAAATAAATAAATTTAGTATCCATAACACAAGCTATCGCTTATTTTGGGACTAGATTGCGACGTGTAAATGTCCTGATACTTATTAGGTATGAGGTAAAAGTACAAAATATTTTTTTTTGAGTGGCTATAACAGTGACGAGACTATCAAGGCGTTCACCTGATTATAAGGGAATATGCAGGCGTCTCAGAAACAACTATGCATTACTTAGGTCCTACGACGCGGCGCACTGTATGGTCTCGTTATCCTGAGACATCAGTAGTTAAATCTCATTATTCTCAGTAATTTCCTCATTAAAATTCTCCGTCTATTGTGCCCTTGAAACCGAAACACAGCTACTTATACAGTTATAAACTAAGTATGCAATCACTGCTGCACGGCAGGCGCTGCAAAAGAAAGTCCTAAAAATTGGTACAAAACTTCTCACTTCTATAGAAAGCCTTGATAGCCGTTTATCGCCTTGTTTTGGCTTTGCTCTTTTTTTTACTCTTTGCGGCCCGTGTTTTTTAAGCCTTATCGACGCTCACACTAAATACGACGTAGTTAAAGGCGATAACAAGCTTGATAGAGTATTTTAAAATCCGGTAAATAGGTGAGTACCTTTTAGTGGAGAACAAATCCATGGTTGCCATAAAGGCACGCTGAATTTCGGTGATTGAGGAGGTTCCATCGAAAGAAGGCCCACAGAAGTTTTAGCCAGAAGAAGAAAATAATCCGAAAGTTCCATCATCGCAACACCATTAAAAACCTTGATACAACACTCAAAACCATTGCATATTTAAACACCCATCATTTAAGAGTTTACACAAATATCAATTTAGCCAATTTTGAAACACTACTTACTACACAACATACTACTACACAAATGGTGAAAATTTTCAATTAACTTAAACTTTTCAATTAACTGAGCACAATTTCTTTAAAAAAATGCCCTAAAACGTATAATTTTCAACAAACTGGAAATACTATTGTTTAAACCCACTTTGAAATCTGCACTGATATTGACACTAAAACTCTATAGCCGCTTGCACAAGCGATCCTTGTAGCAGATCGATCTTATAGGGAACACATTGGCGTCCCAGCACAGGTAATACTGAAGGTCGACTGAATAAAAAACGAGCTGGAAGAGATTACATTGGAATAAATAAATGAGATGAACAAAAAATAAACCAAAAAGGAAAAAGAGCATCATGCTACATCCACGCGGCCGGACGTTGCGGCGCTTCCTTCGAACCTTACGATACAGGGTGTTTGAGACGCTTTGCATATCGATGACAGATAAACGCATTATCTCCTATATATCTTATACAAATTGTAACCGTCTGTTTGTTAATGAAATTCAAGAACGTTGTCCAAAAACCTCAAGACTTTTAGGTTTCTTTAAAGTTGGTAAACTATAAATTACAGATAATAGTACCAATGTTTCGATTTATTTTATTGCTAGTGATCCATTTTATTGTTGACCGATGTTAACTGACACATTTATTAATATTGTGCTTCTATAGTTTTTATTAGTTTACGTGTATTATAAGCTTCGATTCTAGATACCTTCAGTGTCAGAAAAGCAAAAATAATAATACATAATAAGTGTAAACACCTAAACTCGCGTTGAAATGCTAGTTCTATTTATAACAAAGCTGTACCTACACGCGTTTGAATGCCCATTGTTACGGTTTCAAGAAATATGCTGATAAGTGGCATCGAGGGCACATTATTTATGTGACCTCATCTCGATCACAAAGAAAACGGCTCGCAAGTAACAACACATTTTTTGTGTTAAATGGGCATGACCTCAGTTGCCCCGTTTACCAACATCGGAATTTCAAATAGGGATACCAATACATACATACGTAAAAGAAAAGTTCATCGTATATTGACACCATTTTGTCTGTACACAGAACTATAAATAAGAAAAATAGTTTACTACCATCCATAAATCTAAGACTGTTTGTGTTAGAATCCATACATTTTGTACATTTCGCAAAAGTTAAGTAGGTAGGTGTTTCGGGACGCAGTCCTTGTTTTTTTAGTTTCATCTCTTCTTTGATAATTGTTTGGCCTTTTTCTACCCGTAATCATCAGGAGTTTGTTTGTTTTACTTAGCAATAGCATTCCATGTTTCAGAATTTTCCACGCTTATATTTTATTGCCGAGTTTCTTGCCCGTTCTTCTCGGTGCAGTGCTACTTTCCGAACGAGGTGGTAGAGTCTAACGTTTCGAAAGTGCTTGTAAGTTAGGACTATGTGAAAGAATAAAATTTTTGAATTTTTTGAATTGCATTAAATGATGAAGGAATTGCGTTACGTCATCTAACTTCTGTGTATCACTATTGCACAAACATCCTGTACATGAACACATCAACCTGTTCGGTCCATTCATGAAAGTGCGTGAGCGCAGGGCGCGGGGATTAATGAACCCCCTCCACTCCTCCAAGTTGCCAAGACAGCCTCTTTCTTGCAGTTGCAATTTGAACTTTAGCGATATTGCCTTTAGAAGATGTATCGCATGCAGCAGTTGGGGATATAACAAATCAGTGCTATTCAATGAGCTTAAGTTTTAGTCTGAACACAATAAGGTCGAGATTTGTTTGAAAGGTTCGTTCTAATGATCGAGTTTAAATTACGGTGGTTGTATCCTTGGAAGGTTGTTTTATTTTGATGCGGCCGCGACGAGCGGGGGGCTCAGTCGAAGGCTGTGAGAAGCCGCTCGGAGAGTACAGGCATTAGGTTTTTTATTGTCTAATAGAGCGGAGGTAAAGGGCTGCCGACAGGTAGATCGAGGATGGCGCCGCTAGATTAATTATTATAGTCTGAACTAGAAAAATAAAGTTTGATGATTTTCGCTTGGAATATTCGACTTCAGTAAATTTATAGACAGGGCTGTACATGAGTAGGTGTTTTGACTCTAAACATTCATTTATGTTTATTTAATAGAAAAATTACATTCAGTTTTTTCAAACATCCTTTGGATCACTTTTCCTATGGAGCACATGCTCCAATTTCTGTATCCTTTAATATTCAAATTTTTATACAAACATTTGGAAAAACTAGCCTAGTAAATAATAGACGAGCTTAGATAACTTATGCATCATATTTTGATTATTGTTTAAAAAAACAATCTCTTTACAATAAGAGCTATAGATTTACCTATGTAGGTATCTAGTATCTACATGTCTTAACACACTATATTGTATGGATAAAATAGAGCAGGTAAATAATTGTAACTATCTGGTACATAATAGGTACATAGAAAGGTACTATAGATAAGTTCTCCACGCAGTGTAATTATTAACAAAAGGTTTTAGTTCTTAGACCTCTTTTTTGTTTCGCCGCTCATTCAAGCGGAGCGCCAGGCCAACACCTTCCAGCCGAGGCCTCCAACTCCGAGGCCGAACTCTACCTGACTTGTAATCATAAATGTTAATTAATTAAGAATAAGGAGCTTACAATTTAAGCGGAGGTTAGTAGGTGAGATTTGTACCCCCGACAGGCTATAGGAGAGGAGGTTCTGAACCAATAGGCTCTCACAGCTAAGCAATATTATAATGAGATATACCTATTGCTACCTATGCAAAGCGTATATTAAATTAACCAGATGTCAGATTTATAGTTGCTTCCAAAAGCGTCTTCCTGTGTTACGGTACTGACGTCAGTATAAGGCCGGGAGGGAAGGATGCGAGTAATTCGGAAGCGACGGCCTGCGCTGCGCCCTGCGCGAATGTGGGATGTAGTCGCCAGGGGGCTTTTAATTTACACGCACGACATTATCGATCACTATCGCTTCTCTCTCTTTTGCTATACTAGGGAGATGCCAAAAACGACTTCTTGCGTTACGGTGCTGATCTAAGAGTAAGGCCGGGAAAGAAGGATGCGAGTAATTCCGAGGCGACGGCGGAGGGCCGGCCTGCGCTGTGCCCTGCGCGAATGTCGGATGTAGTCCCCAAGGGGCTTATTATTTACTGCACGCACGACATAATCGATCACTATCGCTTCTCTCTCTTTAGCTAATAGGGAGATGCCAAAAACGACTTCTTGCGTTACGGTGCTGATCTTAGAGTAAGGCCGGGAAAGAAGGATGCGAGTAATTCGGAGGCGACCGCGGAGGGCCGGCCTGCGCTGCGCCCTGCGCGAATGTCGGATGTAGTCCCCAAGGGGCTTATTATTTACTGCACGCACGACATAATTGATCACTATCGCTTCTCTCTCTTTTGCTATTTAGGTACTAGGGAGATGCCAAAAACGACTTCTTGCGTTACGGTGCTTACCTCAGGGTATGGCTGGGAGGGAAGGATGCGAGTAATTCGGTGGCAATGCAGGCGGCGCGGCGGGCCGACTTGCGCTGCGCCCTGCGCGGATATCGGATGTAGTCGCCGGGGGGCTTGTTATTTACACGCACGACACTATCGATCACTTTCGCTTCTTTCTCTTCAGCTACCGAGGATATACTTTTATCAAGTAAATAATCACATAAGTAACCACATACTTCGGTGTTTTTTTTTTAGATTTCTTATCATTCAGTGTCCTGGTTAATTATATACACGTTTTTGTGTTATAATTACATATTACTACATATTATTCTTAAATATTCTTCCTATGGTGGACGAAAATGTAACGAAGTAGGTAGTAGAAATAAGTAGACATTTATGTCCTTACCTTGTCTGTGAGCAATCTTGTGTCCAAGCAGTTTTGAGTGATACGAAAAACTAATAGAAAGCCTTATGCCTACAAAAGCTGTTCTTTAATCCGACTTCAAAAAAAGTTATTGTTTGCGCTGCAACTTCTCGAAAACTTCTTTCTATGACAAGTAACATATGTAATTTTTTTTAGATCCATACTATAAAGTGCTTCTAATTATAACAGGTAAGCACTTATAACCTACTGCTATTTTAGAACTTACTCGGGGTAGCTCTACTCCCCATTTCAAGTTAAAGTTATTTGTATAAAGTTAACAGTAACAAGATTTATGTTGAACTAAATTATACATGCACACATATAGGTATACGTAATAAGCACATACTTAATAACCAGTTGAAGTTAATTGTATTCAAATTCGGGCTTGCGTGAAGCCGGTAGCTCGTCCGTGACCGCAGGGCAAGGCGGACTGTAGTTATTCAACATCCAGATAAAACACTGAGCTGACCATCCACTGGACAAGGCGAAGCGGCTGAGAATTATCTTGCCATAGTTCAGCTGCATTAGCCATAAGACTAGCTGTTACCAGCGGCTCCCCAAAAAACAAAATTGACGCGAATTTTGTTTTTTACATATCCCGTTGTAATGATAATATTATGGTGTCGCGAATATTGTTTTAAGACTTTTAAAGGAGAACAATTTTGTTATATTATATGAATTTTGCGTAGCTTTACCCGCACGCAACGGAAGCTCCCTAGAAGAAACAATACTCCGTTTTCACAACTTTTTTCATTGATGCTCCTCTCCTTTTGGTCATAGCGGGATACTGTATGCTGCGGGATGGGGGATGCTGCCTATAGCCTTCCTCGATAAATGCACTATCCAACACAAAAATAATTTTTCGTTCAAACAAACAAAAAACAAAAAAAATATCTTACCGTGTTTCTGCTTCTATGCAAATTTATGGAATTTAGATTCAATCCCCAAAATACGTGCCTGAATATCACGTATTTTGGGTCTGCAGGTTATTAAAAGTCGCTTAAAATGGCCTTTTACATCTTCAACGTGCTGTCCGAGGCACGAGGTGAACCATTGCCAACCAACCTGACGTAAGAATTTCTTGACAGAAAAACCCGATTTGGCCCGACCCGGAAATAGTACCTCGAGATCTGCTGTCGAACGTGCTCACCACTATAGACTTACGAAGTAGATAGGTTAGGTTATAGGTGGATCATTTATCGTAGTTAGTGTATTAATACCCCTTTCGGAGGCTTCAGTGGATGTTCACCAGCTCAAGCTGAAGGGGACAAATGAACGAATCTATGTACACGATATAGTAGATGACAATGTTGAATCGACAGAAAATAGGAGCAATGATATTAAGAATAACCCCTAGAACTTAATCTTCGTTTCGTTAAATATTGTAATACTGTCCATTTTTTTTTTTGCAGATGCGTTTCCAGCAGCGGGTTAAATAATTGAAATTGATTCTACATCGAATACTCTCTTTAGCCTGAGCTAACGTATATTATAGGACATTTTAACAATTACTAACATAACTCAAAATTCAACATCATGCAAAACAGCCTAACTAAACCATGATTAATAATATACGAGTCATTTGTTTTTTGAACTTTATGGAGCTAAAACGATTGAAGTTATACCATGCCATCTATTAGTAGTTTCGGCTTTTCTAAGTAATTTGGCGCTGTCAGTCTATATCCTGTAAAAAAATCTTTATGATTTGAGTTAATTCGAGGCTTGATCGCGTGGAGCTGGTAGCGCGTCCGTGGCCCGAGGGCACGGGGCTCTGGCCTTGGTCTGTTGTTATTTTATAAACGAGACAATATTTGGTTCTAAGCTGGCCATCCACCAGGCACCGTACAAACACTTTGCAATAATGAAGTCTGCTGTTTGTGTTTACAATTCTGTGTAAAATAAACTATTTTACACAGAATTTAAGAATTTATTTTACACAGATTGTAAGCAATTTCTGTTGGTAATTACTCAGTAAGTAAGTGATGTCCTGCAGACTTAACCATACCGGAATTAAGAATGGAATGAGAATTAATTAAGTAGTTACATCGTTTTGCACGAACATTGATCAACGGAAAAAAAATATTTTTTTTAGAAACTAATCTTTATATTCATACCTACATATAAACCTACCTAACCTAAATATCAAACAGTTATCTTTTACAGTCCTTTTTGACTCGGGGCCTGTGTGAAAATCAAACGACTGTTGACAAACAAAGACAAAACAGATTACAAGTATAACTCTATTGTTTGCACGTTTGTGAATAAGTGGGAATATCTTTCCATCGGAATGAAGGCCGGTGGGCTCACAGCTCTAACACAGATATTTATGTATAAACGCTACCCGCACACGCACCTTTAAAGAAGGCTGCCATGCAATCTGCTTGAAATTCCAGTAGCTGATAAGATTTGTTTCTTTTTTTCTTAAAGCCGTTTAAGAATGACAAACGTTTATTTTTTTAAATGGATATCGATGTCGGCAGACAAAAGAAAGGTAAGTATATTAGAGTTTTTTTATGCCATAACATGAAGATGCAGTAATATCAAAAATCGATCTCCTGTAAAAGTTTGATGCACTTTAAACGTCCCACGAAGGTAAGTAAATCTTTTGCCTCTACAGACTATACTGAGGTTAGATTGTCGTCGTGTAAGCGTATAGATGTCCATTGTCCATTACTGAACGTAGACCAGGTTTACGTTGTAGAACATATTAACGACTTAAAACGGCTATCAGTAACAGTATCACAACTGCAGGATCCTCTATCAGTCTGCAAACATGCGTTTTCTTCTGGTAGTCATTTTAACACCTTGGGACTCAAAATCTATCAGTTTTCTATGCTTGCTAATTAATGTATCCCACCCATTTCCGTTTCAGCTTGAGTTGCGATTCATTGAGTCTTCGACTCTCACGATGTCATCACCATCAGTCAACCTGCAGGATCCTCAATCAGTCTGCGAACATCAGTTTTCTGGTGGTTATTTTAACACCTTGGGACTCCAAAACCATTGGTTTTCTGTGCTTGCTAATTACCTAATATAATTCCGCCCATTTCCACTTCAGCTTGAATTGCGAGTTGAGATGCATTGATTCCTCGACTCTCTCGATGTCATTCATCACCGTAAGTCAACCTGCAGGATCATCTATCAGTTTGCGAACATGAGTTTTCTGGTTGCCATTTGAATACCTGAGAACTCCAAATCCATCAAATATTTTGTACTTGCCATAGTCCCGTCCATTTCCACTTGTTTGAGTTGCGATTGCGATTTGCGACGCCTGGAGTTCTCGACTCTCTCGATGTCATCACCATCAGTCAACCTGCAGAATCATCTATCAGTTTGCAAACATGCGTTTTCTGGTTGCCACCTTGGGACTCCGTATCCATCGGTATTCTGTGCTTGCTATAGTTCCGTCCATTTCCACTTCAGTTTGAGTTGCGAGTTGCAATGCGTTGAGCTTTTGTCTATACCTACTCAGTAGTATCTAAATAGTAAATACCTACCTATATAGGTTGCTGTAATACTACCGACTACAGATCGCTTCATTATTGACCGAATAAAGCTATTTTTATTTCCTCCTTTATTGATATCCAAGGTGCATTTATTAAGCAGTAATAATAATAATAATTGATTTATAGTTAACGGACTTTTAGTCTACTATATAAAAATAAGTCGGGTTTTCCTTCCTGACGCTATAACTCCAGAACGCACGAACCGATTTCCACGGTTTTGCATTCGTTGGAAAGGTCTCGGGCCCCGTGAGGTTTATAGCAAAGAAAATTCAGGAAAAACACAACAGAAAAGCGGGAAAATCTTTTTTCACATACAGCGCCATCTCTGATACATAGCATGTACTACAAACCAATATTTTAAGTAGATGGCGCCGGTGCGTGATTCATTGTTTGACAGCTACTCATTGTTCTCTGCTCAGTTAATTTCATGTGACAAACCGGTATTGTGTTCACTGTGAAAGTGTGAAAAAAAGTAAAAAAAATAAGTTATTCGTTTCCTAACATTTCAATTAGAAACCATCAAATCAATCACGTGTATAGTGCAAATTTTATTCAATTTCAACAGCAGGCATTTGTCTTTAAGGTGGTAAGTTGAACTGTGTAAATTATGTGGATCGTGCATTTGAAGTTAAATTCACCACTCTGTCCATAGTCCAAAATGCCTAGAGGACGACGTGCGGACATCGGCCGCCGCACAAGACATGCAAGCCAGCAACAAGTGTAGGTATTCACAGAACTTAAGGGCGATGGGTACCATCCGGGCACGAAAATTCAAATTTTATTTAGTTTTTCGCTCATAGTGGGCTAATTATGCATTGAAGGTTAAAGGCAACGTGTTTTGCGGGCACAACGTTTATGTATCTACACGTTTTTAACAAAAACTCTGCTCAACAATACTCATTTACTTCATATTGGTTCCCGATAGCTCGAAATCCGGGAAACAGCAAAAAAATATCTTTCGGGAACCAATATGAGATGAGTGGGAACTTTCAAGCAAAGTTTCTATTGAAAATGTGTAGATGCATAAAAAGTAGGTCCGCAAAATGCATTGCCATAAATCTACAATGTGTAGATAGTCTAATATTTGCGAAAAACTAAATAAAATTTAAATTTCACGGGCTGGTAGGGCCGCAACACCTTAAGCGAAGAAAAACAAAATATAATAAGAGAAAATTCCCGATTGAGACAACGCGTGAGCACACGAAGATCATTGGCATCATACAATCGAATCCCACTGCGAACTACAGTGATGATGAAAATTTAGATATTGGACCAATGACGACTAAGTGTATGCCGATATTGCAATGCGTTAAAGTTCAAAAGAGAAACGGCTGGATTGTGCTGCGCAAGTGGAAAAGTCAAACTGGATCCATTACTTACACCACCACAGCCACTGAAACCATTGTTCGATGGAAGTGATCTCGATTCCAGCCATTTTCTTCAACACATCCTTGAATACAATAACTGCAAGAGCAACCCCTAATGGGTTCTATGCAGCATCGCCAGCCAAATTAGAAATGATCTATACTAATATTATAAGTAGCGTAACGATGTTTGTGAGTTTGTGACGTTGCTAGGGGTTATCTCTGGATCTACTGAACTGATTTTAAAAATTCTTTCACCAATAGCAACCTACGTTATTGTGGAGTGTCATAGGCATAATAATTTCCAAAATTAATTACGCATCTTTACCTAAACTTGAATAATGTAATCCAAGTCGTTAAAAAAAATTGCTTTCATCGCGTGCGCTGCGGAAACTATTGAGGATAGAACAAAACAATGTTCTACAATATTAAAGAACGTATCAAAATCTATAAAAAATTCCGCGATAGCATATGCTTATCTCCTACGGGTAACACACAATAACTGCTTTAAATGTTAAAATTGTGGTTAAAAAATAAATAATTTTTGTGAAGCTCATTTAGCCCATATGGTATCTACACTAATCTACACTAATAACTAATTTCATTTGTTTGTTTGTTTGTTTTTTGTTTGTTTGCATTGAATAGGCTCCGAAACTACTTGATTTGAAAAATTCTTCCACTGTTGGGAAGCTATATTATCTCCGGTGAACATAGGCTATATTAAATTTTGAAAAAAGTTAGGGATCCGTACTAAAACTCCAATAATGTAACCCAAGGTGTGAAAAAATTACCAAAAAACTTTCTTACATCGCGTGCGCTGCGAAAACTATTGACTAAAGAACAAAATAATGTACTACGTATTTGCAGAACACATAATTATCTACAAAAAATGTCGCGACAGCATATGTCTAACTACTATAGTTATGTCACAATAAGTGTTTTTTCATTAAAAAAAATAGATATAAATGCTACCGCTACAAAAGCTCTTTTATTTATACTTTGGATTTGGAATTAATCCTTATCAAAATAAATGACTTCATATTTAAGTCTTCTTCAAAACCATTATATTATAACTTTTTGAAATATTCAATTTGGACATTCCATTCGAAAGATGTCACAAGTTTAAAATGTAAGTTATTTGAAAAATGTCGCATGGTCGCCGCTTAGTTAGACTACCACCATAATATTAGAATGTAGCCGTCACTGGGGTACGGGACGGGGGTCAATGTCGAGAAATAAAGAAAAATAATAATACAAATAAAAAATCGGCCAAGTGCGAGTCGGACTCGCGCACCGAGGGTTACGTACTATATTAGAAAAAGTTAAACCATAAGGCCCAGTTGTCACCAAAACGGACCGGAGCTGTGTTTGAGTCAATGACTAAATACACTACGCTAAGAGGACGGGAAAGATGTGACGAATGTTGAAGTCAAAAATGTCTTAAATATGGCCTCGCGCGTCGTACGTTTTGGTACCGCTGTCGGGCGCTTACATTAGCGCCATTTTACACTTTTGACAAATTAAAAATCCGGCTTCTGGGCGGAGCCTAAAAATACATACGTGACGTCACTTATAGTGCTGATCCTTTATGTTACATCCATGGTTTGAGTAACCAATCAGCTTTCGTCCTCCTCCTCTCAGTTTCGGAGATGTCAAAATGGTGAAATCTGATTAGTTTCTTAAACACAGCTCCACTCCGCTCTGCTTTGATGGAACCCAGGCCTAAGAATCACGTTTTTACCGAACCGCAAACTTAACTTTGTTTCATGAGGTTAATTGCTAATACCAAAAATACTTAGTATAGATATAGAGTTGATATTAATTTTCCCGTAAAATATACATTGATCCCTATTAATCATTCCGATTATATTATATATTATAATTCCGATTGGTAAACTACGGAGATAAGGGGGAGGGAACGGTATTTTTTTCGACAGTTTGCTCAATATATCAAAAACTATCGGACATAACAATAAATAAAAATCGGCTTTAGAATACGGAAGTAACGTCCTTTCATATGATACTCCACTCAATATTGCTATCTCATTTTGAAATCTCGACGACCTGGTTTACCCCCCTTTGTAAATAAAAATAAAAACTATTTTCAATTTTTTATGATTGCACTGACGGCGGGCCATCATTATCTACACCTATTCCAAATTTCATGTTGATATCTTTAATAGTTACTGAAATAAAGCGTCGTGACACACAGACAGACGGACAGACGGACAACAAAGTGATCTTATAAGGGTTCCGATTTTTTTCTTTGAGGTACGGAACCCTAATAATACCCGTGCGAAGCCGGGGCGGGCTGCTAGTGTCCTATAAAAACGTTTTCGTTTCGATGTCTGTTTAGTCTGCTAACACTATAACATCAGTATTACAATTTACAAGTGATATAGTACCTAGGTATAAATAACTACATCTACATAGTACTGAATGCCCGAAAGGCGGATGTTTGAAGCGAAAGTGCGGGAAGCGAAAACATTCCGCATTCCATACTTTATTGTTCCAACTTCCAAGTGATTATTGATGCACGGATATCATACGTATTCGTTTAGGTACTATTCGATTTTTCCAAATATATATTTTAATAATAAATATATCATTAAGTTAATTGCTATATATATCTTTTAATTTGATGAAGTGAGTTATATGAAATTATTAAATAAGACCACCAGAGACCTCTATCAGGATATTCGGAATTCAAATCCGTCAACCTTACAGCGCCCTCTGATAAACTTTAGTTCCATAAAACGGTATGCAATGACATCCACAGATGGAAGCACAGTCGTTAGCTTTCGTAACAATAGAAAACTCTCATGGAGAAAATATGGGAACAAAATTAACAATTAGCTTACGTTGAGCGTTCTCTTATAATAAAATAATATTTTATTTACGTAAACTTGATACATAATATAAGAGATAACTAAACATAAATAAAAAAAAATTACTGGCCCAAATAGAGAACCCTCATAAAAATATTTTGTTCGATCATAACTACATAGAATAACTAAAAATACCAAAAATGTAACATAGTCATAACTTTAAAATATTATACCTCCATATCGCTTCTTTCAGCAACCTTCAGGCAAAGGACAGACAGACAATAATAATATACCTACAGTATAATTATGAGCAGAACAGGGTTATGCCTAACCAAAAAGAATATATTATTTACGTAATAAAACTGCATAACATAATCAATTACAACGTTATCATGAATCTCAGGCTTAATTGTATTTAGGACTTTAATTTATTATGGGTTGGCACTTGGCAAACATGCACCTTCCACTGATAAGAAGCCCTCCGTTTCTGTGTCGTTACTACCATCTTACGAACGAGTAGTAAAATCAGAGCAATTCACTATCGCTCCCATTGGTTTGGGTCGTTAAGTAATTCTCTACGCTTCATTAATGAGTTCACATTTTACCCTTTCAATTTATTTTTGTATTGTTAACCGACTTCAAAAAAGGAGGAGGTTCTCAATTCCTCGGAATCTTTATTTTTTTTTATTGTGTACGTTTATCACAAAATCATGACAGTCGACAAGCCTAAGTTGACCTTTGAATTAAACTGAGATGGATCGATGGATCATCTGAAACTGGCTAGATTTACTTGATAAGTTTTGATAAAAAGTCATCAAATCGATTTGAAGAAGGGCACCAACAACGCCACAGACCACTGTTTAAAAAACGGGTAAAGGTTTGTTTATAGTTAAAGAGAATATGATTCACCACAAAACAATTTTTATAAAACCTAAGTCCTCACTCTACGCCCGGTTGTGCACGCGGCCTTCGTTGCATAACAAAATAGCGCCATATACCGCGTCCGTACGTGGTAGCCCTGACATGGATCGATCGCTAGCCGACTAGGGAGTAGCCCTGTGTGGATGTGTTCGTGTATGAATTTTTATCATATTTTATGCCACCTTGGTTCGTACAAGCTGGCTTTGTGAGACGCCTGCAGGGCCATCGGCTAAAAAAGTATCAATCATTAAAGAACTGTACCAATGCCATTGATACAGTTCTTTAAAGATTGATACATTTTTAGCCGATCGCCCTGCTGATGTTGCAAATATCTATGAACCTTTTTTTTGTATATAAAATTCTCGTGCCAATTTTCATTACCAAACTTCTCCGAAATGGCTCGACAGATTGTTATGAAATTTTCTGTGTATGTTCGGTAAGTCTGAGAGTAAGCCGTAAGCTATTTTTGATATCCCTAATGGCAAAACAACGTTTGACGGTTCAGCTAGTCAATACTTAATATTATGGTCATCCGAACAAAACATGTTCTAAATTAAATGGCACCTTGAAATTTGACTCCCTAGAAATCTATTTCAGATTCAATGAAATAATTTTTGCAACTTTGTAAAATAAAAAAAGTTTAGTCAACATTTTGTCTTCATTTCAGTGCTCCTTTTTTAGGAAAGATATATTTTCTTAATTCTACTTTACTTCTAAGTTTGGTCTTGAGAAATGATATTTTGGTCCTTAAAAAATCTTAGACCCTTCTTTTGTCACGTTTTGAAGAGATTAGCTTCACGGAACAGTACATAATATGGTAGAAAGGGGCTCTGGTTACATTTAAAAGAACGGCATAAACTGTGTTGTTTATAAATAGAATGTTTCTTAATTTAATCATATTTCTAGTGAATGCAGAGGGAAAAAGGTAAAAACTAACTTTCCGATAAGTAAGTCCGACATTCCTGACTCAGCGACATAACATAGTCTTGCATCACGACATGACTATGTACGCTTTATAGAGAATTTTATTATCTGCATTCAGTAATGGCGATCATTCGGAGTGGCGTAAACATCCGAGTGCCTTTAATTTGATGATCACATTCCATCTGAATTCCAAAGAATAAAACACATCCCTTTATTATTTCTCGTGTTTCATAATGTTTGTAACCAAAGTCCTCCAAAACGCCTAGACCTATATTTAAGAATTTTTTTTGTCTTGTTTCGGTAGTAGTATTAAGTAAGTTATTATTTTTCATACCCCTAGCACAGCCAAGCAGCACTCATAGCCTTGTCCTAGGAGACTATAAGCTCCAAACTAGTAGAGGACTGAAGAAAAGCTCTTGATGAACGAAGTAAAATGTAAGAAATCGCAATACGGGTGTTTGATAATGTTTGTAACCAAAGTCCTCCAAAACACCTAGACCGATATTTGAGAAAATTTTCGTCTTGTTTCGGTAGTAGTTAGTAAGTTATTATTTTTCATACCCCTAGCACAGCCAAGCAGCACTCATAGCCTTGTTCTAGGAGACTATAAGCTCCAAACTAGTAGAGGACTGAAGAAAAGCTCTTGATGCACGAAGTAAAATGCAAAAAACCGCAATAGGGCCATGTTACAGTCCATGCAGGCCTGATGAACTTGCAAAGCGAGGTGCAAAAGAGCATATGATAGGGCCTGAACCCGTCTGTAGCATACTTTTAACTTTAGCTCAGGCTTCCCTGGCTATACCTTCTGCGGTTTGAAGACAAATATGTGATGGAGTAATAGTCTAAGTCCAAATTACTCGAAACCACTAATAAGGGCCTTCAGCAAGAAGGCGGCCTCCGAGGCCGTAACGACGGTCTAGGAAGAAGCTAGGAACCTTAGCAAGGGCACTGACATGGCATTGTGACTTAAACAAATATGTGTTCAACCCAAAGACACCTATACTATAGACCCGGCGGACCGCGCGAAAAAATGTCGCCAGTTTATGGGAACAAAACCCCCTCCGGCGTCAGTAGTAAGCTGTGCCTATGCAGTATTTTGCAGGAGTTTCGAAACATGGCTCTACATTTTCTTGTATGAAGAAAGTTTACGTAAAATGTTCGGATGGGCTCATCTTGATGTTATTATCATAGGTTCAACCTCAAGCTTCTGGACACAGGCATGTGCAGATTCTGTATTCGAGGTGGAGGAAACTCCTGTGCACATACTGTGTTGGTGCCCTGCAGCCCTAATACATTCAGGGAGCCGACTGCATTAGGAAACCCCATTTTCTGGTCTCAGAAGGTCAAGTACACCCCTGCCAAGGAGGTGTTGCTGTTCCTTGCGGCAACCGGACTTGATGGAGAGACATACGCAACGATCGACGAACGAACGATGGAGCGACAAGCACAATAGATCGGAGACGCTTAACGTGCTACCACAAACAAAAGTTGCCCTGCACGCACACAGCCGCGTCCCTAAGAAGATAAAGTCTTAAAGATAACCCAAAATGGCAAAACAACGTTTGCCCCGTCAGAAAGTAATATGTAAAACTAGCTGTTGCCCGCGGGTCCGCCCGAGTAAATTTCGGTTATCACTAATCCCGTGGGAACGATGAATTTTTACAAGATAAAAAGTGGCCTATGTGTAAAATGTTAATCCGGGTTAAAGGCTATCTTTATTCCAAATTTCAGCCAAAACGGTTCGGTAGCTGCAGCTTTAAAGAGTAACAAAGATCCAGGCATCCATACTTACGAACTTTCGCGTTTATAAAATTAAGGAGGATTTACATATCAATTCCATATTATAGGAAAACCTATTTCCGGTAAATCAATTGAAAGCTTCATTTAGCTAACTAAAATTTCAGCAAAAAAATTACAACCCACTACTAGGCTTATCCTAAAACGCGAAAAGCGAATTCTACCAAATACGACTAACCACGTCAGCCTTGTACTAAAACTCGAATTCCTTATCTTCACCTTGGTGAATAAAAGAAAATCTATTAAAAACGCCAATTACAATTACGCAGCTATGTAAAGAATTCGTAAACTCAATTAGTAATACCGACACATACATATTGGTACAATTGTAAATAATAATTAGTCGAAGTGTATTACTTATTAGATCATTGAGACGGCCCGAATAGTTCGGATATCTGGAATAGCTGCACTCTCGCTTGGCTCCAATGAAATGGAATCATGCACTAGAAATTCTATTCTCCACGATGACTTCATTTATCGGGATTCCTGCAGATGCGATTGATTTAACGCTCGACACGCACGCGCATTTTTGACATTGCGTCTAGTTGTTTTTAGGACAAAACTTTCCAGTGCTGAAATGCACGTCTCTAATCTATTATTTATTAGGTTCATCAACGTCTAACAGATTTGTGAGAAGTTATTACTCCGTGCAGAATAGGGTATTTGACTCCAATTTTTTTATTACTTTATTATTAAGTAGAATTAAAATAATGACGTGCACTGAAAGAACTAATTAAATCGATCAAATAACAAAAAAGTTATAAGCATTTAAAGATTTGTGATTAGACAGAGATAGCAACATGACATTGTGACGTCACACCGTACCAATGCCATAGTAGCTTCGTGCGGCTTCATACAAATTTTCGTTTTGCGAGAAAGGGATAGAAGATCCCCCCACTCCAAAGTTTAAACGCCTGTAACTTTGTAAATCTTCGTTGGATTTTAATATTTCTTTCACTGCACGTTATTATTTTTATCCTAGTTTATAATAAAGTAATATTTTTTATCAAATTCAAAAGTAGTGTAAGACCCCATTGCAGATTCCAAACGTTACAGAGTGTTTGTGGGATCTTACCAACTCTTTCATTAACAAATTTTAGGTATAACTCGCCTGTCTGCTATACTCTTAAGAAAGATCATGGACGGGAGATATAACGCAATAAATTGGGTGTTTATGAGGCCTATGGTATAATGGATGACAGGCTTCTGGAAAAGATGTAGAGATATGGTAGTGTCTAGTTTACTGTGTAAGTAAGTAGTAAATTTTTGATTCGCAAATGTAAAGAACGGATACAACAATATCTAGGTATCTATGTTACTCTAGGTTTTGGACGTTGGTGAACCTATATTGATCTTTGCTTTATTTAAAACTACACATGGAGATTTAGATATTTTTTTTTTCTTCTTGGATTTGTCTTTTTGGTACTATTCAAGCGAATTACAGACATGCACTTTTTTAGATTAAGTTGGACTTTGTCCAGCATTGCAGAATACAAGAGAAATGAAGAAAGCAATCATATTGACATATTATAAGGATAGAAACTGGCAATGTACGTCGTGTAACATCGTTGTAAAAAAATATACATGCAAACTAAACCATATATATATTGTTTCGTGCAAATATTTACATAGCCCAACAACGATACCGAAAATGTAATTTGTTATGACTTATGACAACAATAGTGATCGGTAATTGCATTCCTCAGAATGTTAGTAACTGTAGTCCGCAGCGCAGCCTACATTCTGCATTCTTTTCAAAACCGTAACACGCCGCCTCAGCGTTCCGGATATAATCATACACGCCAGATTCACCCTTACTAAATTCAAAATAAAGCCTTGTTTTGCATGGAACGCACGATATAATGTCAGGTATTGAATTTATAGAGAGCTGTAAAATGGCTACATACAAAGTAGAATATGATGATTGATATGAGATGTTGATAGCCAAATCGAGATTTCGAATGGTGTTTTTGTACTATCCTCTTTGGCGATGGGCTATTGTTAGTGTTAAGTGTTGTTACTTGTAACGCGACTTAAATACGACGAAGCCTATCAGGTAAACGATTCACGTAACATGACGATTTCGTGAAGTGAAATGTTTAAAAAGGTCATTACGTATTTTAGCAGATGATATTGAAACCAAAACTTTTTTAGCGAACACTGAAGAGTTAATTTGACGAATATTTACATAGAGCTCAAAATTGCATGTCGTTCAAAACGCAAGAATGGTCGAGAATCGTGAAATTAAATTTACTTTGCACGATGACGTCGAAGGATTGAATTTCCTATAAATACATTCAATTTTACATTCTGAACCAATAGACGTGAAGTGAATTTATTTTCAGCGTTAAGTTTTTACTTTATTTCTTGATTCACATCACTCAGAGTGTGAAAACTGAAAACGTAACGTGAATGATCCAGGGCCCTTATTCTGTATCTCAGTGATGATCACTCAATGTGACCTTCAACGAGCTTTTTGACATTTTTTTTATCCATTGAAGGTTTGATACAAAATATTATTTTCGTTTTACTTAATAAAGCATCATTGCATAGCGAACCATAGACAATGGTGATTATCACGAGAAGTGTCAATTTTACAAGATACGGGCCCAGCAGGGCGATCGATTAAAAATGTTCAATCTTTTAAGAACTGTATCAATGTCAAAATGTAATTTTCAATTGATCAAAATCCATGTTTTCTGAACCCATGAGTTCTTTGATGATTGATACATTTTTAGCCGATCGCCCTGCTAGTTCGCGTTCGGGAGGCACTAGGTAGGCAGAGGCGTGCTATGGACTCCTCAGCTCAGAAGACCGAGGCCGGCCAAATTCCTGAGAACTTTCTCCGAGACCGATAGTTCGTCGCACGCGCACGCACGCCGAGCGCCGACCAATGAAAGTAAACTCATGCGCCGGGCCTCTGTCATCATCATATTGCATAATTATTTGCTATTGAACAATTGTTTGTAAACACCAGCGACAAGAATCCATCTGTGGACATCGCGTGATTGTATTTTGATTAGATGAATTATAATTATATGCATTCTTGAAACTACATAACTGTGTCTCGATAGATCGGCATTGTTGAGGCGAAATTTATTTGATCAGACTTTTAAAATTCTTTGAAAATAAATTTAATTGATATATATGGAAAGTTAAGTTGCGGTTGAAGATCTTTTTATACGCGTAAGAATTCCCTTTTAAAGAAAAGTGAATTCTTAGGTATAAACGGTATGATTGGTACATAGAGATACTATGTACGATTGGTATAAATATAATTTAAACCACCTAAAAACGAGAGTAAAATTCTTTCACTGATTAAAAATCAAACAGTAAATTCAAAATGCCTATGACATAAGTGCCTCTGCCTATGGTATTCATATGGAATACGATAATCATATTATATTTATGATCCATAATATGTACCTACTTCATAATATCAGATTAGGTTAGGTTAGGTTAGAAAAGAAAAACAATACATTATATTCTTCCTAAATTGCACCAATGAAAACAGTAAAAAAAAAATACGGTTGAAATCTTATTAGCTTTTTCGCAATATTTATAAGCTATTTGCGATTCTGACTTTGGGCAATGCAAGCAACAAGATCTCTGTGATGTTTGGAAGAATTTCTTTGACGAAGATCTGAAGGGTGTCGTGACTTGTGTTCATAAGGCAAATGATAGGGGCTTATGTGGGCTTACCTATGACATACAACGACGATGCGGGAAGACCCATCATCATGGTACTTACTTGATATTCAAAGTGTATGCCGAACGATATATTTGGCATCGGTGATAGTTAAAAAATATTTGCGTAGGAGTTTGGTATTCCGTTTTGAATAGCTAGGTAAACCCAAGAAAATGTTATTGCCGACGTTATGTTTACAAATACATTCGCAATGGAAACGTTACGTTGGTATGCGGAAATTTCTGGCAAGCGGTAAAGAAATAATCAGAGAAAACATTGTAAAATGAAAATCATAATAGTATCCCCATAGATCTAAATAAATCAACGGAAGATAATATTATATCGCATATGAAGAGAATATTAATAACTAATTTCAATAATAATCACGATGCGTACAAAATTTTGGTAGATTCGAAAACACCATGTATTTAAAGATTCAAATACTTTGTTTCATATTATGAACCTAACATAGGTACAGGCACTTTTGACGAGTAACAAAATAGTTTAGTAGTTAAATGTGATTACTATTAGGTATACAACTTACAACTACCTAAGCTAACAAGGGTTTTAACGTGCCTTGCCACTGAGAAGAACCTCATAACAATAATAAATAGTGTAATTTGACAAATACGAGTGGTTATAAAGGAGTAGTTCGTTTATAACCACAAATCGTTTGTCTTAGTCAAAGAAATTCGTTTTCACTCCCAAAATCATTCACTTCCTGCGAGCTAAACTCATAACCGAAGTACAAACTGAATGAGAAAATAAAGTTATTATTATAAAAACTGAAATCGGATAACAGCATACTTGGACAGTTCCTATCGCGTACGCAACGATTGCAAAATTTACTTAGATATCGAAGTAACACAATAGACCTGGCCACAAGCACAACACGATTGCGTGGTTACGACCCCGTGTTACCCGGACGTATCGCTCGAGTGAATATGCGACAAAAGAAAAAACAATCACTGAAGACTGATGAGTGGAGACAGAAAGATCACAGAAAGGTAATATAAGCCCTTGCTTAGTAATAATCCTATTACTGAAACAGAAATAAATCAAATGAAAATCTACTAATTCATTTCGTCACTCCAATGAGTAATGTGAAAAATTACATTAATTATTTATAGAAGAAGTAATGTATTCGTCTTTATAGGGGTAATAACAGTAATAAATATTAACAGGAACTAAGATTTTGACAGTGGTTTAGCAGAGATAAGTATTAACTCTACCTTACTCTGGAAGTTTGGTTCTAACTCCTAGTAAGCTGGATCGTATTAAAGGGTGGGCTAGGTCTATCTAGTGTGTGTGTGTGTGTGTGTGTGTGTGTGTGTGTGTGTGTGTGTGTGTGTGTGTGTGTGTGTGTGTGTGTGTGTGTGTGTGTGTGTGTGTGTGTGTGTAGTTATACTTATTTAAGATCTATATTAAATACTTAAACTACCGATTAACCAATTGGTTGTTGTAATTGAGATAATTTGTACCTCGAATTAACACAAAGACTACTTTTCTAAACCAGAAAATGCATTTTTCCCACTTCCCATCTCTAATGACATTGGTGGAAATCCGAAATTCACGCGGGTGGCTTCTTAAGGATAAAATTTTAACTAAATGAGTAATCTAGAAAACTCTCATACAAATTGTGTAAATGACAAGAAATTGCAGTTTTCAAGGTGAAGGGTTTTCTATCGATTCAATGAGTCCATAATATATTTACAGCCAGCGCCATCTATTGACATGTCACTGACTGTCCATAGATGGCGTTGGCTGTAAATGTATGTAAGAATTCAATTCGTTTGTGCGATGTGAGTCGACTCGAAATTCGTACAAAAACCTGTACTAACCCCACAGTATGTAAAACGCAAATCGCGTAGTATAAACGACATAAAAACAGGTACTCCTCCGATGTAACAATAGCAGCAATTGTTCTTCAAGTCTTACGGTTTTCTTGTTCTGCAATGTGATTGAGGTCGTCTTGTTCAAATGGTACAGTAATATTTGTATAATAGAGTTATAAGTTATTGTTCGGATACAGACATTATTAATAATTTATATTCTCAATTGTAAAAAAATCTCGTGCCAATTTTTGTAACCAACCCCAAAACCCCTCCGAAACGACTCGGCTAATAATTGTTATTATGAAAATTCGGCAGGTCTGAGAGTAGGTCGTAAGCTATTTTTTTATTTACATGCTTAATGGCAAAACAACGTTTGCTGAGTCAGCTAATATACGAGAATAATAGGTACTACGAGAATATCTACTTCAGAATTATGACTTTTGAATTATCAAATATAGAACCCCAGCTTTTGTTAAACGCAAGGTCATACTCGTAAATAAAACTATAGTGACCTGCTGTTATTATACTACCTATCTCAATGAGTTAATTGAGATAGTTAGTATTTTAGCAGTGACGTATGAGGAGATGGTGATAAGAGTGATAACCAAAAAATACAATTTTAAGAAACACAAAACAGCGACAAAAACGTGACGAAATTTTTAATTTAACGTATGCAGGTTTCATTTTCTGGTCAGGTTTCCAACAACACTCAGATTCGGTTACGACTTTGTAACAATTGCAGCATTGAGGGAACCCCAGAAAACCAGTCAAATCACAAACACTATGGTCAATGGTGAAACCAGTCCGAGAAAATAAAGGAAACAGGTCTACCATCACAATGGAAACCAGTCCGAGTCAGCGTTAATTGTAAAGTTGACAGTTATTTTACAATAGGATTATTAACATCACCGCATATCAATCTGGTACCGTTTGTTCGTTAAATTCGTGGTTAAAACTTAGGAGAATTCATCAACAGCATGTCTAACATAATTATGGATTAATCTGTGTGCAGAATAAAAAGTTATGTAGAATAAAAAATCAATATCTGGGTGACCGAGCTTCGCTCGGTGGCCAATAGATGGCAGCAGTAGTCATATTTTTATTTTTTTGGTAAATTCGACGTTTTTTGAAAATGAATCCTAGCTAAATTGATTTATCGCCCCCAAAACCCCCTGTACACTAAATTTCATGAAAATCGTTCGAGCCGTTTCCGAGATCCAGATTATATAGAAATATATACAAGAAGATATAAATATGCCAAATAAGTACAGATATAGCACTTGCATCTCAGAGAATTGAACCCTTACTCTAGTTTATATCTCTATTCGTTTAATTCGTTAAATTTATTGTTCTATTCCAATGATTTCATTATTTATGGCTACTGTAATTTATGCAAGTCACGATCGTAATGTGGAAGATATTTCAAGTAGAGATGCCACGAATATCTGGCTACTATTCGGTATTCGGCCTATTCGGCCACTTTATTTGGTATTCGGTATTCGGCCGAATAATACTTTTTATTCGGCCGAATACCGAATACCAAATCGTGGACAAAAAAGACTCAAGATTTGTATTTATTACCAGCGGTAAGTTGTGATGGATAAAAACAAGCTTTTCAGCATTTGATTCAGCTTCAGAAAACAACCTCTCACTATACACGCTGCTCCCGGGAGAAGAAAGATAAACTTTAGCAAATTTTGAAAGGTTTGGGTATTGCTTTTCATTTGCTGACCACCACTTGAAAGGATCAGCTTTCCTATCTAGGCGAGTAGTTTTCAAATAAAAATCTATCTCATTTGCAAAAGTATTCTTCTCCATATTTTCCTCATCATTACTATTTCGCATATTATCAGTAGCGACTTCATCAAAGCAGTTCCAGAAACTTTCGTGTATTTCAAATGTCTTATCATTTTCATTCAAGTTTCTTTTATTACGAAGTGGAGAAGAATCAGTACTACTACTAGATTCGACAATTTTGCGGTCGACAAGCATGTACTTACTTAGTGCCGAATGTTCGGCGGCCGAATATTCGGCGCTTCGGCCGATAGCGTTGCAGAATATTCGGTATTCGGTATTCGGCTAAATCACTATTCGTGGCAACTCTAATTTCAAGACAATAAGATGTCAATCGAGTAGGTATACAAACACAAACAACTACAAATTTTCTGTTGCGGACTGTAGTGATTCGAAATCTAAAGCTTCAGCCACACAACCCTATTGTTAGTAAAATTGTGATTAAGTCCACAGAATATGCAGGAAATCGTGATTAATTGACGTTTGACAGATATTAAAATATTATGAATACCACTTGTGCTCCTAATGAGCTCAATTCAGTGGTCAGTACATATGTACGTGCGAAATTATCCCTAAAAAGGTTTTAAACGAGGTGATTTTCAAGCGTTTTGATTTGTCAACACCCGTGTTTCGACATTGATACAGTTATTTAATGATTGATACATTTCTAGCCGATCGCCCTGCTGATATTATAACAAAATATTATTAGGAACAACTCTCCGCTGATCGCACACAATACGCGCACGATACATAAAATAAAACGATTGGCGTACCCGCGCCCGAACGCATGACGATTTAACAATGTCAGCTGGAATCTGGAATGTGACCCGCCTACAAGGCCGCGCGGCGAGTATTGATACTTTGATCGCTTGTTCCTGCTTCAGCTTCAGCTTTTGCCACCAACAAACAAATATATACTTAGTTTGTTCGCGCTTTGAAAATAGTGCAATAATCTTTAAACTGTGAAAATAGTAACTCATCAGTACGACTTCAAGTATTGTAGACTAATAATTTTTGTGCTAGTTTTTGTTACCCAACCTAACCCAACCCCTCCCAAAGGACTCGAATCGACCGAATGTTTTGTTATGTGTGCGTTCGGTAGACCTCAAAGTAGTTAGTAGGTAAGCTATTTTTTATATCCCTAACAGCAAAACAATATTTGCTGGGTCAGCAAGTTTGAAAGACGAACATGTCACATTACAAAATTAAAGTTTGATTGGTCTGGGAGCGCGTCAATATTTTCTTAAAGCAAACGAACTATTCCTACATACGTGTCGACGTGCACAATCGCCTACCTATAAGTACACAAAGACGCATTAAGAAGATGAATGCGTTCTAAAATACGTGATGACGATGACAGATGGTGAGTTGAATTACTTACCGAAGCTTTCTGAATCGCTCGCCGGGTACGCAGGACACGGCTGGACCATGGTTGCTGCGCGCGACAGCACGTCTAGAGGCGACTCTACTTTCTCCATGCTGTACCTGAAACATTCATATAAGAAATAGATTGTAAATATTGCATTGCATGCTACCACTGAGTCTATGACTAAATCTATATAGGTATTGAGTACTAAAAACACTAAGCCAATTTTCAATAATCCGTTTCTGAGCGTTTTTGGACATTATTGTAACCGACAGATTAAAATCAAAAATTACAATTACAATTCATTGTAAAAATTACGAAAAAGGAGATTTTTGACTAACTTTTGGGAGAAATTTAGTAAAAAAGTAGAGAAAATTTTATTCAATCCTGTTTCTGCTTCACAGCGAATTTAGATCGAAGATCCAAAATACATGACGATTAAATTCGAAAGTAATTGCCGTTTTCGTTTTAAAACAGCAGGTCACTAAAAGTCGCTTAAAAGGACAGTTTTTTGAGCGATAAGATTTTTGAGAACTGAAAAGCTCTTATAATATCCGTCAAAGAAAATCACATGATGTTTCGTCATTTGAAATCGTGACGTGCAATCAAACCGCACATTTTCAGAAGCGGAAACAATTCGCGTCTGAGCACGTAAAAATATTTGGCTCGAGCGTACGAATGTCGGCGTCGATTATACATTAAATGCCATGCAAATACCGGAGCGAAAATTCCTCGGCACGTAAACGGCTAGACGGTGAACAGACGGCCGTGGTGTGCAGGAATCATATCGGGCAAATTAGAGTACTTAAGTACTTAGTGGACAAACTGACAAAAGAGAACCTAAGTTGGTGTGCCAATGATGTATGTCGTACGATCAACTATGCTGTGATATTGTGACTTGGGATCAAAAATTCCTCGGCACGTAAACGGCTAGACGGTGAACAGACGGCCGTGGTGTGCAGGAATCATATCGGGCAAATCAGAGTAGTGGAGAAACCGACAAAACTGTACGTAAAGTATAATGATCATGGATGAATGGTATCCCGTACCAAGCTGATTCAAATCCAAACTTTAATTTTTATTGAGTGCAGTCTGCAAATTAACGCCTACAATTTTTTTTAATTAACATCCGGTTTCCAAAGATATACAAATAAACTAGTTGTCGGTCAATAAAATCTGTATGACAGGAAATGTGCATTGAAAAAAGTACCTATAAGTGCAAAATTAAATTCAGGATGTAAATACAAATTGTTTCTTAGTGCCAGTGGTTCTTAAAAAACACTGTTTTATTTTCCTAGAATATGTATTTTGGTTTTGGTTCATGAGAAAACTTGATACCACCTTTGGTCATTCTTCTTTGTGTGAGAATGGTGTAGGTACACTACTACGTACTATCTACTATGCTGTGAATATAATATGACTTAGCATCTAAATTCTATAGTGTTTGACGAGATCTTTATTTTGAATATTCCCTGGATGGCAATAGCAATCAGGGTTCTCTAAAATGGTAAAGGAAAAAACGACATGAAGACACTTGACCAATCACCAGTAAGTGTACTGGTGATTGGTCCTTTTAAGAACAAAGACTATCTGTTAGGAATAGGATGAACTGTTTAGGTAAAAAGTAAAATGAAAATTACTGTATTCCTATCGGTGCCATTTTACAAAACTACGTAGCACAGTAAAATCTCTGGTGGCCAGGCACCCTAGATCTTGTTATCGCTTGGTCCCATAGCATTCATACCGATTATTCCGACCACGCGGGAACTCGGCCAATGAAGCACTATCGCAGATCGGTTGCCCGCTGCCAGCTCAAAATGTGACATTTGAGTGTTCAAGTTGATGGTACACTGCTTCACAAATCGCAGGTGCAGTGAAAATATTTTTTTTGCTAACAGCCCGAAGGAAATAAAAACCTAACGTCTTTCTATAAGGTTAAAGGAAGAGTCATGTTATCCAAACTGTTAGGACTGCCAGAACTATTATTTATTTGTCTGTACACGATTTCTTCTCTTACAGTTATACGTAGCTATTGTGTGTGTATGAGAAAGAGAGACAATTAAAATGCCAGCTAAGTACATACAGGGTATTGTAGCTTGTGGGTAAAAGAACAATGATTGCAAAATTCGCTAATTCTAAGTACTTTGATTTCGGTTCGACATAACATTTTGTTGTTGCTTTTCGAGTACTAAAATAAAAATACTTCGTTGGAAACTTTTAATGAAACTGTTTTTTGATACTCTAGATACCGAAAAGTAATACCTGCACCCGGCTTCTGTAGACGTTGCGATCACGTTGCGATAAACTTATACTGGGACTTGACACAAATAGTTTAGATGACAAACATAATATGCTGCGATTTAGTAATGAAATCTAATAAATACATATTATGTTCTACGTTTTTATGTCTTATTGAGTACTTACGTGGCGATAAATTAAGCCGTAAAATTAAATAAATTATTACGGGGGAAACTTGCATAACAATAAATTACCTAAAGCAAAGCTTTAATATGATATGTTATTATTCATTAAATCATTTCAGAAGTTTTGTTGCATAAAAATGAATGGATAAAAAACCGACGAACGACTTTTCTAATTGTATACCTAGAGCAATCGCTCAGAAATTCTTTACATTTAGATTGAAAGAATAAGTATGTGGACCGTGGGTACACGTTCCTACCAGTCAAGAATGCTATTCAAATCTCAAATCTATGAGCAGCTGCAGCCTGCAATGCGTGAACATTGAACAGGGGTTAGGGACCAAAGCAGGGGTTTCATGCCGAGGTATAAGCATAGTTAACAATACCTGGATGACCGAGCTTCGCTCGGTTTTTTTTTTGTAAATTGTAATTTGGAGTAGAAACTATATTTAAATATGAATTACATAGGTACTAATGTAATGATGAAATATGAAAAACTACTATTTCGATCTTATCGACATAATAATAAAAAAAATATATGAACTCGTAAGGAGCACACCATGGGTCTGCCCGCGAAATTCAAATTTTTCGAGGTTTTTTTGCGATTTTTAAGCTAATAAGACATAATATAGGCTTATGACCGACAAATTGCGATAATCCCAATATCTTCTTCACGTGTTAATATAAAAATCTCTGCTCGAAAGTGGCGAGTTAAAGAATAAAGTCCAAGATTTGCGAGTTACTCACATAAAACTCGATACTCGGACTAATTTCCTAGGATACACATTTTTATGCAAAGATTTTGATGTAATCATGTAAAGATGATACTGTCATTCTCGCAAATTGATTGCCATAAGCCTATCATGTCTAATTAGCGTACAAACTGCAAAAAACCACGAAAATTTTGAATTTCGCGGGCAGACCCGTTGATTTCACGTTTAGGCGAAATCAACGACTCTGCCCGCGAAATTCAAAATTTTCATTGTTTTTTTTGCAATTTGTTCGCTAATTACGCATTTGTGAGAATGGCAGTATCGTCTTTGCATGATTATATCAAAATCTTTGCATAAAAATGTTCTAGGAAATTAGTCCGAGTATCGAGTTTTATGTGAGTAACTCGCAAATCTCGGACTAATTTCTTTAACTCGACACTTTCGAGCAGAGATTTTTATATAAATACGTAAAGAAGATATTGGGACTATCGCAATTTGACTGCCATAAGCCTATTATGTCTTATTAGGTTAAAAATCGCGAAAAACCACAAAAAATTTGAATTTCGCGAGCACACCCGTGGTGTGCTCCTTAAATAAAAATCACGAGTGTAATTAGTTTAATATTTATATATTATACTAATAATTGCTATTGGCCAATAGATGTCACGTTGTTTCCTAGTTTTCAATATATCGAGAAACAATATGAGGTAAATGAGTATTGTTGAGCAGAGTTTTGATTACAACTATGAGATGCATAAATGTTGTGTATAAACTATATAAACTTAGGATGTATAAGCCCACTAAACCAGAAAACTAAATAAAATTTGAATTTTCGCGCCCAGTTCGTTGACTCCATAAAAAAATTAATATAACTTCTCGCCAATAGATGTCGGGAGAAGTCATATTTTACCTTTAGCATTATAATATTATTCTCGTTAAAACAAATGCCGGCCGCGGTCATTAAAATTCGTTTCACTATTCGCTAATAGATGTCATGTAGTTTCCCAGATTTCAAGCTATCGGGAAAAAATATGAAGTAAATGATTATACCTGGTTGATCAAGCTTTGCTTGGTAATATCACAGCCACTCACCAATAGATGGCAGCAAGAAATTACTGTAATAGTTTAACTTTATGCCAATAGATGTCAGGTATAGAGTGATATTTTTTTTATTGATAAATACGACATTTAAAAAAAATGAATCCTAGCTAGATCGATTTATCGCCCCCAAAACCCCTTGTATACTAAATTTCATGAAAATCGGTGCAGCCGTTTCCGAGATCCAGATTATATAGAAATATACATATATACAAGAATTGCTCGTTTAAAGGTATAGGATAAGATTGTTAGAACTGCGGTCTGCATAAGAAAAATAAAGATTATATTTTACACGTACGTAAGAGGTACCTACCTACGAATTGATGTATCTATGCCTAAAGTCATAATCACACACTCCCATGCCGATTTTGAAATACAGAATCCAAGTGTGACCATATTATAAGGCACCGAATATACTATAATGTTGCCCGCGGCTCCGCCCGCGTAAATTACGATTTTTTTACATATATACCGTGGAATTCCTTGATCTTTCGTGGGATCCTGGTATGATGTTGTACAGAAACCTGAGGCCGCACCACCATCTCTTATAGCCGTATTATTGTAATATTGTTTTGACATTTTCATACAGTGCCAGTTTGTTCGTTTTTTTGTTGTCTGTTGTTTGTTTTTTTGTTCCTACTTCGCACGAGTTATCTCTCATAACCTCTCTGTCCCTCTGTCCAATAATCAAAAATCTTTAATATCTCAAAATTTTCTCTTTATCAGAGAACAGCGATTCAGATTCTAATTTCAATTTTTTTTTGTTTTTCTATTAAGCAAGAGCATTGAGTAACGATTTAGTGAACGAAGTATACCTATTATGATACATCCTTATCAAATAAACATTAGTATCGTGAGCGATTAAGGACATTCCGAGCATATCTGGCATATTTGGTATAAATAAAGCCCCGATGAATCCGTAATGGGTGTAATAAATGTCGAGAAATCTTGGGAATGTGAGCACATGTATGAAGTTATTACTTTCTTAAGCCGACGGCGACGACCTTTCTTACCAAGTGCATGTCGTGGCTACAGTGGGCCGAAAGGATCCGGGTTCAAAAACAAAATTTCCGAGCGAAGTTTTTATTAAAAACATGTACCTAATCGCATAAACGCGTCCATAAATCTCTAATAACGAAAATCTCGGATTGTACCCATTTATTCAATTTCGTATAAATATGTATATTGATTTAGGTCGGTAAAGGTTATAAATTTAGGCAGATCTAGCAAGATCGAATAAAAGTTCGTTCTCCGTAGATGAATAAAGACGGCCGAATAGTTTGGAATACTTTAGATAGCGCATCCACTGGCGTTAATGATGAGGAATTTGGTACGTTAACCACAATAGAATTTTTACCGGAGGCAGAGTCGTGAGTATCTATCTATCTACTATGTATATTTACCACTATCGATCAATGGCCACATTATACGTAATATTAGGTATAATTGCTATTTGCTGTATACGAATAAATTGGAACAACTTCTTCAAAATGTACCTAGTACCTACATATTAATGTTTTATCTACGCTCATAGCTTAAAATCGTATCGTATCGTATTCGTATACCTTTAAACGTGCAATTCTTGTATATATATTTCTATATAATCTGGATCTCGGAAACAGCTCGAACGATTTTCATGAAATTTAGTATAACTAACTACAGGGGGTTTTGGGGGCGATAAATCGATCTAGCTTGGAATCATTTTTAAAAAAGGTCGAATTTACCAAAAAAAATAAAAAAATGACTACTGCTGCCATCTATTGACCACCCAGATATTTTTAATAAACAAAATTGTCACATATTGGCTACATTATTCACATCCACCTATAATAATATTATACAAAAGAAAATTGGTCAAGTGCGAGTCGGGCTCGCGCACTTACGGTTCCGTACCATCAAGAGTATATTCTCTTTCTCTATAGTATTAAAGTAAACTAAACACCACTGCCCACTAAATCAAAAACGAGAATAAAAATCACGTTTATTGTATGGGAGCCCCCCCCTTAATTTTTTATTTTATTTTATTTCTATAGTAAGTATATTGTTGTTATAGTATAGCGGCAATGGAAATTCATCATCTGTGAAAATTTCAAGTGTGTAACACCGAATATGTAGGTAGAGTAAAAAAATGTTACATATTTAGTAGGTTCTTACACGTGTAGTTACATCCCACGACCATACGGTTTGCGGAAACTGTTTGACTATGTAACTTATTCATGAAATTTTTACTGTGTAACACCGAATATGTAGGTAGAGTAAAAAAATGTTACATATTTAGTAGGTTCTTACACGTGTAGTTACATCCCACGACCATACGGTTTGCGGAAACTGTTTGACTATGTAACTTATTCATGAAAATATTACTGATTTTGTGATTCGGAATATATTTTACGGAACACTTTGGCATAGACAATTTTTTTCACTTTGAATTTTAAAACTAGACCATTTAGGTAGTTCGTGGTATAATATTTTCAAACTTGTCTAAGAAAAATACTCAATTTTCAAACTGTCTATCTACATTATGCAGGTAGATGTACATACTATATTTATAAATAAAATGAATATTTATTCAAAGAAACCACAAGTGAAAAGGAATGCAGTTATAATATGTCACGCCAATTTTAAAATAAAATTATCGTTTGCACATTTTTACTATGTAGTTATAATATCGTTAAACATGAAAAGGGCGTTACTGCATTTTGAATTTGAAGCGTTGATATATTGGGATCAATGCGAAAGTATTGCTCAAGCTGAAACATAGAGTAGTGCGGTAAAATTAGCTCACCAAATTCAAATTTAATTTAGTTTTTCTCAAATAGTAGACTTTACTACACTTTATAGGCTTATGTCAACGTAAACAATAGTAGGTATTACAGCTACATGCTTTTAATAAAAAAGATCTCCAAAATCTCCATTCACCTCATATTAATTCCCAAATAATCATTTTATGACGTAGTTACCCGGATTTTGAGCAATTGGGAATGAGGATTTTTTATTACAGTTTTTATTAAAACCATTGGCATATAAATCTGTGGACCCCGGGTGTAATACTTTTTATGGCAGTTCCCACTATTCAATCTATCCATGGTTTGCCTGACTACTCTTACTAGAGATAGAAATTTGACATAACTTGTATGGAGCTTGTTACATTGATATAGTAGGGCAAATGGAAGATACAAGATAGAATATTTGAATGGAAACTGATCAGGGTACTTTCCACATCGCTATTGTTAATTTAGGTTTTATTGCTGTCACGAAGGCGCTCGTTTACCGGAACAGGAACTAGTTATTATGTATCGCACAAGGTTCTCAACTGAATATGGTTGTGTGTTATGACGTATGAACTTCTAAAATACCTACTAATAAGCAGTTAGTGGGAACATAAGCTATAGTTCCATCTACTATTACCGACTACTTCGAAAATTCTTTAATAATATCTTGGCTGCTTGCTATTACGTATACCTACGTCACACCTACGTATCATCATCGTAAACAAATTGTGCTCGCTGATTGGCTGCAGCAAATTGGTGGGCCAAGCGAACCCCATTTTCTTGCATTGGAATGCGGCTTTGTTTTTTTTTTTTAAATAATAAATTTTCCACACTTGTGTACAGCCACTTGCGTCAAGATCTATGTATTATACATAAGAATATCAATTTATAAAAGAGATTTCATTTTTGATAGGTGGAGATATTATATCGTTTTACATAACACCACAGCTGAGATCTGAATTGAATGTGATCAGATTTAAGCACCTTTTGGATAATTCAGTAGGTATCTGGATCGTCGTAGAAGTAAGTAAAGTCTTTTCAACGAAACGCGATTCCAGACGTAAACAAAAGCCGATCATTTAGTAGTAGCGACGACGGAACAAACAAAATATGACTATCTCTTTCTATCTTGTTTGTTTGCTATCTGCCGCACCGCTCACGACTTTCGCTTTCAAGGTCAAAGCATGTCATGGGGGTTATCGTAAACATTTGGATGGCAATTTGATTTTGTAGATATTTGTTTTACTTCATTCCGTGTCCTGAAGCGCTCGGAGTGATATATAAATTTCGTTCGTTCTCTGAACTTACAAATATTTCCTGTTATTATTTTCGCGCTGCATGACCTGACGTGCCACTCAGCGTGCTTCTAGTGAGGCACTGAAGTGGCGCGTAACACGAAACTTTCACTTATGTTAAATCTAGTTTCAAGATATCATTAAAAAAATTCAAACAATACGATAGTATTGTCAAAACATAAATTTATTTTAAATTTGAAAAATTAGTATACGTTAAAAAGGTTGCGCAACCCTGCTTAAGCGAATGACCTGGCAGTCGGTTTGTTTACGTCTGGTATCGCTCGAGATTGAAAAGACTTTAGGTAGGTAGAGGTACAGTTAGGTAATAAGTTTAAAACAAATGTATTAAATGTAGGAAAAAATGGTGTGTGATTTTATTATGTTCGGACGCTGAAATAATACAATTTATCCACTCGTTAAACAAAATACACACAAAACGTGGAAAATTAATTTAATTGGTACGATAAGACATTACAATAATATGCAGGGTTAATGACCGCTTATGTAAATAACGAAGGTGATTAAATTCAGTAAAGTATACTCATACGTAGGTACATTATGTATCCTTGAACCTTAATATCTTGTGAATATTCGTACATAAGAAATAAGAATACAAAAAGGTACATACCTTAGTAAAATCTTGAGTGAACGTAAATTGGGATCTATAAAGCTTTTTTTAATTGACTTGATAGTAGATAATAGCACCTAATGAGGTATGTACAATATACATAGATAGGAACGCAGAGGTAGGTACAACTTCTATTGATAATAACTTGTTGATGGTTATGTTTGAAACGTCTAATCATAGCTAATTAGAAAATACCAATGCTGCGAAACGGCTGCGATGTACTTATAGAATATATTGGCTAAATTCTGGAGTCGGTATGAAAAATGCATTCTTATTGTCATATCTGCATTTAATTCAGCATACAAGAATATGATTCGAAAATATTGGGAACTAAACAGTTATATTATTAGGCTATTACTTACAATTATAACTTGAGATCAATTTTCTAGTGCTGTTAAACGAAACTGAGGTAGGCATCCAAGCCACTGTCACCTCAAACTCCCAAAAGGAGAGTCACATGGTGATCGAACCTTGACATTCCGAGCGGTAAAAATAATAATCTATTTTAAAACGCACCGCAACACAAAGTAATTTAAACTTTAACCGCTGACAATAAAGTATAAGTTAAGTTCGCAGAGGTTTTAGGAATGCCCGCATTTGGGGTGCGGTGCCTGTCTTTTACGACGGCTGCCACCCCTGCTGCGCTTGCGCACGTGTCTTTGAAGGGTCCGGGACTGGCAGATGTTCGATAGTTATAAGGCAGCCCAACACACTGGTAATGCGAGGGTTACTGGTTACCTTCAGTCTACGACGTAATAAATGTGTAGATACTAGACAGGTTCATCTACAACTCATTATTTTTTCGAAACCACTCCATAATTATATTTGTCTTGTTAAGTATACTTATCCATACCTTGATGTAATTACTAGTAGTAATATATTAAAAAGATTAGCGTTTTTTGATTGATATCATGAATTGATAAATAATAATAGAGCCTTAGATGGAGAGTGAGAGCGTAAGAGATGCCTATACCTAGTCTTGTTTTGAAAAATTTAAGGCACTCAAAGCTGGTGAGGAAAACAGACCGGAAGACTATTCTAGACTTCTGATGTGTTTATCTGGATAAGGAATCGTGACTATCTATAAAGAGGCATGTGTTGGTAGTCCACATAACTCTACGTAATCAGACCCCAGACTTAGGACTTCAGGTAGGACGTAACTTCAGCACGCTTTGAAGTTGGGAGCTTTTTGCGATTAATTGCAGTGCTGTTATAAAAAGGTGAAAGGGGAACCAAATTAATTAGTTCCTATCCACACTCTCCGAAATATATCTTATAGAAAACTGATATACATATATGTATACCTATATGCAATCTTACGTCAATGTTCTTAATTTTGTAGTTTTTTGTAGGTATTGTCCTCGATTTTAACAATAATTGTTTCTTGTATTTGTAGGTACCTACGTAGGTTCATTATTATCGTGAAATTTATACCCGGTACCTATAAACTCGTGATATACCGTACATCTACACAAGTCTACATTAATTTAAAAGGAATGCACAGCGTACACAGCATCAGCATACACGAAGAAATCATAGGTGGTCGTAGGTAAATAGTATTCTAGATATAAAGGTAGATTTATTTCTGCTCACTGCACAATGCTCACGAAGATGATTTTGTAAATTCTTACACCCATTTTACCTACGTTAGACATCCAAACAAGAACAGGAGTCTTGGAGCCGTACCATCATCTCCAAGAGCAGTACTGCTGCAGCACTGTTTTAGTATTTTCATACAAACATAGTATGAAAATGTCAAGACAGAACTGTAACATTACTACTTTAAGAGATGGTACGGCCCCAGATGGCTAAGATGCCTAGGTATTTACTGATTTTTTATGTGTTTATAAACACTGCGAAATCCAGTAAAGGTTCTTTAATATCTGTAACATTATTGGTAACACAATCAGGTACAGAGTTTACCAGACTGAATTCTTAAACAAATAGGTCATAGTGTGCGATATGGCCTTCTAATAAAATCATAGCCAGTATGCAGCGCTAACGTAGTTAAAGGGATTACGTCACTCTAAGCTACATCACTAAGGTCTACCCAAAGTCTGAACCGATCGTAACAGTGTGGCCCGTGGGTCACATTGGGCAATCGTTCGGAGTACCTACTATCGAGCTGTTATCAATGCGGCCGCGACTAACGAAGATTTCCCGTATGACCACACTTATAGAATGTCGCTCGACTAATAGTTACTGCTGTCTGTAACTTTTAAATATTGTAATGGTAGCCGCGATTTCCTAATTCTCGCCTAACTGCGGTGTGCAGGTAAGTATTTTGTTTATGTTCCCATACTAAAATTGACATTTTCAAACAAAGATACTTACTTAAAATACCTAAGTAAACATAGTTAAGTACCTAATTGCGAAAAGCTGAATAAATTTTGAATATGGCGTGCAGGGGCGTGTAATCAAACTTATGTGATTCTATTTTTTTTTTCTGTAGGTAGAGCGTAGTAGCTGCTGCAGCAGCAGTTTTGATAGCAGGTAGGTAACATATGGGATGGCGATGAAAACCGGTCAAGTGCGAATCGGACTCACGCCCGAAGAATTCCGAAATGGTATATTTATAATGTAACGACAAAAATCACGTTAGTTAAATGGATCCTTAAATATTTATTTTATTGATTTTTTTGAATAGGTATTTGTTGTCATAGCAGCAAACCGACATCATCTGTGAAAAGTGAAAACTTCAAGTGTTTTACTTACGATCACGGTTCAAGAGATATAGCCTAGATAGACGAACGGCGGAGTCTTACTAATAGACAATAGTGTCCCGTTTCACTCTTTGGATTAAGGAACCCTAAAAAAAGCCGGTGACCCTGCAAGGCAGAAGTGAAAATTCCAAAAAAATACGAAATTTTCACTTCAATACAAATTCCAATAACTGGGTGTATGGTAACATCAATCAATGGTGGTAACGCCGTCGCGCGTTCAATGGTTTTTCCTATCTCAAACCAACCCAACGTGCCTAAAGAAGATTTGCCTTTAAAAAGTTTGTGAATTGTGAAATTTTGTGTAACAAAAGCCTTAGGTACGTAGGTACGAGTAGGTATGTCGTATGTAGTGCGAGTTTACGCCCAAAGGCGCGTATCAGTCGCATTCCACGCTATTATGTTCTCGAGATTCCTCGCCTCTTGCCGAATGCCCCCGCTTCAACTAGCGGCAGATTTTTTGCGTGGCGCGTTCGTAAATCAAACCGGTAGGTACCTAGTATGTACTATGTACTTACTCGTACTTATTTTGATAGCTCTATACAGCACTTATTTGATGATCACGAATTGTTGTTTGTTGTCTGTGGAATTGCGTTGTAGATAAAATACTTTTATTTGCCTAATTAAAATTTTAAAAATTTTAGTGTTTTTGGTGTCAAGAAAAAAGTTACAAAATAAATGCAATGTTCCCTAAAGTATAAAAACAGTAGATTTATCGTAAACGAATCAAATGATAAAAATATGAAATACACATAGTAATTTATAATAAATCCATACAAAAATTTAAATACTTACGCTGATTTCCCAAGTTACAAAACAGTGCAAAACTGAGTTCTCTTTGCGTTAACACTTTATAACAACTAACTTATTTCTACACACAACTAAGTTTATCTAAGTTAATTAGGATTACCGAAATATATTTATCTATAAAACAATGTTTCAAAGCCGGCAAAGAATAAAAATCGATACACGATTCGTTAAAACTACACAACTCAACATTCGCTGGAATAGCACGACTTGAAGGCAACAATAACTGAAGCGACGCGGAGGTTCACTGAGTTTTATTTAACGCTTAACATCCATTTTCCTTTATGAAAACTACTGTAGTATTTGTTGTTATTATTTTATAAAATCCAACTACCGCGCCACGACTCTGACTCTGTTGACGAAATAGTCGCGTTTGACATTTGAGCCGAGCCCACTGCGATTGGAATGCGAGGAATGGCAAATATTTATAGTGCTGCCATCTGTCTGAAGGAATCTCAGCGATCGAAAGGCGGCGTACCGGAGCGCTTATCGAATACATTATTTAGATTACGATACATATTCGTTCGTAGTGAATTTATACCGCAAATACGATGTGATTTTAAGCGTTATTTGTAAGGAATATGAACGTATTATGACGTTGTTTGCATGTTTCAGGTTAAAAGTATGAGAAAGTGCGGCAGCATGTTCGCAACTGTTGGAATGCGGCCAGGTTAGTGCCGTTTAGAGACTTCGCTGGCGCAGGCGTGATGGCAGGCCGCGTCTACCAGGGTTATCGACACACGAGGCGAAAAGTAGGGTCGGCATTCGGCGTATCTTGCTTGTGCATGTACCGTGGCGATACAGCCAACTGGCGGTTTGTCTCGCTTCGTTTCTTTGGATAAAAAGTTTCATTTGATATTATTTTTAGTAGGTACCTACTAACTGGCAGTCACTTAGTAGCTATTGACATTCAAAGTTGTTTTTGTACTCCTTAGTATCAATTCTCTACTATAAACTCAGATCACTCATGAGACTAGGTATAAAAGAACAGAACACAAATAGTGTTAATATTGATGCCTCACAAATGTGTTACGTGCCATCTATGGAAAGTATGCAGAACTTTGAAGCCATTCAAAGTCTCATTCAAAGTACAGAAAAGCTACACGACAATCGACATAGTACCACAGATAGTACACAGAAAAGGGGAATAGATGTCATTCAGATTTTTACTTCATAATATTTATATGAATGCGCGGAAGAAATACCTACCCTCAAAATGTAAAAAAAATGTCTTGGACGTCTTTTACTAAAGATATCACCAAAGAGTATTATTCAATACTCAGTATGGGGGTTCACATCAACCTCTGTGGTGTAGTTGTAGTCTGGCAAGCGCACGATCGAGGGTAGGTCCTGGGTTCGATATAAAACTAAATTGATTAAGGTTTGGTCTGGTGGGAGGCTTGGCTCCAGCTGGTTTCCACCCTATCTCCAAAGACGATACAATCAAGCGATGAAGCGTTGTGGTATGATGCTGTGTAGACACTTATTTAAGTCCTTCCAAGTTAGTATGATAAGATCTTCGGCTGCATCTTCGATTCTTCACTTACCATCAGGAGAGTTCGCAGTCAATACTTACTCATAATGAGTAAAAAGATCTATAGACATTGGTGTTGGTAATTTTAAGTTTTTTGTATAGACTGATGAGTGTTGCAATGAAATGTGTTGAATGTTTGTACCTAGTTGATTTAAATCTGGTGGGAGGCTTCGGTCGTTGCTGATTACTATTGCATTGCGGTATAGCAGAGGGTGCAAAACAAAGAATACTTTTTTTTGACGACCTCCGTGGCGCAGGGGACGCACGCTCGGATTCGAGTGGGAGGTCGCGGGTTCGATTCCCGCCACGGGCCACTTTGGATTTACCATTTCTAAATTGGCTTAGGTCTGGTCTGGTAGGAGGCTTTTGCCGTGGTTACCACCAGCTACCAGCAAAGACGTACCGCCAAGCGATTTAGCGTTCCGGTACGATGCTGTGTAGAAACCGTTGGGGTGGCATAACTTACCCCTTCCAAGTCAGTACGCTAACATCTTCGGCTACATCATCACATTACCATCAGGTGAGATCGCAGTCAAGTACTAACTTGTACAGCGTAAAAAAAAAGTAAAATCACAACACAACAATCTGACATATTATTTTATTTACTTCTAACACAACTTTTAAATCTTATAAACAAAACAACGCAACAACATAGGTTCCTATAACACAACATAAACATAATTGATAATAAATAATAATTAATTATTATCTGTCAAATTGAAGTTGCCTAAACGTAGCACTGTATATATGTATTTCAACACCGTTTAAATCAGCCTAAATATAGTTCGGTATTTTCAAGTGCTATTTCAACTTTCAAGACCAGATAAACTGAATTATTTTGAATTTTCTTAAAGCGCTGTATTTTTCTGAACTCTTCTTCAAGATGTAGCGCTGTATTTCCTCGAGCACTACTTCAAGACCAATTAAGAGACCGGGGCTAGGTCTATATGTACGGCACACTTGGGTATAGCCCAGATTACAAAAAACATATATCTATATCTATATATTTTCTTTTAAAATGGCTTCTTCGGTTGTACGAAACAAGTAGTTCTGCTTATAATAGCAACACTTAAGAACGATTCATCATGGCGGTAACACGCCTTTCATTGTGAATTGACATTTGACTTTGACAGAAATGTCAACTATTGAAAGTTTGTGTTGTGGTTTACGTCAAATCGTACGACGCCAGCGACGCCATATTGAAAATTGATCATATAAAGAATGAAAAACAATATATTTATGTACACCGAAAGTATTCGTTTTCACAAAATAATTTTATTTATCGCGTGAACAACAGATTTTTCTTAATTATTTAAGATAGCGTACAAGACCTAGCCCAATTTTAAACGTCTCCTTTTATTGGCCTTAGTGTAGCGCTGTATTTTTTCTAGCGCTACTTTAAGACCAGATAAACTGCATTAGTCCAAAAGTGCTGTAATTTTCCGAACGATTCTTCTTCGACCTGTTAAATCGAACAGAACCTTATAATATTAATAATTTATCATTTATTATTTATTAGCGCTGTACTTCCTCGAACACTACTTTTAGACCAGTTAACTGCATTGTCCTAAATACATTTAGGCTGTGCAAGTATTTCAAATTACTCAAACTGATTTGGCCTAAATGTTACTCGTAGCACTTTTTCCAAACGCTACTTCAAGACCAATCAATTGAAGTGGCCTAAAAGTAGCGCTTTTTTTTTGAAGGAGATATTAAAATAGGATAATATCTGTTTTTTCACTAGGACTTATGATTGTGTCAAAAACTCAGAAGGATCAGCGCCAAAATAGATAAATAACCATCATCATAATACTGATTGATTATAAATTTACTTTCTAACTAATAGATTAACACCTCATTTACATTAGTACAAGTACTGACCCAGGTAATTGAATGAAAATTCAGTGAGATCAATTTACATACATCTCTTTGCTAGACTAGCATAAGATTCTTTATTATATAGGCATAGCTATTTTGGGGGCAATACTTGTAAGCTACGAGTGCTTGAGATGCAACGGAGTATTATGGATATACTGAGTATTTATCTATTGGGTGGGACAATTAGTGCTTTGTGCGGTCGATACTTTCTAGTCGATGGACGTTCCATATGTCTCACGGACGGAAAACTTTTAGGTGAGGTTTTTGCGTGTCCTTTTTTAGTGTGGAAAACATCTAAGCCCGAGGAAGAAAATTTCTCAAAATATTATATTCAAATTATCAAATTATGCTGTTTCCTTTTGCGATTGGTTACCGTCGTTGAAATCGGTACAGAAAACACCCCCATCACTCTTCTCTGGGCTGTAAGTACTAGACTAATGTAAATTACGAATTGAGAAAACCACATTAATTAAATGCAAGTCATTAGTGTTTACAGCCTACCCACTTACCCGACTATTTCAAAAGTCGGCCGACGAATTTTTTTAATGAGTTGGATCAATGTTAAAAGACGGCATTAATTAAACAACAAACTTTTAACTTTGACCATGACTTTGACCTGGCTGTAAGTGTAAGTTTACTATTAGGTATTTAGTTTTTTGACCACAGACAAATAAACTATGAAAATATGGAGGTCAGTAGATTATATATTCAAGTGGACAACATTCAGTTACTTAAACATTAGATACAACTTTTGTTAACGGTGAGACCCTAACGCTATACACAGTTGCAATCACAATGTACCTATATCACTAAAGTATTCTTGTTAATTTTACAATAACACTAAATATCTCACTAGGGATCGTTCACCTGGGCTTTCTCACTAAATCTAAAAAAAGGCAAAGATTTAAATCGCAAGATGAGCCCTAAGCATACATTACGCACATTAAAAACGTCCACATGCTGAGTGAATGCTCTCAGCATGCTGTAGTGTATAATAGGGTATTTGACTCCAATTTTTTTATTACTTTATTATAAAGTAGAATTAAAATAATGACGTGCACTGAAAGAACTAATTAAATCGATCAAATAACAAAAAAGTTATAAGCATTTAAAGATTTGTGATTAGACAGAGATAGTAACATGACATTGTGACGTCACAAAGTACCAATGCCATAGTAGCTTCGTGCGGCTTCATACAAATTTTCGTTTTGCGAGAAAGGGATAGAAGATCCCCCCACACCAAAGTTTAAACGCCTGTAACTTTGTAAATCTTCGTTGGATTTTAATATTTCTTTCACTGCACGTTATTATTTTTATCCTAGTTTATAATAAAGTAATATTTTTTATCAAATTCAAAAGTAGTGTAAGACCCCATTGAGCGACAGAGAACGCAAGTGCAAATTTCGTTCAAGAGTAAATGAGGCCTCGCTATATTACCATTTCTCATGTCACTGTGTGTGTAAGATAAAGTGTCGAACACAAGACAAAAACGTGGACGTTTTTGGAGGTTTAGGGCTCATCTAGCGATTTAAATCTTTGAAAAAAGGTATATTATTGTGTAATTATACAGGGCGAAAGTGTTTTAGCTTTGCTCAGATTTTAATAGGTATACAGACTGAAAGAAGCTGAAATTATAGGAGAGACAGTTTGGTAAAAAAAATTGATATAATAGGTAGGTATTTAACGGTGTTTAATTATGTTTATGCTGTAAAAAAATCTGAGATAAGCTCCACATGAAACTTTTCACCCTTAAAGTTTAAGTAATTAATTGATTAGCACCTCGCGTCAAATGCATATTATTTGTTTGTAATGTTTAAACGTATTGGTAGCATTTAATTTTCACTAGAGTTACCTAAATTTCAAACAATAACTACGTTGATTCGTAAAAACAATTATTGGTTTCATAAATGAATGCTAGGCACGAAGGCGCGCCCCACTCTATCAAAATAGCAAGTTTTATTCATTTTGTATGGAGTTGTTGGGCGCGTCATCGTGGATTGAATTATCTATAACCTTAAAGATAGGTACATCTGCTCGTAGAAACTAAATGCTTTATGGGCTTAGGATCAATGCTAAGGGGTGCACTGGTTAATTGTTACGTTGCGAGGTGCAAAACCTAGAGGTACAGACATGCCGATGATACTTCATTGCAATACGCGATCACAGTCATTATTCTCACAATACCGCGGAATACCTCAATAGTACTTTATGACAATACCTCAAGGTATTGTCATAAAAAAAGATTTAAATCGCTAAATGAGCCCTAAGCCTACATTGCGTACATCAAAAACGTCCACTAATATGTAGAGTGAGTGCTCTCAACATGGTATAGTTTCACTAATGTGTCAAAGAGAGTGACAACGTGTCACACAAGACAAAAACGTGGACGTTTTTGGAGGTTTAGGGCCCATCTAGCGATTTAAATCTTTGGTCATAAAGTACTATTGAAGCATAGGTATAGAAACACAGTCAGCTGAAGCTCTTATAATTTTGAGCTAGTCTGTTTTTACCGTCTACAAGTTGATACTTGACTGCGATTTCAACTGATGCTAAGAGATCATGCTGCCGAAAACGTTATCAACTACTCCGAAGGGGTAAATAAACTCACCCTTAACTGTTTCTATACAGCATCGCGTTGGAACGCTTAATATTTTTACTTACATCCGTTTCGCTCCAAAACCGGGGCATCATCAGATCTTGATTTCTCAAGGCTAGCAAAAATAACACCCGCTTAGTTCCAGTATTTAAAATAAGGAATAGATATGTACTAACTCAAACAATATTAAATAGACGTACATACATCCCATCAGCGAGGTTTCTTCAGCATGTCCGTACCCTTATTAGTTATTATACCAATTTATATTATAACAATAATAATTCTCATCACTTGGTTCTTTGTTTTAATTAATTCAATACCGATAATAATAAACATTTTTACGTTCTCTTTAGACTCTTCGCTTTGCGTTAGTATATTTACTCGTATATATAAGTAGGTATAAGTATATAGTTTTATGTGAAATAGGCAGATACATAAGAATATTTTGCACAAAATTATTTTTTAGATATGCTTACACAAAATACTGATATTTCCTGTACTTTCACATTTATTTTTTGCAGTTTCGTTATATATTATGTTAAATGGAAAAAACACCGGAAGTCTTTATATAAGTCCAGTGTCTATACGCCCGACTGTTACATACGTTTTCAATTACTATTTTAATATTTTAATACAAAAAATAATTAACGCAATTAACGCAATATTCAATATTTCTAAACATTGAACCATGCCTGCATTAAATAAAACTAATTGAACAAATATTCAAAATTAATTATTAACAGAATCCATATTCAAAATTAGTAATATAATAACATCATTCTATCCTACTTACTTATTAGTAATTAATATTTCAATATTAATCAAGTATAATATTTAATATATATTTTCTTATTAAATAACGTGAAACGTAAGGAATGTTTGGTAATTTCATATGAAATACATAATATTATTATGGTAATATTATAATCTGACTGTATAGTACGTAATAGGTATATTTTGTAATAATAATAATTATATTAGTACTTATACATCAAGGGGACGGTTCAAACATGTTAAATAAAATATGTAAACTAGAGTTTTGTAAATATTAAAAGGTCATAAGGAACAACACTGCAGGAATACTTAGCAATTACGTAAATACATAATATAATATTCCAATTTCGAATATTTTCTACATACCATAATATTATAGATTTTCCTTTAGTGTATTAATTGTAAAATGGATAAATTATAACATGATGTACAACACATATGGGGTACAAAGAGATAATTACATATTACCTACTATTAGATTTAAAAATAAACGTCATAAAAATTGACTAATCGATATTTATTTATTTCTAAGTTGTAAATCTTTTATGTTGGTTTACTGCGGTATTTGCATGTGTAAATAATCCTGTAGTAGGTAATTAATACCTGCCGAATCTTCTTCTTTACAATGGATTAAGTAATTAATATAAAGCTGAAATTTCGCGAATACTTCTGAAAGTTATAGCTTAATAAATGTATCTACGGCGTTTACGAAACTATTATTATGGATATATTTTATTGAAATAAATGCGTAACAAATTAACTGTATAAAAAAAAAGATTCCGACGAATTGAGAACCTCCTCCTTTTTTTGAAGTCGGTTAAAAAGAAACCAAATAGTGTGAACAACAAAATTTTGAAAATAAGAATTATTAATATTATCCATCGCATTTAAATACTACTTAACGAAATTTAATTCAAATATTATGGATTTCCGCAAAATAACGCTGGCTTAAATATTCGTAATTTAATCCATTTAAATATAAACCAGGATTAACAAATAGAGAATGCAGGTACAATTAAAAAAATAATAACGGCAAAGTAATGAGTTTTACTTACTTAATAAATAATTCACTTCTTACATTTAGTAATACGAATATATAATTTTATATTTATATAATTATATATACGGTAAGGAGATCATAATATTTTGTATAATATAATTTTAATATATTTTATGGTATATATGTTTTTTTGTAAATGATATGTCGCTATGTATTGTATAAATATAATTACGCAATTATAAAAAATATTCTAAAATAACCCTAATTATGGAAGGATTTCATTATTAATAAATAGGCCGTAATAAATATAAAAGTTCAAAATAGATGGTAAACAGCACAAGGGTTTTTAGTAGGTATAAAATAGAAAACTCATCAATTAGGTAATTTATAGAAGCGTTAATCATAAGAATTAGACACTTTATTACATATAATATATATGGAGGTATAAAAAAAGCATAAATGGTACAGAAATTTCGTTGGATTTAATCTTGGTTCCTAATATGTTTTCTTTGAGTACTCACGAAAAAAATGAATTTTGCAACAGTGGCTGAATCAAATACCAACAAAACTAAAGAAACCATTGCCTAACAAAATTCAGCGGTCGGTCACCGGATGTGATCGGTCGCCTTTCGTAGTAATCGTCTTGCGGAACGCACGGAGTGAGTTGCAGGGGTCTGGTAGAAGACGAGGCTCCACATCGTCTGCAAGTAGTTCTCCTGACGCCCAAAGGTCGTCGCCACCACCACATGCCCTCGGCTGACGCTTCGTAGCTGGCTTTGTCTGATTGCCGCATCTTCAATGTTTCGTACGTCTCCGGCCAGGTTGTCTCGCTGTCGCAGGGGGTCACGGGTGCGCTGCGGCTTGGTTTCGGTTGGTCATACTTGCTGGATCCTTCGGACAGTGAGCCACGTCGCTGTAAATTAAAACAATTTTTTTTTCATTATTATAGATAGGCTTGCGCTTGACTACAATCACATCTGATGGACAGAAATGATGAGGTCTGGGCTGGAGCTCGCTTGCCTATAGAAAATGCCTAATTCACTCTTCTCTTGAAGGCACCTAAGTTGTACTTCGCTGGAAATTCAGATGCATAATGCAGGGATGGCCCGAAAAAAAGTCGCTAGTTTATTGGTGCCAAAAATGCTTGTTTTGTAAGGCCACGATATAGTTCGCTCCGCAGCCACATATAGAATTTAGGCAGATGGCGTTACTGTTTCATTGTATGAAAAAGGTTAAAATAAGTCGTTCGGATGCCCACATCCTTAGGATCTTTATCGGTGAATGCAGTTTATACAATTTGTGTAAAATCAGCCCTTTACCGTAAGTCTGCGCTACTACCTTACTGCCTTAGGTTACAAGAGATAATTGAAAACCCACAGTAAGAAACAAACTTTTCCACAAATTCAAAAGTTCTCGTATCGATTGTATGAAACTTTTTATGTATATTTTGTAGGCCTGAGAATAGGACGTTTTCGGAGAATTTTTCTTATACCTTAGTGAGAAATTATTTATATGATGACAAAACATCATGTAAGCTATTTAATAATAATTATTACGTATTCTATGGTGGTGACAGAATTTATTTATTTAGGTAACCACTCCGTAGATCTATCTTCAACCGTTTAAAATTTCTCTGTCTTCGAGTTTGGTTATAGTGTTACTTGATTTATTGTTACTACTTATTCTCTACTATTAAACTCGAAGACAGTGATTTTTACGAGTATAAAAGTAGATACCTGGTAAGACCGCTGTCATCCGCTATTTTAGTCGATTTATTATTTCAAGTACTTACTTTCATAACATTAAAGTGGGGCAGCTTAAAGCGTCACACCTCCTGCAGGAACTTAACCGGGCACACTCCCTGGCGGTTGTCTCCCGAGCGGATCATGACCATTCCGTCCACCTCGTCTCCTACTTGAATGACAATCTGGTCACGAAGCAGCATCAGCCCGTTGTCGCCATCTGACACCTAAAATAATCATTAGGTATGAGTTTATTACTCTTTGAATCCTACAGTTAGGAAGGACACTTTTATTACTTAAAGTCAAAGTCAACATATCTTTATTTCACATAGGCCGAATGTACAGGCTCTTGTAAAACGTCAATATGATATTTGTTGCATAAGTATGGTGATAACTACCTACATGTCTACTTAAAGCTAAGTTTACGAGGGTTCACAAACGCGCCCTGCCGCTGAGAAGAAGCCCACAACAAACTCAGCCGGGTATTTCTAATGTTATCACCTTATACGAATAGTAAGCATCATGCTACGAAAATTCTAAACGAAATGTTTTTTAGTTTGCAAATTAGGTCGTGACTGCAATTTCACTCGATGTTTTCTTTTTACAATAGATAGGCTTGCGCAGTGCGCTTGACTACAATCAAGTCTGAGGGACAGGAATGATGAGGTCTAGGATAGAGCGCGCTTGCCTAGAAAATGCCTATTTACTCTTCTCTTGAAGGCACCTAAGTTGCACCAACTTACTTACTACTTACTGCAGACTGAAAACACAGAAGCTGGAAGGGTGTTCCACACCTTAAGTGGTACGTATATATCAGAAACGTGGAAGAAAAACGTTTCGTTGCCGCCAAAGATGTTGTCCTACGTAATAAAACTCGGAAGGGGTCAGCAACCCCTAAAGGTTACTTAACAGCATCGCACAGGAACGCTAAGTGTGTCATCGCTTGGTGGTGCTTCTCTGCTGGTAAGGAAATTATCAGCCCCGGCAAAAGCCACCCACCAGTCCTGCCTTCGAATCCGCGCGATTTCAACTGTGCTAGGGTCATCATGCATGCATGCATTGTTCATCGCAGGGAGATAAGATTTATAATCGTCCTACCTTTAAAGTGCAAAAAAAAATTTTAAGAGGAACACTATTTTATTACCTGTAGATTATGAGTGACTTGGAGAGGTCTCTCTCCTGCCTGCAACTTGGTGCAGTACTTGGATGGAAAGTAGCCAATCTTGCCCAGGCACTTGCCCTTCCACCAATCGGGATCGGAAGTGTCGATCACGGTCACCTTGTAGCCAGCTTTCAGGTCCAGCTCATCGGCGTGGCGCGACTTGAAGTTGTAGAGGATCACGTACAGGTTTGTGGGCAAAAGCCGTTGATGTTTCTGAAATTGGAAAAATGAAATTTTGTGAATCTAGCTCAAGGACCGAAAATCATATGATCGAGTCTGTTTCTAAGATGATTCCCTTATGATTTCAGAACCAAAATAATATGTATGGGCATGAAATTATCTGTTCGATGGGATCACGCCCATATATTTATTTTTTTAGCGATCCTAGAAAGAGAATCGAAAGTGTTATACTTACTAGAAAAAGGTACTTTTCGGAAATTAAGACTTGTTATTATTCAAAACTGTTACCATAATATTAGGCATGTAAATCCTTTTTTCCTAGAATCCATATCAACCCCTTTAGGTGGATGAGTATCATCGGGGCGCGAAAATCCAAATTTATTTAGTGTTTAGCAAATAGTGGTCTAATCATAGATCGTAGGCAATGAGTTTAGCGAGCATAACGTTTATGCATGTATGTATATATTTTTCATAAAATTTACGGTCAACAATACTCATTTAGGTACTTCACAATTCAGATTGGTTCTCGAGAGCTCCAAATCTGGGAACCTACAGGAAATATTTTTTCGTGGACCGATATGGAGTAAATAGGAATTTATGAGCAAAGTGTTATGAAAAACATGTAGATGCATAAACGTTTTGCCCGCAAAACACATTTTCATAAGCTTACGATGTATAATTAACCTACTATTTGCGAAAAACTAAATACAATTTGAATTTCGCGGGCTACTAGGGCCGAAACCCCATGGTACTGCAAAAAAAGGAGTGTACTAACACTGTGCTGCTTGACTGGCGATGGACAGGGGCTGGCGCTGTTGGAGGACAGGCTCTTATCAGGCTCGTCGGGAAGTTCCACGCTGCTCATGCGTCCCATTCGAGCGGCCAAGTGTCTCCGGCTGTGTACTGGTGACGACGGTGCTGTATACCCAGTGAACACGACCGTTAGTATAGTTTGTTTCCTCTCGTTTTTGTTGAGGCGTCGGTATTCTCAAAGGACGACACCGACCGTCCGCTTGTACTTATAACGACAAATTCTAAGCGGATGGACTATATTGGTAACAGATTATTAGTCATTAGAAGATTATTCGGGAAAAACGAATATACAATAAGTTGGTCAAAAAACCTGTGTATCTAATAATGTTTACTATTAAAAAATAATGTTATTTATGATATCCTTTTTCTCTGTTTTTTAAGGAATCGTCCTAACTACTGTTTAATATGTACCTAGTTAGACTTACGTGGATATAATAATAATATGAGCTTCGTATTCAATCATTTCTGTTCACGACAAATAAATCCGAGGGGTTAAAAAGAATATTGCTTTCAGTTGATGGGATTGAAGTATAAGTCCACGGTTTTATTCGAGTGTTTGAACCTTGCACGAGTAGAGTCGTTTGGATTTATATTGTTACACAAGGATTCTTTTCTTTTGCTGAATTTTTATTGTTCAAAATTGTTATTTTTGTAGAAGAACTAACGTCAAGTGAATTCAATTTTTCAGGAACATTGTTGCGAAAAAACCACTCATGCTATCGCAAACTTGATAATAATTAACATAACATTATAAGGACAAATGATCAAGATCATTGATTTTTATATAAATACTAGCTGATGCCCGCGACTTCGTCCACGTGGGATAAATACTATTCTATCTTTTAAGTTGGACCAAATGACAAATATTCACGAAGTTTGAACTAAATCGGTTCAGTAGTTTAGGAGTCCATCGCGGACAAACAACATGACACGTGATTTATATATATTAAGAAGATGAATATTAAAATTTTGTCACCAAATCATGTTATCATAACAATTAGTCACTAAACTTTTGCTGAAAAACCAAAGAAATAGACACGCATTTAAGCAGAATTGTTATACACGATTAGCATAAAATAATTATAATAGGTAGGTGCAAAAACCTACCTCAATTGATTAAGGTTACAAGGCCAGTCATGTTGTATCAATATATTCATGAATCCTGCATTGAATATCAATGTCCTTGCGAAAATGGTACATGTATGAGAATTCTGATCTAACTAGATTGTACAAGTATAGTTCTGAAACGAGGAATAATTACAATGGACTACAAACTACAATTAGATACTAACATCAAAAGCCTTCGCAAATGATTCAATTAGCATTCCTTTCAACATTTACAAAAGGCAACCGCGTTTTCTATCACGTTATTAAAATTAAAGAAAATTAGTCTTAAAATTTTAATCGATTAAGAAACGATTTATGTTCGCTAGGATTTGGTACGATAACAAGTTTCAATAGTAAAACTGAGAGAAAGATTTGATATAGACAGATAAAGGCTAAGACAAACTGAAAAATAATTGGTAATAGGTATAGCGGTTGCATTTTATAAAATGCAGTTGGTATATAAACAAAAACGTACATGATTGTGTCTGAGAATTGACAAAGTGATGCCTCATAATATGGCTACTTATTTTAGGCGAGCCATATCTCATGCAATAAGTTCTGTAGTCACCTAAAAAAATAACAAAATGTGAATCTCCATGCAAAATTAAACAAAGCAAATACATGACAGATAGTACATACATCCTTTGTTTTCACGTGTAGCAGGAACGCAAAATTCAGAGCACATTGTGTTTTGTTGGAACAAAGAAATAGGAGCCAAAAATCCCGTATCGCAAGGCATTCGGTTACCACTTAACGACGACGTAGGAAGCACATCATCAGGAAAACTTAGAGATAGTGAAGGCGACGAGTACTTACGAGTAGATAGGTACTAAGACAAACAAGCCAAGCCAGAGGATGGGCTATTCGTATATTACGTTACATTTTCATCTAAAAGTTACAAAAAGAACAACAGTGTGATGTAACGGAGGAACACCGTGTTATAAGCATGACAAAATTTTAACAATTCGCAAAGTCTCCAAACTTTACCCAGAATAATGTTTGACGTTATTCATGTGAAAACATTGACGGATAGTTTAGAGCGTTGTTTGATTTAAAGTTTAGCTTTGTATTAGCTTGATAGGCATTGGAGATGTTAATTTTTCTGTAACGTAATATATTTGTAGCCCAAAATACAAGTGAACATTCAACATTGCCTGTGGTCACAAGACATCGCTTTATTGACACTGATACGTTTCCGGCTGAGTCCAAAAAACCCTTAACATATTGAAATAGTCAACAAAAATTGTGTTCTCATAATTCTTCTATGTAATTTTTTATTGGTTGTCGCCTTTTGGTTCAGCAATTTACCGATCTCACATTACATTTTCAAACAGATTAAAAGGTATCTGAAACGATGCCAACTTCATGTTGCAATAAACAAGCGAGACTTGCACATCATGCTGAACACAGCTATAAATTTGAACACATTAGCTTTGTAACATCACCCAAATTTAGTTAAATCGTCTATAGGTAAACACTGATTTGTAATTATGCCTATATTATTGGGTGTGGGGATGATAATTTTGGTACTATGCGAGTGATGTTATAAATATTTAGTGTAAAAGTTATTTTCGTGAACTTTTTCAAAAGCTGTAGATGATTTTTCAAACTACACGACAACATGATTTTCAAGGAACTTTCCTGTAAAGCTGTTATTGAAAGTGTGCTAAAATTGTTGTATATAAGTAAGCTGTTGGCAGTATATGCGTTGTATGGATTTAGTGTAGGTTTTTTGGGCCCAAGCTTGTTAATTAGCGATGTTCGTACATAATACTCGGCTGCCTTGTGGAGGTTGGTCTCTAGGGCGCCGTCTCAGCTCTCCACACTCCGGGGAATCCAGCGACAGACTCTTCATCCTAAGGTTCAACTTTTGGCGTCTCGGCGAGTGCGGCGCTATAACAGTCATGTGGTATGAGCATTGAGAACTTACCAGCTTTACAAACTTCAACGACTCTCCCGATAGATCCATATTTAGACAGTATTTTCTTGTTTTCGTAAATGGATGGCATTAATGAACATACTTCAACTATTAAGATAAAATCGCTTTAACTATTTGACTAATTAAGAATAAGCGTGGTACTTATACACCTACTTATGACTTAAGCAATAAACCGACAAGCACACCTGCAAGAAATTTTTCTCTGTTTTGTCGTTTTAATTAAATAGAATTTTGATAATCATTGTCAATGTACGAGTACTATACCTACGTAATAATTCATTTTGAAACAAAATTTCAATCTTTGTACTCCTGCAGTTTCTGATTAAAGTTACATCAAAACTTACAAGCTAACTTGGTTAACACAGTCAAAATAAAATACATAACAATATCAGTGCGTAAGCCTTGCAACAAAAAGATCAAATATAACATGTGAATCAAGATGCACAAATAGGTATAAAGTACTGAATGGAGTTTACGTGACGAAACCTATGAAATTCTACAGATCAAATATGGACAGCTCTAAAATACGATTTGATGTACTTTCAATGATATCGTAATGTATATGATGAATTAAAAGTAAGTTTTCAATAGAGCAAAAAATCATCTGATCTTGTACCTCATGGCAGTAAGGTTCGGTAAAATAGCAAAGGTGTGTCATCTTAATATGGGTGTGTGGCAACAAAATGCAACGAATCTCTTCACACAGAAGAGGTCTACAGGGTTTCACTTATGTACAAATTAAGTGGGTACCAGGTAAGGGACTGGCGCGGTCTGCCTGCCTCAACATTTGAGCACTCTTGGAGTTCCTCATCGAACCTGTTTGAACAAAGTAAACGGAGTCTAGTCTGTAAAAATTGCTCCTGTGTAATACAACATTCCTCGCGTGCGGGTCGGTATCGCCCTGTAAACTCAATAAACAAGGAATGCAAAAAAGCGAACAAAGAGTTACACCGTTGGCGCGTCAACCTCAATATTAACAACACGTTCTGCATGTTATATATGTGGCGTTTATTTTGTGGTAGCGTGTTTGTAGTTGCAAAGTCAGTGTTATTTACGAACCACTTCGGACAGTTGTATATACAGTTAGTACGAGTAGTCTGTGAGATGGTGCAGTCGAAATATAGCTGATTCGTGAATGTAAATCGCCGAAGACAAACGCATGCGATCATCAGCGCGACACGCGTCAAGCCATGCACCACTTACGCATTCAAGTGACCGCCGGAGAGAACGGCGCCCAATGCAAAATGTAATGTGCATACTGGTAGAAGGACCGAAAAAAATAAAGCGACGTAATTCTGACTTTTATTGTAACAGTAACAATATACATATCACAGAACGCGGGGCGTTTCGGGGCAACATGACACGCGGGCGGCGCCGGCTCGCGCGGTGAGCCGGCGCCGCGCTGAGCTGCAGCTCTTTCTACTAGACGGTCTAATCTCATTCCCCTGGTGGTGATTCATTACAGTCATTTTTTCTTGCGCACGCTGGCCGTGGGCTTGAGAATCGAAGGCGGGGGATCGCCGTTTTCGTTTATGAAACATAAGGGTTGTCCGAAAGGTCGCGTCGTCGTCTCTTCAAATTCTGCAAAGATAATGAGCGAACATAAAAAATAAATAAACAAACAAAATTAACTTGCACTTAAACTAGTAAGATAACTGAATAAACTAAATGCATAAATGAAATTCAAGGTCGAGTCACGTATGATGTCTTTCTGTGACGTGAAACATCCAAGGGAAGGACGGGATTAAAGCAGCTACGGTGTGGTTCTCGAGCCTCGTCTAGCTATCCTATTTGATACTAACACTCATAACGCGACATACATTAACACAAGAAATAAACAAGAAGTAACAGAAACAAAAACAAAAAAAAATAACATTGAACGGAGCCCAACAGAAGACAGAACAATAAAGCTCAATTTTTGCAGTCAGACAGTGAGCGATGCGATGCTACTGCGGCCTTGGATCGTGGACTCGTACTTTCCGGCAGGGAAATGGATCGGTGCTGCGGAGAGCCGCGGCGCGACCTCGAGCCCCACAAGGACAAACTCTTGACTCCGGCGAACAGCCGCCGCCGCACGCCGCTCTCGCTCCGCGCCGCCGCGCCTACCGACAAGCACGCGCGCATCACACGACCGCACGCCGCCCCCGCCCTGCGCCCGCGATAACGAGGCGTGCAAAACCGACACTACTGAAAACGAGTGCTCCGAGTGAAGCACCGCGCGACCGTCGCGCTTCCGCCGCGGGAGGCGCCGGCGATCGGCGGGAGCGCCTCGAGCGGAGAAGCGAGCGAGCCGGTGCGCCAGACCTGAGCTGGAGGAGACGGGCTGCGGCGCCACCGCCAGCCCCGCGCCGGGCCGCGCCGGCGAGCGCGCGGGCGGCGGCTCCTCCGGCGCCGCGGACACCCGCACCACGGGCCCGCCGCGCGCGTCCGCGCCGCCCGCGCCCGCGCCTCCGCCGCCCGGCTTCGATATTTCGCTGGCCCGCTTCAGAACTTGGTAGGTCTGATCCACTTCCTCCTCTGAGTACCGAGCGAAACGTTAGACACAAACGCGGACGCTGACCACGCGGCTATAGTCCCGTACGTGTGCACGACTCGGTCGGTAGTCGCGTGTTAGTATTGGAAATCGTAGTGGAACCTGTTCTTTGTCTGAAATGACAGTATTTGGCGAGGTGGTTAGTGAATGCAGGACTGGGTGAACGGGGGCAATCCGCACTGACTCACGCCGTACCCTCGTCATAGTGGCTATCGAAATCGTCATCGAACTCGACCGATCTCCTGAAAGAGATCTTGGTAAGCCTCTGTCCCGGCAGCCAGCCGTCCTCCACCCCTGGACAATGCGAACTCAGTATCTGAGTGTGTTCGTTCTGTGTTGCGCATGATGCGTGTTCGTACTGCGGTTACGTGTGGCGTTCGCTAAAGCTCTATGATGTGTCAGCAATTTTAATTCATTATTTTTCTAGTAAAGTAATTTCTCTCGTAAACTGCTGTAGTCGATCGATAACATTATACCTAGTAGCTTATCATTTTTATCGTAAATTTTGAATAAGTATAAGTACCAATTACAGCAGTAGCAAGTAGACTTTTAACGGCTATAATCCTTTGAAGCGGTAAAAGCGGTAATAAGTATGTGTAAATGCAGATTGGCACATAAACCACATCATAAAGTTGTAGAGGTGTGTTTTATACGATACTCCAACATTTATAACATTGCTACAAAGACTCAAAATAATTTAGAATTATTTCCAGGAAGAGAAACTTACCATCCGGGGAAATGTGGAATTGTTTTTCAACGGAGATAGTAATTAATTAATTTCATGAGTAGGTAGGTATTTGCTTTTAGAATTATTTTGTAGCGATAATCAATTTATTTGTTAAAATTATGAATATACCATACAAAAACATTTTTATAAATATTATTAATACAGGTACAGGCAGCTTTTACCGTTATAAAATTTTATTATACGTTTATATGTGAAACAGATCAGGGAATATTCTCATTATATTTTTTTTACTTTTACAAGGACACAACAGTACTTTAATGGCTGTAACATGCCACCCGAAACACTGCTACGGGAGAGGTGTAAACTGTAGAAGTCTCGTAGCCCGTAGGCTTTCATCTATTGACTTATTGTCTATTCGCTCGTCTGGGGTTTCGTAGCGTCATATGACCTATTAATTACGTACAATATGCAGTTTCTAAAGTATAAATTTATTAATGAGAGAATGTATAAAATTCAAACAATTGAAATCAATGTATTAGCAAAGCCTAGTATGGGATTATTTCAAAATATAATATAAGTAAATCAACAAAAGTTATTAATTTATCAACAAAAAAACCGGCTTCAACTCTCATAAAACTACTGTTGAATACATCCTTTACAATTAAAATTAAGATGTCTTGTACAATTTATTTTAATATACTTATTTAGTTTAATCTGACTAGAATTACATTGCGAACATCGAAATCAAACGCAACAACCGTCGGGTGAAATGTTACTGCCATTGTAATATCTTTGTGTATTCGTACATGAGGGAGTTAATTGTGTATTTGACTCCAATTTTTTTATTACTTTATTATTAACTAAGATAAAAATAATGACGTACAATGAAAAAACTAATTAAATCGATCAAATAACAAAAAAGTTATAAGCTTTTAAATATTTCTGATTAGACAGAGTTAGCGATATTAAATTATGACGTCACATCGCTTTGTGCGGCTTCATACAAATTTTCTTTAAGCGAAAATGCGATCCTCCCACTCCAAAATTAAAACGCCCGTAACTTTGTAAATTTTCGTTGGATTTTAATATTTCTTTCAGTGTACGTTATTATTTTTATCCTAGTTTATAATAAAGTAATATTCTTCATAAAATACTAAAAGTATACCCAATTGTTAGAGTGGAGCTTACTTTCTTCATCGAAGGCAGCCTCTTGTACGCGATGCGCTTCGATCTCCGAGGTGCTCTTCTGTCTCCTGAGGAGCCGCGACTTGGTCTGGCACTTGCCCACCTGTGGCATGCAGTCGCTGTGCACGTTCATCTTACACAACCTACATCGAAGTCCCTGACGTGTGTGCCCTGAGGACAAACGATAAGATTGTACGACAAAAGTAAAGATTATTATTATAGTTAGGTAAAATTGACATATTATACTCAGGACCCGACGAACCGCGCGAAAAAATATCGCCAGTTTACTGGTGAGCCCACACAGTGAGTAATAAGCCCACTGACAGTGGTTCTTTTTAAAGTGAAACTTTTCTATTACATCGTCTCAAACTTTGTGTCGCGTGACTGTCGGCCGCGGAGTAGGGATAAAGTGAAAGGTGCTCGTCAGAGCAGCCAAGGCCACAAAAGTTCACTTTTACCGTGGTTTCATTAAACTACAAAATCCTTTTTTATAATATAGACAAGGAATAAGGAAGGATTCCTCAAAATTCCCACAGGATTAATGCGAGTGAAGCAGGGGTAAGCCACCTAGCTTTATATTATTATTCAAAAGAATTTCCTTAGAATTTTATTTCCTAAAGGTTAGGCTTTAACCTGTATTTAATAAATAATCGTTATTACTTAATTTAAATATTATTTGGTAACCTCGGCTTACCCTACATTGGCGTTGACCGAAAATCTCTAAAAGCGGCCTAGATTTTTGTTAGGTAATTAGCTTTTGATTGTACCTAAACCTAGATTTAGGTTGAAATTTCTTAACGTGTGATATTAAGCTTAGCTAACTAAGTGGTTAGGTACTATTCGATGGCGATATATCTTAATTCAACATCATAATTTATGTTAAAAGATTAATAAAATCATTGGTTGAAAAATACAACTACTTGACCCTTTAAACGAATCTACAATAATTATTGGGTCCGATTTAATTTGAGCTCTCGTTAACTAATGGATTTTAACTACGTGAGTTGAGATTTTTTTAATTGTTACCTAGATTAGGTAAGTATAAACAAGCCTATATTATACTTATTGGAATGTAGGGAAAAAATCACCTGTGTTTTAATTGATCCTTAATGCTTATATTATTTTATCATTTTAACGGGTCGAAAGAGCAAGAGTTGACCAACAAGCTACGCTAATTATACTTGGTACAGTTTGTGAAAGGTACCATTTACTTTATCATACAATGACCATCGGGCCTAGACAAAGTGACTTGTCGACAAGCGTTGATGACAGTGGAAAAACCACCAGTACAAAACGTGGAAGCAGAATGTACTCTATGCGTAGCGTTGTTCACTGGCTAATGTCGACGAGAACGCCAGGGAGCGTTCAAATTGTCGTAAGTACTCGATTTTCAAAAACAGCGTGTTTTCTTCTATTCGGTCACGTGCTTTTTCTACAGTGACGTGGTTTGTCCATACATTTTTATCTACTGTCGTGAACGATAAACGACTGTTACTTTGTCTATCCCCGCTGTTTTTGTAAGAAATGACATTATTATCGTGCCAGGCAGTGGCAGACGCGTAGTAATGCCCTTCGATTTGACGCCCTTGTAATAAAACAAAAGTCACCGTATGTTATTACAAGGATAGTCAAGAGTCAAAGCCAAGAGCTAAGACTCAAAATGTGTAACAAATTGCAAGACCAGCAAAATTAAACCAGTCGGTGTTACATGTTAAATGTTAAATGTGAAATGACCGCGTTAATGTGTTTTTTTTTTAATTATTTTTTCGTTAAATTGTAACAAGGATGGACGATTAAAGGTACGATGGGATCAAAGTGCGTTTTCCAATGAAAAATGGTGGGAAAACAGGCAAAAAAGTTTCCGTTTTTCCGTGAAATTGTAGAGAAATAACCTAGTGCTAGTAGCGACAAATGGTGACTCCATTATAATAGAAATGCAGACAAAAGCTAAAGTTTTATCCAATAAGATATTTGCATTAGAATTTAGAGACAATCACTCACATAAAACTTTAATTTTCAATATTTCAAAAATCTAGCTATCTCGTCAAGTTCAAAAGCTCTATTACAGAATTGCTCGGGTGGAGTAAAAAATAATACACTTATACTCTTTTTGCCTTTATTCCTATAACAAGGACCCGTCCTGCTTTAAAGGTAAATAAATGTAGGCAGATTGGACCAACTTTATGTCAGTAGGTGCGGGGCACATAAAATGATAGTTAGATTCCGATCTGGGGACACGGTAGTGTCCCCGCCAAGACGAGCCAAGCGAAGCGCGAGGGCACTACCTATCTTTTCTCGAAGTGTTTCGCCGTATTTTTAAACCCTTATAACTTAGGCCTGAATTATTTCAGATAATCAAAATTCTCGGAAAATGATGTCGTCAGTGAACTTATTAAACCTATAAAGTTTCAATTTTATAGGTCTTATACTTTAGATTTTATTGACGTCTAAAAAACCCAAATTTCGTCACTGACTGACTGACTGACTGACTCACTGATGATCATCAAAATTCCTAGGTACTTCCTGAAGACCTAGAAAGCTGAAATTTGGTATATAAGCTAGTATTAGCACACAACCAACAAAAAAATTCCAAAAGTTGGAAATTTAACCCCCCAACCCCTTAAAATAGGGGATGGAAGTTTGTATGAAATTACCGCAAATATTGATGCTAGAGGTCTCAAAATTGATATAGGGACTCTTTGTAATAAACAATTAAATACGTGTTTCAGGATTTTTAGTTAATCACCCCACATCCATAAAATTAGGGGGTTGGAAGTTCGTATGGGGTTTCCCATAAGTATATAGGTATAATAAAAACTTAATTTCTGAAATTTGGTATATAAGCTAGTATTAGCACACAACCAACAAAAAAATTCCAAAAGTTGGAAATTTAACCCCCCAACCCCTTAAAATAGGGGATGGAAGTTTGTATGAAATTACCGCAAATATTGATGCTAGAGGTCTCAAAATTGATATAGGGACTCTTTGTAATAAACAATTAAATACGTGTTTCAGGATTTTTAGTTAATCACCCCACATCCATAAAATTAGGGGGTTGGAATTTCGTATGGGGTTTCCCATAAGTATATAGGTATAATAAAAACTTAATTTCATGTTAGATATCTGCTAGTAATGCTAGTAAACATATGGAAAACACGTAAATTTTTCCACTGATTCCAGTGCCCAAGCGGCCAAGCGTCCAAGTGCCCAGTTCCACGTGCCCAGTAATATTACACGTTTCAAGCCCAAGTTCCAAGCATTTCATGTTTAACGAGCCGAGTTTCACTGCACGTCGAGTGACCATGATCCAGTGCTCAGTGACAAAAACCCACATTGGGCCGAGTGCCCAGTGCCCAGCGTGAGCTGTCGAACGTGCCAAGCGTCAAATCTGATTTTGAATAGCGTTATATAGCGCTCAAATACCTGCTTTGTGCCCAAACACACGCATTTAATTTAATCCGATGCTTAAAAGTGGGTTAAAATCACGTTCAAAAATTTCGTTCCTACATATACATACCTACCTACGTAGAACTACAAGAACCAAGTAGGCAGGTACTAAGTTCTCTGATTTAAATGGCAGACTGCACTCGGACAAAACTTAAAAGTATCGTCTAGTGACGACCCTGTGGAAACGCACGTGTGGATTATTAAAAAAAAATCGTCCAGTGACTTAGCGCAAGCGAGTAGGTATTTTCAAAAATGATATTAATTATGCCCAATGCCCATGCCCGTATAGAAAGACTTGCAAGTTCAGAGCTGGGAATTTTGTTCTTGAAATATTGCTCCGGGTGATTTTGCAATGACCTTGGGCCATTAACGCCGACATCTATTTCCATGTAGATAGCGTAAGTAGGTAGGTAGTTGCTGAAATATTCTATTGTTTGTGATAGACGGACAGACGGACGGACGGAGGAAGTCTCAACATAAAGTTTGCATTTTTAACATTTTAATATACGAGTAGAACTCTAAAAAAAGGGCCACGCGCAGTCATACATTATAAAGTATAAATAATAGACACTGTAGGTATGCATCTTGTATTTGATAAAAAATTTCCATGGAATTATAACGAAATTCTTACTATTTTCAAGTATATTTTATAAGTTAAGGCCAATACTCGTTAACTCGTTACTTAACCGTGATAGTTTTCCTTTTAGACTTCATTAATTTATGCTAATTATTGCTTTAATTTTGTTTGCTTGAGCCCGTGCGCATTCCTCTACCGTTCGACAGATGGCGCTGTACGGAGTTAACTCGCGCTGTAAGTTCTCATTTTACAGAATGTATATACCTACGATGAACTTAAAGTCCTTTACGCGGATGTGGTTTACGTCACATGTAAATCGATTGATAGTTTTGTCTTGTGCTTGTCTTGTCTTGTATTGTCTTGTCTAGTTGTATTATGATTTTATTGAATGTTATTTCTTAGTTTAGTAGGTATAGGGTTGTTTTAGTGAAGGCCGCAAGACACGTTTTTATTTTGATTTAATAAGATTGTTATAAGGTAGGTTTTAAATAGGTAAATAAAATAAGTTTTAAGGTTGGTTTTTTAAATAAATTTAGTAAGTAATATAGTATCTACGTTATTAGGTAGGTTTTCTAAATAAGTAAAATTGGGTATAGTTAGGTAAATAATATTAGGTAGGTAATAGGTATTATATTTCCTTAGTTTGAAATGGCTTGTGAAATAGTTTCACTAGAAGTAGAACTGGGACCCCGCCATCATCGCGTGGTTCATATGCCGGGAGATGGTTCCTGCCTCTTCCATTCCTTGACATATTTAATGTTTGAAAAAATTGACTTTGAGGTGGCGTTGTAAGTCAGGACTGCTATTGTGCGACATGTTGTAGATAACTGGGATGACCTACAATTGTATACTTGTACTGAAAAAGACACCTTTGATGCGCAAGAAATATAATACATATTCTACAAATAAGGAAAAAAATAAACTAGGTGAACCAAGGAGGGTTCCCTCATTTAAATGATAGAGCGATACTTGATTCGGACAAATATCCACCTTGCAATGATATTCAAGAAATACACCAAAGAAAAGGAAATTAACCAAATAAAAAATATAGTCGTAAACAACTTACAAAAAGAAGTGAAATCCCAGCAAAAACATTTTCATGTAAAATGTTGCCAAGACGAGAACATGTGGCTCACACTATCAAAAAGTTATCAGATCTCATGTAGAGCAAGACTTCTAACTCTACACGCCCTAACTCTATAAATCCTAACTTTATAAACTCTACACTTTAGTCAAAATATATTATGTCTTGGCTGTTTCGTTACTGTCACATGGGTGTAAAGTAAAAATATTATTCACTGACTTTGTACTTTTCTGATATACAATACGTAGTTTCTGTAGTAACGATTATTTATTAGATAGGTATTGAGTCTCCTCAGAAACTGCACTTAGGTTTTACTAACTGAATTGGTTTCAAATACTCCATCACACTTTGCAAAAGTGTGTTCCTTTGCTTTAGAGGATATTTTTAATAAATGGAAGTTTTTTCCCATAACAATGGTGATACCATTTAATTTTAATGTGAAATTTCTTGAATTTTGCATGGTCCATTATGCCACTTGCAAAACTCTATTAGAAAAGTACTGAACAGTGAATAAATTCTTCACTTTACGCCCATGTGACGGTACCGAAACAGCCAAGACATAATATATTTTGACTAAAGTGTAGAGTTTATAAAGTTAGGATTTATAGAGTTAGGGCGTGTAGAGTTAGAAGTCTTGCTCTACATGAGATCTGATAACTTTTTGATAGTGTGAGCCACATGTTCTCGTCTTGGCAACATTTTACATGAAAATGTTTTTGCTGGGATAACAAAATTTTCGAAAGTTAGTACGGGTCAGCCGAAAGTTTGGCATATTATTTTCCCTTGCCGATTTCTGCCACAATGGTTGCCTATCTAGTATCTAATGCACTGTATAAGAACTTCTGAGGTACTGTTCTAATGTAATATGGTTGTGTATCCTATCTTAGCATTAAATGCATGCGTGAAGCTTGTATAAGTTAAAGTACAAGCACAATCTTTGTTAATATTTGAAAGCGGCCTCCTTCAGAATAGATAAAGTACTCGATTGCTCTTAAGCTGTAGTTTATTTCAATAGAACTAACAACAGCTGTACCTAACATTTAAACTTTCTTGGGTCAAGGGCTAAGTGAAGTGCTGATGATTTGAACAAGGCTTTATGATTTTTGAGAGTCGAAGAATTCACCAGTGTGTAACTTTTTGTTGCCGCCCTTTTGTAACAGGAGATGCAAAAAAGGTCAAAAACATTATTTATAATTACCTCTCAGAACTTGAGAGCAGACATCACAGGGTGTTATTTTCTTGTAGGTGTACTCTTGGAAGTTGTGTGCATCGGAATCCCCTCGCATGTCTCGAGCGGCGCCATTCCGTCTAAAGAAATAAATACATTAGCATATTTTGTCGATACAATCTCATTTACTTTGACTCACGGCAGGGCTTACGGCTTTATTATTACAGGGCTAGCATATCATCAGTTGTTTTCTTTAAAACGTTTATACACCGCAGCAGTCAACGGGACGTCATCACCGAAAAGAGAGATCAAGACAATATTGTGGCCAGCGCGCGGTGGATACACGGTTGTAGTCTGTAAATTGTATAGATATAACATCTCATTTTCGGTGAATGACACCCTGGTAACGGTAGCCGTAGATATACGGCCTTATAGGGCTAGCATAGCATGTCATCTAGTAAGGTTGATCGTCTTAATATCGATAAATAAGTAAGCCATATAAATAGCTATTTCGAGCTGTCCTGTTTTAGGTTCTGTGCACGCAGCCTGTACCTATTATAGTACAGCTTACGTCAGTGTTCGATTAACTTAGTTCAGCCAATTTTATGATATTTTCAGTAATAACAATCAAGTAGAGACGTTATTTTCCTAACAATTTACAGTCCATTACCTTGATTTAGGTTATTCTAATAAACCAAAGGTGACTGTCAAGGTTGCAGTGGTTCAATCGAAGTTGAATGCCTCATGCCTGTGCTAGGAATACCTATGCTTCTGACCCTGAAGTTCTAGATCAATATGCGCCACGTGTTAACTCTCATAATGTTGATGATTTGGTTGAGACTTTAAGTCCATGAGAGTATTTTTCCAAATACACCATACAGATTTATGTATATCTAAGTATTTTCATAACATTATTGTATACAGTTAGTCAACTGGGAAAATTTGAGGAAACGCAGAAAAGAAAATACAGAAAGACTATCTTTTACGGTTCCCAAGATAATTCCCTTGTATTTATAAAAAAAAAATATATATATTAGCGTGCCCTACGTTATATTATCCCAAATTTCTTACAATTAGTGTCTAGTGCCTACTTATTTTTGATATTCATAATTTTATTTTGTACATTAGGTAAATAGTATAGTTTCCTTTATAAGTACTCAAAAACTAAATATTACTTACAGACGTTTCAAACGGAAAGAAGAAGTAGACAGCTACATATAAATAGCATAATAATAGTAGGTATGAGTATTTAGCACATGCCAATTAATTTACAATTAGGTAAGGTATAATATTATTATGAAGGACAGATATTAGGTATAGCGAATGAAGAGATTAGTGTGCAAGAAACAAAGATTTAAATCGCTAGATGGGCCCTAAACCTCCAAAAACGTCCACGTTCTTGTCTTGTGTGACACGTTGTCACTCTCTTTGACACATTAGTGAAACTATAGCATGTTGAGAGCACTCACTCAACATATTTGTGGACGTTTTTGATGTGCGCAATGTAGGGTTAAGGCCCATCTAGCGATTTAAATCTTTGACAAGAAACAATACTTGATTCTCAATGGTTTCATTCGATTCTATCATTCGATTTCTAGGTTTGGATAGACAAAAAACATCGATGCCTTTACATAGCAGTTAGGTTCTTACTTATCATACAAGTTCTTACTTAATGCTAATTGAATCAATCGATGTTTTTTATTGCTTTCGGTTCCCTATAAGGTTTAATTATTATATAGTATAACTACGTACGAGTAACTAGTAGATATTCATAGGTATCAGAGTATGTATAAATACGAGTAGGTAGGGTGTGTTCTGGGTTACATATAAGGTGTGGTTACATTACACCTACGGGGCAGAATTACCTCATCGCCATAACCGTGGACACCGCGTGGTACATTTGATTTTTTCTTACGATGCAAGAAGAGAGAAACACCAAAATGAACATGACAAGTGTAAACATAGTATTACACATATTGCCTCTTTAATAACGCGTCGTTAAACTATTAATTATTACCGCAATCTCATCAGATGTTAAATGTCGATGTAATTGAAGATGTTATTGTTCTAACTTGGATCTGGTTAGTAACCCCCCTAAAGAATGCTACACAGTATCACACTTGACTGCTAAATTGCTTGGCGGTGCGTTTTGGCCGGTAACCAAGCCAATCAATCTGCCAAGCAAATGCCTCCGTAGAGTCAGTTTATGGTCGGATTTTGGCCCATCTTCCACGACGTTACGCAAAATAATCAAAACACAAAAAAGTAACAAAATCAACAATGAATAGCAAGCATTTTACAGCAGTTGTTTGTTATAAATAGTTCGTACACGATGCAGTCAGGTAAGAAGGTACAAATAAGATTATGGTAAAAGGCAAGCAAAAAGGAGAAATAAATTCATTCCAATTAGGAAAAAGGTTTTAAAACTTCAAAACAAGAATTCACAAACCAAGCCAATTTATTCCGTAAGTGTCTATATTTTTACTATTAATTATAAAATATAATTCTTATTAATTTTTATATATACATTAATTTATATTAATATTTATCACTAAATGCTCCGATATAAACATTCTGTAATTATTATTTATGTAGGTAGGTATTATTTATAATTTTAGTGGGGTCACGGTGTGGTCGTGGGTTTTTATGATTTTCGTAATAACATATTATTCATATAGTATAGTAAAAATGAAAGTACCAAATATGTAGTTTAACAGCACGTTAACAAAGAGGACGCTAAATGTACTAAGCTTTTGTTTTTATAATGTTAAGGCAAACGCAGATAATGGCAGATTGTCTGTCTATACACAAATGTTAAGAATATTTTTCATTATTTAAAGATGTTAATCGTCGTATTATATAGGTAATTATTCTATCTTACTGAGAATGCGCGTGCCTTATTTTAGAACTTTATTTTAAGTGCTAAGTAATAAATATCTGAAATAAATATTATTATCACAAACACTATTGGTTTATCTGAAATGTTACGTAGGAGTAGGATAGGACGAAAGCTGTTTTTCTAAGTAGACATGAATGTTGTTAAAAAAGTCTATGCTATCATAAAGTAATTTAGTCGTTTAGTTTAATTCAAGGTAATAATCTAAAAACAATTCAGTATTCAAAAATCTTTCGAGTAAATTGAACAACGTTATTTAAAGTTTGATCACAACAAAATAACGACAAATCAATAAAATAATTTAATTAAAATAGGTACTTATCTATATCTATATATCTATATACTTATAATAAAACTGTAAAGGGTCGAATTCTGTACATTGAAGATATTTTGAAAATTTTTGTTGGAGGACACTATTTAGTCGATACTGAAGCCAAAACTATAATTTGTTTAATTTTTGTCTGTCTGTCTGTCTGTCTGTCTGTCTGTCTGTCTGTCTGTCTGTCTGTCTGTTTCACGACCGGGCATCACGGCTAATCCGCTGGATGGATTTAAATGAAACTTGACATGATTATAGTTCATACCCCGAGGTAGGACATAGGATACTTTTTGTCCCGAAATTCATCATGGTTTCCCTGGAAGACGGCATCAAAGTCCAAACGTTTTTTAGTTATAATTCATTAACGCGTTGTTCGATTCCATTTATTCTTTTTTTGTTAGAAAGGAGGTTCTTTAAAGATTATTCCATACAAATCTTATCATCATCACTTTTGTAGTTCAGAAATTACAGACATCAGAACCTTTAAGTTCAAGTAGGTAGGTGACTTGAAACTCGGAATGCACAAAGAACCTAGGGCTAGGACGTAGGGCTCAAGTAAGACTGGAGTACCCTTACAGCCGTAAATAAATAGGCTTAACAGGAGATTTTGTATGGTTTAAAATTTTTCACTTTTAGGGTGAATAAAAATCATTTAACTGGCGTTATCGCTACGTTATACCGTATAGCGCCATCTCTACAATTTATGTGGAACTTGAATGTAAAACTCTGAGATAGGTACTACCGATTTTTTTTAAATAAAAATTAACTGTCATGTTATTTACTGTTTCCTGACTTTATATTAAGATGGCACTGTTAACACATGAACAGATTTAAACTTTATCATCCGCAATATGGAAAGGGTAAGATAATGGTTCACAAATATTTTTAACTCTTAGGTCTTATCGATCCTAACCGACTGACTGTCATCTAAGGTCTTTTTATACGTAAAGAAATATATAGCCATTGTCCATTCTGATGTTTTGGATTGTATTGAGATGAAGCAAAGATTTTTAAAAGACTCTTATATTATGTTGGGCTGGGGAATATGTTTAGTAGAGTAATTTATCCCAGTGGTACCTACCCGGCCGAACTCTGAAAGAAGAGTTCTACCACCAGTACAACTTTTCACATGGTTTAATAATTTTTGACATATTTCGTGGTTTTAGAATAAAAATCACAATGAAATGGACGATTTTAACTGTCGATATTTCGATACATTGGTACAAGTCGTGGTCACGTAGTGACCACGACCTGTGCCACTGGGTCGAAATATCGACAGTTAAAATCGTCCTTTTGATCTTTCAACTACGTATTAATGAAACTTTATATTATTATTAAGAAAAAGGAGTTTTCAAAATCACCACAAGATAACCCGTGCAAAGTAAGAACAGGTTTCTGTACAACATCACACCAGAATCCCGCGAAAAATCAAGGAATTCCAGTAGGAAGGTATATTATGTAAAAAAATCGTAATTCACGCGGGCGGAGCCGCGGGCAACAGCTAGTACTTATAATAAAACTGTAAAGGGTCGAATTCTGTACATTGAAGATATTTTGAAAATTTTTGTTGGAGGACACTATTTAGTCGATACTGAAGCCAAAACTGTAATTTGTTTAATTTTTGTCTGTCTGTCTGTCTGTCTGTCTGTCTGTCTGTCTGTTTCACGACCGGGCATCACGGCTAATCCGCTGGATGGATTTAAATGAAACTTGACATGATTATAGTTCATACCCCGAGGTAGGACATAGGATACTTTTTGTCCCGAAATTCATCATGGTTTCCCTGGAAGACGGTATCAAAGTCCAAACGTTTTTTAGTTATAATTCATTAACGCGTTGTCCGATTCTATTCATTTTTTTTTTGTTAGAAAGGAGGTTCTTTAAAGATTATTCCATACAAATCTTATCATCATCACTTTTGTAGTTCAGAAATTACAGACATCAGAACCTTTAAGTTCAAGTAGGTAGGTGACTTGATACTTGGAATGCACAAAGAACCTAGGGCTAGGACGTAAGGCTCAAGTAAGACTAGAGTACCCTTACAGCCGTAAATAAATAGGCTTAGCAGGAGATTTTGTATGGTTTAAAATTTTTCACTTTTAGGGTGAACAAAAATCATGTAACTGGCGTTATCGCTACGTTATACCGTACAGCGCCATCTCTACAATTTATGTGGAACTTGAAAGTAAAACTCTGAGATAGGTACTACCGAATTTTTTTAAATAAAAATTAACTGTCATGTTATTTACTGTTTCCTGACTTTATATTAAGATGGCACTGTTAGGTAAGACATGAACAGATTTAATCTTAATCATCCGCAATATGGAAAGGGTAAGATAATGGTTCACAAATATTTTTAACTCTTAGGTCTTATCGATCCTAACCGACCAGTAAGGAAATATATAGCCATTGTCCATTCTGATGTTTTGGATTGTATTGAGATGAAGCAAAGACTTTTAAAAGACTCTTATATTATGTTGGGCTGGGGAATATTGTTAGTAGAGTAATTTATCCCAGTGGTACCTACCCGGCCGAACTCTGAAAGAAGAGTTCTACCACCAGTACAACTTTTCACATGGTTTAATAATTTTTGACATTGTATTTCGTGGTTTCAGAATAAAAATTACAATGAAAAGGACGTTTTTAACTGTCGATATTTCGATACATTGGTACAAGTCGTGGTCACTACGTGACCTGTGCCACTGGGTTGAAATATCGACAGTTAAAATAGTCCTTTTGATCTTTCAACTACGTATTAATGAAACTTTATATTATTATGAAGAAAAAGGAGTTTTCAAAATCACCACAAGATAACCCGTGCAAAGTAAGAAAAGGTTTCTGTACAACATCACACCAGAATCCCGCGAAAAATCAAGGAATTCCAGTAGGAAGGTATATTATGTAAAAAAATCGTAATTCACGCGGGCGGAGCCGCGGGCAACAGCTAGTTTATTTATATAATTTATGAATATTATTATTACAGACCCGTTTACGCAATTACGTACCTAATCCACCTATCTCTTTCTCCTAACGTAGCTTTCTATTAAAAAGAAAGACTAATACCTACCTAGTTATATACGTTAAAATTAACGCTCAAAATTATAACAGAGAGTTGCACCATACACCAACAAAAATCGCCAATACTTTGGTACTCTTTATTGGTAGAAAATAATCTAGCTATAGATAATAAGATACCCTTTTCCCTATTCTGTACCCCATATTTCTACTTAACTAAGTATCAGACGTCTAGGTTATCGAACTCACAGTCTAGTAGTTTCATAGATATCTACTAAGTTTAAGCTATGAGTTATTGAGAAAATCTTGTGGGTGGAATTGGTCTGATACAGGATTGATTACCGTCTGGCGAAGCTAACCAACCCCCTCTTAAATACATACCACTTACCAAAAAACTATCAACCACATGAACAAAGAGCATTTAGATGAATAGTCTACACTCTACATTCATTATCTTTGACATGAATTAGATACCGCCACCGACATACTCTCATCATTGCGGTTTACTTTAACCAAAACCATGCGATTATTTTTATTTTTTGGTGAATACAATGATAACTGTCTAGGTTGCAATTCTTACAAGTTTGGTTGCCATGCCCTGTGACGTATAACTATGCGACGTAATTACAAATTGATTTCTTCCTATACTTTTGCCAACAGATTCTGCTTCTCGCTTAGAACTATCTAGGTACTCTGTAAATAGCTCAACGTGGAGCAGCCTCGCACGGGCAATGAGCCATCGTCAGCCACGAAGCTTATAGAGCCAATGAACATTGGAGATTCAAACGACCATAATGAGGTAGTTAAACAACGTGTTGGTTACTTGCCATAACTAGCCGGAAGCCTTAAGTACGGGACGATATGTATAGATGCCTGAAAAATATCACAAGTCTAGCTCATATCCTGAAAAATATACCATAAATTTTAAGTGGCATCCCTACAAACGGCTCATTTAATATGAATGAAGTGAAAATAATAAAAGGTAAGTACTCGTACTACGCTTTGTTGACATCAGAGTTAGGGTTGCGAAAAACAATTTTTTTAAATTATAATATAATACGAGTAAGTTTAGTATTGAAAATAAAACAAAATAATTGGGTCTTCTTATCTCCATTAATGTGTTTCTAGGATCAAGTAAAAAGGTAAGCTACGGGCACATAATACGAATTAACCAACACCTTGAATAAAGAGGAGTTTGTGATAAATGGCCATAACGTTTCTTTGCGTTGAATTTGACGCTTTTATTTATTTTCGTATAAGTATATCTATTAATTGCGCGCGTTAATAAAATGACAGTGGCTTACAGAAATGAATACTTGAGCAATAGGCTATTTGACTAAATATTGAAAATGATTTTAAAGAATTTATTACTACCTGTTAAGCACATTACATTGATATTTCGCGGAAATTTAATGTAATTCCCTTAAAAAACCACTTTTAAAAGGACATTGCCGATTCTTGTATGAAAATTGGGCTATACTTGCGTCTTAACCAAATCATCGGTAAAACATTGGAAATATTCCCAATATTATGTTAAAAAAAAAATCAGTAAGATAAAAACCGGGAATTTGGAGCAATCTTATTTTCTATTTTTCTGATATTTTGAGGTTAGGTTAGTTGTTTTTACGCACTATAAGTACTTATCGGTATTTTTGCCCATAATGATTACTTTATTTAAAGCGACCTCGTTATTACCGTGGAACCCTGGATGATGCATATAGATATAATTATTCCTACGGCCATACCTACACCTGTTTACATTACTATAAAGCAGATCTACTTCACAAGTATCTAGGTAGGCATTGGTATATCATAGTAGGTAGGTACCTATGTAACTAAACGTTACCAAAGTATGTAAGTTTATTAATATTTTTTTCTTTATATATATTATTATCTATTAAAATAATATTTAATAGTATTTATTATATTATTGTGCATTTATTTTTTATAATGGCCACCCCGTAGTTCCTTAAAACTTCTGTGTGGTGTCGCTGTCGACGATTAGTGACATAGACAACTAACAGTGACGCTGACCATAGACAACTACGACTGAAGAGTTCATGACATTTAAACCAGTGTTTCTATTTACGAGTTTGGTTTTACCCTAGTTTCGACGGTGGCGCCGCGACAGATTATTGAGATAAGAGAATTAAGGAGGCGCCCCATTTGTAGCATAGCTTTACGTGACATGCAGCGCCATAGTGAGCGCCAAGATTTGCTGTCAAATCTTCGTGGTACTTCCCTAGGTGACGCCATCTTATGCGCCACTTTACACATTAAAAATAGGCACGCTTATTTTGTAGACGGGGCCCATCCATATTGTTGTACCTAGGAACCAAGCGACAAATAACATTAAAATCGTTTCAATAATTATGAGCCAAAGGTTTTGCTGGAAATAAAAGTATTATACTTAATAATTTAAATACACTTATGAATAGGTTTTAAGCCACGTAGGATGTTGTCACGATCAAGATGGTGTGCTTACTTTTTGTTATAATTAGCTGCACATTACATGATCAAACAACACAATAAACGTGATGTACTCTGTGGTGTTACAAGTGCTTTTGTTTACCGCAATTAAAATGTTCAGTGAAGCATTTCTTGCTTTTCAATAAACAGCTATAAAAATAATTTGAACAGAAGGCGCAAATCTAATCTGTATAGATGTGGTAGAGATATATGTACAGTCCAACAAGGCTCTCTTGGTACTTGAATGACATCAAAAGATTTTTTCAATGAAAAAAAATCTTTATTGACTATTTCAATTAAATGTAAGCAATACCGTACAGTGTGCTTGGCTTTATTATTTAGCTATTTAATTATAGTTTCTTTATTATGTTTTACATATCTACAATTGTAATTGGGTTTTCATTTGATTTATTTCCTATAATAGTTATCCTACTTTTTCCCTAAAAAAGTGAGTTAATAAAAAACTGGTATAATTTGCCAAGTGGTAGTGGGAGTGACGTTTCCAGTGCCTATATGGCAGTTCCGCTTTTATCGAGACGTTTAATTAATTTTATTTTCATAATACTTTTAAACCCCAGTACGCACATCATTGAAAAAAATATATGTGATATTATAATTTGAAATAAGATTTTTCATGCATACGTGCTTCAGACGCAGTGTGGACGCAAAATAGCCCATTTTGAGGCAAACTCCTTTCAATTTTCAAAACCGCGCCAAAAACGCCAATTTTGTAATGGCGCTTGTCATCTGACTCGTGACGTCACACATTGTCAAACACATATAAACAGACTACAGTACCGTACAGTTTAGTTGAATTTCTTCGCTTTTCTTTAAATTTAATAAAAATTAATATATTTTAACAGAAAGAATGGTGTACAAATGCTGTGTAGTACCATTATGTACAAATCCTATCCTATCCTATCCTACTCCTACTAATATTATAAACCCGAAAGTTTGTAATAATGTGTGGATGTATGTTTGTTACTCTTTCACGAAAAAACTACTGAATGGATTTTGATGAAACTTTACAACAATATAGCTTACACATCAGAATAACACATAGGCTATTATTTATAAAGATATAGCGTGAATTATCCAAAATATATAACGATAAGTGTCACGTAATAAGGAAAAAATTGCAATCTGCGACCTTTACTGACGTACGCCGCGAAAACCGTTGGAGTTACACGTATAAAATGTATGATGGAAATGTTTATCTTAAATAGCTCTACAAAAAAGCCCGCAATAGCATATATCCAACTCTTATGTGTAAGCCATTATCGCCAAAATAGTGAACCCCGAGTGCCCGATACTAGGCGTTCCGGGGCGGCCGGGCGACTGCGGGCGGGACGGGGAAGAGGCATTTATGAGTGCGCGAAAAAAAAACTTACTACCATCATTATTACAATTTTCTATCACAATCATCATTTTTTGAAACCGCAGCGCGGCAATATAGCCTAAAGATAGATAGATCTAACATCCACTAAAATGGATTTTTAAAAAATCTCGAAATTCACGCGGGCGAAGCCGCGGGCAAAAGCTAGTACCTCCATAAATTGCCCTCAAAAAGTGTTTGTGTCTGTACCATGATAAACCGAACTCCCATGAACTTCCTGAGTATTTGTCAACATAAACTAAAATTAGATAATGATTAATGATTATAATAAATAAAGGAAGGACTAATATGTTCGACGCGGTAGGTACTTACATTGCTGTTTTTATGTTTTTCAGTTCCGCGCCATAATAATCAGCATTATTCTTAATATATAAAAGAAGAAACTGACTCACTGACATATCAACGCACAGCCCAAACCGCTGGGTCTAGAGACTCCAAATTTGGCACACATGTTCCTTGTGAGGTCTAGGGGAGCACTAAGAAAGGATTTTTCAAAATTCACCCTCTAAGGGGGTGAAACGGGGGTCCAAAGTTTGGATTTTATCAAGTTAAAATACGTCTTCACGCCGCAACTACTGTACCGATTTGGCTAAAATTTGGAATAGAGGTATATTATATCTTGCATTACCACATAAGCTACTTTTCATCCCGAAAAAATTCATGGTTCCCGTGGGATAAGTTAAAAACCGAAATTCACGCGGAAAAAAAATCTCACGCCGCAAGTACACAACCGATTTGGATGAAATTTGGAATGGAGATAGACTAAATCCTGATTTAATAAATAGGGTACTTTTCATCCCGGAAAAATCCATGGGTTTTGCAGGAGAAGGGAAAAACATATATTCGCGCGGGAAAAATACTACTTCCCGCCGTAATTACTGAACTGATATGGCTGAAATTATGAATAAAGATAGATTATATCTTGGATTAATACGAAGGCTACTTTTCATCGCGAAAAAATTCAAGGTTCCCGTGGGATTAGTAAAAAACCGAAATCAACGCGGAAAAAAAATCTTCATGCCGCAAGTGCACATCCGATTTCGCTGGAATTTAGAATGGTGATAGATTATATCCTGGGTTAATAAATAGGCTACTTTTTATTCCGGAAAAATCCATGGTTTTTGCAGGAAAAAAGAAAAACAGATATTCATACGCGAAAATACTACTTCACGCCGTAATTACTGAACTGATATGGCTGAAATTCGGAATAAAGGTAGATTATATCCTGGATTAATATAAAGGCTACTTTTCATCCCGGAAAAATCCATGGTTTCCACGGGAAACCTGAAACATTGATGTTCACACGCGAAAAATACTACTTTACGCTGTAATTACTGAACTGATATGACTGAAATTCGGAAAGGAGATAGATTTTATCCCGGATTATTACTAAGCCCACTTTTCATACCGGGAAATTCCATGGTTTCTATGATAATAATGAAAAACAGAAATTCACGTGTGAAAAATATTCCATCATGCCGTAATTACTGAACTGATTTGGCTTAAATTTGGAATCGAGATAGATTATATCCTGGATTAATACAAAAGCTACTTTTTATCACGGAAAAATCTATGGTGTCCGCGGGAAAATTGAAGAACTGATATTCACGCGGTAAAATTACTACTTCAAGCTGTAATTACTGATCTGATATGACTGAAATTCGGAAAAAAGATAGATTTTATCCTGTATTTATACGTAGGCTACTTTTCATCCCGGAAAATTTCATGGTTTTTGCAGGAAAAAAGAAAAACATATTCATACGCGAAAAATACTACTTCACGCCATAATTACTGAACTGATATGGCTGAAATTCGGAATAAAGATAGATTGTATCCTGGATTAATATAAAGGCTACTTTTCATCCCGGAAAAATCCATGGTTTCCGCGGGAAACTTGACACATTGATGTTCATACACGAGATATACTACTTTACGCTGTAATTACTGAACTGATATAACTGAAAATCGGAAATGAGATAGATTTTATCCCGGATTATTACAAAGCCTACTTTTCATCCAGGAAAATTCCGTGGTTTCTATGATAATAGTGAAAAACAGAAATCCACGCGTGAAAAATATTCCTTCATGCCGTAATTACTGAACTGATTTGGCTGTAATTTGGAATCGAGATAGATTATATCCTAGATTTATACAAAAGCTACTTTTCATCCCGGAAAAATCTATGGTGTCCGCGGGAAAACTGAAACACTGATATTCACGCGGTAAAAATACTACTTCACGCTGTAATTACTGATATGACTGAAATTCGGAAAAAAGATAGAATAAATACGTAGGCTACTTTTCTTCTCGGAAAATTTCATGAGTATGATCATAGTGAAAAACAAAAATCCACGCGGGAAAAATATTCGTTCACGCCGCAACTACTGAACCGATTTAGCTCAAATTTGAAATGGAGATAAATTATATCCTGGATTAACACATAAGCTACATTTTATCTCGAAAAATTCAAGGTTCCCGTGGGATTAGTTAAAAACCGAAATTCACGCGCAAAAAATTATTCACGCCGCAACTACTGAATCGATTGGGCTGAAATTTGGAATGGAGATAGATTATATCCTAGAATCAACTACTTTTTTCTCTGGAAAATCCGTTGTTTTCGTGATAATAGGGAAAAAGAGATATTCATGCGGGAGAGAATTTTTTGTTCACACCGCAATTACTGAAAATTTTTGGTTTAGAGTTGAAATGAAGATAGATTTCATGTAAATTAACACAAAGAGTTCCCGTAGAGAACTAAATTTTTTTAAGTTTAAACTATTTTTTTTAAGTTAAAACTAAAATTTACGCGTGCGAAGCCGCGGGTTTCTGCTAGTTCTTAATAAAGTGCAACCATAAAAGCATCTACCTTAGGTAGGTTGCTATTATCAGCTCGCACAAAATTTGATTCCATTCTGCGATTTGAAATACTTAATTATTTATTTCCTTAGTATGTTTAGTTATAAAGTTAACCAGAAAATTACTGTTTAAATAGCTAAAAGATAAAATAAAACGCCCGCCAAACAAAACACTCAGAAAAATCAGTACAAAAAGCTGTTGTTTTCCCGCAAATTTTCGAGTGTGACGTCACCAGAGTTGCAACCAATCACAGGGCGTTCCTGTCACAGGTAAAATATCAAAAATTAAACTCTTATTTTGCTGAAAAATATTCATATATTTGATTAAAATTAAGTGAAATATGTTATTTACGTTGTTATTAGTGAGATTTACCACAATTTCAGGTATATTTTCATTGTTGTCAAATATAAAGTGTGTATATATTGAATCGTCAGGATTTTTTTTAAATTAAAGGTATTGGTAAAACAACCGAAAGTTCAATGGATACTGGGCTCTAGGTTCCTGTATTTTTATGTGTCGTCATAGCCAAAAGAGAGTGTAGAGCCTCCTTAATTTTGTCTTTTATATATGGAGTCCACAGACAATATTTAGTTGGTAGTCATTACCGAGAGTACAAGGATGGGCCATGATTGAACATAGACATCAACAACAATGTCTATTGTCTATGGTTCTGCGCGCACATACGCAGTTTACAACTTGAATGAATGAATTTGGCGCCATACCTAACTTTAAACATTTTAATGTGTTATTGTTGTTACTTAGCCAAAACTTTGCGCGGAAAAAATATCTCTAGCAGTGAAACCTACTAAAGAAAATTTAACTCCACCTGACATTTTAGTAATTGCAACAAAAATGACCCAGAATCTTTTACAAACAAAGTGAAGGATTTACGACAAACGTTAGCAGGATTTTATGGTTTGAATTTATATGATAAATATGAGCGTAGATAAAGTAGTGTATGAAACTACATAATTAGGTATTAAAACACTCGTGTGATACTATTAAAAAACTCGCCTGCGTCTAAAATACCCCCTATTATGCATCTGTTTCATAAACTACTATTATGTGCGATGTGACGTGTTTCTCTGGCTCGTAACAGTAGTTTTCACGTCAAAAATATACAGGCTCCATAAGTTTCTCTAGTAAGAAGCTCTGGTGGCGTTTTCTATACGAGCTTATTCCAGTTCAATGCCATAGCAATCTAATTCTATATCGTTCTAAGCACTTTACTCAAGCTAGAGTATCACAGCTATCATCAACTCTACTGTAGGGTATATTATCAGTTATCACGTTATTATGGTGCTCGCTGCTCATGCCTCAAAAATAGACTTATAACGAAGTCCATAATATTACAAATCAGGCGTCGTTATACAATATTATGCTATTTGAAGCCATATTACCTACTCGTAAATAGGGCGGTCACTTGCCCCGTTAATCTCATTTGCGTGATACATATTTTATATTGCATAAACATTGACTAATTAATTTATAAGATTAGGAACCGATGTTAACCATACGTAGTGCATAAAAGATTGTGGTTAACATAAAACAACGAAGTTTTACTGAACTCCACACACTTGAGTAGGTATACTTTCTCACTTTCTCAGTATAATAAGTTTTTTAAGGTAAACTTAATGGTATCAGCATCAAATCCAATTTTTTTGGGTTTTCCGCAATAGAACTTATTATACTTATGGCGATTAAATTGCGGAGATGGTAGTATTTTGTTGTCTCGTTTTTTTGAACTACGTACCTTAAAAAACCGGGACTCCCGAATAATGGCATACTTTCCACACTTTTGCCGTATGTACTAAGTATCTTATTTTTATTTTCTAAAAAATATTTCTTTTTGCTAGATTTCTTTTTAATTTACATACGATTGTACCTTTTGCCACCGGCTATAATAAATAAATATTATGCTGGTTTTTCATTAACAAAATTAAATACAGAAACAATCGCAATATTCTCGCTCGTTTTCATAAAACAAAAACTTGGTTTTTTAACCGACTTCAAAAAAAGGAGGAGGTTCTCAATTCGTCGGAATCTTTTTGTATCTAAGTGGCTATTAAAAATAACCACGTAGTCTAACCACGATATTCTTCAAAGAACCTTCTCGTCTACTAATCGTATTTAGGCCGACGTACGCTAAGTATTTTGTAAGGATTCTGTTGAAGTTTTCTGTAAAACTCTATGTTGTTTGTCATGTCAGAAATACTCTGAACTTTACTGTTTTCTTAACTTTCTCCATCTTATTTTTAAAGTTTTTAAAGCCTGCGAACTGGAAGACTTGGCTTTACATTTTTTTTTCGAGAATAACCTATACAATAATATATCTTTTATATCTAAAAACGAGCAATTCTTGTATATATTATATGTATAATCTAACTATTTTCATGAAATTCAGTGTACAGGGGGTTTCGGGAGCTATAAATCGAGCCTAGATTAATTTTTAGAAAATGTCGTATTTACCAAAAACAAACTGAGCAAAGCTCAGCATCCCAGATATTATGCTTAATGTTAGCAGGAAGATAACTAAAGATGAAAAATATAGTATGTAAAATTGTACGATGTACAAAACACAAATGCAAAAAATAATAATTAGATAAACAATCCCATTTCCTTACAAAAAAAACCTATATTATTTTTTATTTTGTTGTCTAAATTTATAACTTCGTAAGTGTGTATTGACAAATACAACGACTTCAGAAACGACAATGCCATTGTGTGCTGTGTGGGCGGTTCTTATGTTGGATATGAGATTACTTCCGTTCATCCGAGGTTCCGTATAATGGGAAAATGCCTTTTTGCACTTGATGTTGAGCATCAAGTGCATGGATTTGAAGTGGAAAAACAACCGTTTACTGCCTTATAAAAGATGTGTGGGATTAGTAAAATGACAATGCCAGATATATTATTTAAGTACTATTATAAGCTTGGCCCAAAGGCTTACAAGTTTTGTTTGCACGGCATTTTATTGCTGATTTATCATTGATAACTAAATATACTAAGACGAGTGGATCATGTCATCCTCTGTCCGACTGTGTGTTAGTTTTTAAAGCCAAGGTAAAAAGAAAATTGATAGAAAGAACATGGCTATAGAGGGACTCAATATACGAGTAAGTATAGTCCGTCAAAAAAGTCAGGAAATTAATCCACGGAAACAATCATTTTTCCTTGCCTTATATGACTGGTTAAAAAGTTTGTTTATACAGAATAATGAAAAGAATTATGTATATTTTTTATTATTTAACTATCCACTAAAAATGTACTTTATTCTGACTTTTATTATTATTTTCCACTCTTTTTTATTTCATGACTTTTTTGACAGACTTTACCTAAATAATAACACAAAAAAAATTGCTAATTGATAACGCCGGCGGTAGGTCGCAAACTTTGTTAATCCATGTCGTCTATATCAACAGATGCAGTATTGGTTATTACTAGTACGAATAACAATCAATCTGGCTCAGTTATGGCATACACGGCGCTAGCACGAAACATTGATTAAGTGGGTATACGGATCAGTATCCCTTGAATTAAATAGCGCCTAGATTTTGTTATCACACCGTTGTATACCTACGAATGTGTTGTGTTACTAGAGTAGTGCTATAGTAACTATTGTGTTACGAAATTGTTAAACGTAGACGAGAAAACTCCCAGCCGGGAATACTCGAGTTCTTCCAGAGGATTACCTACGTCATAAGATCGTCCGCCTCTACCTAATTCAGAATCCTGATGGAAAGGTCACGCTACACGTTCAAAATAATTGAGACGGAAAGTTTCACAAAAGTCTTTTCTTTCTTCAATTAAGATTTGCGTACCTAAACGAGATAAAGTTAAATAAAATATCAAAAATCATACATATTAATTAAAGAGCACTTTCAAAAAATACAACGAGAGTCGCAAATTTCCTTATTAAATACAAAAATTTGTCTTACGTTACGAATTACCTATAAATTGTTGTTGAGTTTTTATTGATTTGTCGCTATTAAATATTTAGTTAGTATGAAATGATGAAATGAACCCACTGTGTCGCATTTAAATGCTTAATAAAAAATATTTAACAAAAAATCCTGTACACATGACTGGAATAAAGGTTTATTCATACTTATCAGGTGGGGCGGCGTGTGGCGGTGGGGCGCTGGGAGGTTTAAGGCTCCGGAAAGCTTTCAGCCACTTATTCTTCATACTGCCAGCTGAAGAAGACGATAACTTGCGATCAGCTGCCGCCGCGCTACTGTCTGCTTTGGCCGCAAACAGCTCCCTCTGCAAATAATTGCAACTCATTAAAACACAAGTGTCCGGGAAAACTGCCAAGTTTAGCGCAGAACGAGATTTGATCTAGACCTATTTTTCATCCGATGCGCCATCAATATAATTGGTTTATCGATTGGGAGCATAGACATGCGGATAAAGTTTTACATCGATGCTGCAATTTTATAGGTCTTTACTGCTGTAAGTTTATTTAAATAGGTCAGAGTTCGCACAACACGAAAATTTTGGTGCTACTGTATTTTCGCATGAGAGAAAGCAATGATAATATCTAATGATGTAGTTGGGCGCACGCCTTGCCAAATTATAAGTGGCAAGAACGCCAAAGGATTTTAGTTCTCATTTTTAGTATTATTCATGTAGAAGTACCTAAGTAGATTTCAAGGAGATCCTTTCTTGATATTTTGATAGAATTATGTAGAGATGCCTTGGTGATAATAAAGAAAAATATATGTCTGAGTTTGTCAAGGATTTTTCAGAACAGGGCTAGTTAAAAGTGGATCTTATTTAGATTTAATTTTATTGAGACAACATTTTCTAGATGGTAGGTCTTTTTGTTAACTAAAGTCCTAGTTCCTTGTCAAACAAAAATCATAAGAAAAGAGAAAGTTTCAAGAGTTTTGCACCTACATAGAAGTCTTTCTAATTTTACGAGAAAGTTTTTCCAAATGACTTTTCACTTCCGTAAATAAAAGTATAACATTTGGCGTACAAATGGATAAACAACAATTGGTTTTCACTTTCATGGGTTTTTTATATCCATATTTTTTGCTTATTTTCACGTAGGTAGGTATCGGATACCAGTTTTTCTATATTTTTATATTTTCTGTGAGTCAATCTTTATTTACAAATCTCTACAATAATTATTACTTTTAGTCAAAACACACTAATTTACACCTGTAGTTATGCTTTTAGTGTCGAAATAAAAAAAACCTCTATACCTATTAAAATTAGAAAATGACTAGATCGATTTTGATGTATTTTTTGTGCATTCGAGTGAGTCCAGTGATAGTGGTAGTCCAGTGATGAAGGATACCCATTAAACCGTTTTATCGGCACCGATTTATCTGCAAGTATATTTTAGGCAAATACTAGACGTCCAAGAAAAGGAAATTGCTTTTTAATCACAATCAATAACAAATCGATTACTTCGGATTTTGCATTCCAATTGGAATTATAAATTTTGCACGAAATAGAGGGCAGACAGATTCAGCTTAAATAAAGATTAGGAGTTCTATCCTCAATGTGTACCTACTAAGCTCGGTTGCTTGATCTACATTTAACAGAATATCGAACGACATAAGGGTATGACCGTCATATTCAAAGTGAACTACTTAACTTTGCTTAAAAATGCCCAATCTATTAAATTAGTCTGAGTATCGAGCTAAAGATTTGTATATAAACACTAGGCTGACACACACTACTTAGTTGATAAACACTAGTAATTTTGCCATAAGATCTATAAAAATTGCTTACGACCTACTCTCAGACTTACTGAATATACAAAGAAAATTTCAAAACAATCGGTCGAGCCGTTTCGGAAGAGTTTGGTAACAAACAAGAGAATTGTATGTATTAGTTGACCCGGCAAATGTTGTTTTGCTATTAGGGTTATAAAAGTAACTTTTGACCTACTCTCAGACCTACCGAACATACACAGAAAATTTCATAACAATCGGTCGATCCGTTTCAGAGAAGTTTGGTAACAAACAGGGGTATTTTATGTATTAGACTAGCTGACCGCGCAAATGTTGTTTTGCTATTAGGGTTATAAAAATAGCTTACGACCTACTCTCAGACCTACTGAATATACAAAGAAAATTTCATAACAATCGGTCGAGCCGTTTCGGAGGAGTTTGGTAAAAAAATTTGGCACCAGAATATTTATATATTAGAGAGAAGATAAGACTCTTAGCTTACAACTAGGTTTTATTTAGTGGGTACATTTCCTTCGGCAAACGTTTGTCAAGAGAACTTAGAAGTGCCTATCTGACAGCGACGCCGCTGCTTGAATGAAAAGTGGGAACATTATTACAACAGAAAACAAATAGCGTTAATATCTCTCCTCAGTGGCTACGAGTGTTTTTCTTAATTACAGTTGGAAGTATCGCCTCTTGGCACTAAAAACAATAGGTTATGTAACAGCTTGTTAGAGTCACACTCGACTGAAAAACACTTCTCATAATGACCGGACTGCTGCTCAATGCGGTCGCAGAGTGCAGGTTGGACACGTGCCCTTTCAACATTTCGCTGACAAAAGCGTTTTGTGAGAATTCAAAATTGCCTAATATTATAAAGCAGCAGAGTTTTTTCGCTTGTTTAAAAGTTCATCTATCGACGAAGGCCATAAATTAATTAATATTTCTTATATGTAATATCCCTAATACAATACACACTGCGTATGGCAATTTGGCATTCAGTAAATGTTACCTATTGTGCGTAATTATTGTAATAACTCTAGACATACCTACCCCAAGTGTGTCACTGGCTGATATTGATTAACCTAATAGGATATTAATTATCTAACATGGCACAGGAGGCTAAGCTGCCATTTGAATTTCAAGTAGTAGGTATGTATTTTGTTTTCACTCTATAATTAAACGACCGAATGGCGTAGCCGTAGCGATATTGACTCGTGGGCTCGATTTCCACAACTGGAAAATATTTGTGGGACGAGCATGAATGATTCCTGGTGTCTGGTTGTTTTCAAAATATTATTTGCCATTAGGGATATAAAAATACCTTACGACCTTCTCTCAGACCTACCCATACACAGAAAATCTCGTAACAATCGGTAGAGTCGTTTCGTAGGAGTTTGGTAACAAAAATTGGCACGAGAATTTTATATATTAATAGATATTTATGTATATTAATGTTATGTACATTTTTTTGTTATCTAGTACCCACAACACTAAGTATTTTTGTTGGTTTATTTGTTCCTCAATCGCGACGTTTTCTGCCATAATTGGTTTATACTAAATTTAGTAAAAAAGATCGCACATGTGATAAGCAGACTCGGCTCATATTTAACAAGGTTCTATGACGAAGAACCTTTGCGAAGAGTTCATATCAATCACTTCAGAGTATAAGCTATCGGAAAACGTGGCCTTGAAAAAAGTTCGATATTGAGAGAAACGTGTGATACAGTGAATTGTTGCAAGGTCCTTTATATGCGAAGCATTATAATGTAAATAAAGTTTGTTTGCAATTTGAATAGGTAAGTATTCAAAATTTCGCCTGTTTGTAGTAGGCATCTACCTACCTAAGTTGTAAAACTTTGCGAAACCACTAAGTACCTACGCTTCTTTGAAGTAATAACCTAAACACTATATTCCTTGCCCTTGGGCCTAGTGCCTTTTCTTCAACAACAATAGTTAGTATTACACTTATTTACTCAAAAGGAAAATTAATTAATTATGAAAGGATCAGATGAAAATTGTTCTGGCACATCTTTAGCATAAATATTCCTATTTTGTTTTATCGTTTAGAAGAAACCTACGTATTTAAAACAAATGGGCAAGTCGAAAGTACACACAGCGCTTTGTTATCATATTTTTTTTTATTTTTCGTAAATATACACATTACGTCATTTAAAAATTATGGTACCTATTTTATGAGCGATGGGATAGTGAACGTCGTATACAAGTTTACTTTTAGTTTTTTAATCATTTATAATAATTAATACTGTATCAGACTGATTTGAGATGTTATATCATTTCTCTTTATGTGACGACCAGCTAAATATTCATAGAGATATTTCGATGAGTAGATATATGTCGACAGCAAAAAATACTCTTTTAATGAAAACACAACCCAATTTTCACTCCGTCAACAGAACATCCTCAGGGGACTTTACCAAATATGCCCTTTTGATGTAGCAGATTTTTGAAAAGATAATAACAAATAATTTGTGTATTTCAATCCACGGCTCTGTGATTTCCATTGTGAATAATGTCGCTTATCTTATCTTCTTCAAAAAAAAAATATATCAAAACAAATTAATGTCGAAATAGTAAATTAAAAATGGATTAATTTGCCGACATAGCTAATAGCTTTTGTTTTTGAGAGTATTTAATAAACCTGTTCACTGTGTGCCTGTCAGTTTATCCCTCTGCTAATCTCAAAATAAATAATTTTAATAAAATATTAAGGGGACACTCAAAGAAGGTTTCGGCACCTTTAATCACCATTACCTACCACAAAGATAGGCGATTATCTCTGTGCTTGTATTTTTTTGGGGGAAAGAGATTAACCATTCCTTAAAAAAAATTAGAAATAGGCTACACTAAAATCTGTGGGCTACACACTTAACCTAACTATTCTAGCTATTATATTAGATAGTGGGACCTATAACTCAAGTAACAAAACCAATCACTTTGCGAGTTTCTGCAGCAAAGTCAGTACCTATTGCCTATGTACTACCTATAGCCTTCAGGCGCATATTTACAGTCACTAGGGACCTCGGCAAATTAGATTGAAACTCTAAGTTTTAAGACGAATGGAAGTCTAGAGACTTGTTAGGTACTTTGGCGCATAATAAAACAGCGGTTGTAATATTTTTTCAAGCAGTTTATAAGGACTGACCTCGAATTTATAGTATTACAAGAAACAGTCTACACCGCGTCTGTATAGCGTGACTTCTACCTAGGCAAGAACCTCCTGCTTCGGACAGGTATAATCTGATAAGAGAATACAAAAGGTATTGCAATTTACCATACACCATACACGTTTATTTAATGAATAGCTAAGTAGCTATTGCCCGCGTCTCCGTGCGCCTGAATTTCGATTTGTCAAATTCATTTTCCCGGAATAAAAATTTGCTTATGTACCTATATCAATTTCCGCGCTTTCCGAAAAAAAAACACGGTGATCCATTACTCCATTGCGGTGTGACTGAAGGACAAACAAACTAACCACTAAATTCAAATTTAAATTAAATATCATGTAGGTATGATTGCCCGGTGAGAAAAGTAAGTTTTTACTTTTTAGGCAGATGTAATTACCTATTATGTCGGCTTGATTCATAGATGTAATGAAAATCACTCTCAACAGACGCTTCGTTAACGCGCTTTTCTAAAGCAATACAATACCATCGAATTATTACGTATATTAATAATGGCAACACTAACTCTGCACTTATGTTACAACGTTGGTCGAGACTCGTGAGTATTCAAATAATCCGTATATACCTAATATATGAAAAGGGAAAGGTGAAGGACTGATTGACTGACTTATCAACCACGGTTAAAACCACGTCGGACTGATTGAACGGAAATTTGGTATATACAGATACCCGTATTGCTCGTAGCTAACATGATACCATAAAAAGATTCGCAAAAGAATAATTTGCAAATTCAATACCTCGGAGGGAGGGGACAAGAAGAGTTTGTAAGCTAAACCGCAGGCGTCCACAACTGAAAAAGTGTCAGTTCTTACTAAGTAATCAATTAACGCACAAATCAAAACCCTAGACTTAGATTGCTATTGATAAAAAAGCATTTTTGAAATTTACAGCACCATGAAGGGCTTAGAGAGTAATAATGGTAATCAGTAAACAGATCGAGCAGCTGTATACCATAGGAGTCCACAACTAAAAAAGTGTCAAACAAACTAACTAATAAATTAACGTACAAATCAAAACTCTTGACTTAGATAACTATTGATAAGAGGATTTTTGAAGATTTAAATTCTCCTTAAACTTAAATTACACCCCCTTGAGGGGCTAAGGGAGTAATATTGGTAAACAGAAAGTAAACAGATCGAAGCACATACTATATGTTAGTTGACGTTACTAATTAATAGTAGGTAGGTTGTTTGAATAATAAAATTATTCATTTATTAATGTTTATCATCGAAAAAATTCCTACAATAAATATTCCTTGTTACTTATAAATAAATCTGATGAACTACTTTCGATACTCATTAATTTTATTTTTCTGACGGGTCGTTTAGTAAGGTAATTAAAAGAATTAGAATGAAAGCGAAAAGAAACGAATTTTAACTGCTTCACGAACAGGATCGTGATTCATGTCAAGAACAATCATGTCAAGAACTAATAATGGCGCGGAGTATAAAGCCTTTTAATAAATCTTATCTAAGATTACGATGAATAAAAAGATGGGGGAAAGGGTTATCTGCTTTATTTTCTTTTTAAAATGACTACTAATTTTGGTAATGGTCAAACCCCTCTTTTTCTGTACGGGAAACAGTTACGAGACATAAAAACAGAAAAATGAAACTTAAAAAAATGATTTTGAAAAAATCGACTTCAAACGCCACTTAAAACGACCCTATAGAATACCTATTTCTAGACAGTCGCCCCACTTCAAATTGGTGTAGGTAAAATGAAAATTACTTCACTCTTTGCAGTGACATTAGAAGTCTTTTTTTTATTTTTTACTAAAACAATCACTATTAAAGCGGTCTGAATGTTTTGATACTGTTCCTTATGTAGAAAGATTCCGATGAATTGAGAACCTCTTCCTTTCGCTGTTTTGTGTAAGTCGCAACGTTTGGCTACGGCTACGCGTAAGTTGAGGCCGGTGTAGCGCGTAGCATAAAGCATTTGAGCTGCGTAGCGTAGCGTAGAGACTGTTAAGGCTGATTTGTAACGAGCACTAGTGGGTCATTTTTCAAGGGTATATTTATAAAGGCATTCTATAAATTTTGGGTTAGGTTAGGTTAGGTTAACCAATTGTTAAAAAATAATATCTGGATTATCCAAAAAGGATAAATTTCGGAAATTCAGTTTGAAACTGTAATGTTTCACAATAGATGGCGCTGGTTCTGCCTAAGGACCTCAACATTACGAATCTTAATTTCATTCGCGAAGGGATATTGCTCGTATAGCTCAGCGGATAGAGCGCACCCAGGCGCGAGAGCTGGTGGGCGCGGGTTGAAATCCCGCTGCGAGTGAAATTTTGATTCGTCTAGCCAAGTCATTCGTCTAGGCTTCAAGACGACCTCCGTGGTTGAGTGGTAAGCGTGCCGGTTTTCAAGGCGTCGCCACCTCTGAGGTTCCGGATTTGATCCCCGGCCGTACCAATGTAGAAAAATAAGTTTTCTACATTGTCTCGGGTCTGGGTGTTGTGGTACCTTCGTTGTTTCTGATATCCTTAACACAAGTGCATAAGCTACTTACTAAGGGATCGGAGCAATGTATGTGATGTTGTCTACTATATATTTATTTATTTAATATCCTATCCTAAGTTATAAGAAGACATGATATTTTATGTTTTTATAAATAAATTTCAGGATTGACAATTGAACTTGGCACCCATTAGGATCTCACTTATTTTGTAATTGAAGTCAACAACCAAGACATAATTTATATCATAATATTGAAATTATTCCTCTCATTTCACATTTATGTTTTTGATGGGATCATTCTTTCGATTAACACCTTAACTCTTTTCTATCAAAACTTCCCCATTCCATCAATATTATTTGGGTTCTTAATTAACAACCTACAAATGTTGCTTAGGTAGCTACGCCTTGAGCTACACAATTGTATAGCCGCGTCAGAAGGATAGTCAAATAATGTTTTTGTTGATGGATGAGGGACCTCACTAATTGAATGTCGAAAAACAATATCACGATCCAAGAAACAGCTGTCGTTTCTGCCGAGAAATACTGGCCATAATATCATACTTATTATGTGAAAGTGTCGTGGGTAAACTTCACACATCTATTTATTAATATTTTCTTGCAAATATTACAAGAAATCGCATAACAATAGAAGCTTTCCTTCTAAACAATGTTTTTAACTAAAGCTGAAATACAGAAAAAGGGACATCGTTTACAAATATCTTTATAGTTTTTTAGATTTATTTGATTTGAATACACCAATAGACCTCGAGTAGTTGGTGTTAGGATTTAAAAGAAAAGAATACATCATCTTGACCTTTATTTAAATAAATTAAACTGAAACTAATTAGTAATCAATTCTTACTTCGTAAACATATTTTCAAAGGAAAAAGTTTAAGTTATAACCACCACAGAGGTTTTATTTGCTTCCAACACATTAATGATGCTCTTACAATACATGCTCTTACAATACATACCTGAGATTTGGAATATCCGGGCCAAGTAAGCATCGTATATCGTTCAACTTTAATAGGTAAATACTTTTACTACGACAGTTCAGATTATCTGCCCACGGGTCACTACACAAGCTGCCAATGGCAAACGGCCAAGTAGAGTAAAGATTTAACTGTTCAATTCGTTTTGATTCACCAAACTAATTTTAAAGTATGTACGAGTACGTTATACAATTAAGAGCTCAACATTATTTTGGTTTTTATTATTGTGTACGTCAAGCTGATGCTATTGTACTTAATTGAGCTAATATCTATTTGTTATTGTTACCGCAGTATGGCACAAAATAAAGGATATTATTTATCACACAACAAATAACAATAAATCCACGTCTTTGCCGCTTTGTTACTTTCATCGGTATGAGCATAATTGCTGAGCAAGCAAGCTGAGGTTTCAGTGACCGCGCCGAGTAATCCAGTTAACGAGTCTTCAGTCTCATGAAATACCTAAGAACAACGACGACAGCTCTACTGTAATACTACTTGTATTTACTTTGATCACTGTGAAACCTTGGTAGGTACAAATACGTACAGCGGTATCACAAAGAAATTATACTTATTATTTATTGTGTAAGCAGGACAGATTAATTTATTTTGCTATAATCCGCTACTTGAAAAGATTCTGTATGTATCGTAGACTCTACGATTTCGCATTGTGAAGTCAACATCTCCTGAGGATGTCCCGGTGTCGGGATGAAACGTGCGTCGAAGAAAGTGTTAGAAAATTGTGTGTGGTGTTTCATGTGGATAGTGTTCCTGCATATTGTACCATACAGAATCTTTTCAAGTAGCGGATTATAGCAAAACAAATTAATCTGTCCTACTAATTATGGATTTCAGAAAAATAACGCCTGCTTCCATTCAATACTTTTTATGTGTGTTTTTTTATTGATGATGATAGACTTTCGCTTGACTACAATTATGTTCTCTTGAAAGCACCCAAATAATATTTGGGTGCTTTCAAGAGAACATAATTGCTGGAAGGGTGCTCCACACCTTAGCGGTTCGTATCAGAAATGTGGAAAAAGAACTTTTCGTTCGAGTACGCTAGACATCAAACACAATATAAGGATGCCAATAAAGATTGTATCCATGCCAATATAATAAATTGACATGTGAGTTTGTTGTTGTGTTTGTTTGTTTGTTTGTTAATCCTTCAATCACGCTACAATTTTTTAAATTATTATTGAAAACCCGAAAAGTGAATTAGGCTACTTTTTATCCCAGGAAAATCAATGATTCATAAATAGTTTAAAGTAGATGATAGATAGTTTATTGGGAACCGCCACTATATTGGAACGAAGCTGACAGAACAATTTAATGAATAATTAATTACTCAGGTACATAAATTGTTTTTAAGTGTTTTTAAGACATTTATATTTTTGGTGCATTAAATAATTATGTATTGATAGAATATAAATATTATAGCGAATGTTCTCTTATTTTGACACTCTTTTTTATTCCCGATTTGACAAAATGTCGAAACGGGCCTACTTCGACTATAGTGGGTAGGTAGGGAGAGGCGAGATATATAGTTTTACTAACAAGCGTGGTCTTAGTTCGGCGAAAACAACTAGTTTATGTATGAGTATGTTAATTTTATTAAATCATCAAGCAAAGTTCTACGTTCTATTTCGCCTATTACCGAGAAAATTGCTTATTCCTTTAAACTAGTAGAAGTAGTACTAGGTGCAACTTACGTCATTGAAATAGGCTTGTTCAAGACGTTGTCTCGTTTTGTTCCCTTTACTATAATCTGGAAGACTTGACTGACGTCGCATGCGCATCCGTTGTTCACGTTCCATAGTCATCAGATCGGATTTTTGAGTTAGCACTAAATAATGTAAACGGTGCACTATGTCCATTTTGTATCAAAATATTATTTTATATATTAACTTTTATCACTATTATGCATCTAATTATTTAACATCTAATTATGTTTACAAAAACATCTAGATAAAGTTAACTTAAAATTCACGGTGTTACTAACTCTTTTGACTGTGTAAAATATGATGTTAGTTTTAGTTTGGAGAAGAACTGTATAACACCTAAAAATTTTGTTTTCATCCTAATTTATTACGAACACAACACAAAAACACGAAGTCGAGTTAAATTATTAGGGAGGGGGCATAACGGCGTAAGCGGTTGGCCCGAAGCCGGGGGCGGGCGGCTGACGACTGAGCTGGGCGGATGTAGTTTTCCTTTGCCTCCCGCGTTTCCCAGCAACCGGTTGCCAACAACATGCTCTTTTCGACCGTGATTGCTATCACATATTAATTAATTAGGTATATCTAATTTTTAGCATATATTTATGGTATTTGGAAAACTGTGTTTCTATCTCAGTTTCGCAATTTATTTTATATTCTAAAACTTTATTTGTAAATATTTCTTCTCTTTCAACCCCTTTTGGTTGAGAGAATCCCCGGGTTGGACATGACTCACCTCTCAGAATGAGACTGAGGAAGAAGAATAGGTAGTAGGTACAAACGTTTTGTTATTATTTTTCGAAATACCACTATTCTATACTATTCGAAACAGAATAAGTCCTCAACACAAGTCTTCATTTCCGTAACATTGATTAGGTGCCTCGTTGACATCGGCCCTGGGCAGTGTAGGTTCATAATCAGTAGAGATCGTTACATCACAAAATGGCTTGGAAAAGGCAATATTCTCAAAAGGTTTAATTAAAAACTCATCACACAAGAGGGAATTGGACAGAAGTAGAGCTTTTGTAAATTCCCGGCTAACATGCGAATCACGACGCGTGACGAACCTATGTCACTGCTCTTCAGTTTACATTATCGATAGTACCTGACTAGGTGCATTCTGTATATAAAGCGAAGTACCTAGTTAGATACAAGTACAAGATCTATCTGTGAACTACGATGTCTCCATTCATTCAAAATACCAAATCATTTGTAATTCGTGCATATTTCGATCATGTTGTGGTGTTATTCGGATTCATATATAATATTTCTTTAAAACGAAATAATAATTAATTTTTTTCTTAAGAATACAATTAATTAATTATTAATAATCAATTTTTATGACAATTTTTATAACTTTGGTCGAGTTCCGTAATATTAAAAGTTATGAATGAAAACTTGTAACTTTCTTTATTAACCGGTGTTTTTCTTTAGCTGGACGGTAAAATCTGTTATCCTGAACTAATGCGACGTGAGATAGCGTTGTTTTTATTACAAAACAAATAAGCAGAAAACATGTCCTCTTTGACATAAAAATAAGATACTTAAGAGTCCACTAACCCACGATGTCTCCCATACAAACGTAATACCAAAATCATTTGTAATTCGTGCAAATCTCGATCATGTTGTGGTGTTATTCGGGTTCATATAGTAATAATCTATGCTCCTGGCCATATCTGGTTCCGAAATACTTTTGTTAAACGAAATTGTAAACGAATTTAGTTTTGCTTATTTTTATTTCAAAGAGGACATTTTTTCTGCTTATTTGTTTTGTAATAAAAACAACACTATCTCACGTCGCATTATTTCAGGAGCACAGTTTTTACTATCCAGATAAAGAAAAACACCAGTTAATAAAGAAAGTTACAAGTTTTCATTCATAATTTTTGGTACCTATTACGGAACTCGACCAAAGTTATAAAATTTTGATCAAAATTGATTACTATTTCGTTTTAAAGAAGTATTTCCGAACCAAATATGGCCAGGAGCATTATAGATTATTACTATATGAATCCAAATAACACCACAACATGATCGAAAAATGCACGAATTACAAATGATTTGGTATTTTGAATGTATGGAGAAAACGTAGGTCATTTCAACCCCTTTTTACGTCCCACTGCTGGGTACGGGTCTCCTCTCAGACTGAGAGGGGATTGGCCTAGCCCACCACGCTGGCCAAGTGCGGGTTGGCGGGCTTCACACACCATCGAGAACATTTTTGTGAACTCTCAGGCATGCAGGTTTCCTCACGATGTTTTCCTTCACCGCTAAGCAAGTAAGTAATATTTAGTTTCCTAAACCGCACATAACTCGGAAAAGTCAGAGGTGCGTGCCCAGGATTCGAACCCGCGACCTCCTTATGAGAGGCAGAGGTCAGAACCACTGAGCTATCACTGCTTTTAACGTAGGTCAGTGCATTCTTAATATATAAAATTTTCGTGCCAATTTTTGTTACCAAACTCATTCCAAACGTCTCAACAGATTTTTATAAAATTTTCTGTGTAGGTATACGTACGTCGTAAGCTAATTTTTTTATGGCAAAACAACAATTGCTGGGTCAGCTAGTATTATTATATAACTTATATAAAAAGTGCCAACCAACGTGGCACGATTCGAAAACTACCGAAGTTTAGGGATCCTACCTACTTACTCGGCGGTGTATCGGAAGATCGGAAAACAAGCCAATAGGTGCAAGAAGGCAAGTGCCTTATTCCGTAACTGGAGTTTGAAGGTAGGTATGTTTAATCAATGGTTTCGTCTCCGAGATGTTTTGCGTAGGACATTGGGCTGGCTTGCGTAGGTAGGTTTAGGTGGGCTTAGTATCCAATTCATAGAGTGCTCTTGACATTTTGTGCTAAGATTATATTTATTTATAAGAACAAATTACGAAATCATGCTAAGTGCGAGCTTAAACAGACGAAATCGTGGAAATCAAAAATTCGAAAATCTGATTTTTATAAAATTTACAGGGTTATATAAAAAATTGGTCAAGTGCGAGTCGGGCTCGCGAACTGAGGGTTCCGTACCATCAAGGGTAGGTATATATTCCCTTTCTCTATAGTATTTCAGTAAACCACTTAAACACCCCCGCCCACTAAATCAAAAACGAGATAAAAAATCACGTTTATGTATGGAAGAGAACCCCCTTTAATTTTATTTTAATTCTACTATTTATTTCTATAGTAAGTATATAACTAAATATTATGTAATTTGAAGCGTTTACCTATTACCGTTAATAATATTGAGCAAAAACAAGCAAAAAAATCACGTTTGTTGTATGGGAGCCCTCTTAAATAAATGTTCAATTATATTTTTTAGTATTTGTTGTTATAGCGGCAATAGAAATACATTATCTGTGAAAATTGCAAGTCTGTAGCTATCAGCAGTTCCAGAGATACAACCTGGTACAACACGCACGGACGGACAGCGAAGTCTCGCTAACAGGGTTTCTTTTTTACCCTTCAGGTACGGAACGCTAAAAATACCAAATCGCTCTCGGCCTGTATTTGTTTACATTAAAACTAACTATTATATAACCCTGTTAGATCTATTAGTATTCAGTAGGGGGGTACGTTAAGCAGCACTATGCGTCACAACTCCCAACACTAAAATGGAAAATATACCTACTTACAATCATTTTTAGTAAGGAAAATAAAATATATAAGAATTTGGTATAAATTTTATTTATTAATAAGGCAGTCAACATTTATTACACAAAATATTCAAAACTAGAAAACATTTTTTCCCTAATTGAGCCAGTTAAGGAGCACACCACGGCTGTGCCCGCGAAATTCAAATTTTTCGTGGTTTTTCGCGATTTTTAAGCTAATAAGACATAATAGGCTTATGGCCGTAAAATTGCGATAATCTCAATATCTTCTTCACGTGTTTATATAAAAATCTCTGCTCGAAAGTGTCGAGTTAAAGAAATTAGTCCGAGATTTGCGAGCTACTCACATAAAACTCTTTACTCGGACTAATTTCCTAGGATACACATTTTTATGCAAAGATTTTGATATAATCATGTAAAGATGATACTGCCATTCTCGCAAATTGATTGCCATAAGCCTATCATGTCTAATTAGCGTACAAATTGCAAAAAACCACGAAAATTTTGAATTTCGCGGGCAGACCCGTTGATTTCACGTTAATATAGACCGACAGAACTGTTGTCCAATATGTTCCTTATTTAGGTACTTTCAATAATAACTTACGCAAAATATGTATAAATCATCAACTGAAAAATTAAATTTCTCATTCATGGAAGTCATAGAACCATAACAAGTATTTAATATAACATACAGGTTAAATAATAGCAGTTATAAAGATGTAACCATCTTGGTTAGCTTACTGTAAAAAATATATATGTACTTTGGATTGTGCACTTATTATGTAGCAAAATCTAGCTTGACTACAACCTCATGATGGAATTGGCATTTATTTAAAATCCTCTTAATATTATAAATCTGTAAGTTTGTATGTCAGATCACACCTACTTAACCAATAGCTCAGCTCATAACCTGGCTTTAGCATTAGAAAAAAAAAACATATTGGAAAAAAAAATTGCAGTCAATTGCAAAACCACACTTAGAAATACAACTTAATACATTTTTTTTTTAACATTTACTTTAAAATCCTGAGAAGATCACAGAAGTTATCATGGACGTTCATATGAAAAATCATTAACATCTATAATGGTCTACATGAATTGTTTTTTATTTAGGTTTATATCCATAGCCATTCAAGCCAATTCAAGGCCAGACTTTATTAATATTGACAGGCCCAAAAATATAAGGCTTTACAAGGAATATTTTGATGAGGTTAAGCAACCTATTCCACATAACAATATGCATTTGATCCACTTCCTGGTTACCAATTGAGCTTAAATTTTACTTCAGTTATAATGACATGGAGCTGATCTGATGATGGAACCAGAAGGTGGCCATAGGTACTCTGTAGTTAAACGACACACCCCACCTTGACAAGTATTTTGGTGCTAGATGATAACCAGGAGAAGAATAAGGATAAAACATAATGTAAGAGCTTATTAGCAGGACAGATTAATTTGTTTTGCTATAATCCGCTACTTGAAAAGATTCTGTATGGTACGATATGCAGTAACACTACCCACATGAAACACCACACACAATTTCCTTACACTTTCTTCGACGCACGTTTCATCACGACACCGGGACATCCTCAGGAGATGTTGACTTCACAATGCGAAATCTTAGTCTCTACGATTTCGGATTATAGCACAACAAATTAATCTGTCCTGCTAATTTTATGGATTTCCGCAAAATAACGCCTGCTTCCATTCAATTAGAGCTTATTTTTAAAATATTTTATAAATGATAACTTTTCATTTTTAGAATGATGCACACAAACATTCTTCTTCTTCATAAGTAAAACAATTAATAGAATTTACATGATAGAATTTATAAGAGTTTTAATTATCTAGTTACACATTTTGTTTGAAACAGAAACTATAATTAATTCATCCTTAATATGTATAAACAATGTTCCAACAACTACTCTAGATTTCACCAAGCATCAAACCCCCATTTAGTAAATTTTGTTATGCTGTCCCTTTTTTGCTGATGACATAATATTATATGCCATTTTCAAAAAGGAGATACATATTATATAAAGGAAATTATTGAATTACTTAGCTGTGGTTAAATGCCTGGTAATCTCGGGTCTTAGACATTTGACAGTTAACAATCATTATTCAACATTGGGGCCACTGAACAGAGTCTCAAATCCTAGCCTAGTTCTAAATTTAAAGTTGTTATAATAAGTTTTACAGTAACTATATGTACAAAAATGTTGGTATAAGTACACATTTGCTTTAAGGCAACCTGCAGGGGTTAACCAGTGAAATTATAATTTTATTTGGTTTTTCGCAATTTGTAAACTTATCTGTAGGTATAACATATAGTAGGCTCATGACAGTAATTTAGTGGAATGGCAGTATCTTTTTCTCATGTTTATGTAAAAATCTTTGCTTTAAAGTGTCATGTTAGTAGTTTATCAGAGTATTCTGTGTGGCTTGATTCCTTCAAAATATAGTTGGCTAATTTTGTAAAATGGTCATTTTCATATAAACAAGTGAAAACTATTATGACATTCCAGCAATTTAACTGCCATAAACTTACTACATATTAGTAAATTACAATTTACGAAAAACTGAATAAAATTAAAATTGTGCCAGCAGACCCATGCACTCCACATTACACAATAACCCTGAACAACTACAATATGTTAAATCAACAATAGTTTTAAATTTACTAAAAATATACAATGAATGAAGTAATAATATATTAATGTAATATTGTAAATATACATGTTTTTTAAAATAAATATGTACTTTATTTATGTAAATGTAAATATAATATAAATATTATGCTTCTGATATTTTCGACTTGCCATTTAGTTTGCCAAGTTGCCCTAACATAAGGACAGTGTTAATTAAATTCTCTGAGTAAATCCGCTGATTTGTTTCCATTCTCCGAAGTTTTTGCACCACATACTTAGAAAAAAATTCTAACTCATTTTCATTGCCTTGAGACTGTTGATCTATATCCTCGGAGTTCCGTTTACGTTTAGCACCTCTGGGACTAGACTGGTTTTTGACTGCTCTATCTTTTCTTTTAGAGTTTGAATTAGATTTTTCCTCTAACTGTCTATTAACAAATGCAAGGTTAAGGTCATCTGCAAGGTCATTAACTTCTTCCTCATTCAACTGTATTGTCAGATCATCCGGAACAGTGACCATAGGTACATGGTTTTCTGAGAATATTGGGGATGGAAGAAAAGAAACTCGTTTGCGGACTTTTACAGGTAAAGTTTTCGGCTTAACTGTGATATTGTTAATAGTACCGCCGACAGTGTGCCTTCGATTGCTTCTTTCTGTGCTAATTTCAGGTTTAGTTATCCTGTTTGCTGCTGGTTTATTGCTCCAAAAGTTAACTTTAAATTTCGATTTAGGCTTTGGCTTGCGTTCAATGGGTTTGGTTTTCTGTATAGGAGACGTCGGTAACTTATATCTGACATTGTCATCGTCATTAATAAATATGCTCTTTTTTGAAGATTTTGCTGTTTTCGTAGCACTGTTAAGAATTTTGGTGTTAATTTTATATCTCACATTGTCATCATCATATTCATAGCCATTTCTTTTGGATTTCTCATTTGAATTTTGCTTCATAATGTTAAGTTGTTTTAAAGCTGATATGCAACCTGAAATCATACAAAAATATTGTTAAAATATGTTCGTAAAGATGAGAAAACGATGTTTTGCTGAACTCTAGGCTTTAATGTCAATACGCCAGTGCTAACAGCAACTCACGTCATTTCCCGCCTAAAATTTGACATGAAAATTCGCAATATTTAACAATGATTTACCTAATACATACAATACCATGGCAAAAGTAACAGTTAGCATAACATAAACTTCAATAAAAATCTTTATATCCATACATTTTTTATCAATAAGCTACGGTAAATTACTAAGATTGAGGTTATTGAATTCATTTTGTATTTGTTTCAAACGAAGTAAATATCCAACTAGATTTACTCCAGATATAATAAGAAACATTTTCTTGTATTTCTTATCAAGTTTATTACGTTATATCATAGAAAATAGGCCATAAATGTTTTATCATCAAGAGTTTGGAATAGGTCTCTCATTACATAACCAAAAGACTTAATTACATAAAACTCACCTGATATAAAACTTTTTTTTATATAAAATATCTTTCTGCACCTTTCTAAAGCACCAAACAATAAGTAAATATTAATTAAATAGAAACAAACACGAATTGAATAGCACACAACACAATTCACAGTCACACTTCATGACGCATTTTGACACTCGGAGTTCCGTGCAAGGCCACGATTGGCGCTGCAAACGCGCGGGAAATCGCTACGGAAGCGTTCACAAGAATAGTACGACATTTCAATAGAGATTATAAATTATTTTTATAACAATGTTTTGTAATTATAAATTAGAAATACGATGTATAAATCGTTCGTCGTACTGCGTACATAATATGATATAAATATTATACATCAAGTAGCTACCTAATAAATTAGAATGAATTATGAATAGATTTATTTTATTTAAAAAAAATGTGAATATAATTTCATAGGACGAAAGTTGGCCTAACCACAATTAGAGATGGGTGATAAATCACGTCACGACCAAAAAAACGTTGTTATCTCTCTCCTGGATTGATCACTGTGACTTTTTATAAAATATCAATGTGACAAAGTCACGGTTTCACATTTACTCGTTCACTTCATAGAGTTCACTCCATAGAAGTTAACCGAGCAGGTTGTGATTTTTGAATACGAATTACGAGTGCGACAGTGACAGCTATTGATTCCCTATTGCTATTTGCTGTCCCGTTCACTTACATAGGTACACACGTCACACAGCACACTATTTACTTTGGAAAGTTTGCAAACAATAACATTTAATAGTTATTCGTTAATCGTTTGCGCGTCCGCGTTGGTTCGCGGAAATTAAGTACGTAGTATTGTTTTATGTTATTAAAAAGTATCACTATTAGCGGACAGCGGTACAAATAAAAACGTCAGCCGAACAAAAAGCACGGCACGGCATATTTCACTAAATCACTCAAGTGACAAAGTCACGGTGATTTTTCACTGTGATTTTTTTGTAACAGGAACGACAGTCACAGTGACGAGAAAATCACGCTTTTGAACATCTCTAACCACAATATTATGTCGAAGTTGATCGAAAGAAAGTATAGATTCCATAGATTCTTCAATAGATAGAGACTCTTGAGAAATTTACGTAAGATTTCTCGATAATCTCGCATCTCATGAAACCTGTTGACTATGTAGCTACGAGCATTCCTGTTTTACTTTATTATTATACAGTATAATATTATAATAACCAAGACACAAAGCAAAATCTCCATAATATAAAAATATAATATACAATCTTCAATCGTACAGTAATTGTATTCACAGCTTCAATTGTTATAGAGAAAATAAGCATGGCATTGTGCAAATTATTGACTTACCATATGATTTTTCATAGATATCCAGCCCATTTTGGCTCGATACTTAAATTTTGTTTTACGATCCGTGATGATAACCGTCCGGAGCCCGAATAAACACGAATTATGTTTATTAAAACCCGATAAATGGGATGCACAGATGACAGAGAACGTAAGTTAAGCCAGTCCGCCAGATCTCATCCCAGATTCAGACTGAATACCTACTCGAAGTGGGAGGCTGTGCGCAATGCGGCAGATTTCACTTTGAAAAGTTATTGTTATTGAACTTTACCTATCACTTGTACCTGAATAATAATTTGTTTATCATGCGGATACACTGAACGAGTTAGGATTTTAAAAATTATAATTTTAATTGCATCTAGATACATTAAAATACACGAAATATTAAAAATCCACTTACCTTCGCAATCTGAGGATAAAGATTGTAGAAGTTTGTCCTAGAGGTTAATTTTGGTCCACTATTGAATGAGAGTGAGAATTTTAGATGGATATAGTGAAGAGTGAAAATAGCGGGAAAGATTGAAATATATTGATTGAAGGTTGGTCATCTACTCCGCATGGCCCGGGCATGCCAGCGATGGGGCATGCGCTCTTCGCATGGAAACTGTGTGGTTTGTTTATTTACGAGCTCTTTGTCCAGGCGCTGAAGGTGACGAGAAGATATTTTTCAAACAAACTTTCTTTTGTTCCGAATCTTTGATGGTTTATTTATAGAAAATATTTTCCTTTCCTTTCACGTAGTTACACAGAAAACGTTATATCTTCTAACTGTACTTACCTTACTAAATAATATATACATAAGTATCTACTTAGTTTATCTTCAATCTTTCTAAGTGCGGCGTGGAAGTCTTCACAGTATATCTTTGACAATAATATTATGAAGTATGTAATGTAAATCACAGGCGTGCTTTCCTCACCATGATTTCTTTTACCGTTTAGCGATCGGAAACGGCTTGAACGATTTTCATGAAATTTTATATACAGGGGATTTTGGGGGCGATAAATCGATCTAGCTAGGATTAATTTTTAGAAAATGTCGAATTTACTAAAAAAAGACTGCTGCCATCTATTAGCAAATATTAAAAAGAAATACCGAGCAAAGCTCGGTCACTTTACTAACTGCAAAAACTGCCACTACAAAACACAAGTTCCTGGGTTGAATTCCAGAATTCATTTCAGTGTAGATAACGGATATAGGTACGGTAGGTACAATGAAGCTTTTGGTAACAGAATGCAAAGCCCAGCCCCAGAGAGCCTGAGATCCTGGTTTATAATAATTACTTCATACCTAATACCTACTATCACAATTACCTAGATATAATCAGATAATAATGTAAGATACAAGAAAATACAATAATCATATTATAATCAAAGACTTCTATGTAGGTATTGATTATAATAAAATAGATACGTATACATAAAATCTGTGCGTATACAATACAAGAAAATATTAAAGTACACTTACCTGAGCTCTAACAGCGGCAAGGTGTAGCTGCGTAGCACGGTAGTCATATTTTTTTATTGAAATTTCTTCCTGCGAAAAAATAATATTATTAATAAGTTATCTTTATTTTTACATACTGTTTTATAGGATTTTGTAAGGGTACATGAAGATACCTAATGATGTAGATTGTAGATAATTGAAAAAAAGTTTTGTTTTATGTAAATTTAAATTCTAATTTTTTGTATTTAAATTCTAAATCAAAACAAATTTAGCAGTCGTTATACCCTAACCGTAACCTAATAACGAAATTATACAAAAGTTTTTATATTGAACGCTCCTAATTAAGATTACATGATACACTGCCATCTACCAACGCATAGGATAATTTTGAAGGAAAACTAAAGGACTCCCTCATGGTTTTACGTGACTTGGAGTTTGTACCATGTTCTGAAAGCAGGTAAAATTTTGTCTCAATGTAAAATAACAACTGTTTGTAGATGGCGCTGCTCGCTACATTTTTCTCTAACGGAAACAGATGTCGTTACAGTCTACAGCCGTGATACTACCTCTACACCATGACTTCTAAATTATACAACTTTTATAATAGAGGTCAGCTGTGGTCTACCTCTACACGTAAATTATCAATTATGCCACTATAATTTTATTCTATTGTCTTCACGTAGATATGGGTCTACAAAAATGAACGTATTGAACTTTAGAAATAAGTAAGACTTTATTAAAAACTTACGTACCTACAAAATTGTAGATAATTGTGGATAATAAAAAAGATTAATATTTTTATTGTGCTTTTTGAAGTAATTTTAAGGTATGTACGTATTCTAGGTACTTATATTAGTCTACTATATCAACTCTAAACAAAAATTTGGCAAAAACGTCTTGAAATCGAACTATAATTTTGTTTTCCTGGTAACGACGAGTTTCAAATAATAAAACAGCTTGTCCTAATTACTTGAATTTCAATTGACTAAGTATGCCACGCAATTATTATAGGCAGTGGATTTTTTATTTTACTCTTTTTTGGCAAACATTATTAATTTGTGTTTAGTAATAAGTATTAAAATTATGTTTATTGTAGATATGTAAGTATAAGGCTGCTCGTCGACTTGCCTCTGCTTTACTCTGTAGGTTTTATGGTAATTTCAAGAAATTCGTAGTTACTTATAAGAAATTCTTCTGGAAAGATTCCTTTTCCAGAATATCAGCCTCTTAGGCCTAAGGACTGGACTAGGCGATGTTAAGCGTAAAGTGAGTGATTGAATAGACATTTTGTTTTGATTGCTTACCTGTATTTCATTGACTTTGCTGTAAATACCGCCTTCTAGACTGCGGGATTGAACTCGCGCCAGGGCGTCCAGGCCGTCCTGATAATAAGAAGATAATTAAACAGAAGATAATTTTAATACTTGACTAACTTTGTTGTTGTTAACGGGAAATATTCATTTAGGGTGTTACGAAAATTATGCAGACGCGAGATAGTAGAATTGATTCCTGGGTATTGTTGAAAACAGTCGTTGTTGATTGTTCTGTCTTGTATTTCTCTCGGATACCGGAATTTTACAGTTTTTTGTTTACCGCGAAGGAATCTTACGAGAGTCTCTAGTCTCAGGATGCTGAGCGCAGTGCGTCAAAGCCGTGTAACGCGTTTCATCTGACATGGGCAGGCCACTTAACATCAGGGGGCCTACCACAGTGACTAAAAGTATTATTATTGTAATATCGTTTTAAAATTTCCATACTGACATTGTATGAAAATGTCAAAACAATATAACAATAATATTACTTTAAGACACGGTGGTAGGCCCCCAGGTGATGGTCTTGCTCGTCTCATCCTTTTTTTTGAATAAAAAGATAAAAAAAGCTACTCGTAAACCACTGTGCCAGTGACGACTGTACCTGCAATTGCTTAATCTGTAGCTCTAGATCTATAGCGTCTTTCCGCAGCTGCTCGTAGTTGAGGCGCGCCTGGCCACCCGCCATCCGGTCCAGCAACATCTCTCCACGCAGCACTGGCGGCATACATTCCTGGGCACACGCAAAACAAAATAAAATTGGTCAAGTACGAGTCGGGCTCGCGCACTGAGGGTTCCATACTATCAAGACCCACAAAATCCTCAGCCCACAAAATTCAAGAACGAGCAAAAAAATACAATTTAATTCTATTTTTATTAGTTGTTGTTGTGTTGTTATAGCGGCCACAGAAATACATCATCTGAGAAAATTTCCAGTCTGTGGCTATCACGGCTCAAGAGATACAGCCTGGTGATATAGACGGACGAATGGCGAAGTCTTTAGGGTTCCGTTAGTTAAGTATGCTATTTAATCAAAACTCACGAAAACCTCGACTGCCGAGTCCTTAACGATAACTTAAGGAGCACAACACGGGTGTGCCCGCGAAATTCAAATTTTTCGTGGTTTTTCGCGATTTTTAAGCTAATAAGACATAATAGGCTTATGGCCGTCAAATTGCGATAATCCCAATATCTTCTTCACGTGTTTATATAAAAATCTCTGCACGAAAGTGTCGAGTTAAAGAAATTAGTCCGAGATTTGCGAGTTACTCACATGAAACTCGATACTCGGACTAATTTCCTACGATACACATTTTTATGCAAAGATTTTGGGGTTGATCCCATTTTGCCCGGTGCGTCTGCCCGGTACCGGGCAGGATGGCACAAAAAGTTCTCATCCTGCCCGTTGCGCACCGTGCAATCGTTTGCCGGGCAGGATGGGAATCTTTTTTGAAAAAAGTTTCCCATCTCGCCCGGTAACATTTAGTTATGAAAAAGAAGCCTTTAAATGAAATAAGGATAGTGTAACTCATTTGTATTTATTAATTATTTACCATTCAAACTAAAGTTACCGAAAAGGAATGTCTAGAAATGAAAAGATTGTACAATTATCATAATCAAATTTTACTAGATGTTCATAAATGAAAATAAACAAAATATATGTCATATATATATAATTATACAACAAGAGTCTCAAAAAATAACTTAGATATCTGAAATCACAGCACCATTTTAACCATTAATCAACAAAATAAGAACAGTTTGTCTAAAAGGCATAGTCATAAAAGACATTTATAACCCAAGATTTTTACAATGATGTTATGCGACGTTATGCGAATAATCTTATACTTATAATCAACAAAAATATACTTAGTTTCACATAAGTTAGTTATAAAAAGGACATAACACACATCTAAAATCACAGACTAATGACTAAGAAATAAAAAAAAAATATTACTGTTTCTCCTAAAGTCAAAGATAATCGCATTCTTCGTTATGTAATAAAAATATAAAGTTTCTATTAAATATTGTCAAAAAAAAAGACAAAATAAAAAACTCAAGACTCCAAAAATTACAAATGTAAAAAAAATCTTGGGTTATAAATGTCTTTTATGACTATGCCTTTTAGACAAACTGTTCTTATTTTGTTGATTAATGGTTAAAATGGTGCTGTGATTTCAGATATCTAAGTTACTTTTTAAGACTCTTGTTGTATAATCATATATATAATTATGTCATATATTTTGTTTATTTTCATTTATGAACATCTAGTAAAATTTGATTATGATAATTATACAATCTTTTTATTTCTAGACATTCCTTTTCGGTAACTTTACTTTTGAATGGTAAATAATTAATAAATACAAATGAGTTACACTATCCTTATTTCATTTAAAGGCTTCTTTTTCATAACTAAATGTTACCGGGCGAGATGGGAAACTTTTTTCAAAAAAGATTCCCATCCTGCCCGGCAAACGATTGCACGCTGCGCAACGGGCAGGATGAGAACTTTTTGTGCCATCCTGCCCGGTACCGGGCAGACGCACCGGGCAAAATGGGATCAACCCAGATTTTGATATACCTAATCATGTAAAAATGATACTGCCATTCTCGCAAATTGATTGCCATAAGCCTATCATGTCTAATTAGCGTACAAATTGCAAAAAACCACGAAAATTTTGAATTTCGCGGGCAGACCCGTTGATTTCACGTTAAGGTAAGTAGAATGATACCAAAACTTACGGGTGCGCCAACTTAAAGCGCTAAAGTTTCATATTACTTTTGAATAGGTATTATATTCATTTATTGGCCTATCTGACTACCTAATTATGAGCTTTGATGTCTACTTATGTATTTTAAGTGAAATTGAGGTCGTTCGTTTTGAGGCTGTCTTTGTGGCGATTCACAACAGCAGAGTTTCAAATTCTTCTGTAGGTAGTTAGTTCTTTTTTACCGACTTAAAAAAAGGAGGTTCTGTATTCGACCCGTATGTTTGTAATTTGTATGTATGTGCTATTAGCCATACCAACATTTAGTTCCCAGAATTTGTAACCAGCATGCTCTAAATGATTTACGAATTTTGATTGGGCACCGACTTAAAAATCTAAGTAAGTAGGTGTACTCAGATTTATTAGAAAATTTTTTTTTGCTTTTCAGTGGGTAGGTTTTTTGAGGCGGTTCCCTTTTTTTAAAAGGAAATTGAAATATCATGTGTTTTGATGGGTTTTTTATTTATTTTTTATCGATTGTCTTGTCTACACCACTAGTAGATAACAATGCCAGTAGGTATACAATATTGCTGCGAATTCGATAGAGTTCATAGAACTCCCTGCACGTAGATTGTATGGCGAAGCTGAATCGAGATTCAAACCGTTTTCAGCAACTTGTACTAATCCTACTGTTTCTTCAAGCTCATCTTGTTTTTTTGTATCGAGCATCATACCTATCAGTGAAAACCCCATTTGCTGCGAAACTCTTCCAACATCACCGAATACAATAAGTCTTCCAGATAACAGGGAGTCCAAATAATAGACAAATCATGCTTATTCCGCAAAATTTTAACAAAGTAAGAACGATAACTCAATTGCCAAACGATAAATTCACACAATAGGAGTGGTTATTGTGTAAATGCGCCATAAATTTATTATCTGCATGTATTTCGGTAAATTGGATTCGATACCATATTATATTCATTCTAAAGAAATATTAGAGTTTATACCGTGAGAAACACCACACGAAGGTTAGACAGTAATTACTAACTTAGGTATATGTACATAATTAAGTACCTTTAGGAATGAGCCTTACAATGTTATATAGTTTTAGCTAGCTAATTGATTAAACCAAACTTCGGGCACGCGATATACAGTTGTGTTAATTTAGAACGTAAGTAATATGTTTATCTATCATGTATGCCCTACAAAATATTGTTTAGGTGATTTATTGAATTTATTTTTGTCTTTGTCACTCTCACGAATACGTTGAAGGGTGCGACATGCAGCGTCGCGGAAGAATATAACAGAAAAACGACCTTTTACCTAATTGCTCTAAAACTAAGCTAGCTATTAAAAATCTGTTCCTCAACGTTTTTAGATATTATTATTACCGACACATTAAAACAAAAATTACAATTACATCCATTGTAGTTTCGGAAAAAAAGAAGAAAAACTTATATTTTGGAGCAACTTTTGGGAGAACTTTCTATCGAGAAAATTTTATCTAATCGTGTTTCTGCTTCTCAACGATTTTAGATTAAAGACCCAAAATACATGACGTATAAATTTAAAAGTAATTGTCTTTATAGTTTTTAAACTAAACTTCACTAAAGATCGCTTAAATACGGCTTCTACGCCGTTAATCGGATGTACCTACAGAAAGTACAAAATCTATAATTCTTCTTTTCTTTCATGTAGGCAGTTTACTCGAATATTTTCAAGTTAAAAGATTAAACATCGATAGACGTAATATTGAACTAGTGAGGTAAATTCGATATTTTTACGAGTTTAATTGGATCGTCGATAGAAATGGAGCTTTCACGAAATATTTACACAGGCGAGCGTCCGTCCGTCTGAAAATGAATCTATACTTTTAAATTATACCCATTCCTGAAGGAATCCGAAATTAATGGAAGGCACCCCTGAAATAATAATACGTTGTTATCGTTATCCTATTACTCATATTATATTTTATATATGAAAATATGAAGAAAGCTTACTGAATTGATAATATTTAGATATCAATAGTATTTAAAGCATTATAAAAACCTTGGTATACCTACTTTTATGCAGCTTCTAATTATTCTATTCTTGTGTCTGACTACTGCAGCCTAAGCTGGAACGACATATCCGACCGACACGTCGATCACGTGTCTAATCAACGGTAGCTGTCGTTACCATATTTTTTTATTTTCATTCCGAAAGCGTACGAAAAGCAATTCTAGAAATCATTGCTATTTTCGAGATATGTTTGACCTCTGACTGTCCAGTTAAAGATGAATTCACACAGACAGCTTGTCTGCAGGGGCAATCCGTTTTTTAATCGACTTCAAAAAAGGAGGAGGTTTTTATTCGTCGGCATCTTTTTTTTACCATTAACTTATTCTCTTACATAATGCCCCAATCGCAGGGCTATGATACGCCGCTGCCGATGGGGTAGGTACACAGGGTAATCTGTGGGTAGATACTTGTAGTAGCCAACGAAGATCAAATCGCTCTAACGAAATTGCAGTGATGCATTTTGATTACTTGTAATATTTTTATAGGAATGTTACAGAAAAGTTTATAAAGGTGGGTCTACGCGAATCGAGCACGAGCCGAGCACGAGTCGAACACAATTCGTGTAGTGTGTACGAGTACGAGCCTCGAAAGAGCGCACTGCGAGCATTTCGTTCGTTCTGCGGCTGCTGCCTGTTGTCGGGTTTTTGACGTACGTCCACACTTGGCGCCGCGAACGACGAAGCGAAACTGCTCCGTTCGTGCTCGGTTCGTGCTCGATTCGCCTAGCATAGACCCACCTTAATATAATCGATCTGTGTCTTATTTCCTAGTAATTGTATTTCTGTTATTTTGTTTCCTTGGCCTAGAACCAGCAGTGCTATTCTACAAAATGTCCATCTCTGCAACAGCTGCCAGACAGCTGCCAAGCCGAAGATTGCATGCAAAATTGTACTCTATTACAACTGACGAATTCATAGATGCATTGATGTACGCTCGTCGCTGCTTTAAGTATATTTTTGCAGAATAGGACGGCAGTTTCTGGTCTGGGTGATAATGCTTTTTTTGCTGCTACTTTTCTTCGTTTGTTAATAATATGTTACCGCTGCGACGTCTAACGGCGGGTCGTCAGGCTCGGGCGGGTAGGGCGGCAGGAAGGCTCGCCGGGGCGTCTTGATCGGCGGCTGGTTGGTGAGCAGCGTGCGCGCGAGGTGCGCCAGGTCCGCCGTGCTGGACACGGCTCGCGCCTGTGCGCACAGGGACTCGTAGCGCCGGAGCTGGTTCGTGCTCTAGAACACAAAATTATCAGCAAATATAAAACCTTGTATTGGTACAAAAACAGGAACTTTTGAGGGTTCCGTACCTCAAAAGATAAAAAAAAACAGAACCCTTATAAGATCTCTCTGTTGTCGGTTTGTCTGTCACGATGCTTTATTTCAGTTGCTATTAAAAATATCGACAAGAAATACGGAATAGTTGTAGGTAACGATGTCCCGGCGTCATTCCAATCATAAAAAATTTACTGTGACATACAGACGGACAGACAGACAGACAGACATGACGTTCTTCGAATCTATAAGGGTTCCGTTTTTTGCTATTTGGCTACGGAACCCTAAAAATTGAAAATAGTTTCTAGTTTTATTTTAAAAGGGGGAAAACCGGGGCGTCGTGATTTCAAAGTGAGATAACAATATTGAATAGGGTATCATAATTGAAAGGGATGGGAGCTTAGAGAGCTCCCATCCCTTTCAATTATGAGGAACTGCTTTTTCTCGGTTTTGCAGCATTTTTAATTAATGCTCCGCTCCTATTGGTTTAAATATCGTGATGTTATATTATAGCCTATAGATTTCCTCGACAAATGGACTATCGTACAAAAAATAGTTTTCGAATTCGGAACACTAGTTCCTAAGATTAGCGCTTTCAAACAAACAAAAAAACAAACAAACAAACTCTTCACAGCTTTATTATATTAGTATAGATATCAGGAATAATTAATAGCTAAGGTAAAGCCGCTGGCAAGGTCTAGTTTGGAAAAACCCGGTACCTTGTCTGTAATTATTTCCCCCTCTTGACAAATTGCGTCGCTGACAGCGGTTGTAACATCAGTCAAAATTTCCTCCAGCTCCTGAAATTAATGCACTGCCATTAGTATGCATGAAACCATAAGCTATACTTACTAAAATATCAGCATTAAAAGTAGATGGGTATACCTAAATGTGAAACTTCGCAAGTTTGTATGTTGGTTACATCTGCTCTCGGTAACTACTGGATAGATGTTTAACCGATTTTGATGTTTGGGTACTCTGCATATAAGCTAACTTTTGTTACGAAAAAAGCTCACGTGCTTTGTAAAATGCTGGAAAATCCACACAGACAAAGCACAATATTAAAAAAAATGTCTTATATGAGCCATACAGGTTTGTATATTTACAGTAACAGAGTAACAAACATCCAAACTAAAAATATTAAGAGGATCCGAAAGTAATTAAGATCCTTATAACTTTATAACTTTACTCTACAATCTTTTGTATGCATAGTTTAGATACACAAATTAAGTAAAATTAGATTAATGTGGTAGGTATCACTTTTTAAGATATTACAAGTTAGTACTTGAATACGATCTCACTTGATGGTAAATAAGGATGCATAGGAAGATGTTATCCTACTAACCAAAGATTATATATAAGTTACTCTATGCTAATAACTTAGAAGGGGGTAAGTAACCCCTAAGTAGCATCGTGCCGGAACGCTTAATCGCTTCGAGGTTCGTCATTGGTATTGGTAGGATGGTAACTAGTCACGGCCCAAGCCTCACTCCAGACAAGACCATAGCCAATCTAGAAATTATAAAGGTCTAAATGTCACGTGGTGGAAATCGAATCCGCGACCTCCCACTAAATCCGAGCGCGTGCTATTGCGCCAGGGGATTCGTCAAAAGGAGGAGAGGTTAGGTAAAGCAGACTTAGGTAAAGGAGCAGAGACATCAGCGTACTATGTACAAGACGGAGACTAAATATTATATTATGCAGAATCTTGCAGTAATCCCGGCTTTTAAGCGCGGAAACGTCATTTTAATTAAAATCGTTCCATTCAACTTGAAGCTTTCTATCGTCCCGAGATTTTACAGGATTGGAGAGATTATTATATCGTTTAGAATTCGGAAATATGTCAGATTCAGGGGAGTTTCTCATCCAAAACTTTCAAATCATATCGATTACTGCTATGCGATTAGTAAGACGCGTATTCATCGCTATCATCAAGAAGCCGCCCTCGACTTCAAAAGTACGTCAAAAAATACTTCGCTCAAATTGGCAAGCCCGAGCCGTCGCTACACAATTTTTCAAGCACACCATACAAATTTCAAAGTGACACACACTACAAGAAAAAGTTGCCGCACTCACGGAGCTGTCGTTGTTTAGGTAGGGCTCTCTAGTCTAATCTAGTCGGAGCACGAGCGACGACTATGATCAGTATCTTAATCGTTAACAAATTCTGCCACATTGGAAAAAATTTAATCAATAAATTCTGGCAAATTCGCCCAAAATTACGAGTAGAACTTTTTTACGATTAAGATTTGAAGCTTTTAACGACTTTTTTAAAATACCCTTTTAGGCTTAATCACTCTTGCAATAATGTAATTTATATTTTAACATAGTATAATCTAATTAAAAACTGGAGTTTTTCATACGAGTATGTTAATACTTAGGAGATGTTTATAGTCTTTATCTTAGTACTTACTTACTTACGAGTAAGTATAATTTAATTCAGTAACATAAGCCATTGAAATTAGCTATCTAGTTTTTACCATAATTTTGTAGGTAGGTATATGAAACGAAAACTTCCTCCTGTCAAAGTTAGATGGACGCATTACATTAAAATTGGTCGAGTTTCCTAACTAGGATTAATATCTATCCACCTGAATATTGCTCAGTCATAATTTCGGAGGAAGTTTCCGTTTCGTATTAATTAAATTGAATTTTGCATCAAATTGAACTTGTTTTGTCTGGTTTTGGAGGAAAATGTTTCGTGTAGTCAAAGTTATAATTAGCAATTAAATGAAAATTAAATATCTAAATGCCGAAGTTAAACAGCCGGTGAATATGTTAAAAATCATGACTAATGAATTGTTATTTAGATAAATTTAATTCCAGATGGAACTAAATTTAAACTAATTTAATAATACAGTAACAATGATTATAATAAGCTAGCGAGAAGTTCCATTGTTTCATTAAAAAAAAACAAAGGAAATTACCTAACACCTCTGTCATTTATTTATGCTAGCACCTTAATAATATTCAAGTTAATTTTGATTGACTACATGTTGATAAGTAGGTATAGTAATATCTGTGAAATTGTATTGATTATTATTTATAAGTCGGCCTAAGAATTTATACAAGGATCATATAATAAAAAAATACATATTAATAGTAAATAAAAAAAAGGTCGTTAACAGAAGTTAGGAAGTACGTAATCAGTAATATTGTTAAACCATAGGATACATAAAAGCGTTTTACTTCGCAATCCGTGACGCGAGTTACCGTGAGGACAAATCGAAATAATATTTTCTCCAGATTTTCTTCTTTGAGAGATTCGATGTATGAAAATATTTGTAAAGGAAGGAATAATCTACATAAATATGAACGAAATCTGAAAAGACTTGCCTCGAAAAAATCATATTTTATTGAATACAAAAATGAACTCGGTTCAAATATTGTTGCTTAATGTACCTAATCCATCGATGTTGTCGCAAATTAAACCTGTTACACGTGCAATGATGAAATGTTACCATAAATTTTTTCAAGCAATTTAAATATCAACGATTTAAATATCCAAATAAATTCTATGATATAAGTATTTAAATAATACCACTCACCAATACGGACAGAAAAGAGAAATTGACATAAAGAATCCCTTATTGTGGTACTCGACACGTTCTTTACGCTGGCGATTCTGTCTATTATTATTGTTAATTCTACCTGCAATATAGTTGGTAGCGTGTGTTTGTGGTACTGCTCGATCATCGCGTTGGTGGCGGTGAGTTGCTGCACGTAGTTGTTGTGGGAGTCGTAGTACGTCGCCAGGTTGGTCGGGTTGGAGTTGCTGCAGCAGTTTAGGAACGCTGTCCGGTAATCTTGACGACTCTGTAATAGAGAGATACTGACATTTTAACATTATTAACACCAATAACAAGAAAGTCATCTTTCTACTTAATAAAATCTCTACAACTTTTATGAATGAAATCTCTATGAATATGATAAAGGAATTAATTTAATAACGTAGTTATTAAATTAATTCCTTTATCTTAAAACTTAGACATAGGAGTTTTTGTGAACTTGTTGAAAACAATTTGCACCAGAACGTAAAGAGTCTCCAGGTACGTATGTAACTTAGAATTATCTGCGCTTTATTAATTTAATTTCATAATAATATATCTTATTTTTATTTTGTCTTAATCACATCTGAAACACCTTTTTACATTTCTGTAAGATTCTCTAGAATAGCTAAAGCCGATGAGAAATAGTAATCAGGTGTAATTTCACCGCGGAATATCTTTGCTCCCGCGGGAAAAGAGAAATAGCACTAAGTAGTAGAATTGTAATATTTCTGTCTTAGCATCAACCGCATACGGCACCGAAATGGGTTTTTGTAAACTAGGATTTATCTACTACAGGGAGGAGTATGAAAAAATAGCCACGTGCAATATTTCAAAAAATAAAATTCAACGCAGTTATAATGATAATATACGAGTATATACGATAATATAAATCAATGATTAAATGGTGATACCATAAAAAATACCCGGCTGAGTTTGTTGTGGGCTTCTTCTCAGCGGCAGGGCGCGTTTGAAACCCTCGTTAACTTAGTTTTAAGTCGACTTGTAGTTATCACCATTCTTATGCAACAAATAATATCATACCGACGTTTTGCAAGAGCCTGTATGTTAAGCCTATGTGAAATAAACATATTTTGAGTTCGAGTTTTGAGTTTGATTATATCTACTGCTCATGATAATCTCAACCCAATGTTTGTTCACTGGCAGACCTATAGTTTGAGGTCCTTTTAAAAAATGAAAAATCTATATAGCTTTTCTAGGCGCCTTCGAGAGAAGAATGGATAGGCATTTTCTAGCCAAGCGCAAGTCCTGTATAATTATACAAAAACAGCCCAGTACAGTTTGGCAGGCTTTACATATTATCTACTGTTGAGACTATTAAGAGAACCTCGATAATATTTCCTCAAGTGCTCACAACTCTTAAATGTCAAAGGTTTTTATTAAAGGGAAATTCTTGCCCCGGGGATTCCGATATTGGACCATTCAAAAAGGAGACAAAATACCTTCATATTTTATTTATTTTATTTAATAATAATCAAGGATAAACAATAAAAACAATTTATCTTTTATATTCCTTACGTTTATTGGAGTTGGAACATATACCTACAAGAAATACGATCATAAATGTCGGAACTCGAAAAACCCTATATTTTATGGGATATAATAATTTATGGTGACTTGGTTCAATTTCATAACGTGAATATGAATAATACGAGTACGTCGTTGCTACTTAGGCACATTGACGATGTAACTCGAAATTAATGTGAAAAGGTCTACCTCTATCGGTCGATACAATAAAGTAACGAGTATAAATCGCTGGACAGTGCATTTCTACTGACAGGGTGGTAAACCGTCCCGGCAGAAGCTTCTCAAACAGACAAGGTGGGATTACTGCGCGTTCGCAGAAGCTTTGCCGATTACCTCTCCTCCCACTTGATACTTTGATAAAAGACGAGCGCGGGTGGCGATCGTATGAATTGGCAGGGAAAGTCATCGGCAAAGCTTCTCAGAATGGGTTATAAGTTCAAGTTGCTATAGATTAACGATATAAAATTATTAACATTCTTGTATCTTTTTGTAGGCCGTGCTGATTTAATAAAAAAAAATATATAAAATCGTAATCTGGACTGTGCCCGCAATTGAAAGTCTTGGACCTCCAGCTTAGATATCACATTTCGTGCGCGGTAGGAAGGCTTTCCAGATAACCGTGTTTAATAGTTTAGTTTAATTCTTGTGAAAAAATAGTCTAAAATGGTAATTGCATAGACAATGTACATGACCCATGCAAGCTGGCAACTGTGCACTGGTCCCGAAATGTTTGTTTAGCTGCTACGGCGACGTAGTACGTACGCCACGTAGTTAGTTCTAATTTAACTATGGCAGTTCGTAGGAATTCAAAATCCTCTTCCCTCCTCCTATTACACAATCAACCTCACGGTTATTGGGGCCGAATCGCGGCAGGGCGCTTCTTGACTCCCTACAAGTTGTATTGAGTGATGGAACCAGATTGCCACCTCGCATTCAGTAAGTATCCAAGTACTTGCCAATAAATGAACATTGTCAGTTCAAACACGTTAACCTAAATGGTCTAGGTAGTTACAACAGTGACCTGAACCTAAATTCCAACTTGTGTTAGAATTCCCCTTACATTATTTAATGATCTTTTAAGCCGATTACACAAGGTACCATTAAATATCCCATTACTTGACGATAAATTATTCAAATTCCCATTTAAAACCTGTATAAGTTCGAACATAAAATTGGACACTTACACTAATGATAAAATAAACAATTAAAATGATGGCCTGTAGTAACGAGTATAATATTATGATTGGGGAGCTTTTAATGGGTTTCCAATTAATAGACTATTGATGGTAATAAATTGACCGTGATTGGGAACCGATTATTAAAATTTTCGTATTTAAATATTACGTAACTACTAAACCGATTAGACAAAAATATAATAATCTTGAGTCTTGAGAGAATAATGAGCAATACGCATATTCTAAATGATTAACAGGTATGTAAATTTTTTACTACATAAATACGGTGTACGTGGTTAGAGATATCTTTTATATGTAAATGAACACAATTCGATTACGGCTTATAAACGCTAAAGTCACGTTGCAAAGTGTTACATGACGCAAAGCTAATGACATGATTTGCTCCCTCGGGTAGAAGGCAATCACGTTTGCGGTCAGCATATAGGTTTGTGTGATACACCTAGTACCTACATTTTAAATTTTATCAGAGGAAAGCCGAAAAGTCCATTCCATTAAGAGATTGAATTAAAAATCCTTTCGTGCTAAGTTTTGAACTTTTAAGGAAAAGTTTATTCATGATCTAGAAGTATTTGGCAACATCATACAAAAAATTCAAATTGTTTTTTCCACACAGGCCTTTGACAGAATGGAAAACATCAAATTGTCATTAACTTCCATTAAACACTGACGATTTACACTTTTGAGTTTAACAATGCTGTGAATGAAGAGAATACGGTGTCTTGGCTTTACTGAAATCGAATTATTCTGAGGAGATTCAGTGCTTATAAACATTCTTGATTGATTAAGAAGTAAAATAGTGTGAAAATATTAGATAGTTTTTCAGTTTTAAATATAAATAGCAGAATATAATATCTTATTAACGATTAAATCCTTTCATGTCTCGTTCATTTTTGCATCGTGTATAAAAAAGTCTGTCCTAATTTATTAGGTAAGTTGTTATAAAAAATGTATCAGGAGTGCCTTTAATACTATCTGTTATCGTTAACGATATATACCTATAGTAAATTTTCACGATCATAACAATAATAATTGTTATACTAAATCGTGTTTTAATTAATTCAACTTTGATAATAATTCTCTGGCATACAATTTCAACGAGATGTAATTAGTATGAAAATTTTCCAAACAATACACCAGAAGTGAAGTTTAACTAAATTTAATGAATGATAGGTACTAAATATTATTGTATTGAAAATATATGTTACAGATTGAGAACATGCGATGACAAAAATAATACAAACAACATACTTGACTTTTCAATGGGATACCTAACTATAGCTAAATTGAAATTTAAAAACTGGGTTTATAGTCACTTAAAGTGGATAAGCAGATTTCAAAAGTATTTGCTCTAGGTACCAACTACCGGCATGGTGAAGGATGGGGGGAAAAATTTGTTAAAAAAATGCTGTTACAAGTTTTTGTTTCTTGCACCCAGTCACTTTTGAGTTTACTTGACAACTACGAGTATGAATAAATACAAAAAAAAATTGATAAGGTTACGAAAGTAGTTAAATTTATTAGTATGGGACATATCCCAAAAATCGTATTGAATCGAAAGTGATAATCTGGACCTTTCGCCATTGCAAAGTGCCTACCATGATAAGATTAAGATTCAAGATACAAACATCGAATGGTTTATTTTATACAGGCACTTATGAATATCTAATCGTTTTTAACAGTTTTAAAATATCAATGCACTTACTCGTATCTGTATTCGTATATTTTGTTAGTCTTTGATAAGGATAATGTATGGAATCTCGTATCAAGCTGAGTCAAATCTAAACTTTATTTTTATAGACTACGCGCTACGTTCTCCATATTATTTTTTTAATTAACTTCCGGATCCCAAATCTATAGGCAAATAAACAAATTGTACTTCTTGACAAAATCTGTATGAAAGGAAATGTGCATTGAAAACAATGTATAACATTTTGTATGCAAAATTAAATTCCAGGTATGAAAAACATATTCTGCCATTCTGAAAAAAATAGTGCCAATGGTTCTTTAAAAACACTATTTTATTTTCCTAGAACATTTTGGTTTTGGTTCATGAGAAAACTTGATACCACCTTTGGTCATTCTTCTTTCACGTTACACTTTGCGATTAGAGAAAAAAATTGTATCCTACGTTATATGGACACGGACATAGTCACACCAAAATGGTTCCGGTTTTTGCTATTTTAGTATGGAACTTTTATTACCTTATTAAGTTGATCATCAGCTTTACTCAGAATGAGTTCACAGCCCTCGCGATGAGCGAACAGCTTCCTGGCCTGCACCTTCATGTGGAAGGTCTTCTCTATGAGGGGTGTCGCCACCACCCGCTCCAGCGAAGAAGATGCGTTGCTGTACCCGACCACGTCGGCCTCCACTTCCTGAAGGAGCGTCTCCCACGTGTGGAACAGAGATGAAGGACACGTCGCTCTGTGGAAAAAAATTGGTTGCCTGTAAAGTCGGTATACGGGCGAAAGTTTTACGTGACAACGTATGTCTGTCTCTCTCGCTCTTAGGCGGGCTAACCATGCCCGAGTGGAAGGGACGCGTGCCTCTCACTCGCTCTCATTGTGAGCGCATAACGTGAGCGGAGCGTAACGCAGTTTCTTGAAGTGTCACCCGGCAAACCAATTTATAAGACGTTGTCACGTCAAAAGAAAAAAGAAGTAAATGTATGACTGCATAGTGTTTAGTAGATATCGCAGCTCAGTGTTAAGTAGTGGACTAATTTGCATACAATATCGTAGGCTTATGGCAACGAGTTTTGCGAGCATAACGGCATAAGCGGCCTCTTTGACCTCTATGACATAAACGCCATAGAGGTCCAAGAGGCCGACTTCTCAAACTGCTATGCCTAAATTGGCAAACCCGAGCCGTCACTACTACAATTTTTCACGTGCATCCGCGCACCATACAAATTTCAAATCATTCACAAATCACAATACAATAAAAAGTTGCCGCACTCAAAGGTGCTGTTGTTGTTAGGAAGGGCTCTATCTAGTCGGAGCGCGAGCGACATTTGGCCAGCTTTGACAATTTGTGTGAACCTAATAGTATTTCATTTTACTTAGTCTCGAAGAAAGAACAAAAATAAGAGAATTATGTATGCTTATTATCTTAAAACAAATAACTTAATGTTTTTATTACTGAATTGGGCTTGAGCCTTGAACTTCATTTTTGTTATCCTTAATCAAAGTTTGTAAAAGTTAAATGTAATTTATAGAGATACGTACCTACTTTCTTAGTTAAATAACTTTATTATATTGTGCATGCTTTATTCAATTAAACGGGTAGTAGGGGTAGAGTTGTTTCAAACAATACAAATTAAAGAGAGTTCCAAGTGAAATGATCTCGAATAGTTAGATAGTGTTGCAACTTTAATGGTAAAGTATAATATTATGAAGCTATCACGTAAGATTTACATTATAAACAAGTTTTTACATTATACTTATGAACTTTCTTTTTATTTCTACATAATTTTTATTCGACATTTTACTTTAATTGTAAGTGTTTGCAATAATAATTTAATTTATTGTTTAATATTCAGGAATATTGCTTTATCGCTCTCTTATCTCACTTAATTTTCATCGGCACAAAAATTTTCTGGGAAAAATATAATAGAACGCGTTATCCCTATACTGTAAGTACAATTTATTAAATGGAGTATCGATAATAAAGTTGAAAGCTTTCAAGTTAATGGATACAACCACATGTTCGTACTATGTATATACGTACTTACATAGAATGTTGCGAAATTCGTGTTTTTTTTTTAAACTTTTGCGATTTTTTGGGATAAAAATGTATTGAACTTATAACAATATAGTGAAATCTAAACGGAAAGGCGACTGCTAACTGACTGATATTCCAACGTACAGCACTGACATCAATTATGGACCAATCAGGTTGAAATCTGGCATCAGAAAAGATTTTTGATTACGGTAGTTTGGCTAAACTTGCCCGCAAAATTAAAATTTTATTTCGCTCTTCAAAAATATTATAATTAATTTATACATTGTTTAGGCTTTGGCATTGAGATTTGCAACCAAAACAGTTTTATATACATAGGTACCTCTACATCTTTTTTCATGGTTCCCGAAAGATCTGCGGTTTCCCGGATTTGGAGGTATATATTAGTAAATATTTTCCTATGTGGCTGACACACTGCGTCAGTCGCCCAATGATGTGTGTCCTAACCGCAGGTCCTAAGACACAATAGTGACAGTACTTACCAGCGTGGTATGTTACCAATATTATTAGCAATTGTGAAACTTTTACGGTTAAAAAACGGTTACGTGTGACCTATGTAACATTCTCGAAAGACAATGTTATGTTAGAAATAGTTTAAAACATTTTACTTTCACACAGTATTATTATTATCGAGGTATGAAGGAACTTACTTTTGACATACCAGGGGCTAACATATAAGTAAGTGGTTAGATAGTGGAGCTCGGAACGGGGTCGTGTGAAATTGGGGCGTTAGATATAAAATTTCGAAAAAATCTACTCGCTGTACCGAGCAGTGAGTAGTGAAATTATAATGGTTTGGGTTCCACGCCAAAATTGTTAAAAATTTTCTTCCTTTTTTAATACGTACATGATGGTCAATCTATGACGTATTTGTTATACCAGCTTATTTTAAAGTCTAATTCAAGCATCTTACCAAGGAAGGAACTTGAATTTCTCCGGGATAAATAGTAGCCTTGTGTGTTTATCCTTCTGTTTAATGTCTTGTGTCTCAATAACCTTTATACTTAATAGTAAAGTGTAAAAAATCAATTTCATAAAATCGTGTGCTTTGTGTAAGCTTTATGTTTTTTTTTTCTTAAGGAAATATATATGTACAAGGATATAGCATAAGCTAACCATACGTGTACTACTCGTAAGTCGTACTATTCCCAGAGGAGTCATATGTTTCGCCCGGTTTGTGAATTCCCCATTGCCTTACATTAATATCTTTAATATCAATAATGTTACGGTATGAATATATTTCAGGATAGGTATGCCTAATATCATTTATTTACGCATGCTATCCAGGGGGACTATTTATGTAACATTTGCACAACCTGAGTGATGTGAATCAAGAAATAAAATTAAAAATTAACATTGAAAAGAAAACTTTACTTCTGTCAGTTTAGAGTATAAAATTGAATGTATTTCAACACAGCAAATATGTACAATCCTTCAACCTTATCGCGGAAAGTAAATTTAATTTCACGATTGTCGACCATGTTGCGTTTTGAACTACGTTCAATTTTACAATCCATGTCAATACTCAATAGTCTTAAAATCATTTTTTCAGTGTTCGCAATAAATGATTTGATTTCAATATTGTCTGCTTATATGCGTTAATGACCTTTTAGTCTAGGATCCCGCTATACAACGACCTTCACCGAGCTGTTTATTGGATGAAAACTATTTTATATCCAATTTAATACGTCAATAAATACTTATATCGCAAGTGGGTTGCCTAAAAAATTTCAGTCCAGGGTATGATTAATTAAGAATTAAAAAAAATCCATTGTAACATGAACTCCTATTTATTACAGTTTAGTTGACATCGCAGTTCAAATTAGATTGGATGTTATAAATAGTGCTTTTTGCCAGAAATACTTTCCTGGCTGAGGAAAGTATTTCTGCTCCATATTTTTTGGCAAAAGAAAGTTAACGGATAATAAAATTGTAGGTAAATAAGCACAATTGCAATTTGCGACCTGAATCGCTCATTCAATCTAATTTGAACTAAGATGTCAACGGAACTATAACAAATAGGAGTTCATGTTACGATGGTTTTTTTTTTAAATTCTTAATTAATCATATCCTGGACTGAAATTTTTTAGGCAACCCACTTGCGATATATTTATTGACATATTTTATTGGATATAAAATAGTTTTCATCCAATAAACAACTCGGTGAAGGTCGACCTTACTTGGGATTCACTACTATTTTTGAACATTTCACTTCAAGAAATGTTGCCGACGCGTTATGTGAATAGCCCCATACTACTCATTTAAAAAGCTGTTATTTATTGTACGTGAAAATGTTAGAGCACATTACAATTATTTTTCCCTTTGTAAAATGGGACTTTCACCTTATCAAACCACATAATTAATCCACCTTTATATTTCTTGTTAAGGAAAGCTATCATTTTCCAGCATCGCGTATTGAATTAACAGAAGCGGACTCTAGTATATATAAGGGAGAGATTTAGTTAGTTTAGATCCAAATTAAGGATAAAAATATGGATCTATTTTTGTTCTAAATAAGTACCAGTAATGTTGTAGAACTTGTATAATATTGTATATTCTATGAACAAAAATACTTCGTACTTATTGAAAATATAATGAAGTTTTGCTGCGCTGAAGTTGCAATTATGTTTCGCAGATAAGTTTTTCAGTTCGTTAATTTATATGTAGAGAAAGATAAATGGTTTACTGAAATCCCAGCGTTCCCCGAAGGGTAAGGTTTTTGAACCACTCCATTAAAGTTCAACAAACACATTTAATTCTAGAGTCACGTTCCAAACTTAAAGTTAAACTGTTTTTAATTGCATTAAGTTTGTATAAGGCAAACTTACGTACAGGTGGTTAAATATGAATGCAGTTCTTCGTATATTAGAAAAGAAATATTTTTAAGAAATAAAAATGACGATATCTTATATATTTTTTGTATATTAGCTTAGTTTTCAAGTTTATGTTTAGATTTACTGAATGTCACAACTACTGAATCGATATGGCATACAATGTAAGGATATAAGGTAGCATATTATATAATGCTACTTTATATCCTGACAACTGTGGTCTGATTGCGTAAGAAAAACGTATTCATCGCTATCGTAATCGTTAGCGAGTTTTGCCCCACGATTGGATGACGCAAATTGGGAACCCAATGTTCCCAAACCAACGGGCAGAATTAGTAAACGATTACGATACCAATGAATACGTTTTTCATAGACAATACAGGAGCTTTTCATGAAGATTTTGAAGTAATGAATAGCTGTCCATAGATAACTATAGCAAACTTCTTTCAAAGTAAGTATTTAAAGGTTGGGGAAAGTATAGAGAACGTTTTTTATCTCGGGAAATCTAATCCTCTCGGCGAAAATGTTAAAAGCCGATAACCACGAATGCGGGGCTGCGGGAAAAACTTAATATTATTATAAAACTACTAGCTTTTGCCCGCGGCTTCGCCCGCGTGAATTTCGGGGTTTTACAAATCCCGTGGGAGTGCTGGATTTTCTGGGGAAAAAAACAGCATATGTGTTAACCTAACTTCAGAAACACGATTGGATAAAAATTTCTCGCCAAAAAGTTCTCCCAAAAATTGCTCCAAAATCTCCATTTTTCTAATTTTCATCGAAAACTACGATGGACATAATTGTAATTTTTGTTTTAATGTATCGGTAAAAAATAATTACCAAAAACGCTCAGAACGACATTTAAATAACTGGCTTAGTTTTTGATTTAATTAGGTAAAACAACCTTTTTCTGTTATATTCATCCGCAACGCTGCATACTAACCTAACCTAACCTAACCTACCAACGTATTCATAAGAGTGAGAAGGACAAAAATAAACTCAAAATATCTTTTAAGTTACGGAACCCTAAAAACGGAGAAGACGAAGCCAGTGGTGAAAAACTACTCGTAGAGGCGGATGAGCATGACCTCACTACATGAATCCGACAGGCATTTAACTGGGAGTCAACGTCAAAGCCCACAACTAATCACCGCCGACCGCCGAGGGGCAGCGTCCGGGATGCTGCTGATCAAACTAAAATTTCCTTCGCATTTATCCATTTTCGCATTTATAGCATAATTACTATCACATAATCTATTGCTCAACTAAAACACATATTTTTAATAGCGAAACAGATCTAATACCAGAAACTATACAGGAACACCTTTTTAGCATTATTAACCTGTATCCCATTGCTTAACCAAAACACACATCATAAATAGCGAAACAATTGTACTTTCAGAACCTTTATGGGTAGGTACCCATTTCCACATTTATAGCATTACTAAATACTATACCATATCCCATAGCTCAACTAAAACATACATTGTCAGTAACGAAACAGATGTTAGTTCAGAGCCTATATCATATAGGTACCCGTTTTCATAGTTATAATATTAATAACCTGTATCTCATTGCTCAACTAAAACACAAAATGCTAATAGCGAAACAGTTGTAATGTCGGAACCTTTAATACAGGTACCCATTTTCACATTTATAGCATTATGCATTATTTATAGCATTATAGCATTATTATCAGTGCTATGTTCAGAACCTACATAGTGGCCATTTTCACATATTTAGAGTGATAATAGATTCAGTTTTTGCCCGCGGCCCCGCCCGCGTCAAATTCGCTTTTTCATGAATCCTAAGGGAAACGTCATTTTCCCGTTATCGTTCCCCATTCCAACCTTTAAACATGCATTCAAGCAAGTTCGCTTGAACAATCTATCTATAGATGTAGCTACAGATTGCTCTAGAAAATTTGGTATTTTGAGTATCCCACGGGAACTACGGATTTTTCCGGGATAAAAAGTAGCCTATGTTTTAATCCGGGTTATGAGCTACCTATGTTCCAAATTTCAGCTAAATCGGTTCTGTAGTTGAGCCGTGAAGGAGTAACAAACATACACACAAACTTTCGCCTTTATAATATTATTATAATTATAATTATAATAATTATAATATTGGGATTAGGATTACATGAAATATCCTACAGCGAAGACATGGAACGGAAGTAAATAGGAAATAACATAGTTTTTATCTGTTGGAAAAGATGAGTACCTGTGTAAATACCGGCAGGTTAAATTCCTATGTAATTAAACTTACATTTTGTCAAAGGGCGACGAAATTACTATGGCATAACTGTTAAAATAATATACAGATAGTTGAGATAGATACAAAGGTATGGGCAAGTGGTGTCTCACAAAAGGTACCTGCCTAATGATTTATTACGGCCGGTGAGATGCCAGAAATCTTCCGAAAACTAATGAGTTTCAATCGTTCAAGGGTTAAAATGAAAATGCTTAATTTACTCATCTTTTGTCATGAAGTATACTTAAACATCTACCTACTATGTAAGCAAATCTGTGTGTAGGAAGCCAACGTCCAAAGGCAAGCAGTAGCAGTCATAAAGACTGCTACAGGTGGGTTACTTTAGTTAAGTTAGCAATATTATATTATATTTGGTGCTTTAGTTCTATTACTGAAATCCGTATTATTTATTTAATCTCATAGGGATACTCAATCATGACTCCATTATAACTTGTTGAGTGGCTCTTGATATTTGTTATGGGCCCTTTAGCAATTAATTAAATATATCAATGGAAATTTGGAAATACGCAGTTGGGAATATTGCGTAAAGAAACAACAAGTATGTTATTTATTGGCGTAAATAAAACACGTAGTTCTTGAAGTACGTTTAATCCAAGACTGCATCAAAGTATGGCGACATTTGACAGTTGGTCCAATTTATAATTTAAGTACCTACCCGCAACATAAATATATCCCAAAGTACACGTAGTTTCCTGAAAATAGAAACCGTAAAGTTATACAAAATTTCTTAGCTGAAAAATCCAAGTAATCTTATCGCCTCATCTGAAATTCCTATACACAGTTGTGCAAGACAGCATCTTTCAAGTATGAAAATATCTAGGAAGGTATAGTTCGCTGTTGTATTGTAGCATGCTATTTACAAAAGAGGGATTATTTAGTAGAGAGGGGAAGTGAGAAACTATAGAAGGGAGTTTTTGTACTCTTGGTTCTGTGATACTAATCGGTACTTAATTGTTTTACTACCAGCCATGAAATAAAGCTGACAATATATATTTCCATCGAATGGTATATTTTTGTTTGACTGTAAGCTTACGCCAGTTGAATTGGTGAATACCGTACAGCAGATACGGGAAAATCGTTAAAGCCGCTTAAAAACGCTTTCTAAAAAACTGTCAAACTCTACAGGCTTAACAATTTGTCCTAGCTAATGAAAGATATTATCGGTAGACAATACAGTCGATGTTGGCACTCCAATAATTATATCTGACAGGTGGTGCATTTTCTTAATAGTCTATGGAATTAGGTATTTAGTTGTCTGTGGGGACGGGGCTCTCGATTCGCTAGTTTAACTAGTCTGTGCTCTCAAAAAAGGGGATATATGTTCTTTTGACACTTGATTGATCTTCATCTGGTTTTTTCGGGGAAAGCTTGGATTTTGATAAAACAACAACCGGTACATATTGTAAAATGATTACTTGGTGATATTGTGAGTTGTGTACAGTATAAGTGTAAATTAAAGAAGATTATTACTGAAAAGCTGAGTGCTCATTTATTATTTTAACTGCTGATCCTTATGAAAGCTTACACTATCCTTATTTTTCCCTTGATAACTAGAGATTGGGAGTGGTGATCGATCAGATTGGCATCCGATTAATCACATCTTAAGCATTTTATTATGAAACAAGTTTTTTATTACGGTTCTTCTCACATGAGGATAAATATATTTACTGCTAAAAAGCATCGCTGTTCTGTCTTGAACTGATTCAGAAGAACTCATTAACATTTTTCGTCAGGGCTTAAAACTTCATTTATAATTTAAAAGCATTGATGTATTATATAATAATACTAAGGATTTCGGGTCAGCGCAAAAAAGTGGCTAAACCTAACGAAAGCCAAAACGCGAAAAAATTTCCAATCGCATTTAAGAAAAATTAGGCTGTATAATAATTGATTAAGATATAAATTACAATGGTTTAGTTTCTTTATAAAAATGCACGACTTTTTTCGTGAATTTTGTATTACACCCGGGATCCATGGATTTAAATGGCAATGTTTAAAAGTAAAAAAAATATAATCGATTCTTTTTTTAATATCGAGTAGGTGGTATGAGTTAGTCACTGAAAACTGCATATGTTTCTCTTACAGTATGATAAATATCGAAGGGTTCAGCAAAGAATTATACGATGGGTTGAACCTTTTTTGTCCGATATGTTGCAAACATAAGTCCTAAACAAACATGTGCATATTTAAAGGAGTGTTATTTACGAATTGCGGTTCAGGTGCAATTTAAGCAAAAGCGATTTTAAACATGCTACTGGTACAAATTCTTAGGCTTGAAGTGATCACAATCACTAATTATTATTTAAGTATTTATAAAAAAAAATTAAACGTGTTATAATGTAGAGGTGTAAATAAAGGCGGAACTAATGACCGTTTTCACCAAAACTTCAAGAGTCCTGTGAACTACTATGTCTTCATTCATTCAAAATACCAAATCATTTGTAATTCGTGCATATTTCGATCATGTTTTGGTGTTATTCGGATTCATATAGTAATAATCTACGCTCCTGGCCATATTTGGTTCGGAAATACTTCTTTAAAACGAAATGATAATCAATTTTGATCAAAATTTTTATAACTTTGGTCGAGTTCCGTAATACCAAAAATTATGAATGAAAACTTGTAACTTTCTTTATTAACTGGTGTTTTTCTTTAGCTGGACAATAAACTATAAACTGAGCTCCTGAATTAATGCGACGTGATATAGTGTTAAATAAGCAAATAAGCAGAAAACATTTCCTCTTTGACATAAAAATAAGCAAAACTAAATTCGTTTACAATTTCGTTTAACAAAGGTATTTCAGAACCAGATATGGCCAGGAGCATAGATTATTACTATATGAACCCGAATAACACCACAACATGATCGAAATTTGCACGAATTACAAATGATTTTGGTATCATGAATGTGTGGGAGACATCGTGGGTAAGCAGACTCTTAAGAAACGCCTAAGCCGATAGGTGACAGTTTTCACTTACAATAACTGACACCTAAGGGCTTGGTGTCTCTTTAAATATTGGTGAAAATGAGCATAAGGTTTTTAAACATAATTTGGAGCAGCAAGTGCATGTTAGTAAATATCCTAATAGGTAATAGGTTAGGTACTATTATGTTTGCCGTGTAATAGGTGTAATAAGCCTCTCGTGTTAATAAGGAGACCAGAAGGTAGGCATAAAATAAGACCTGTAGCCGTTGAATTTCGAAAGTAACTTGTCATACATTTTTGAATTATTGTTGCTAAACCCTCGCTCAACCGATCTGGCTCAAAATTGGAATGGCGGTATAGAACTTTTTTGTCTCGTTTTTTTTTTCAATCCACGCAAGCAAAGCTGCGTGCAAAACGTAGATAGATACTGCTAAGAAGGGGTTGATCCCATTTTGCCCGGTGCGTCTGCCCGTTACCGGGCAGGATGGCACAAAAAGTTCTCATCCTGCCCGTTGCGCACCGTGCAATCGTTTGCCGGGCAGGATGGGAATCTTTTTTGAAAAAAGTTTCCCATCTCGCCCGGTAACATTTAGTTATGAAAAAGAAGCCTTTAAATGAAATAAGGATAGTGTAACTCATTTGTATTTATTAATTATTTACCATTCAAAAGTAAAGTTACCGAAAAGGAATGTCTAGAAATGAATAGATTGTATAATTATCATAATCAAATTTTACTAGATGTTCATAAATGAAAATAAACAAAATATATGACATATATATATGATTATACAACAAGAGTCTTAAAAAATAACTTAGATATCTGAAATCACAGCACCATTTTAACCATTAATCAACAAAATAAGAACAGTTTGTCTAAAAGGCATAGTCATAAAAGACATTTATAACCCAAGATTTTTACAATGATGTTATGCGACGTTATGCGAATAATCTTATACTTAATAATCAACAAAAATATACTTAGTTTCACATAAGTTAGTTATAAAAAGGACATAACACACATCTAAAATCACAGACTAATGACTAAGAAATAAAAAAATATATTACTGTTTCTCCTAAAGTCAAAGATAATCGCATTCTTCGTTATGTAATCAAAATATAAAGTTTCTATTAAATATTGTTGAAAAGAAGACAAAATAAAATACTCAAGACTCCAAAAATTACAAAAGTAAAAAAAATCAACAGAATAAAAACATGAGTTTTTCTGAACATTTTGATTACATAACGAAGACTGGGATTATCTTTGACTTTAGGAGTAAAAGTAATATTATTATTTATAAATTAATAATCTGTGATTTTAGAAATGTTAAGTTTATTTGTTATGTCCTTTTTATCATCTAGTAAAATTTGATTATGATAATAATTATACAAGCTTTTCATTTCTAGACATTCCTTTTCGGTAACTTTACTTTTGAATGGTAAATAATTAATAAATACAAATGAGTAACACTATCCTTATTTCATTTAAAGGCTTCTTTTTCATAACTAAATGTTACCGGGCGAGATGGGAAACTTTTTTCAAAAAAGCTTCCCATCCTGCCCGGCAAACGATTGCACGGTGCGCAACGGGCAGGATGAGAACTTTTTGTGCCATCCTGCCCGGTACCGGGCAGACGCACCGGGCAAAATGGGATCAACCCCTAAGAAGTAAGTGGACACTCGTGGTAGTTGAGAGTAGTTAAAACTCAAGAGATTATGTATTAACTATGTTGTTATTGCTAGGTTGATACTATAGGTAGTACTGGAATATGTTACTATGTTTTATCCTTGAAACGTACAATTTAATAATATATTATAGTAAACCAATATTTTGTCGTGCATATTGCCAAACCAAGCCAAGCAATCCAAGATTTCAACATACCGGAGACTCAGACTACATCCGGAGATCAATGAACAGAGGGCAGTAACATTTCAGGGGAGACCTTTTTCTCTAGAGTAAAACTGTCACCAACTTTTTATTTACTTCCTTAGTGCAACTCTCAAATATCCATTTATCTTCACAGCTGTCTATCTCGCGTATAAGAGGTCCATTTTTAAATCCAGCTTCGCAATGAAAAGAATAGAAAATTTCTTTTCAATTTTAAACACCATTCTTGTGTTTAAAATACTTTTATTCCCAGCTTTTTGTGGTTCTGCAACTGTAGGGTGAAAACGCAACTCTATTACCTACTAAGGCCCGGTTTCCACCAAAGTGGAGTGGAGCGGTGCTGTGTTTGAGTAATCAATCAGATTTCGCCATTTTGACATCTCCTCTCCCCTTAGTTTCGGAGTTGTCAAAATTACGAAATCTGATTGGTTACTCAACTCTGCTCCGCTTTGGTGGAAACCGGGCTTTACTTGTATAATCCATTGCTGACTGTCTGTTTGTACTACGGCTGTACATTTGAAATTAATGGAATTACGTAGGAAGGTGGTATTGATTTCATGTTTCAATTTACGGTTTACATAGGCCCATTTACAAACACAAATATAAAAGATCGTGTTGGCTAATTACGAACAAAAGTGAATAAATTAGAATGCGGTATAATTCACTATCACGCAACCCAGTTACGTCATTAGCTTAACCTACTTATTTATTTGAAAAAGTTTTAATATTTTTAATTAGGTACTAGCTGTTTTGATCATTGGTAAGAGTTTTTAAAACAAAGGTAAAGAAAGAAAGAAAAATATATTTATTTCCAAACATTATGCCACACATAAAACAATGTACACACTTATGTACTAAAACGATGTCTGAAGCTTCCACCACCTGGGCAACAAATACTAGACTGTTGCCCAAGTGACGGAAGCACCAGACACCGCCTGTTATGTGTGGCACAACCCAGAAATGGGCCCCAACTCAGCATAGTGCTGCGCACCCCATGCAAGCATGGGAGCACACAGCGTTGATTTTCAGTTGGAGCCCTTGTTTCTTCTAATGTGTCGGTAATAATAATATCTCCAAAAAGGCTCTGAACGGATTTTTGATAACTGGCATACGTCACCCATACGTTTTCATAAGAGTGAGGAGGACAAAAATAAACTCAATATATCTTTTAAGGTACGGAACCCTAAAACGGAGAAGACGAAGCCAGTGGTGAAAAACTACTTGTAGAGGCGGATGAGCATGACATCACTACATGAATCCGACAGGCATTTAACTGGGAGTCAACGTCAAAGCCCACAACTAATCACCGCCGACCGCCGAGGGGCAGCGTCCGGGATGCTGCTGATCAAACTAAAATTTCCTTTACGGAAAATCGTGGTGTATTTGGAAAATGAGTAATGGGCAAACTTGTAATCTAACTGTTCGTTCTATATATTTTGTAGAAATGTTAGGTTTTTAAGGCACCGAATGAACGTAATTACTAGTTGTAATTTCCTTGAGGAATAAAGAATCTTCACGGTAATCGATATAAAATTAGGAGCAATACTTAATTAAAGAGAGCCCGTTTGTTCGAAAGGTGATCAGTTACATGGTCGACGTTAATTAAACAAAGAAAAGTATAGATATTTCAATTCACGATGACGCGCCCCTCTCTATCAAACTCCATACGAATCGAATTGAACTTATGCGATTTTGACAGAGTGGAGCGTCTTTGTGGATTGAAATATCTATACGAGTACCTAAAACGCAATGTCAAAGACCATGACAACCGAATGGCGTAGCGGTAGTGATCCTGCCGTCTGCGCCGTAGATCGTGGGTTCAAATTTCGATTTCCACGACTGGAAAATATTTGTGTGATGAGCATGTATGTTTTCAAGTGTCTGGGTGTTTTTCTATATGTTGTATTTATGTATATGAAATCTTACCTATGCATAGTTACCAGTTATCTTTTACCCATACCACAAGCTATCGCTTACATTGGGCTAGATTGCGATGTGTGTTATATATAAAGTCCTGATACATATATTTATATTTATTCGTTTAAGCTCTACACAGATTCTGATATGACTGTATACTTATGTTTATGTTTAGTTTAATTGGAACAAAAAATAAAAAATCTGTGTTGTTCTGTACAAGTTAGCAAATAGCACGGTATGTTACCATAGTCCATACCAACCTTGTAACTTGTGTAAAAAGAATGAAAACATAGGATTTTTGCCTCCGTTTTCTTGGTTAATAACCCAGTGAGGGTTACTAACTAGCAAACTGAACGATACAGAATCAAGCATTTTCAAATATTTGAGCTGAGGAAAACTAAAGCTGTTAAGGAAACCTAATCCGGCATGAGAATCTACTGGAATCATCTATATTGAGTTGCAAAAGCTAAGGAATTTTGAGCAACGTTGGTTCAAGCGTATGCAATAGATACGTAATAGGCACAAGAGATCTGCGAATCCGATTGCATGCAACTGTATAAGATTATAATAAGTTACCACATCATGTATCTGAAAATGTCACTTAATAAATTTAAAGGGTTTGTCAAGCCTAAACTCATTCAAAAGGCATATTACAATATTAAGGACTATATTAGCGACACAAACCCTTGGAATTGACTGATAAGGGGTAGATTGCTCTGTTGTCGTTGCTAGCCTATATTTTAATATTTATACTTTGTTTGTTAAATAGTGATAACAAAAAAAAAATACCCGGCTGAGTTTGTTGTGGGCTTCTTCTCAGCGGTAGGGCGCGTTTGGAACCCTCGTAAAATTAGTTTTAAGTCGACTTGTAGTTATCACCATTCTTATGCAACAAATATCTTACCGACGCTTCGCAAGAGCATGTATGTTAGGCCTATGTGAAATTAAGATATTTTTGATTTGATTTTGATTTGATTTGATATCAAGCGTAGCTAATCTAAAAATTGCGTTATTTCCAGCAGAAAATTAAATCACATCAATTTTACGCTCTGTTTAAAATATAAGACCGAAGGGCCAAAAGAAAAAGGATTAACCCAGATCCTCTTCGTACTGGTGCTGAATGTGAAATAGAAGTTACAGAATTTCACATTTTGTTTAATGAATATTTTTATGGACATTAGGGGCCATCAGCTGTCGCCACTTATAGGGTAGGTAAAAAAACTTTTTACATGTTCCCATTCAGATTACTACGAGTGCATATCGTCTAATCTAAAAATTGATGCCCTACGTGGTTACGCTTACACGTTATTATTTAAGGAGCTTGCCACGGATGTGCCCGAGAAATTCCATTTTTTTGTGATTTTTCGCGATAGTCAAATTGCGGGAATTCCAGTAGGTATCGTCTTCACGTGTTTATATAAAAATCTCTGCTTAAAAGTGTCGACTTAAAGAAATTAGTCCGTGATTTGCGAGTTACTTACGAGATTTTGATATAAACATGTAAAGATGGTACTGCCCTTTCCGCAAATTGACTGTCATAAGTCCAGCCACGAAAATTTTGAATTTCGCGGGCAGACTCTTTGTTTCTGCCTTAACGGTGTAAGCGTTAATACTTGGATGGGCATTCATTTTTAGATTCGACGATTATAAGTACACACTTATATGCTTAGCTGCAGTAATTTCCAATACGGATTATACGCAGATATGATTAATGGTAAGTGTACCTGCACTGAACAATGTAACGTGAATCTACTTATAGTAGCGACAAATACGCACTAAGAGGATAATGATGGCTCGCGTCGCAAACAAAGGGAATCCCGTATTAACGAGCGAGCACTTTGGATTAAGGTTTTACATTCATGGGGCTAATTGTTTCACCTATATTCATAATCCACATGCATCGTGCTATTCCATGGACTATGTGTCTTATTTGTTTAGTGTTAAATCTATGAAGGTGTTCGAAATTAGAATTTTATTTGGTATTTCGAAAATATTAGACTAACTACAAATTGTAGGTCTATGGCAATGAATTTTGCGGGCATAATATTTATGCCTATACATGTTTTTAAAAGAAAATTATCACTGACCTCATATTGGTTCCCGAAAGGTAAATTTTGCATTTTCCTAAATTTCGAGCTATCGGGAACCAATATGAAGTAAATTAGTATTTTTGAGCAGAGTTTTTATTAAAAACATGTGGATGCATTAATGTTGTGCCCGCAAAACTCATTGCCATTAGACTACCATGTATAAATAGCCCACTATTAGCGAAAAACTAAATAAAATTTGAATTTTTGCGCCCGGATGGTACCCATCCCCCTTAAAATATCAACATCCAATAGGCTACGATTTTGAATAATTGATGATTAAACGAACTTACCTTAAGTGAAGTTCTATCATAATTTTATGAATTCCTGTATGAAGATATTAACATGAATACTAATAGGTATTTACGCCAAGTGATAGCCATTCAGACACTAAAGTTGAGAGAAAAAATAAAAAATTCCAACATTTTTCATTACGATATCTCACGCTAGCAACACTGTGTCTGTCCTTTCATTTAGTTCAGAGTAATTATTATAAGAGTGCCTTTGTGCTTCGATAAGCTCGTCTTGGTAGTAGCACTACAGAGCACTCAAATATGTATCATATACCTAATACATACATAACTACACAATATTATACATAACCACACAATATTATATATGTAAATATTGTAATATGTACATTTTTTATTTACAAATTCATACATGGGTTTTTCCACAAAACAGGGGCGGGAGGGTGTTAATATCTTCATACAGGAATTCATAAAATTATGATAGAACTTCACTTAAGGTAAGTTCGTTTAATCATCAATTTTAATTCATTCCTGTATTTCGATATTAACATGAATACTAATAGGTAGATGTTTAGAGCCATGACATTTGTAAATAAGAAATGCTTTTAAATTAATAGAATAATAAGCATAATCGCTTAATATTGAGCAAAAAAATAAAAATAACAACTTAAGTTGATATTCAAAGCAAATTAATAATTAATAGCATAATTTTGTAGAAATATTAAAACTGTAATAGATAGTAAATCAATATTATTAGTATAATATATTAATAATAATATATGTACAAAAAACATATATTTTTATATGTGCGAATACCAAGGGTATATTAAGACTATATTCTAGCAGTACTGCTCGTATGTAGTCTTGACGATTAAAAGAGGTTTTAAACCTCTTTCAACAAGCTTGAAAATATTTGTATCAGTTAAAACTTTTAAATGCAACACTTGATTAATCGTAATAAATTGAGCTGTTAATATGCAACCATGAAATATATATTTTAAACAGTAAATTGATCACGAATATATTTTTATAAACTTGAGTAGAATAAATATTACCGAGACATATTTTTGGAAAGAAAAAAAATAAGATCAATTTATTAATATATAAGATTAATAAATCTATGGGTTGCAGAGAACTAGTTCGTAAATTTTTGTTCATCTTGACTTCACTTTACGAAAATACAGGAGTAGGCATTAGTATTTTCGTAAAGTGTTGTTTAATTTTATTCATAGCTCTTTAGAGTTATTTCTATTAAAGGAGTTAACAATGATATTTTTGTTTAATTTCCATAATAATATTGTTATTTGGGTTTTGGTGTAGGTACAGCTTTAATAAGGTCATTAAGATTTAAAGTGACCTTTAATTATATTTGTAACTGAATAGGGTGAAGTAAGAATATTCTCAAGAGATATTAAAAAAGGCCATAGAGAAATCATCTTATAAGCCTATTTTAAAGTTGATTCTGAGACAAAGGCTGATGAAGTAACTGTATCTACTGTTTATTCCTGAGTTCTAATAAAATGATAACAATAGAAACTTAAGATAGTCTGAAAAAAGCATGTTTTCTAATATTGTCAGACAGTAAACATCTTATACAATATTATAGTATGTAAAACCGTGTTGAGTTTCTCATTTCACATAATATTAAAATTTTAACTGAAGGCATAATTGTTATTCTTATTCATGTTATAATAATGTTGTTTAATATCATTAATTGCTATTTTAACAGTCACCCCAACACTACTATCGCTGTTGTACTGGTTAGTTGTAAACAAAAAACCACATATTCAATTGGAATACAAATATTAGACAATACTTTTTAAGTTCTTCAGTTTCTGCATCAAGACCATTTTTTAATTTAGTAGTCTTTCAGTTGAAAAATGTGATCTGATTTTTCCAAGTTCATAATCGCAAAAATCAACGAGCAAATGTAACTTGTCAATAGGTAGACATGTCGAAATGTTATTCGCGATTGTTCGCGAGTAATGCTTTGTTGACTTGTTGCGACGATGAAAAAAAAAAAAATTTTTTTTTTCTTTTTGTCACTTACCCAATAATTCCACTGTCATCACAGAAGATAAAAGTCTCTAATCTTCATTTAGTAATAATCAGTTAATTACATACCACTGCTGAAGTACTACTGTACTGGTATTCAAGTTCCTAGTGACGCAGTGATGACCCAATTTTCAATTATCATTTGACCTTGGTCAGTCATCAATCATCATCGAGAGCTAAATCCTTGCAGCGGCGTCATCCATCGGCATGAAAGTTAAACAAAATATTAGACTTATTTAATAATGATTAAATACAGAAAAAATAAAATGTAGGCTATGTATCAACTCTAAAAGAACAAAAAAAATATTATGATACATGCAAGCCAAAATTATGAACCATCATTGTTCATATTATCATAAATCCAATGAAGTATTTAATGATTCTATGATCTTATATATCTATTGGTAATTTCCAAATCCTTTAACATTTTTGATGCATAGATAACCATTATAGTTAATTAGCGGCGCGATCGCCTGAAAATAAAAATATTTGATCTCGCAAAAATTAATTTGGTCTTTAAATATATTAATTTCCATTGCGTAACGTTATTCCTAGGTATGGATACCGATATTCCTGTAGATATAGGTACAAGGATACCTAAAAATAAATTTAAATAAACATATCATCGATTGTTTTCTACTTTTTCCATATTTATTATTCATTTAAGAAATTTAAGAAATAGTCAATTATAGAAACTATAAATAACTTTGATTTTCAAAAATATTGCATTCTTTTTAAAGCATGCATCATAACTCAGTTAAAGCATTGATAAATTTGATGTAATATCTAACACATCGAGTTACGATGAAAGAATGGTTGTAGTAAATACATGTATTTGTAATGGAATAACAAAAAAAAAAATTAAGTATGTAATCGAATAGGTTGTCTCATATTCAATTGTATGTGAACAGAATATAATAGCCGAGTTTTTTGCCCGACCTTCTCAGTGCAAACCCGCTTTTCAGATTCAAGCTTTCATAAAAGCCTGTAAATCAAGCCCATGTGAAAAATTAATAAAGATCATCATTTTCATTTTTATATACTTAAACATAAAAACTAACTGTAATGTTAGTGGTTCAATAGTTTATAAATCTGCATTATATAAAACCTTTTGTATAAAAGTAAATTATGATGAAAGAAACTAGGATAGTACCTAGATACCTAGATACCTAGTGTCATTGCACTACATGCGAACTAAAGAAGAGAAAAAAAAAATTACACATTAAATTCTGTTCATAGTTTTGAGAACATAAAGAGAGAAAAAAAATTATTTTTCACTCTAATATCATCAGGCTCGAATATTTTATGAATGTGGTTATTCTATAAGCGGCAAACGTACGAGTAAGTAGGTGTGCCGTCTTACCCCGGCCCGACTATAGGCGAACATGCGCGAGTCCGCACGAGGTTCGAAACAGTGCAGCACTCCGCCAGCACTCCGATCGGCGGTCGCGCGGCGCCTGACATGACAGGTCGACGGAAATGTCAAAAGAGGACATCGATAAGTACTTGCAAAGCTGTTTTGCTCCTGGTGCTGTTCTTGTGGGGAAATTAAGACTCTTCTGTCCTGGGTAAATCTTCGAGAAAAGTCATCGCAAGAGACGAGTGCTGTCCCGCGATTTGGCCCGTGGGTCCACCATGGACCGACAGGTGGATTGCTCAGATATTCCTCCGGTGCCAGTTAATATTGGATCTTGATTAACTGTATTTCATATTATTGATAAAAGACATAATATACACAGAAGTTATTAGAATATTATATTATCAAATAAAATTTTTGTCTCACTCGTACATTTCAAATTTTGAGTAGTATTACTAGTTGATTTTGTAAGACGTTGTCAATGGACTTTTTATTTATGTATCTATAAATAATGACCACAACAAGAAACGATTCGTGTGGAAGACTAAAATAATTGTAAATAGTGCATTTGATTGCGGGTACTTTTCAGACCTGGTCTAGTAAAGTAATCTTGGTTCATTTAAATTAGCAGACAGTAAAAGAAAATATTGATATGAGGGTATATCAAAATAGTTTCTAAAGGTAATTGTTTTGATCCTTTATATCATTCCAATACAGTTGGTGATAAAAAAAAAAACAGCATCGCGCGGTGTTCCCAGGTGGTCACCCATCCAAGTATTAACTGCGCCCGATGTTGCTTAATTTCGGTGATCGGACGAGAACCGTCAACCGGTGTTTTCAACATGGTATGGGGGCGTTTAAGCACCAATTTGCTATTTTGGAAGTTGCTTACAAGATAATCTTGTCATTTTTGGGAATGATTAATCCATAGGCGTTGTCCCAATAACCATCCTCAATGTATATTGTCGTGAAGGTCACACTCTCTAATGAAGTGTACCCAACACTGAAGCATAGACTGCAGAATATATTATGTTGATTGACTTTTTTGCAATTATTAATATAGAGACGATAATCTTATTAACTCACCCTCATGTATGTTGTCGTGATGATCACATCCTCTTATGCAGTGTCCTCAACATAGATGCATTGCAATTATTTTTTGCAATTATTAATACAAAGGCGATAGTCCTCAGGTTTTTCACCTACCAACTACCCTCAATGTATGTTGTCATGAAGGTCACACCCTCTAAATGAAGTGTACCCATCACCGAAGAATGCATCTTGATTAGCTCCTCTTGCAGTAATTAAAACAAAGGCGATAGTCCTTCCAACTACCCTCAATGTATACTGCTGTGAACGTAACACCCTCTAAGAGGTGTACCCAACACTGGAGCAATATGGATTTTCTGAACCAATAATAACAATTCCGTAGATTTCACAATTCGTTTTTACGATGAATCCGATAATTTTGAATATTTCTTTTCGGATACTTTGATTTCCGCAAGAAATACTTATAATCACTCACTTTTTTATACGAGTTTAATAATGTTGTGTTGAACGGCCGAGCACTAGAACGCTAATGAAAGGACAGACACAGTGTTGCTAGCGTGAGATATCGTAATGAAAAATGTTGGAATTTTTTATTTTTTCTCTCAACTTTAGTGTCTGAATGGCTATCACTTGGCGTAAATACCTATTAGTATTCATGTTAATATCGAAATACAGGAATGAATTAAAATCACGATTATTCGAAATCTGGGTTCAGTCGAATTGAGAATTTCCTCCTTTTTTGAAGTCGGTTGAAAATTTCATAAACATCGGACAACCCGTTAATGAGGAGTTTTGTGACAAATACTTACACGAGAGTTTAATTTAATGTTTCTAGGCAGTTTTTTTTTAAGTCTAAGACTAAGTATCTAATCATTATGTTCCTCATTTTCTCTCACTCGCTCATTCTAATTATTAAGATTCTTTAGAAGTATACCTCACGTAAATTTTATTTATGCACGGTAAACTGTCACAAACTTTTAAAAGAACCTCCCAAAGTTCACCAGTAAGTACGAAATGCCTCTACAAAGTCCTAAGAGGATTCGCAAAGATGGAATTAAAGTGTCAATTTCGAATCCTTCGGGAAAGTTCTCTTATCGATTTTGGTACTGTATGCCTAGTACATGATGTAATATGTACATACCTACCCGTATTATGATAGTGTAATAATAATTAAGGCTGTGGTTTCTAGCGGGGATTGCACTAACACAATAATAATTATAACAACATTGCCTGACTACTGAACAGTATGGTCAAACAACTGATTGAAATTAATTGACCTAGTTTACCTACTCATGGAATACACGCAATAATTTAACGTTAACTTTACCTTAACTTACAAAATAAGAACTAGCTATTTGTCCGCACCTTCATGACTGTGATTTTAATGAAACTAAACTATAACTATATAGGTAAGCGAGGTTTAGATTAACAAGAAAACTTGCAGAAGTTGACTTCTGAAAGCAATGTAACCAGTCACGCAAGCTACTAAACAAAGGAAGAATAACTTGCAGAAGTCAATTTCAGCTAGTTTTCTTGCTAATCGAAAACTTGCTATACTTTTTACCGTGACCTACATGATTCACAATTTATTGCTGCACCCGTCAAAATAGACATCGACAGCCGTTTTGGAAATATTTTTTTTAAAACTTCCAAAGTTTTCCGGGATAAATAGATTTTCAATTCTTACATTATTTATCTGTTAATCCTTATTTAACGTTGTAACAACAACTATGCCTTTATTTTTGTTCAAAAGTTCCTGTACCAATGATCATGAAAATAACGTATTAAGAGTATCCTAAAAACTGTCATCCATCCAAAATAAAATAAAAAAGTCCTTTCTTATATTAACACCTCCAGAGAACTTCCTAAAGGTACATTCCCTGAAAATTTCTAATTACTGCGTTCAGCTGCTTGGGCTATAAGTTATCTGCCTCAGTAGCACTAGGGCCATCTAGGGCTGTGACTTTTAAAGGTTATTGTTGATGTATCCCAAAAAAAGACGACCACGTTACCCGAAAAGGACTAGAATCAATAATTGTCAGGCAAGTGGCAGACAGAGAGTTGCAGCTTGCATGCCTATGTTTCCAGTGTGTCCAGAATACAGAAAGAAGTACATATTCCTATGTGTATTGAAAGGATTTGTAGCAGCTGTACCCAACCACCACGATTTCCTGACGCTTGGATATAGATCATAAGATTATCCAATTGAAAATCCAATTAAAAACTGCAGAGCGATCTGCTAAAAATGGTTCAATCATTAAATAACTGTATCAATGTCGAAACATGGGTGTTGACCAATCACAACGCTTCACGTTTTGATATTGAGCCAGTTCTTTAATGATTGATACATTTTTAGCCGATCGCCCTTCAGAAGTTTCAAGTTTAGTTTTCAACAACTTTTGGCCTATCATAAGGATGCCGGTAGGTATAGACAGTCTTCTTTTGGTTTTCTATGTCCACTGAATATAACTTATGTCGATTATTTGATTTCATATCGACACGAGCCTTCAAGTGAAGTCCAACAGTAGGCTTCGATCGGCTTACATCTTACAAAGTCTTTACGTACGATTACACCCTAGTACAAAATATTTTTAAGTTAAATATTCCTATTTTGCTTATTTTACTACTAAGCATTTTATTTTCCCCACAACCTCGCTTAAGTGCTCGTTTGAGTTTTCGTGGCATGAATACACAAGTAGTATAGAGAATTACAGTCATAAGTGCAAATCCTATATTATATGTATGAATACTTATAGGTAATGTGAATAAGTATTTGCCAAATATTATCTCACTGTTAAACTTACGTTACTTCATAATAATAATTATCAAAGCCACTGAATAATTATTATTATTTAGAGCCAGGTTCATTTATTGTACCTACTAAATAATTTACATACCTACTATAAAAATTAAAGAAACTTCGCAAAGAAAGCTTGATCAGCGGTTTTTACTGTCCTCAAAGGTGTGTGAAGCCTGCTAATCTACCCTTGGTCGTCGTTGTGGTTTTCCTATTCCTTGGCCAGTATTGTTAGTATACAAACATAGTATAAAAATGTCAATGTCATGTATATAGTACATTATACATACATATAAAAATCATTCTCTGATCTGTGATACATACCCACGAAGTTTTTGTAATTTGACCTACATTCAGTTTTATAATATGGCAACAATACATTTATTTTCAAAACAAATACGCTACGTCGATATTTGCTCGCACTCGGCCTGTTGGTAGTAGATCAATATAACCGTTACAGGTATTATACGTGTCTACGTGAATTATTTATAATTTACGGGCGCCATTTGTAGAACCGCCTGTATTTAGTTCAACGGTCAACTGAACGACACTTATATTTTTGTATCGATTTTTTTAACTTTCATATACCTAACCACAATTTCGATAGGTACGCTACGTACCTCAACTCTACCTAATTTTTATACGGTCCACAACTGGGCCGTGTACTTACTTTTCAAAATAGGAAATATGGGGCCACAGACCGTAAAATAGCCCATTACCACTGAATACAATATTATATAATAATGGAATCTCGATAAATTGAATGTAAAGGGAATTGCAAAAAAAAAACGAATTAACGAGTTGTCGACTTAACAAAAACTATCTTCGCCAGAAGTAATCGTGTCTGGTGGCGACAAGGAACACAGATAGTAAGTTCACAGCTGTGTTAGAAAGTTTAATGAAAGTATTCATTTATTGCACGGGAACAAGAAAAAACAATAGTTTAGAATCCCCAAACCCGAATACTTATTTTTATTTCTATTATTTCGGGAATTTAAGACGTCATCGTATTTCAGTAACAACGACATAAGTACGGAGTCTCCTTTTTGAAATTCGAGTTATAGAGTATACACAATAACTGTTATGAATACTTTGTAAGGAAATAACATTTTATACACACAACAACATGTGCAGTGGAAGGGTAATGGTATTTTTTTCGACTTATTAAGGATTCCGACAAAATGATGAAAATGATTTCACTGTATTTCTAACACAAAAGAAAAAATATAAAGTTATTCATTGGTCTGTGATTTCTAACGTTGACATCTAAACTAATAATGCCAGCATTGGAGCGAGTGCGTGTTGTAAGACTTCAAAAAACTTTAGTAATATTATTATGAGGAACATCAGCAGTGCTATTCTACAAAATGTCCATCTTTGAAACAGCTGCCAGACAGCTGCCAAGCCGAAGATGGCATGCAAAATTGTACTCTATTACAACTGACAAATTCATATTGCAGAATAGCACGGCAGGTAGGCAGGCTTCACTACTTATGTTCTATTCGATTTCAAAGAAGTAAGTTTATTTTATGCTCAGATTTTGTGTATGTCCCACTATGTATGTCACGATTTTTAATATCGTCAATACGTAACACATATTATGTGATTAAATAGGTATATTAATATTCAGGTAACCATGATTTTCTTTTAGATTCCATCAAATTATGAAATTAATAATAATCATCAAAAAGAAGGAACTTTTAAAAAAATATTATATTATTATGATTTCTGTGGGCTACCGAAGTCAGCTACCTTCATCACTTCTCGTTTGGGCGCTTTGATGTTTTAGTCTTGCCTTGCTTCCTGTTCAAAGCAGGCCGCATGTGCGTGCCCTTGTAATAAGATCAGACATCGAAATTCAGTTCACTTACATATAGGTATACATATGGCAATTCCTACCTGTAAAAATTCCCAACCATCAACGAACTTTAAGTATAAAAAGCTGGCATTTCCTGCTGTCGTGATGTTTATTCTCAAAAGCTAAAGCTTGGAAGCATAAAATGTTATTGGGCTACATTTCCAATATATGTCAATGCTTCTCGTACATGCCATTTTAGGTATGCGCCCCTATTCTATGAGAGGTATTCACGGTTAAGTCAAGAACGCCTGACCTATCTCTTGAATCTTTTCTTTTTTTTTTCTTGTAAAAGGCCATCTAGGTGTGCGGTATTTTCTACCTGTATAGTGAAAGAATAAGGATAATTTATTACACAACCTTACAAATGTGGCTTGCTATCTAAAGATCACAAGGAAAGTTAGATCGCAATGGCTTGTATGTTATAAACATGGTTTGAACGCGCAGACTCTGCAATAAGATAAGACTTGTATTGCAGAAATCTGCATAGATTTAGGAGGATCAAATGAAGCAAAAATGATATACAACCGAAATCTTTATCTTTATGTTGCCTAACTTACAAGCACTTATGAACTAATGTTGGACTCTATCACCACGTTCCGAAAGCTGTTTTTAACCGAAAATAAATCTAAGAGCATTACCTTGTTTGAAATTGCTCAACTTCAGCGATAGATTTAAAAAATAAGTCGTCGTTCGCACTTCGACTAGATAGAGCCCTACCTTTTACCTAACAACGACCGAAAACTCCATGAGCAGGTACGGCAACTTTTTTGTAGTGTGAGACGTGAGTAGTAATTGACACAATTAGAATGTATGGTGTGCGGATGCTAGTGTGCGTGAAAATTGTGTAGCGGCGGCTCGGATTTGTCATCTTAGACAAAGTAATTTTTGCCGGACTTTTGAAGTCGAGGGCGGCCTTTTGGACCTCTATGGTCTCAGCCGTCTTTGACGGAGCACTACTAGTGGACATATTATGTTTCCCAGAATGATAGAGGATTTGAAAGGTATGGAGTAATTATATGAAACACGAGGATTGTATCATCAATTTAACGACATCCCTAACATCAAAGGACCGTTCTACAACATATGAATTTAGTATTGATAAATTCTCCTGTGTAGTTGTACGCTTCTGATGATCAATGACATTACTGTCACTGGTATATAATTATGGCCTACTGGGGATACGTCGTCAATGAGCCATCGATCATGTGATCCGGCCGCCGAAATATTATTCTTACTTCGCCTTACTAGCTGTAAGAAAAAACAAACAATAGGTACGAAAAATCAAAATCTTTAGTTTTCAAAAACGAAACACTTAAAATAAAGTCAGAATACATTTTAAAATGCAAAAAAACCAGATTTTCATTAACAAATATGAGGAAGACACCCCGCCATTGCAAAAATTTTAGATTCTTTGTCATTTATAAATTCATCAATAAATACCTGCCAAATTTATAATAGGTAAGACAAACTTCTACGACAATGCAGTGTTTAATAATATAAGGCCGGAATCAGTTAGTTTAAATGGACATCTCGACATCATCGATTGTTTGTTACTCCACATTGGTGACCCCGACGTTACTTTGAGTGCTAGGTCGTTTCTCGTGAGATAGAGAATTTTTTGCATTTTAATATACGTTTTTACCGACTTTTTTTAATTTTTAAATTCGAGTTTTTTTAATTTTTAAATTATAAACCTATTTAAGTAAGTTGGTAAGTGACACTTTTTTCCCGCCTCCTAAGAAAAATTTCCGAAAAAAAGTTCCGCTTTCGTTACTGAGTAAAAGGGTAATAATAGACGGACAACAAAGTGATCCTATACGAATACGGGTTGTATTTTTTTGTTAAGGTACAGAATCCTAATAATTTATTTATTTTATTTATTTATTTATTTATTTCTCCAAAATATAAGTTTTACAATTTTCTAAAATACTCTAGGATACTTATGGAAAACTATAATACAGAGGTGAACTTTAGACAAAGTAATTTTTGCCGGACTTTTGAAGTCGAGGGCGGCCTTTTGGACCTCTATGGTCTCAGCCGTCTTTGACGGAGCACTACTAGTGGACATATTATGTTTCCCAGAATGATAGAGGATTTGAAAGGTATGGAGTAATTATATGAAACACGAGGATTGTATCATCAATTTAACGACATCCCTAACATCAAAGGACCGTTCTACAACATATGAATTTAGTATTGATAAATTCTCCTGTGTAGTTGTACGCTTCTGATGATCAATGACATTACTGTCACTGGTATATAATTATGGCCTACTGGGGATACGTCGTCAATGAGCCATCGATCATGTGATCCGGCCGCCGAAATATTATTCTTACTTCGCCTTACTAGCTGTAAGAAAAAACAAACAATAGGTACGAAAAATCAAAATCTTTAGTTTTCAAAAACGAAACACTTAAAATAAAGTCAGAATACATTTTAAAATGCAAAAAAACCAGATTTTCATTAACAAATATGAGGAAGACACCCCGCCATTGCAAAAATTTTAGATTCTTTGTCATTTATAAATTCATCAATAAATACCTGCCAAATTTATAATAGGTAAGACAAACTTCTACGACAATGCAGTGTTTAATAATATAAGGCCGGAATCAGTTAGTTTAAATGGACATCTCGACATCATCGATTGTTTGTTACTCCACATTGGTGACCCCGACGTTACTTTGAGTGCTAGGTCGTTTCTCGTGAGATAGAGAATTTTTTGCATTTTAATATACGTTTTTACCGACTTTTTTTAATTTTTAAATTCGAGTTTTTTTAATTTTTAAATTATAAACCTATTTAAGTAAGTTGGTAAGTGACACTTTTTTCCCGCCTCGTAAGAAAAATTTCCGAAAAAAAGTTCCGCTTTCGTTACTGAGTAAAAGGGTAATGATAGACGGACAACAAAGTGATCCTATACGAATACGGGTTGTATTTTATTTTGTTAAGGTACAGAATCCTAATAATTTATTTATTTTATTTATTTATTTATTTATTTCTCCAAAATATAAGTTTTACAATTTTCTAAAATACTCTAGGATACTTATGGAAAACTATAATACAGAGGTGAACTTTATGAGGTTAATACAATTTCACCAAAAGCGCTTTAACTAATACAAATATAGTATTATAAAATGTTTAAGTTATATCGTGAACTAAGTAGTTTTAAAATGTATTTACTTTTAATTTTACAAGATATTTCATTGAAACAAAGAAAGCATTTAAGGTGGTGATCCACTACCCCTGAGCTAGGAATAAACCTGTATTTCAGGCGGCAGTGTCTCTCCTATAATAGATTTATAGGAGAGACACTGCTAATAAGGAAGGAATTATACGAAAATTGGTACCTACCTACTAAACTTAAGTTCTCCCTCCCTCGTTGTCAACGGTGTTGCAAGCCACAACAGATTAAATAAAACAAGATGATCCGAAACAACTTTTCAAACGTTGCTTCGACGGTTGGGGGTCGCTTTGAATGCTTGAGGGAATCTGAACTCAAAAGTTTATTTGGTACAGTAAGCAAATAGTAGATTCATTGGTCTGTAAAGAGAGACATTTCCAATACATAGATACGTAGGTACACGATATACTGAAATCATTTTTGACACGCTTTTAAGACCTTCATCTTTTAGCTAAATAACTATGGAAACACTTATTTATTTTGACTTATATTGACTGTTGATTGTAATAAAAAGTTTTGAATTAGAACCTGAATTTAGAAACTTCTAGGTTACTGTAGTATTGATTTGGAATGCAAATGTACCTGAGTAAAATATCGGATTTACATCCGATCGATCAATTTATTGTATTGTTTACACACATTTGATCGAATCGATCTGAAAATAATTAATCTAGAATACTGGGTGTAAATTGTGGCGGGCGCCCGTCGATATTAATAACTAATAACTAAATACACGTCCATGCTTGATGTAGGTTTTAATGCGACAGTTTCATTTGTAGACATAATAAGGTATACATATATTGGAATTTAGAAGCTATTGAGCTTCCATTTAGTAAAGTTCGCTTTCGATTTTGGGTCCATCTAGTTTGTTTGAATACATAACTAAAATGTTAACATTATACCATTGATCTATACACTGAGAGTTTGAGACGGTAACGATGCAATTTCAATTTAGTGAACTAACATTGATCTGTATCTAGTATCTATCCATTGGCATCTATCGGACTCTGATTCACTAATTTTGGGTGATTGCCAAGCTTGCAATCGGCGTCAAACCGTCATTACGTACCTATTAAAACCAACTTTCTCACAAAATACTAACGATTGCAACGTATCCAAATCTCTTCAGTCGTTTAGAAGATTAGTATAAAGAAACTCACATACTTATATGAACACTACAATCATAACACTTCTTTTTTTGGGTAGTCTAGTAAAAACAGCTAAGTAAACAGGCAACACTGCATCGGTGTTTTAAACTGAACAATTTTACCCTTGTTAGTGATTATTTTATTCAGCGTTTTTAGTGCACGGCGATCAACCGATATTTTTGTACGTATGGTCTATCAAAGTAAAAATCAATTTTCCTTTATCGTAAAAAAAAAAATCAATTTTCCTTTATCGTACAATCCACTGGCTTTAACAAACCTATCTGTCCATAGTTTACCTTACTAGGGATATAAGAACATCGTAAGCTCCATACAAGTTTGACAAACTTCTATCTCTTGTAGGATTAACCCTGAGATAGATAGGTTGAGAACGGATACATAATAGCTTGGTACAAACGCTCTTGTACTTATCAGTAATTAAGTATGCGTTAAGTCATAAACTAAGCTACTTATAACCAAGTTAGAAGAGCTTTGCAAATATTTCAGCATAACCACGGAATACATAATAGTACTACAGGTTTATAACATCGAAGAACGCTCGTTGTTTAAAGGTATATTTGAATACATATAATTTGCCGCTTATTACTGGGCTCACGTTGAATTTCAACTAAAAGAATAATAAATTAATATTATCACTCTGTAATGTAAAGCAGAATTAATTAAATTATTAATCATCTTTTATAATTACAGTGTTTTAAACAGTTAGGATATTAGTCGTATAAAATACCCATCAAAAATTTCATTGCCGGCGGATTTGAACTAGAGTCCCCCGGCTCCCCGGCTTGAAGCTTTTGCCGCACAACGAGTGTGTGAGTACCATATCCCGCCGTGATGAAAATTCGAATACGGGAGAGAAAACATTTATACGTATTTAAATTCATACGGCTAATTGAATTATGATGTTACTTGAACAAAACCACAGTTTACGACCAACAAAATCGGACCACTGACATTTTTAGACTTACACATTTAATAATTACTGAGTTAAGAAATTATGGGTTACCACAGAGCAATCAAAGAATAATTGTTAATTGCCTCTACAACTAACAAACCTCCTTTCTACTCCTGAGTGTTCTCAAAATGAGAACAGTTTTTTTTCAATGGTTCTTGATCTTCAGTTTGAGCTTTTTATAAATCTATTTATAATTAAAGAAAAATGTTCTGTTTCCCTGAAAATATCCATACCTAACACTTTTGTGCGTTCTTCTGCCGATATTTTATTTATGATTCCGACGTCGCATATTTAGTAATTTGTCAACTGCCATATCATTTGAGATAGTTGAACAAAAAACTATTCTACAATTTGGAGCATTTACTAGATCAGTTACTTTTTACTCTAATTTGGATGATGTAGTAGCAGTAAACTTTTCAGTATAGATTTGAAAACAGATACTTGGAAATGTTGATCAAAAGAGACTATTGATAAATGTGTATAGATCGAAAGTAAACCTGGACAATACGCTATTTCAATACCAGACAGAGGTAAACCGGAGCTGAATTATTTAGTCTACGGCCAAACGTTACCGTATGAATTCGACATACAACACGTCGAATGTCACCTACCTATTTAAGTCTCCATTATAGATCGTCACTAATTCGGTTTGCCATGCCCCTGGGCTAGTGCCAAATTGCTTGTTAGAAAACGTACTAGTGACTAAATGTAAGGAACTCGGGGGCAATGCTATATAACGAATTTGACAACAAACTAGCTTTCTAAAACAATAGGTCAGTTTACTTTGCTTTAATAATGTTACCATTGTCGTTTGATACGAGCTGTGCGTAATTGGTGCCTACAACTTTTTAATTAGTTTGTTTTAGTAACTATAGTTACTCGTTTAAAATTTTACTAAGTATATTCTAAAAAAATCAGAGACTATTTAGTTCTTATTTTTTTTTAATTTAATTTGACGGTGACAGTTAGATCTGTATTTAGGTTTACTGGTTCATCTAAATTGAATACAAAATTATGATTAAAATATTGGATACTACATATGAAGCAATTATAGTCAAGTAAAATATAACTAGTTGGCTTGAAAAATGTTGATTTGGATTTTGGGAGCATGAAAAATTTAGCTTACGACCATTGATTTATAAACTAAGGATTGTGAGTCAGCCCTAAAAAGTGTCCCAACCCAATGACATACTAAACGCGAAAAGACATACAATCGCACTTCAGTCTAGTGTTTGAAAATTAGGCTGTACTGAAAATTAGATTTAAGACATTAATTACAATGTTTTAGTTTGTTTATAAAAATATTCATGTACCCTCGTTTATAGAAGTTTTCTCGGAACACTTTTTTCGTGAATTTTGTATTACACAACAAAATTAACGAAGTAAATATAAAGTTTTACATGTAGGTAATATAATGACGTCGCAGGGTTATGTGTTTGTAAAGACGTGTCGTAAAGATTTATTAACACACTTGTAGTAGCGACGAGTTGTTTTATTTTTGGCGGCTCCGTCAAGATCACGATCAAGTGGATGCGCTGACGCGTTATAACGAGCGAGTGACAGCTGTTCTGCTCTAATGGCGTCTCTTAGCCTCGCCCGTGGTTCACCCCTCTTGGCTTCACGCACTGGTTCAAGGACTTCTAGAGTGCTCTTCCTCCAAAGACATGTACCAATGAGTACAGTACCAATGAGTGAGTGTACGGCACAGACCATATAACCAAGCTACTATGCTACGTTTATGTCACGCAATAACAGAACCCCTTGATTTTCATTTGATTTCAGAGCTTATTTGAAGTTCAATTGGCCAGTGCGTTTAATAAAGTCGTACAAACGTTGCATAGCAGCGTTGGAAGTCTATAAGTAAAAATCGGCCAAGTGCGAGTCAGGCTTGTGCATTGGTTCCGTACCATCAAGTGCCATGCTCTATAGTATTAAAGTAAACTGAACACCACTGCCCACTACATCAAAAACGAGCATAAAAATCACGTTTAGGAAGGAGCCCTCTTAATTTTCAATTTATTTAAATTTAACTACTTATTTATTTCTACAGTAAGTATACAACTAAATATTTGTGAAGATTTGTAGCGTTATCTATATCGAGCAAAAACAAGCAAAAAATCTAGTTTGTTGTATGGGAGCTCCCTTAATTCTTTATTCTATTTTTTTAATGATTTGTTGTTTTAGTAGCAACGGAAATACATTATCTGTAAAAATCTCAAGTGCGTAACATAATTATCAAGGTTCAACAGATACGGATGGCGAAGTATCTGGGTCCTGATTTTTACTCTATTGGGTGGGTGCGGGAATAAAGCGAAGTTGCAGGCAAAGACTTCTATGTAGGTATGGTTGCAGGCGATATAGCTAGTGAAACTATAAATATAACATCTTTGTAAAAGAGCTGAAATTTGGAAAAGGTCTTCATAAATACATGACTGAACATCACCTCGTGTAACTTTTGATAAAACATCTTTCAATTTGTTTCAATATACTGAATAAATAATGTTAAGTGCTTCTTCGAGAAAAGAAATAGCTATTAAAGTGGTCTGCACTGCGCCTAGCCGTGAATTTGGGCTGAGACCTCATCCTTAATGCATGGCCTCTGTAACCCCCGACTCCGAAATATCGTGTGGAGGGATATAAACAAACAATGTGTTTAAGAAGACATGAATTCTCATCGGGGCTTTTATGGTAGTGTGAACGTACCGAAGTGTAATTCAAAAAATCCGACTTAGTTTGTTGTGGACTTCTTCTCAGTTCAGGGCACGTTAAAACCCTCGTAAAATGAGTCTTAAGTCGTTAAATAGTTATCACTATTTAAAAGCTACATAGGTATTCCATGACTATTCATAAGAGCTTGTAAAATGAGTCTATGGGCTGATTTTTTGGCGATTGAAAAATAAGCTATAAATGAAATAAATTATTTGAATCTTAGAATCTTTGAAAATATTTGAATCAAACTACGGTAAATGGATAATGAATAATTATAAAAATGTAAAGTTTTTCTCTAGGTACTCAAAATTTTAGAAATTGCTCACTCAAAATGAATCATTAACTATGAAAAAACAAACATAACTTGTTACGTTTGCTCAGTCACTGCACCCGAACCGCGAATTTCAATTTAGTAGTGCCTTTTAGTACAGTCATGTACAGTAGGCGAAAATAATATAGCACATTTTTTTAAACGCACAATTCTTGTACTTATTACTTGTGTTCTTGTTTTGTCGTATAAATTAACTATTTCTCTATTAGGGGGAAGGAAAAATAGTTTACGTCCTATTTTTAGACTATATACGTATTATTGTGAAAAACGGTCGACTTTTATGGAACATTTGGTAGGTCTGAGAATAGGTCGTAAATTATATTTCATACACCTAAATGGCAAAACAACGTTGAAACAGTCAGCAATTAAACATAAATATGTTTATCTACGCTCATAGCTTAAAGTTCGAATTATGAGATCAAAATGTGTCGCATATTGACCTACTTTATTCATAGACTTCTATAATTATTAAAAAGTTATTCATTATAACATCGCTGTACTATGAAAATATCTCAAGATAGTTGAATAATTTCCATTACGATACTGGACTCTGGGTTCCTGTATTTTTATGTGTCGTCATAGCCAAAAGAGAGTGTAGAGCCTCCTTAATTTTGTCTTTTTATATATGGAGTCCACAGACAACATTTAGTTGGTAGTCATTACCGAGAGTATGGATGGGCCATGATTGACCATAGACAACAACTACAATGTCTATTGTCTATGGTTCTGCGCGCACATACTTACGCAGTTTACAACTGAATTTGGCGCCATACCTAACCTTTAACATTTTAATGTGTTATTTTTGTTACTTTGTCAAAACTTTGCGCGGAAAAATGTCTAGTAGTGAAGCCTACTAAAGAAAATTTAACTCCACCTGACATTTTAGTAATTGCAACAAAAATGACCTGTGAAAATGACCCACAATCTTTTACCAACAAAGTGAAGGATTTACGAGAAACGTTAGCAAGATTTTATGGTTTGGATTTATGATAATATGAGCGTAGATAAAGTAGTGTATGAAACTCTACATAATTTGGTTGGTATTAAAACACTCGTGTGATACTATTAAAAAACTCTTCTGCGGCACGTTTTTTATACTCACACTCATGGTTTAATACCCCCCATTATGCATCCGTTTCATAAACTACTATTAATAATATAGAGGATCTAGAAAAAGGCTCTAAAGATTTATTTTTGTAGGTATTATATAAAACGAATTATTTATTAAATTAAGTATCAAGCATATTTATACAAGGGTACAAGTTATACAAAAGCCTTCGCGGTTGTGGGTGGTTGTTACATAGGTTGACATAATATTGCTTGACACGAGTTTCGTCTAACTCCCACAAACGTTCAGCTCAATCACGTTCTGCGAAAATCTTTAGCTCTGTTACGAAACACTGACAGCCTACCTACTCGTTTCCTGCAAAGTATTTTACCTATCTTTTACCATTTAGAGAAGAGTAAGCTAACAAAGTTTAGTGAGTCAATTTTCTTTTTCTTATCAGACAAGAATGTATCGTCAAACCTATAAAAAAATAATATCAAGACAAAAGGATTTTGAATTATTTATGCCCTGCATTTATGTTTTAGTTTTTTTCATATTATGCTACTAGTTTCCCACAACTTTAAAAGCTAAGAGCACACTACATTTTAAGATGCTGGTGCTGATACGATGTGCGAATCGAGGTATTTAAAATAGAAACTTATTTAATCTGATTTTAATTAACTTGTCAAGTATTAAACTTAAAAGGTAAAATATTCATTCTTATTTTGCCTCAAGGACGGCTACACTTGAAATTAATATTATCTATTACAGTTGACGGATCTTTATGCTCGTAAATATGACTCGAACTTAATTTTAGCATTGTTGTTTTTAGCTGCTAACTTCACTTTGCGCTCTATCATAGGAGCGTTAACAATGAATACAGCAGGCTAAAACTGAATAATTATCCTGGCCCTGCTCATTTTCATGCTAAACTTCAAAGCTTCTAAGTGTTGTTCTTAAAAATCTGCCAAAATAAAAAAGGTGCGTATCATAAAGTAGCCATAAAATATTAGCCGTTCCAAACATGTTCCAAACCCATCTGTCTAAAGTGAGTATAACTTAACGCTATTTTTATAGTAAAACTTCTTTAATAACAGCCTATTATGATGAAAATAACATGTACGAAATAGAGCTCTTTTTGTATCAATTTTTTTTTCATTTTTCCCTAAAGATATAAATGGTCTGCTTGATTGAGCCTTAGTATCTATTTCGATGCAATTTAGAAAGTACCTCGGTTCGGTGTTTAAAAATAATATCCTCAACGTACAAGGATATGAGATTTTATCGACGGTTGCCTCTGGAGATGAGCGAGTAAATTTCATTTTCATGAATATAATACTAAAAAAGCATTTCCCATTTTATCACTCGTTAGGTTTTTGGAAAATTCGTCTTTATATCTTTCTTTAAATCGTCTACATACTTAGTTTTAAAATAAAAAGTAAATATTATTATTTGCTAATTTAGTTCATTGCATTGCTGTATAAAATGATTTGAGCGAAAAATCTGAGCGATGAGGTTAATTTTTTTAGGGTCGTGAACTATCCCCTTAAAATGGTAACCTTATAGCACAGAATTAGGTTTTGCCTAAAGCCTACATAATTCAATACATAATACATGTATGTATTCGATATTTTATTGTTTCACAGTTTGTAAAAACCAAAGAAATTTTAATTTTACGAAGATAAGATAGTCGTGAATCCTCCTTAAGTCTTATACTTTAAGTTCTAAGTTGCTACAACATTAAGTTGTTAGTGCTATTTAACTTACCCGTGCAATAAAGAATGAGTTACTCCAGTCTTCGGCTTATCTTGGAAGGCAATTACACTGGTTAGACTGTCATTGCTTTAATGGCTGTACATAGTACATTTAACGCGAGATTTTAGTCCTCTGGTGCTTATTGTCTTTTATGAATAATTGCGAACTAACGACAGGTCAACTGATGATAATTGATCACTGAAATGCAGCGCCATAGGAACCTGTCCATATTTTACTGTACTTAGAGAAGTTGTGCATCAGTTTCATTACCCCATATTTATATTCCTTGTATAAACACTACTGCACAGAGTTTCCACAGTTAGCAGGTGCGTGAAAAAAAGAATTAGGCATACTGGGTGATCGTTCAACGCTAGTAATCCAGCTGGTAGTGATGAAACATATTTATACGAAGGAGTGTACACTGTACAGAGTACACTCATTAAATAAATTGCACTACGAGCTTAAAATTCCCACAGTACGCCTTGTTTAACTACTCGAGTCATGCATATTATAAACACTGCACTGAATTCAAACGCATAAACTAAATTAATTGAATGCTGAGTTTAATTTCTTTGCTCCTTGAATAAGCTTGAATTTCTTAAAAAATCCAAATTTTCCTGTCTTTTAATTTTGCTTACTATGCGTCTGTGGCCAAGGGTGGATATTTAAAAAAAGGGAAGCCAGAAACATTTATATAATTTATTTTTTTGAAAGCCAGAGGTTTTTTCGACGCCGAGTGTGTGATTCTCGAATCGTCATCATCATTGTCATCGTCAACCATCGCCAATAACCATAGCAACGCAGCCATATGGCTCCTTGGCTGCATAATTGACGCATGAATTAACCAATGAGATGCATAGATGCAAGCTCATCGCTGCTATCAGTATTTTTGCAGAATCAACTCGTAAATGAAGATCTAAATACAATAGCCATAAAGTAGTCAAATGTACTAAGGTGCATATGAAAAATGTTTTGTCATTTAGTTCTCATGTTTCCACCGTGGTCAGCTTAGTCTAAATAGCCATTATTCCGCAACTCATGTTTAAAAATAAACCATCAGCTTTGCAGGAAACAGAATACATCCAATTTTATCACGCTGCGCTTGTATAATACAGCCTTTGTTTGAACATACGCTTCTCCGCTACAAAAGAAAGCTTATATTTTTATAAGCGCCTATCTTTTGCGAAATTTAAAACCATATTGGAGAAAAATTACCTATTTTTATGGCTGACTAAGGGAAAATGGACTTCTCTAAGAATGAGTGGGATATCTCCATAGTCGCTTCAAGTAAAGGCTTATACATAGGCATAGGCTTTACATCACAGAGCAGACTTGTCAGGTGGTGATAATTGTTATACATTTACAACAAGTTAGTATTGGCTACGACTTGAAGTAGTTTGCTATACGACATAGCATAGGAACGCTCAATTATTTAGCAGCATTATTTGCCGGGAGGGCGTTTACCAGCCGTCAAATTATCTGGCTTCTGTACCACATAGTCATAGAACGCTGCTGCTAGCCATATCGAAATAGAACGAAATTAAAAAACCACGTTACTTGTCAAAACGATTGTCATTCTCATTATTAATTTATTGGAATCTTGGATAAGTCATATATGGCTATAAGATCACAGATCAGTCTAGCGATTTACGTAACGTGTCGGTTGCATTTTTGTGAAGTGAAATATTTGAAAAATGAGGGTTTCGTACCATAAAGAGTATATTCCAATTCTCTATAGCATTAAAGTAAACTAAACAGTTAAACACCACTGCCCTCTAAACCAAAAACGATCATAAAAATCACGTTTATTGTATGGCAGGCCCCCTTAATTTCTTATTTTATTTTAATTTAACTATTTATTTATACAGTAAGTATATTACTAAAAATTCTGTGAAAATTTGAAGCGTCTAACTGTAACCGTTATCAATATCGAGCAAAAACAAGCAAAAAAATCACGTTTGTTGTATGGGAGTACCCTTATATATTTATTTAATTCTATTTTTTTAGTATTTGTTGTTATAGCGGCAACTGAAAAACTTCATGTGTGAAAATTTCAAGTCTGTAGCTATCACGGTTCAAGAGATACAGCCTGGTGACAGACGAACGGACGGACAGCGAAGTCTCAGTAATAAGGTTCATTTTTAACCCTTTGGGTACGGAACCCTAAAAACGTGCGGCATTCGCGCCTTCCAGCAGACTACGTATTATGACACACCTCTCTGACCCTTCGTCTCCTTACTTACGCCTACGTAAAGTCTGAGCTAAAGTCAAATACGCGAATTGCCAGGCTGCTAAATTAGTACCGGTAAAGTCCTAAACTGGCCCGTCCCGTGAATCGAATACTCGAACTCCATAATGAATTACCACCGGGCACCGTGGCAAATGCGTAAGTGAGATATAATATTTGAAGATTTTAGTGGCAAAAAGCTCATTAAATTCCACTAGTCTGGTACCTTACAGTATTACTCCAATCATAATAGGTACGTACCTTTCTTTTCGCAGGTCACTATTTCGCTTGCGGAAAGTTGCCACGAGGATTTGTAGTTCCGAAGAGTGACGTTCGTACAGCTGTGACAGTTGGGTCGTGAAGTCGGCGACTGGAACAAAAGTTTAATTATTAGCTTGCAGAAATAAAACATTGTTGCTATCGTAGAACAATACTTTTACCAACGAATATATAATATTACTTACGTACTATTACTTAGATACTTTACAGTTATCATATATATTTTATTAGGTGTTAATAGGTTATGGCCGCTTGCGTTTTATTTTCTTTTTCAATCGCAGATTTTTCTGTGATAAAATTAGCATATCACAAAACGGAGCGCATTCTTTTATAGGTACCTACTCGTAAGTGTCGATCCAGATTATAAGATCCATTTCTAGCTAAATTAAAAAAAAAACTCTAAAAAGAAGTATTAGTAGAAATACGATAAATAAAGTAACGTTAGTAGAAAAAGGTTCAGCTATAATCGAATATATTGAAATCAAAGCATTTTTTGCTATTCCATATTGCAAAATATGTAGTTTAAAATGCACCATGGTCGATACAATCGGTAAATTAAATTTACTAAGTGCGCTAAGGTTGAGGCATTGTATTTCATATGTTGAAATATATTCAATTTATACTCTAAAGTCCAAACCGATTGACGTAGAGTTAACTTTACAGAGTTATTTTTTATTTTATTTCTTGATTCACATCACGTGTTACTGCGTGAAAATGTTACGTGAAACCATTTCAAAAAATATTTTTTCACCATTTTGGTATTATTTAATTTTTTAGTATTTTTTTTTGGTATTATTTTTTTAAGGGTTTTCAATAATTAGTATTCTCTGTGTCTTTTCAAGTATTATGTCTTATTTAAATGCTTTGCAGAGTGCATATTGTATATATGCTTGAGCTATAGGAACATATTTGCTGCATTTAAAGTTGAGTAAGTTAATGAGAAAAATGAAACGATTTAATAAAATTAAAATTAGCATGCCAAGTTCCAATAATAATAATAAAATTGGAAAGCATCTCGATTTCAACTTTATTAATTAGGTATAATACTCAATAGGTCAAAACTTTCTAAATATTTTACTCGGCGCTATCAAAAAGCCGAAACTTGTGACACTTTTATGCTCTTCTTTATGAAAATATTTGGCTTATTATTTTAGTCTGTCGTGTCTAACGAAATTTATGTCTTACTTTTTCAGAAAATTCTCTATATTTTGTAACTCAGGTGATTTAATGCTTTGCATGCTTGTGATTAATGCATGGAGCATTTAGTACTATTAAATCAACAGGGTATTTACCCATTATTACCTAATACTCCTAAAATAGACCACTTTGAAGTACTTAACTCTTTTTAATGCAGATAATCAAATCACTGTTAAGTGGTAAATACTACTCGTAGAATGCTCTGAAAGGACGAACTGACAGAGTACAATAAGACATCCATAGACTTATACTATAGACGGGGCGGACCGCGCGAAAAAATGTCGCTAGCTTATGGGAGCAAAACCCCCTCCGGCGTCAGTAGTAAGCTGTAAGCCTACGCAGTATTTCGCAGGAGTTTCGACACATGGCGCTTCATTTTCTTGTATGAAGAAGGTTTACGTAAAATGTTCGAATGGGCCTATCTTGACTATTATTATCAATGAAGACATCACACCTTTTATGCGCACGAAACTCTGAAAAAGAAGTGTTATTGCTTATTTGCAATAACAGATAGGTGAGCCTTAAAATAAACTTCAGTACGAGTACACGCAGTGATAGGGTTCCGTAACAAAATCTTAAAATCGGAATTACTGCGACTTTCTCCGTCCGTTCGTTCTGTGTCTGTCACAGTCGATTGTTTACGAAATGTGGAGTAGTTGTTATGTTTTTTAGATTTTCCCCAACATCATTGGAATAAAAAAAAAACCGGCCAAGTGCGAGTCGGACTCGCGCACCGAGGGTTTCATACCATAAAAGAAGTAAAACATTGAAAGAATCACTTTTGTTCATGATTTTACGAGTATAATTTACATGTAGGTACTTTTGTTGGCAAACCGCAAACGTAACTTTGTTTTTGTCGGATTATTGTTATTATCAAAAAAAGTATATTAGCCAGCGAGTTGATTTTATTTTTCCTGTAAAATATACGTTAACTTCTATTAATCATAATTATTTCAGATTTTTCGATTGGTAAACTTTGGAGATAAGGGGGGGGGAACGGTATTTTTTTCGACAGTTTGCCCAATAAATCAAAAACTATCAGGCATAAAAATAAATAAAAATTAGTTTTGGAATACACAAGTAACGCCCTTTCATATGATACCCCACTCAATATTGTTATCTCATTTTGAAATTTTATCGACCCGGTTTTCCCCCCTTTTTAAATAAAAATAAAAACAATTTTCAAATTTTTACGATTGTTATGACGTCGCGTCACTATTTCTTATAACTATTCTAAATTTCAAGTTGATAGCTTGAATAGTTACTGAAATAATCGAGTGTGACGGACGGACGGACGGACGGACGGACGGACGGACGGAGAAAGTCTCACCATAAGGGTTCCATTTTTACCATTTTGGTATGGAACCCTAAAAAGAACAAAATATTTTTAGTTTTATTAAAAAAGGGCGAAAATCAGGCAATAGAAGTCAGAGTGTACCATATAAAAGGGCTTTACTTGTGCATTCTATTTTTCATTTATTTTTATAATATGCTTAATAGTTTGAAACTATCGAAGAAATAACCGTTCCACCCTCCACTTTTTCCCACTTGTCTCTGAAGTTTATCAATCAAAAAATCTCACTTCATTAAGATGAATACAGGTTTCTGTACATTTTTCAGAAAAAAAGGAAAAACGTCGTCATAACTATCACAGTTTACATTCACCGCATCTACAAACATAGTTTGTGTTACGGTTTGTGAACATTTTTGCATTTTATTTCTTCTGTAGTTCGGAACCCTCGGTGAGCGAGTTCGACTCGCACTTGGTTGATATTTTTAGATGACATCGTTCGAATATCCCAGTTTGATCGAAGGATTTTGAGTTCCGTTTATTTAGGATGGCTGTCGCTATATTTTCTGTATTTGCGTTTCGGTAGCGAGAAAAAATTGTTCATGAAAATATTTGGTTACTTTCTTTGATTTTCGAGTGGTCGTAGACGTAAAAAAACAAGAACTTCAAGTTGCAATGTTATTATATTGTTTGCCAGTTGAATAGAGAAAAGGAAGTAATATTAAAAATTAATGAAAAAAGAAATTAAGTATGTATTCTCGGATTTTTTTATGAAAAAAAAACTAACATGACACAAGCGATTCCTTAAAATTTAAAAAATTTGTTTGGTTTATATTTTTAAAACTCTTCCTGATATCTTTATATTTTTTAAGGATTAATAATATTGCTATTTTACATTTATGTATCTCCACTGTTTAAAACAAACATAATACAACACTTCTACAATCGAAAGTAAAGAGCCACCAAAACAAAGGCCAAAGCAGTTTCCCATTGCGACCACCAAATCCAGTCCCGTACGGGCTACTTGTCGAGTGACTCTTTCATAGGGTCTATTGCTTAGAATGAATGTGACTTGTCCAGCTCCTAAACCACTAGCTTGTGTAGTTACTTTCTTAGCTATAGTATTGTACTCTGGCTCTACGCACGACGAGAGACAATCACAATTCAAACCGGGTTCATTTGCACCGGGCACTTTGAGTTTTTTCAGTGTTGCATAATGCTTTGTTAAACATTGCAATCCTCTGACGTCACAATATCTGTCTTTGTATTCGACTGGCGAAAAATGCGAGGTGCAGTTACAAAACTCCAGCTGCGCTTCGATACGGCAGTGAATAATGCACGCAGAGTAGCTGTAGTGGCGAAAAGCTTTGAAATTATCAGGTAACTCTTCAGGGAACCTACATTGACGAACATCGGGCGGCATTAGAGTAAGTTCGGGCTCATTGAGAACATCAACTATAGAGAAAAGTATGGAACCCTCTGAGTTTGTTAAGACTGAAATTCTTCTATCAGATTCCATGTTCCAATACGGTACGTCTTCAGGTGAATGAAGGAACGCCTCGAAATCCTGCGCTAGTTTGAGTTGAAGCAAGCCTAATTCACGAGTATTGGACGATGCGACATAATACGGCGATTGGATTCCCCCAATTTGATTATTATTCATGGAATAACAGCGTCCATATTCAGTCTGAATCGGTTTGAAGTGTTGGCAACAGTTCATAGGTTCGCCGTCCCACCTGCAACTGATAAACAGATCTTTGCACTCGGATCGAAAGGCACTGCTAAAATTTGCAACTGTTAATTTGCCACTTGAATTTTTTTCTAATAGCGAGCATCCATGACATTCTCCGGTATAAAAACCGATGTCTTTCGCAAAGGGGAATAAATTTTCGCTATCACTTAGGTGTAACTTTTGCAGAGCCGTTAATATTTTGTTTAAATTGCCAATTTCACACACAGTGACCGAGGGGATCGTAGTATTCCAGTCGAGATAATCCGTCTGAGTAGTAAACCGTATCGTATCTTCCTGGTATGTCAAGATATATTTGTATATGGAGGCGACTGCTGCTATCCAGACGTGCACATAAATTATGAAATAAATAATTCTGTAAGCGAAATGAACGTCTCGACGAGCTAAGAAACTTGGACCGTGAACGGTGAGATTTTCGCAGGTATATTTGAAACGGCGCAGCAACACATTCAATTTTGCAGGTAAACATTTCATTTTCAACCGTTCGTTAGGAAATTCAGGTTACGGAATACGTTTCGGAAATTGAGGCGACGGTTTTTATACCCTGGCTACGTTTAGGCGGTGCATTAGCTTAGTGTGTTGTTTTTATACACTTTTACCAATAATTGTGTAATTGGCTCTATAACAAAAGAAAAACGTTAAGATAAAAATGCTTGATAACAATTTTGGGGACTCTGTTGTTTGATTTGAGAAGTTATAGTATAAATCAATTAAAGATGTACCATAATAAATAGAAAACAATCAGTGTAAATCACCATTATAATTTGAATTAACTATGAACAGCTAAGTATGGACATAATCAGTCCGTTGTCTTTACACTTAGTAGGTACTTATTCATTATTTTTGTTCCCTGCAAAGAATCAATATAAAACTTTTGGAAAGAATGACATGCAAACAAATGGTCATTTATTTATAGGACACAATGGAGTCAATATTACATCGTGTACATAACAACTTTCTCTTCATTATTATAAAATCATACAGAATTTAAATTTTAGTATCAATATCAATGTATTGATAATATTATATGGGATATAATATTATGATAATAATTTTCATTGATTGATGTGCAGGATCTATGGCGCAACAGCATTCTTGGAAAACAGCTTACTTAAAGGCCCTACTCAAAGCAATGCCTGCAGAGCCTGCTTGCAGTTACTGCCGCAGAGAATGTTGCTCCACAAAGCACTGCAAATCATGGCGAAATCAACGACTCTGCCCGCGAAATTTAAAATTTTCATGGATTTTAGCAATTTTTACGCTAATTACACATCAGAGGTTTATGGCAGTCAATTTGCGGGAAGTCAGTCAAAAATCTTTGCATAAAAATGTGTATCCTAGGAAATTAGTCCGAGTATCGAGTTTTATGTGAGTAACTCGCAAATCTCGGACTAATTTCTTTAACTCGACACTTTCGAGCAGAGATTTTTATATAAACATGTGAAGATGATATTGGGATTATCGCAATTTGACTGCCATAAGCCTATTATGTCTTATCAGCTTCAAAATCGCGAAAAACCACAAAAAAATTGAATTTCGTGGGCACACCCGTGGTGTGCTCCTTACGTTTTGTGTTCACTTGTGTTCTTGCCTAAATTCGTCAGTTTTTATAAATGGCGCCTATATTATTCAAACACCAAAAAATAGCATTGGTTTTGACTGTATTGAGTACTTGTAGCGTTCAAAAGAAAAAAAAGGTAGTACTGGTGTAAAAAATGGTTACTACTGCGTAAGACATTGAGTCACGCCAATTTATTGAAAGAATTAGAACCTGATTTTTAGATTCATCTATTCTTAGATAAGAACTGTCTAAGAATAGATGAATCAGTCTTTGAAGATTCATTGCAAATATATAAATTCATATAAAATTTATGGTATAAACATAAACAAAATGACGGCATAAATCGGCCCGACCAAGTTACACGTGTCCCTGATTGCAGTTTACGGAGTGGGGAGATCGTGTGTCGGGCTGGCAGAATGACACTGCAGCCCTGCGACAGAGTGAACAATTAAAATATCGGCCCAGGGCATGCATACATACAATACGATCGGCATTGGCACTGCAAGCAGGGCCCAGCATACAGTGCTTTGAGTAGGGCCCTTTAATGTTTTTATTCCTGAAGCTCTGCCAGACTGAAAAGTACCTAAAGACAACTACAAAATAATATCGTGATTGTTCATAATAAAACGATAAGAATTGCCAGTAAGCTGATGATATCGACAATGTTAGATCGATGTAGGGTATTGTATGGAATTCAACCTCTCACAGTACTCATCTTAGAACTAGGGTATTTCACTCAAACGCTGTAATACTGCTTTACAATTTGTAACTCCAAAGAATACGGAATAAGAGTGACCTTACCTTAGTACCGCATCTATTGTGTGTATTTACTTTACATCTGCTACTACCATTTTGTCTCGTTAGCTTTGTTAGTAAGCTTAATTGATTGTGTGATAGGGTTTTGACCTGGTTTTGGAATTTTCGTTAAACTGGGTTCAGATCCCTGCTACGATCACATAACGCTTTTACTCCTCATGCTTTGTTTTAACATTATAACTATATTATGTAAATAGCCAGTCTACATTTAAATTTAATGTATATCACATAAATAAGGCTTGCACCCTTACGTTGTTGAAGTACCAATACACGTACGAAAAGGTTTAATTCCTCGTTCTTGATACGCACTGCAAGGGTCTGGAATACCTTACCAGACCGTCTCCACAACCTACAACTTGGATACCTTCAATTCAAGAGTTACTGAATAGGAATTTCTTAAGCAAGCGCGCTCTACCTTAGACTGTATCATCATTTTCGATCTGGTGTAATTACAATCAAGCGCTTGCGTGTAGAATTAAAAATAAAGTATTTACCATCGTGACCAAAACTCAATCTCTATGTAAGTTTTATGATGCTTTGATTTTATTATAATTTATGACAAAATCAATTAACATTTTCTTTTATATAAAAGAAAATATACGTCTACTCCTAAAACATTTTCCCCGCTAATACAATATGAAGATCGTTAAATATTCACCTCAGCCGGGAGACTCATTACCAGTTTTTATGTCGCGGCTTAGGTGACATAAAACTTTACTGTGTCATAATTACCAACTCGCCTACAGCCACCTTACGTGCTAGCTTAAATTCTTACCATAAATCTTTCGTAAATGTTCTTTCATCAGAGTTGATATTCTTAAAAAGATTTTAGACTACTTTGAAATAAACTATTTAAATAACTAGCATAGATAAAAAATCCTTGTACCAAATATGACTAGTTTATCATATTTGATGCTATGAAATTAATGATTTTTGGTATTGCCAGTACCAAAATGAACGGGCAGTTTGTAACAAATAACCTTATAATATCTACACAAATGCGACCTACAATAGTTGGGCAAAGTTTCGTTGGTAATAGTGCTATGTACTGCAAAACAAATTAGCGTACAAAAAATTGGGTTTGGTACCAGAAAAATATGTAGCATTGATATAAAAATTTCGAGCTAAGAAGTTCACTGTATAATGTTAAAATGTATAAATCTAACTTCGTGAAAACTCCAAAACAAAGTGTATTATAGAAAGCACGCAAAAGGGTTTCATTTTGTACCTACTTACACAAAGTTGCCTCCAAGTAATAAAGTTGATAAAAGTCCCCGAAACATGTTAACAGACCTACGAGTAAATGAAATCTTTGGCAACTTCTTGCAATTAAATTGTTGACGATTTGCTAAACAAAATGTGGTTCGAAGTCTCATTGGAATTATTATTTTGTATCTTAGAACTGAAATTATATAAAACAGTCTTTCAACGTTCTTAAAAGAAATGAAAGATATATTTTGCTCACAACAGTCCTAAAGGAAATTAAGGGTATGTTTTGCGCAAGCTGTACCCAGGTGCCTAGGTACATTGCTATATGCTTCTGCCAAGCCTACAGGGAGCCCTAAGATTAGAAGGTAGAAACTTCAATGCTTTGATCATATCGGACAATCCTGGAGGAACTAAATAGAGAGTTTCGTACATCTTGAATATGCATCATATTTTGCATATATATAGGCACGTAATAAAACACATCGCTTGCTCTTTACTCTACGGCTCTCACCGCAGTATGTGACCGAGTATAGCAGCCGACTACAGTGCCTATTTAAAATTCATTTGCAGTGCATTGCCCTTTGATATGGTTGGCAGGTATTTGATCAATAAAAGCGTCTGATATACTCTTATTATGATGAAAGAACTTTTGCGTAGGATGGCATTAAGCTCTTGTGAGCGAAGGGTAAATTGGCACGATTTTCTATTAAAATATCTATTTTCGTTACGCCTGTATGCAAATAATCGATCCTTTTATTTATTTTTATACCAAAATATTAGGATCCCTATGTGTTTTTTTTTATGTGCACCGCTTTATTACCTCTCATAGTTGGTTATTCAAAAAAAAAAATTTTACTTTTAAAGGACATTGCCGATTCTTGTATGAAAATTGGGCTATACTTGCGTCTTAACCAAATCATCGGTAAAACATTGAAAATATTCCCAATATTACGTTAAAAAAAATCAGTAAGATAAAAACCGGGAATTTGGAGCAATCTTATTTTCTATTTTTCTGATATTTTGAGGTTAGGTTAGTTGTTTTCACGCACTATAATTACTTATCGGTATTTTTGCCCATAATGATTACTTTATTTAAAGCGACCTCGTTATTACCGTGGAACCCTGGATGATGCATATAGATATAATTATTCCTACGGCCATACCTACACCTGTTTACATTACTATAAAGCAGATCTACTTCACAAGTATCTAGGTAGGCATTGGTATATCATAGTAGGTAGGTACCTATGTAACGAAACGTTACCAAAGTATGTAAGTTTATTAATATTTTTTTCTTTATATATATTATTATCTACGTAAAATAATATTTAATAGTATTTATTATATTATTGTGCATTTATTTTTTATAATGGCCACCCCGTAGTTCCTTAAAACTTCTGTGTGGTGTCGCTGTTGACGATTAGTGACATAGACAAATAACAGTGACGCTGACCATAGACAACTACGACTGAAGAGTTGATGACATTTAAAGCAGTGTTTCTATTTACGAGTTTGGTTTTACCCTAGTTTCGACGGTGGCGCCGCGACAGATTATTGAGATAAGAAAATTAAGGAGGCGCCCCATTTGTAGCATAGCTTTACGTGACATGCAGCGCCATGGTGAGCGACAAGATTTGCTGTCAAATGTTCGTGGTACTTCCCTAGGTGACGCCATCTTATGCGCCACTTTACACATTAAAAATAGTCACGCTTATTTTGTAGACGGGGCCCATCCATATTGTTGTACCTAGGAACCTAGCGACAGATAACATTAGAATCGTTTCAATAATTATGAGCCAAAGGTTATGCTGGAAATAAAAGTATTATTCTTCATAATTTAAATACACTTATGAATAGGTTTTAAGCCACGTAGGATTTTGTCACGATCAAGATGGCGTGCTTACTTTTTGTTATAATTAGCTGCACATTACATGATCAAACAACACAATGAACGTGATGTTTGTTGTGGGCTTCTTCTCAGCGGCAGGGCGCGTTTGGAACCCTCGTAAACTTAGTTTTAAGTCGACTTGTAGTTATCATCATTATTATGCAAGAAATGTCATACCGACGTTCGCAAGAGCCTGTATGTTAGGCCTATGTGAAATAAAGATATTTTGATTTTGATTTGATTTTGATTTTGATGTACTCTGTGGTGTTGCAAGTGCTTTTGTTTACCGCAATTAAAATGTTCAGTGAAGCATTTCTTGCTTTTCAATAAACAGCTATAAAAATAATTTGAACAGAAGTTGCAAATCGAATCTGTATAGATGCGGTAGAGATATACGAGTATGTACAGTCCAACAAGGCTCTCTTGGTACTTCAATGACATTGTCAGGAGGGAGTTGCTAGTCAATAAAGATTTTTTTTCATTGAAAAAAATCTTTTGACAATTTCAATTAAATGTAAGCAATACCGTACAGTGTGCTTGGCTTTATTATTTAGGTATTTAATTATAGTTTCTTTATTATGTTTTACATATCTACAATTGTAATTGGGTTTTCATTTGATTTATTTCCTATAATAGTTATCCTACTTTTTCCCTAAAAAAGTGAGTTTATAAAAAAACTGGTATCATTTGCCAAGTGGTAGTGGGAGTGACGTTTCCAGTGCCTATACGGCAGTTCCGCTTTTATCGAGACGTTTAATTACTTTTATTTTCATAAAACTTTTAAACCCCTGTACGCACATCATTGAGAAAAATATATGTGATATTATAATTTGAAATAAGATTTTTCATGCATACGTGCTTCAGACGCAGTGTGGACGCAAAATAGCCCATTTTGAGGCAAACTCCTTTAATTACATTACTCAATAGCTAAAGGATCGAAGATTTCATTATCTTCAGGTACCTATACGCGCAAAAAATCGCGTACACGATACACACCCTAATTCCATTTATCCTTCCGTACGGTCATCAGTTCAATTTTCCGTCCATTCGTTGATCTTTCTCCTAACCAAGGCTTAGCTATGAGCCAATAATTTGTTGTTATATGTTTCGTTTGAAATATACTTGTTAGCATGGCAATTTTTATCGCTTTATGGGACCCCTTTGAAAAAACTGCAATTACTTATCTGCAATTGCTCAGCACTAAATATTCCTAGTACTAAATTTTAAAGGTTAAAGGTAACTTAATATACTCGTATGAGAGGAGAGTCTTATATACCTATAAAATTATTATTATTATTATCTTGTATCTCGTGTTTGTTACCAAACACCTCCGAAACGGCTCGACTGATTGTTATGAAATTTTCTGTGTATGTTTGGTGGGTCTGAGAGTACGTCAGAAGCAATTTTTTTATAACCTTAATAGCTAAACAACGTTTCCTAGGTCAGGTAGCTATATTAAAAAGGATTAATTATTATATAATAAATTTAATATTGAGTTGAAGGCTTCTCTCAACCACATAATAAATCTCTGAGTACACACAACAAGTGGAGGTAGGTACTTCGTATGTTTGTCTCTCATATTTCTGAGAAGCTTAGCAATTTCACTCGCAGGCACAATATGTTAATGTCTACGAGACACTTGCAGCGTTGTTTTGGTGGAAACCCTAGGAAATTCGAATTTAGTTGAAGTGTCATAAGTGAACCCTGTGCGTGTGTGTGCCTACCTGTGTGTGTTTCGAAAATAAACGAACGAACGTCTATGTTAGTGATTTTCTTTTATATAGGAATACTAGCTGACCTGGCAAACGTTGTTTTGCCCTTGGGGATTTAAAAAATAGTTGAATTGAGATTTAAACTATCCTATCTCTCAAGTTGGATCGAACTGCACATGGTGTGCGAATTTTATTATAATCGGTTAAGTGGTTTAGGAGTCCATTGAGGACAAACATTGTGACACGAGATTTATATATATTAAGATTATATTTAGGAATCTTGTCCTCTGAAATATTAATTACTAGATGTTGCCCGTGGCTCTACCCACGTGAATTTCGGATTTCGCTAATACCGTGGGAACGATGGATTTTTCCGGGGAAAAAAGTAAAATTTGTGTTTATCCGGGTTATAAGCTATTTATTTTCCAACGTTCAGCTAAATCGGTTCAGTAGTTGCGGCGTGAAAGAGTAACAAAGATCCGTCCATCCATCAATCCATTCATACTTACAAAATTTTGAGTTTATAATATTAGTAGCATAATTAAATTTTAGTTTTAGTTTTTTAATATTAATACCTTTTCAGTTTAAATTCCCTTCTTTTTAACCAAAGTGAATTTGTTTCTTGATTCTAAAATAAAAGGTTGACGGGATGTTTAAATTCGTATTATTGTATCATAACATGTATTTTTGTGGAACGAAGTTATTGGCAACAATTATAGTATCTTTTATAACTATAATTGTTGCCCATGACTTCGTTCAATACAAATCCACGCTAAAAAAGAAAGTACCTATTCCATTAAATACAATTTTTCTACAACATTGCAATATCTATGTCAAGAGTCTCCAAGATCAACTTGGGTTATTCATGACATAACGAACCCGAAAATTGAACGAAATGGACCGATTCCATTTCACAAATCCCACTTGATTCCTATTCGCATACCTATTCCACGTTTATTTATATAACTGTAATTATACAACTCGAAAATGAAATTGGAAAATCTACGTCAGATTCCACCTAATAATAATAGGATGATTTAGGTAAATAAAATATATAAAATTACTTATCTGCAATTGCTCAGCACTAAATATTCCTAGTACTAAATTTTAAAGGTTAAAGGTAACTTAATATACTCGTATGAGAGGAGAGTCTTATATACCTATAAAATTATTATTATTATTATCTTGTATCTCGTGTTTGTTACCAAACACCTCCGAAACGGCTCGACTGATTGTTATGAAATTTTCTGTGTATGTTTGGTGGGTCTGAGAGTACGTCAGAAGCAATTTTTTTATAACCTTAATAGCTAAACAACGTTTCCTAGGTCAGGTAGCTATATTAAAAAGGATTAATTATTATATAATAAATTTAATATTGAGTTGAAGGCTTCTCTCAACCACATAATAAATCTCTGAGTACACACAACAAGTGGAGGTAGGTACTTCGTATGTTTGTCTCTCATATTTCTGAGAAGCTTAGCAATTTCACTCGCAGGCACAATATGTTAATGTCTACGAGACACTTGCAGCGTTGTTTTGGTGGAAACCCTAGGAAATTCGAATTTAGTTGAAGTGTCATAAGTGAACCCTGTGCGTGTGTGTGCCTACCTGTGTGTGTTTCGAAAATAAACGAACGAACGTCTATGTTAGTGATTTTCTTTTATATAGGAATACTAGCTGACCTGGCAAACGTTGTTTTGCCCTTGGGGATTTAAAAAATAGTTGAATTGAGATTTAAACTATCCTATCTCTCAAGTTGGATCGAACTGCACATGGTGTGCGAATTTTATTATAATCGGTTAAGTGGTTTAGGAGTCCATTGAGGACAAACATTGTGACACGAGATTTATATATATTAAGATTATATTTAGGAATCTTGTCCTCTGAAATATTAATTACTAGATGTTGCCCGTGGCTCTACCCACGTGAATTTCGGATTTCGCTAATACCGTGGGAACGATGGATTTTTCCGGGGAAAAAAGTAAAATTTGTGTTTATCCGGGTTATAAGCTATTTATTTTCCAACGTTCAGCTAAATCGGTTCAGTAGTTGCGGCGTGAAAGAGTAACAAAGATCCGTCCATCCATCAATCCATTCATACTTACAAAATTTTGAGTTTATAATATTAGTAGCATAATTAAATTTTAGTTTTAGTTTTTTAATATTAATACCTTTTCAGTTTAAATTCCCTTCTTTTTAACCAAAGTGAATTTGTTTCTTGATTCTAAAATAAAAGGTTGACGGGATGTTTAAATTCGTATTATTGTATCATAACATGTATTTTTGTGGAACGAAGTTATTGGCAACAATTATAGTATCTTTTATAACTATAATTGTTGCCCATGACTTCGTTCAATACAAATCCACGCTAAAAAAGAAAGTACCTATTCCATTAAATACAATTTTTCTACAACATTGCAATATCTATGTCAAGAGTCTCCAAGATCAACTTGGGTTATTCATGACATAACGAACCCGAAAATTGAACGAAATGGACCGATTCCATTTCACAAATCCCACTTGATTCCTATTCGCATACCTATTCCACGTTTATTTATATAACTGTAATTATACAACTCGAAAATGAAATTGGAAAATCTACGTCAGATTCCACCTAATAATAATAGGATGATTTAGGTAAATAAAATATATAAAACTAGCAAACCCGGCGAACTCCGTTTCGCCACCAGGTGGCTTCCTTTTATGTAACATTTTTTATTTTTTTTTATTTTTCCTGAATTATCTTTGCTATAAACCTCACGGTGCCCGAGACCTTTCCAACGAATGCAAAACCGTGGGAATCGGTTCGTGCGTTCTGGAGTTATAGCGTAAGGAAGGAAAACCCGACTTATTTTTATATCGTAGATAAACGTTTTATACCGTATTTATTTCGCGTGGACATACGATACTTACAACCTGAGCCACAATCTGAGCTAAAAACTGTTTAGTGCCATAATTATTACTTATCTGGTCACACTATAACCATATAATACTCGATGATAATAATCTTATAAACCGACAAAATAAAAAACCTTAAAAGTTACGACACAAAATAACAAATACAGCTTATTTTAAACTGTTAAATATCTCCAACATAATAAGTATAAGGAAATTCTATCTATAAGATACGATGATAATAGACATGTGCCCTGGACACTGGGCGGACTGCGCGAAAAAATGACAAAAATGTTTGACGAAACACATTACGCTAAGAGGACCTATATGACGTATGTTGAAGCCAAAAATTTCTCAAATATGGCGTCGCGCATCATATATTTCAGTACCGCTGACAGCCACATACCTCTGTAGGTCGCATACATTAGCGCCATTTTACAGTTTTGCTAACTTAAAAATCCGGCTTCAGAGCAAAGCCTAAAATGTATGCATGATGTCAGTAAGTGGTGATCCTTAAAATCATCAATGGTTTTGCCACCAACAGTAAGGCCACGTACGGAATAGGTTTTCGTAAATCGTTCGGATACCTATATCCTGACGTTTCTTATCGGTGGTTACGAATCGAATTGGACCGGAACTCACCGGAACGGCGTTCCGGTTCGTGAAATCACCGTTCCGGTTCGTGAAATCAGCGTTCCGTTCCGTGAAAATTATTCTTAGAGCGTTCCAAACTCTGGTTTTTAAATAATTGAGATCTTCTTGGCAGGAGCACTACTAAAAATGTATCTGTACCCTCAGAATTGAATATGAATAGGTACTGTGAAGGCATAGCGTTCCGGTTCGTAAAGAAGTCCAAAAAAAATAATAGAAGCACTGAAGGTACAGCGTTCCGGTTCGTGAAAAAGTTCAATTCGACCACTGGTTACGATGGAAATGCACACGTATGTTTTCGTACATCGTTCGGATACCCATATCCTGTCGTTTCTTATCGGTGGTTACGATGGAAATGCACACGTATAACTACAGGTGCTCTTAGCTCGCTAGCACTAGGATGGGATCAATCCTTTTGTTCCAAATTCCCGAACGGCACGTACACAGCCGGATGTTGGCTCTAAGATCTTTGAGCTACGAAGTTGAAGTGGGGGATCGATCCTCAAGCGATTTATAAATAGAAAATATGATGAAATAAACATTTTCAGGGTTCCGTGCCTTTTCTGCTTCAAGTTCATATTATTAGCTAGTCCTGTAACTGTCTTTTTAGGGTCCCATACCAATTTGGTAAAAATGGAACCCTTATGGTGAGACTTTCTTCGTCCGTCCGTCCGTCCGTCCGTCGGTCACACTCGATTATTTCAGTAACTATTAAAGCTATAGACCTGAAATTTGGAATAGTTGTAGGTAATTGCGGCGCGACGTTATTGCAATCATAAAAAATTGAGAATCTTATTTATTTTTATTTAAAAAGGGGGGAAAACCGGGTCGTCAAAATTTCAAGATGAGATTACAATATTGAGTGGGGTATCATATGAAAGGGCGTTACTTGTGTATTCTAAAACCGATTTTTATTTATTTTTTTGTCTTATAGTTTTCGATTTATTTGGCACACTATCGAAAAAAATACCGTTCCCCCCCTTATCTCCGAAATTTATCAATCAAAAAATCTAAAAATGGAAAATTCTTTTCAAAAAAACCGACTTCAAATGCCACTACAAAGAGTAAAATAATTTTTAAGGTAGGTACACCAATTCGAAGTCGGGCGATAAATACGAAGGACTATGATTGTACGAATTGCCCGACTTCGAATTGGTGTACCTACCTTAAAAATTATTTTACTCTTTGTAGTGGCATTTGAAGTCGGTTTTTTTGAAAAGAATTTTCCATTTTATTTTTTACTTTTTAGTGGAAAACAACAAATGCACAGGGCATTGAAAATAATGCCCAAATCGCTTGAAGTGTGCTTATAAAATCTGAAGAGTTCCCTCAATTTTTCCGAGATCCTATCATCAGAACCTGACTTGATAACGATAGTCATTAAATCAGCATCTGCAAGCAAATGCACTAGTAACTATTAAAAATACCCCAATCGCTTCAAGTATATTAGCAAAATTTGAAGAGTTCCCTCGATTTTACCAAGATCCCATGATCAGATCCTGACCTGATGACCATAGGAAAACCTGGAAAATATTACTCTTTCAAACAGTACCCAAATTGTTTCAAGTATCCATATAAAATTTGAAGAGTTCCCTCGACTTCTCCAGGATCCCATCATCAGATCCTGACCAAAAAAAAAATGGGACCATCTGGAAAGTTTACCCTTTCAAACAAAAAAAGAATTATCCAAATCGGTTCACGCGTCTTCGAGTAATCGGTGAACATACATAAAAAAAAAAAAAAAAAGATTCCGACGAATTGAGAACCTCCTCCTTTTTTTGAAGTCGGTTAAAAATAATTATGATCAATACATACATAAGCGTATGTTTTACAGGAATAATAAAATCAACTCTCTAACTGTTATACTTTTTTGATAATATAACAATAAACCGTCAAAAACAAAGTTATGTTTGCGGTATATTCCAACAAAAGTACCTACATGTAAATTCTACTCGTAAATTCATGAACCAAAGTGATTCTTTTAATGTTTAACTTCTTTTATGGTATGGAACCCTCGGTGCGCGAGTCCGACTCGCACTTGGCTGGTTTTTTGTAGCACATTTAATATTTAAAGCTACCTGATTGGCCAAACGTTGTTTAGCCATTTTCGTTTTAGAGGAGTTTGTAACTCCTAAAATTCCTCCGAAATGACAATGTATTAGACGAAGCGATATCGATTATAATCAAATTGACTTGTAATAAGGACTTTACAATATTTTGAATATCCAATGACTAACACTATCCTTTTGTACTTTTACCCTACATTTAGGTCAGTAATTCCTAGTATCTTTGAGAGCTATTTCTATGTCATTTACTAGTAGTCGCTTGAAATACTCACTAGGGAACCGTTTATTCAATGAATCTAAATGAGTTTTGTATGCTACTGAATAGCAGCAAATAAAATGCGGTAATATTTTGCTCTTCCGTTCCCAGTTACCCTACTGCATCTAGTGTTACGGTAAAAAAATCCGCTTTTGTTATATTTCAGAGTTAATATTATGTTTGAATAATTTCATAAAAAAAAATTGAAAAAAATCTGTGTTTATGTTAATCAACTTGCGTAGAGTTTGTATATATATGTTTCAATATAATGAATGGGAAGTACCTACTAATATTAACTAGTAGGGCGCGTGTGTGCGCGGGCCACATGTGGCCCGCGTGCAGTCTTCCCGCCCATAAAGGTATCGCCCTCATCTCCATCACCCATTGGAATCCGATTGGCAGTGAGCTGAATAAATTACCAAGGAGCACTGTCATGGTTTTAAAGATAGTTACGGGCAGTTCGAACAAAAAAATACGCTGAACCTCATCGGATGAGGTTCAGCGTATTTTTTGTTCGAACAGCCCTTAACTATCTTTAAAACCATGACAGTGCTCCTCAATCATCATCCAAATCCTAGATCATTGTCTTTTCTCATAGTATGTACATTTTCCATGGAAAGATAATTTCCGCCACAGTGAATTATTTTCCATGCATCCCGTAGAACTTGAAATCTTGATCACCTCTTGCTAAGAAACCACTCTCTTATCTTTTATACTTTCCGAGATAGAACAACACGAAATTTGTGTGGCGGCCATCTTGAATCCGCCATTTTGTTTTTTTTTTCAGCTCACTGCCAATTGCCTGAAGTTCCGAGTATTTTTTGTTTCAGCAGTCCCCACCTAACTATAATACCTTGCCCATGCTCCTTGACTGTCTTTAAAATCCTCAATCATCACCTCATTACATATATTACTCTGGCAGTTCTCTAAAAAAACGGCATCAAAATCTTGCATTGTTACCAACTTTTAGTCTCTTCAAGACTCCCCATACATTTTCTATGGAAAAATAAATTACGCCATTTTGAATTTTTTTTCTATCCATCGAATAGACCTTCGAGTCCTGATCACTTCTTGTCAAGAAACCGTTCTTCCATCTTTTATACTTTTCGAGATGGACACCGATGAAGTTTGTATGGCGGCCATCTTGAATCCGCCATTTTGAACTTTTTTTTAGCTAAATGCCAATTGGATGACGTTACGAATGACATTTGGTCGAGCACCCCCCACCTATCTTCAATACCCTCCCCGTGCTCTTCACCCGTCTCCGAAATCCTCAATCATCAGCTCTCTCCGTATTTTTCCTCCTCATGAATTATTCCCCTCTATACAACTTCGTCCTTCAAAAAAAATTTTTTCATACAAAATTGTTCAGGAGAGGTGATCAATGAGTCAGTCAGTCAGTGAATCAGCACAAGTAGCTATATATATATTAACTAGTTTTTCGCGTGGGGGCGCGGCCCGCTAAAGCGGACCGCGTAACTGCTTGGAGCAATTTCCGTGGTCGCTCATACTCGGATTTTGCAAAAAGTCCGTATTTTGATTTTTCCCGAAAAATGGGGTAATTTTTTTTTCACCAATCTATCCCCGTTCTGTCAATTTCAGAATAGTTGTAGGTGAAATACTAAAAAATTATCATCCTCGACTATCCCGTTTCGGATCTGTGGTGTCCCGGAATCGGAGTCTGTGGTGAGAAAGAATGAAAATTTTAAAAAACACTACAGCTCAGCCGCCATCTTGTTTTTCCCAAATTTTCTACTTTTTCTAAAAACTATTTACTTGTATCCAAAAGTACTGCGACTTTAATTGAAATCGGTTGGAAAACAAAAAATGTTCGAAAGTCACGTCGGTCGCCATTTTGTTTTTCTGAAATGTCATAATTTTTCCCTTTTCATATCTCACCCTCGAACACATCTCCCATACGTATAGTTTTCTATCTATTTCCAGGAGAACAATGACAATTTTTTATTAAAGCTCCTAATCGCCATACAAATTAGTAGGACAAAAATATATTCCACCGTTTTGAAAATTTTGTTATTTTCAATAAATAGACTTCCTCCTCGTGATCATCTTTTGCTAAGAAACCCCTTTTCTATATTTCATACTTTCTGAGATAGACTCAGACGAAATTTGTATGGCGGTCATCTTTTTTATGTACGCCATTTTGAAAAAATTTTCAGCTCATTGGCAATTGCACGAGGTTTCGAATGACATTTGGTCGAGCACCCCCCACCTATCTTAAATACTCTGGCTGTGCTCCTCACCTGTCTCCGTAATCCTCAATTATCAGCTCTCTCCATATTTTTCGCTGAGTCATTTCTTGACTCCTATACGAAGTCACAAGTGAAAAAAAAAATGTTCATACAAAATTTTACAGGAGAACATTTTGGGAAAAATCTCGAAAACTACCCGAAATGTGGCAACACTTTACATATATTTCGATACTGCCTATCGAGTTACACAATCGGTTCATACATGTCGACTTTCTGAAATGTTGCCAAGTGCCTCAAAAACACGATCAAAATTCTCAAAAACGAAAAAAGTTACAAAATGGCCGCCTCCACCTTTCCCAGAAATATTTTACACAGTTTCGTATTTTTCCCAGTAACTACAGGATATACCGCTCCCGATGACGTTTCAAGTTTTCATCTCGCTCGCACCCAGACGACACGATTGCCCCCGAAAAGTGGCCATGTCGAAAATCACTTTTAATCTGATAGATTACAGTGTTGCCAGCGCCAGGCGACAAAACTACCTAAATGTCATTTGTACGAGTAAGACACAAAATTTTACAGGAGGACATTTTGGGGAAAATCTCGAAAACTTCCCCAAATGTGGCTACACTGCTTTTATATTTCAATAAGCTGCCCTTCGAGTTACACACTCGGTTCATATATGTCGACTCCCCGAAATGTTCCCAAGTGCCTCAAAAACACGATAAAAATTTTCAAAAACAGAAAAAAAATACAAAATGGCCGCCATCTCAGTTCACAGAAATATTTTACACAGTTTTGTATTTTTCCCAGTAACTACAGGATATATCGCTTCCGATGACGTTTCAATTTTTCATCTCGCTCGCACCCAGACGACACGACTGCCCCTGAAAAGTGCCCATTTCGAAAATAATTTTTACTATGATAGATTCCAGTGTTGCCAGTACTCGGCGACAAAACTACCCAAATGTCATTTGTACGAGTAAAACACGTAATCGCTAATACTCGGATTTTGCAAAATGTCCGCTTTTAGATTTTTTACTTTTTGGGGAAAATATCGAAATTTCCCGAGAAATGGGGTAATTTTTTCTGTCCCACTCAACACTTCGAGTACACACAATTGCTCCATAGAGGTCGAAACGCTCCGATGCTGCCAAGTGTGAGAAATTTGAATTTCAAAATCGCGTTTTTTTGTTCATCACACTGATTGGTCGCCTGAAAAGCCGCCATCTTGGATTTTCAAAAATTACTCCCGTTTTGTCAAAATTCAGGGTAATTGTGGGCGAAACATGCAAAAATTAACATCTTCAACCACCCCGTTTAGGATCAGTGGCGCCGCGGGTTGGGGTCGAAAAATGAAAAATTTTAAAACACCACTGCTCGGCCGCATCTTGTTTTTCTAAATTTTCCAATTTTTTTTAAAAACCATTTACTCATTTCCTCGAGTGCTGCGTTTTTGAACGGAATCGGTTGGAAAACAAAATAGTTATGAAAGTCACGTCGGCCGCCATCTTGTTTTTCTGAAATGTCATGATTTTCCCTACTCGACTCCCGCACTCAAACACGTCTCCCCTACATCATTGTATCGTTTTTATCTATGTCTAGAAGAACAATGTCAACTTTCTTATAGCTCCTAATCGCCATACAAATTAGTACTAATGAAAAAAAAATTGCCCCATTTTGAAATTTTTTCTTTTCAATAAATAGACCTGGTCATCTTTTGCTAAGAAACCACTTTTCTATCTTTCATACTTTCTGAGATAGGCACCGACGAAATTTGTATGGTGGCCATCTTTTTTTCGCCATTTTGAAAAAAATTTCAGCTCATTGGCAATTGCACGAGGTTTCGAATGACATTTGGTCGAGCACCCCCCACCTATCTTCAATACCCTGGCTGTGCTCTTCACTCGTCTCCGAAATCTTCAATCATCAGCTCTCTCAATAATTTTCGTCGAGTCATTTCTTGACTTCTATACTAAGCCATAAGTGAAAAAAAAATTGTTCATACAAAATTTTACAGGAGGACATTATGGGGAAAATCTCGAAAACTACCCCAAATGTGGCAACACCGCTTATATATCTCAATACTGCCGGTCGAGTTACACAATCGGTTCATACATGTCGACTTTCCGAAATGTGCCAAGTGCCTCAAAAACACGTTCAAAATTTCCAAAATCAGAAAAAAATGCAAAATGGCCGCCACTTTCGTTCACAGAAATATTTTACACAGTTTCGTATTTTTCCCAGTAACTGCAGGATATACCGCTCCTGATGACGTTTCAAATTTTCATTTCGCTCGCACCCAGGCGACATGATTGCCCCTGAAAAGTGACCATGTCGAAAATCACTTTTATTTTGATAGATTCCAGTGTTGCCAGTCCTCGGCGACAAAAATACCAAAATGTCATTTTTACGAGTAAGACTTATACTCGGATTTCGCAAAATGTCCATATTTAGATTTTTTAATTTTTGGGAAAAATCTCGAAATTTCCCTAGAAATGGGGTAATTTTTTTCCCCCACTCAATACTTCGAGTCTATACACACAATCGCCCCATAGAAGTCGAAACGGTCCGATGATGCCAAGTGTGTGAAAATTGAATTTTAAAATTGCGTTTTTTCGTACCTCACACTGATTGGCCGCCAGAACAGCTGCCATCTTGGATTTTGAAAAATTTTTCCCGTTTTGTCAAAATTCAGGATAATTGTGGGCAAATCAAGCAAAAATTGACATCTTCAACCACCCCGTTTAGGATCTGTGGCGCCACGGTTTGGGGTCAAAAAATAAAAAAATTTAAAACACCACAGCTCGGCCGCCATTTTGTTTTTCCCAATTTTTCTTCTTTTTCTAAAAACCATTTACTCATTTCCTCGAGTACCGCGAGTTTGAACGAAATCGGTTGAAAAACAAAAGAGTTACGAAAGTCACGTCGGCCGCCATCTTGTTTTTCTGAAATGTCATAATTTTTTTCTATTCTACTCCCGTACTTAAACACGTCTCCCATACATTATTTTATCGTTTTATGTCTGTTTCTAGGAGAACAATGTCAATTTTCTTATAGCTCCCAATCGCTATACAATTTAGTATGAAAAAAAAAAATCCGCCATTTTGAATATTTTTTTCTTCCAATAGATATACCTCCTCTTCCTGATAATATTTCGCAAAGAAACTACTTTTACATCTTTTATACTTTCTGAGATAGACACCGACGAAATTTGTATGGCGGCCATCTTTTTTTCGCCATTTTGAATTTTTTTCTGCTCATTGGCAACCGCACGAGGTTTTGAATGACATTTGGTCCAGCACCCCCTACCTATCTTCAATACCCTGGCTGAGCCCTTCACCCGTCTCCGAAATCCTCAATCATCAGCTCTCTCCATATTTTTCACCGAGTCATTTTTTGACTTCTATACGAAGCCATAAGTGAAATAAAAATAGTTCATACAAAATTTTACAGGAGGACATTTTGGGGAAAATCTCGAAAACTACCCGAAATGTGGCAACACTTTCTATATATTTCGATACTGCCCGTCGAGTTACACAATCGGTTCATACATGTCGACTTTCCGAAATGTTGCCAAGTGCCTCAAAAACACGATCAAAATTTTCAAAAACAGAAAAAAATACAAAATGGCCGCCACCTCATTTGCGGTAAATATTTTACACAGTTTCGTATTTTTCCCAGTAACTACAGGATATACCGCCCCTGATGACGTTTCAAGTTTTCATCTCTCTCGCACCCAGGCGCCACGATAGCCCCTGAAAAGTGACCATGTCGAAAATAACTTTTACTTTGATAGATTCCAGTGCTGCCAGTCCTCGGCGACAAAAATACTCAAATGTCATTTGTATGAGTAAGACACGTGATCGCTTATACTCGGATTTTGCAAAATGTCCGTATTTCGATTTTTTACTTTTTGGGGAAAATCTCGAAATTTCCCGAGAAATGGGGTAATTTTTTCTGCCCCACTCAATACTTCGAGTCCATACGTACAATCGCCCCAAAGATGTCGGAACGCTCCGATGCTGCCAACTGCGAGAAATTTGACTTTCAAAATTGCGATTTTTCATACCTCACACTGATTGGCCGCCAGAACAGCCGCCATCTTGGATTTTGAAAAATTACTCCCGTTTTGTCAAAATTCAGGATAATTGTGGGCGAAACAAGAAAAAATTGACATCCTCAACCACCCCGTTTAGGATCTGTGGCGCCGCGGTTTGGGGTCGAAAAATGAAAAAATTTAAAACACCACAGCTCGGCCGCCATCTTGATTTTCCAAATTTTTCCAATTTTTCTAGAAATCATTTGCTCATTTCCTCAAGTGCTGTGACTTTGAACGAAATCGGTTGGAAAACAAAAGAGTTACGAAAGTCACGTCGGCCGCCATCTTGTTTTTACGAAATGTCATAATTTTTCTTTACTACACTTCCGCACCCAAATACATCTCCCATAAATCATTGTATCTTATTCTATCTGTTTCCAGGAGAACAATGACAATTTTCCCATAGCTCCTAATCGCCATACAATTTAGTATGAAAAAAAAAATATTCCGCCATTTTGAATTTTTTTTCTTCCAATAGATATACCTTCTCTTCCTGATATTCTCTTGCTAAGAAACCACTTTTCTATCTTTCATACTTTCTGAGACAGACACCGCCGAAATTTGTATGGCGGCCATCTTTTTTCCGCCATTTTGAAAATTTTTTCAGCGCATTGGCAATTGCACGTGGTTTCGAATGACATTTGGTCGAGCACCCCCCACCTATCTTCAATACCCCGGCTGAGCCCTTCACCCGTCTCCGAAATCCTCAATCATCAGCTCTCTCCATATTTCTCACCGAGTCATTTTTTGACTTGTATACGAAGCCACAAGTGAAAAAAAAATTGTTTATACAAAATTTTACAGGAGGACATTTTGGGGAAAATCACGAAAACTACCCGAAATGTGGCAACACTTTCTACATATTTCGATACTGCCCGTCGAGTTACACAATCGGTTCATACATGTCGACTTTCCGAAATGTTGCCAAGTGCCTCAAAAACACGATCAAAATTTTCAAAAACAGAAAAAAATACAAAATGGCTGCCACCTCATTTGCGGTAAATATTTTACACAGTTTCGTATTTTTCCCAGTAACTACAGGATATACCGCCCCTGATGACGTTTCAAGTTTTCATCTCGCTCGCACCCAGGCGCCACGATAGCCCCTGAAAAGTGACCATGTCGAAAATCACTTTTACTTTGATAGATTCCAGTGTTGCCAGTCCTCGGCGACAAAAATACTCAAATGTCATTTGTATGAGTAAGACACGTGATCGCTTATACTCGGATTTTGCAAAAAGTCCGTATTTCGATTTTTTACTTTTTGGGGAAAATCTAGAAATTTCCCGAGAAATGGGGTAATTTTTTCTTCCCCAATCAATACTTCGAGTCCATACGTACAATCGCCCGATAGAAGTCGAAACGCTCCGATGTTGCCAAGTGTGTGAAAATTTAATTTTAAAATTGCGTTTTTTCGTACCTCACACTGATTGGCCTCCAGAACAGCCGCCATCTTGGATTTTTAAAAATTACTCCCGTTTTGTCAAAATTCAGGATAATTGTGGGCGAAACAAGCAAAAATTGACATTCTCAACCATCCCGTTTAGGATCGGTGGCGCCGCGGTTTGGGGTCGAAAAATGAAAAATTTTAAAACACCGCAGCTCGGCCGCCATCTTGTTTTTCAAAATTTTTCAAATTTTTCTAAAAACCATTTACTCATTGCCTCAAGAAACTGCAATTTTGAATGAAATCGGTTGGAAAACAAAAGGGTTACGAAAGTCACGTCGGCCGCCATCTTGTTTTTCTGAAATGTCATAATTTTTCCCTAGTCGACTCCCGCACCCGAACACATCTCCCGTACATCATCATATCGTTTTCTGTCTCTTTCTGGGAGAACAATTATGTCAATCAGTCAGTCAGTGGTAATTGAGCTATATATAGTATAATGAATAACGAATGATTATTGTGGCTTAAAATGTATATTTACGTTTTAAATTAATTATTGTTTACCTACGTAATATGAATTCATGGATTTCGGTGAAAAATGTAAAACAAATGCAAGAGGCACGTAGATAGGTAACATTTACAAGCCTAACAGTTAAAAAGTAGGTATATAAATAGTTTGATCAATCATGTAAAAGATGTTTGTGTATGGTAATATGAAAATCAATTTTATTTTTAACTAACTTTTCCATGCACTTTGTTTATTATTTCATACTTCAGCTGCGATAGTGAGAACTAGTGCTCTGTTCCATAAACTTCGCAACAAACAATTAATAATTTTACTGCTATTTTCAGAAGAGCATTTAATTGCAGCAGATGTTTTACTTCTTTTAAGTATGAAACTGATGTAAAGCTTGGCTGATTAGAGTTTATATTTGAAAAATGAGTATTATTTCGAAAATTTAGAATCAATGACATACCAATTGATAAATTATATAAAAATCTAAACTGAACAACTGAGCCTTTGTATTTCCTTAATATGGATTATACATTTGCAAAAAAAAAATTCAGAACTGAAAAATGCATATTTCGCACGATGTAATCCCACGTGGCCTGCGCGAAATCTGAACTAAATTGCATTGTTAAAATGAAATTCGTGGATACACTGTGGAAATAGCAACAAGCGCGTCACACGAGGCTTACGAGTATAAAGTAAATTAGAGGACACAACCTTGTTATGCTTATTTTAGGTACTTAATTATGTACTGTGGCTGTATTCAATGTTGTCTTTGTGAATATGCTGAATAAAACACGATTGACTCCAATAAGATTCTAATTTTAATTTAAGTTCTCAAAAATCCTTACTTAATCATCTTAATTGTGAGTAGGTAAGATAAACGTAATCAAATAGGTTTTACAATACCGATATACGAAAGAAAATCACCCGTTGCGTTATTGAGAACATCATTTGGGTCTAAGGAACGGACTGAGTTTATTCCTTAACCTCCGATAAAACTCGACTTAAGGGATTTCACCACGAACTTATTCTGCAAACTTTCACAATATTATACTTTACCCGGAAGGGTTCGTAATGATAGGACGAAGTGAATGTATAAAAGTTTAAATAATGATCTAAACGATCGCATTAATTAAGGATTAACATATGATTTTAATACCTACTTATGATAATTTTTTTGTTCAAATACAGCACAATCGCTGTTTAAAAAGTTTGAAAATGTCAATAAATATTTGCGTGTGTGTCGATTAATTATTATTAAAAGACTAGGTTACCCAGCAAACGTTGTTTTGCCATTAAGGATATTAAAAAATAGTTTACTAGCTACTCTCACACCTACCCAACATATACAAAAAATTTCATAACAATCGGTTTAGCCGTTTCGGGGCAATTTGGTGACAAACACGAGAAAAGACGAGTTTTTTTTTTTATATTTGAGGTAGGCATCTTCTAGGGCGCGTAACATTCCGTAATAATATAGGTACATGTGTAGCGTGGCATTTCTCTCGTGACTATAATTTCTATACTTGTCTTTACCATAGAGAGAAAGACAGTGAGACAATAAATAATAAATAATTTTAATTCAAAGATAAAAATGATGAGTAGGTAGCATAATTAACATGATTTTAATCTCCCAATTTCAATATAAGTAAATATTTAATGATGTTATCCCGCAGTAAATACTAAATATTCCACGACTAGGAGTTGCCGTCGCCGCAAAACGAAGATCAATCGGATTTATTCATGATTTTACGGAGTAGAGAAACGGAGGAAATGGTCCGTCCGACTTTATTTATTTACGAATCACCATCAAACTACATCGGCGTAGTTTGTTAACTGAAATACAAATAAATTTCCGCAGGTGTAAATTAAGTTTATTATTTATTTATAGAAAAGCAATGAAAATATTTATTCTTCTCCCTCTCTCTCTCTCTTTTAAGTGATTCACACTACAACAACAAATGTAGTACCTACACAAGCTATTTGATTTAGCTTTTGCTTCTTCTTTGTTCAATTTTACTTTGGAGAAGCAAAATTGCAATAGGATTACCTAGTAATCCTGTTTATTCTGGAACAACGAGATTTAAAATCTAAATCCAGGCTGACTGAAAATTCTCCTATAAATTAATCTTATAGATTTTATTAATGGGAACATTCATTTTAGGTTTTCGATTTGAAGCAAAATTGTTTGCAGCCCCATGCCTTTATACCAAAGACATATTATGAGTCAATTAATATATAAATAATTAATGAGAGGAGAAAATAATATATTAAATTTTCAGATCTGTCGCGTTTTATGAATCAACTGTTGGGCGGAAAGAAGGACAGATGAAGAAAGAGTGCAATCGATCGAAATGCTAATGTTCAATATGGATGTGTGGTGTAACGAGAATGGATAGGATAAGGAACGAGTACATATGGGGAAGTTGGAAAGTTGCGCCTGTGACAAAAAAAGATGAGGAGTAAAACAGAGAGTTTGTAGTCTGATGGGCATTTTGTCCTAGATATAACCAGGGGTGGTATTTTGACGAAGCACATAGGCGGCTTTTTATAATTTCAGTTAATTAAAAAAACGTGTCACTCATTAGATAAACAAATAGATAATTAGAATAGAACAGAATGCAATTTATAACCACAAATTATAATACCTTGTGACATCTGGAAAATAACTAAGCGGTAGAGGTTACGGGTAAAGTTAGCGGTATAAAAATTTATTATGAACCGATTCCATCACATCAAGTACTTCCGAATGCCAATATCAATTTACACCAACTTTACTAACTTTGTTTTAAGTTCGACATATACAATGCCAATTGGGTTCAAACTAATAAAAACTTCAGACCGTAATACTTCTCGTAACTATTTGAAACCAACGAAGTTGCTTCTACCTACTTGAAGAAACTAGTTACTCTACAGTTCCAAACCGATTCCGTATTGAGAGAGATTAAGAGAGACGTTGGCGTGACCTCTATGTATAAATATCTAATGGGAATTAAACAGTTGCTTATCATTGCTTTTTACCTACGAAAGTTTATTTACAAACTGACCTTATTTAAACTTAGCGAATAGTTTTGAAACTGTTTTCTTAACCATTCAGTAGGTGGTTTTATATAGCCCTTCGGGAATTTTGGGGTGCACATCAGCTGCGCTAAGAAAAAAATGTATCGCCAGTATATCTCCGGTGTTTGAGCTACCTCTGATCATGTCAGAATAAACGTAGCGTAGAGTTAGTTTTTAAATGTGAAAATTTACTACCTTAATCATATTCTACTGACTATTCATAAGGGCTGCATAAGTTAGGCCTACATGAAATAAATTATTAATGATTCTATGCTATTTCATATCGGGATATAAATGTGATGAAATAAGGAATACATTGAGATTTTTACTTTATTATTGCACTATGATATCTCCGATGCATATTATGGTAATAATAATAAAAAATAATAAAATGTTTTATTACTCCAAAAAACTTAAAATTATTAAACAATTTCATTTTACATAAATCTTATAGCTAATTCTTACTCTAAGGTTAATATAAGTTATAATAATTTTATGTTCGATTCTCCCAGATATAAAGCTTCTGAAGCTGAACTAGGTATTTCCTGTGCTTCAGCTTCAGTGCCTTCTCCCCGCACGCTTTTATATTAACTAACTAGCTGTTGCCCGCGGCTCCGCCCGCGTGAATTACGATTTTTTTACATAATATAACTTCCTACTGGAATTCCTTGATTTTTTGCGGGATTCTGGTGTGATGTTGTACAGAAACCTGTTCTTACTTTGCACAGGTTATCTTGTGGTGATTTTGAAAACTCCTTTTTCTTAATAAAAATATAAAGTTTCATTAATACGTAGTTGAAAGATCAAAAGGACGATTTTACCTGTCGATATTTCGACCCAGTGGCACAGGTCGTGGTCACTACGTGACCACGACTTGTACCAATGTATCGAAATATCGACAGTTAAAATCGTCCTTTTGATTGTGAATTTTATTCTGAAACCACGAAATATGTCAAAAATTATTAAACCATGTGAAAAGTTGTACTGGTGGTAGAACTCTTCTTTCAGAGTTCGGTCGGGTAGGTACCACTGGGATAAATTACTCTACTAACAATATTCCCCAGCCCAACATAATATAAGAGTCTTTTAAAAATCTTTGCTTCATCTCAATACAATCCAAAACATCAGAATGGACAGTGGCTATATATTTCCTTACGTATAAAAAGACCTTAGATGACAGTCAGTCGGTTAGGATCGATAAGACCTAAGAGTTAAAAATATTTGTGAACCATTATCTTACCCTTTCCATATTGCAGATGATAAAGTTTAAATCTGTTCATGTCTGTCTTAACAGTGCCATCTTAATATAAAGTCAGGAAACAGTAAATAACATGACAGTTAATTTTTATTTAAAAAAATTCGGTAGTACCTATCTCAGAGTTTTACATTCAAGTTCCACATAAATTGTACAGATAGCGCTATAAGGTATAACGTAGCGATAACGCCAGTTACATGATTTTTGTTCACCCTAAAAGTGAAAAATTTTAAACCATGCAAAATCTCCTGCTAAGCTTATTTATTTACGGCTGTAAGGGTACTCCAGTCTTACTTGAGCCCTACGTCCTAGCCCTAAGTTCTTTGTGCATTCCGAGTTTCAAGTCACCTACCTACTTGAACTTAAAGGTTCTGATGTCTGTAATTTCTGAACTACAAAAGTGATGATGATAAGATTAGTATTGGAATAATCTTTAAAGAACCTCCTTTCTAACAAAAAAAGAATGAATGGAATCGGACAACGCGTTAATGAATTATAACTAAAAAACGTTTGGACTTTGATGCCGTCTTCCAGGGAAACCATGATGAATTTCAGGACAAAAAGTATCCTATGTCCTACCTCAGGGTATGAACTATAATCATGTCAAGTTTCATTTAAATCCATCCAGCGGATTAGCCGTGATGCCCGGTCGTGAAACAGACAGACAGACAGACAGACAGACAGACAGACAGACAGACAGACAAAAATCAAACAAATTACAGTTTTGGCTTCAGTATCGACTAAATAGTGTCCTCCAACAAAAATTTTCAAAATATCTTCAATGTACAGAATTCGACCCTTGACAGTTTTATTATAAGTATAGAAGATATTAGCTTTAAACAAGTTTTTATTATATTATATAATACATAGAAATCATGGCCTCTCTTTTATAAACTAAATACCCAATGCTTTTATAAATAATATGGTTTACCCAATGCGGTTATAACCAGCGAGATTTTAGATCTTTACAAATAAGTTAATATACAAATAACACAACCTAAATAAAAATATTACACCTAATTTATTATATTTAAGAATCTTTACAAATATAATAAATCTAAGATATTTACGAAAGCAAGCCTATTACTAATTAATGCAGGTAAATGTGAAAGTAGATACGGAGTCAGGGATAGAGATTTAATGATTTTCGATGAAAGGGCATTCTAATAAATTCGCTTCTCATGTCATCAATCATTATTATTCTAATAATAATGCATGAGTAAACGTTAAAAAATTACACGACATCGACTAATTCAAGAATCTTCGTTGAAACTACCTCAACCTTTTTAATGTATATCGGTAATTTTCAGTGAAAACATACGTGAAGTCAAATGAATATAGATATTAAACTACTTGCGAGTATGTTTGTGACTAGTAAATAAAAAATCATTACTTAAACAGAAAAAGGGCTTTTTATAAATGCAGTTGTATCTATTAGATGCCTTGTTAACAAACGATAGCTTGTTGAAACAAAAGGCTGAATGGAACGCCTACTCAAATAAGTGCATGTGCCCTGGGGAAGTTAGAGCTAGAATTCTAAATAGACAGCATAATTTATTTGCTGAATGTCTCTTGAGTGAAATGTCTTTTTTGAAGAACTTTTTTTTCATTGTATCATTATAGAGCCAGTTGCAATATTAACAAGTAGTTCCGTTGCCTTTCCTGAATATTCCAAACATTAACAATCAATTTATTATATTAATTAATAAACAGTATTAATATTAATTTTTGTGAGATTCAGCGTTGACTTGTTTCCAATTAAAATATATTTAAATGGCAATGATCTGAGCATTTGGTATAGATGATAGTAAACTGCTTGTAATATCTCGCTGCCCGGAGAGCAATAAAATGAGTAAACAGGACAAAATATGTTGCTCGGCAGCCTATCATAAGCCTGCAAGTGAGAAACAGTACTTTGAAAGGTTTGTAGCTGAAACCCCAAACTGCACCTCGGTTTTGCTTAAATCAGTGAATTGCCTTTCTTAAAGAGTAGTGCTCAAATATTTCTTACATCGGACTCATACCTAAGAGTACTTTTGTAAGATCATAAGGTCACAGTGTATATTTAGGATGAACACAAAAAAGTTCAATAGAATTTCTTCCGTCTTCATTAAGAAAGACTTTTTCATAAAGTGGTATTTTTTTGTGAATGGGACTGGAACAAATAGTAAAGATCATTACATTGAAAGCTTTGAGTTAAGTTTGTCAAGAGAAGGCTTAATAAAAAATCTGTAGACGGTAAGAATTGAATTTTAAGTAATTTTGTGCTTCGCCTGTCTTTTTTGCCGTTCTCAAAGTCTACTTTCAAAGCGATTCCAATTCCAGTTAGCCTTTGATATTGAAAATTACGTATTAAGCAAATGAAATGTACAGAAAATTACGTTACTTTCATAATATTTGAGTTTATTAAACTTTTATGTTTCGAAAATTCAGATGTCAAAAGAATTAATTGGAAATATCCAAAATCAGAATATTTTCACTTAAACATTTTGTAAAATGAATCAGGAATATGTTTTCTAAGGGTATGAACCTATGATCTTCAGGTCAAAAAAAAAAAAAAGAAAAAAGAAAAATCAAAAAGGATCATAGAAAAAGTAGGTATTATGTTTTCTGTGGTTTTAACTATGAACAGACCATCACTGGTCCAAGCAATTAGGTACTCTAAAATCTAATTTTGGTGATCTGTGTGACAACACCTAAATTGTTTACATCTCATTACCATAACTTTTCGTGAATAGGTGTTCGTGTGGTTGCTCGTAGAGTTTTGTATGCAGAGTAACGAGATTAAACGAAAATTGCTGCGGAGTGCATATCAAAATTCTGTTTAAGGTGTTGCGGCCCTACCAGCCCGCGAAATTCAAATTTTATTTAGTTTTTCGCAAATATTAGAGTAAACACATTGTAGATTTATGGCAATGCATTTTGCGGGCCTACTTTTTATGCATCTACATGTTTTTAATAGAAACTTTGCTCGAAAGTTCCCACTCATCTCATATTGGTTCCCGAAAGATAATTTTTTGCAGTTTCCCAGATTTAGAGCTATCGGGAACCAATATGAAGTAAATGAGTATTGTTGAGCAGAGTTTTTATTAAAAACATGTAGATGCATAGATTCTGTGCCCGCAAAACACATTGCCATTAGCCTCCGATGTATAATTAGCCCACTATAAGCGAAAAACTAAATAAAATTTGAATTTTCGCGCCCGGATGGTACCCATCGCCCTTAAAGTGCTCCACTAACGGCCGTTCCCAATATCCTATCTATCTATGGTTTCTCTTACTAGAGATAGAAATTTGACATAACTTGTATGCAACTTATGTCAAATTGATATCTCTAGTAGGGCAAATAGAAGATAGATAGGTTATTAATTTCGGCCGTATGTAAAGCTTGGGGCAGACAAAAAGCGTCGCGGCACCGAATGCGGCAGCAGCAATGGCGCTGTCACTTGAGATGTCATATTAACACTCGCTTGCAGCACTTTCTCACATCAGGATGTCCTTTTTATTTCAAAGCTTAGAAGGATAACACTTTAGATCCACTTTACTGGCATAAGTATCAATCTTAGAGACTTTCTCACAACCGCCAGATGAATTCTATCTAACGCATAAACTTGACATTTTGGCAGATTCTCAATACAACATCTGCCACACGATCAAATACACTCGATGGATAGTTTATCTGGTGATTGTGAAACAGGCTCTTAGACTCCAAAATGGAGCAACGCTACGTTTAGGCACGATTAGCGTTGCACAGAGGAAAGGAAAATACTAAATAAAGACTATAATATAATAATTAAATAAAGTCTCCTGCTTACTAAGATTAAGTAAGAAATACTATATATAAGGTGCATAATTGATCATTGAGCACATAGTTGCAACAAAGGGAAGGTACCGGTAGCCTTAGTCACCTATGTCTAAACCTAAGTTTTTGTACCTGTATAGGTTGTAGTACCTATGTGATGTTTATATATAATTACAAACCCCAAAGGCTTTAAGGCCACACACAATATATATCTCCCGCTCATTAGTAGAAGCTTAGTGCATTTCGTAGTACTGCATATTCTGTGGTGCATGATAATATTACGAATGTCTGTACATCTATCATGATTTACATATTACTAGACTTGATTTTGCGCGAGTGCCTTTGTCATATTTACATTATTTGGTACATTACAGATGTACACAATTTTCTTAGATTTTCAGAACCTAGTTACATTGTAACTAGGTTCTGAAAATCTAAGAAAATTGTGATTTAAATTAACGCTTCATCTTAAAATATCGAAGTTGATCGAGACAATGCTTATAATACTAAATTTAATTAAATATTTTAATGATATTTTTTTATTTATCGTAGTCATTAATAGGAAATTTAAGTAAGAATAATATTACTAATTAGCTCATAAGCTAGATTGTAGTACATAGTAAAGTAACCATTTGGCAATGGTACTTTATAATAAGATAAAAAAAAATTGTGGAAAGAATTGCTACAAATAAAACATTCATTCACTCATTGACTCATAATTATTGCCCAACCCCAAACCTTCGAAACTAAAAATTGAAAGCAGATATTTTGCGCAGAGGTTTCCTAAATAATGCACAAATATTTGTTTTTAATCCCTAAGGTATCACCCAAACGTGCTGAATCGAAGCAGGGTAAGTAAGCCAATCTAAAATGATGTTATTGGCTACGCTGACATTCCATTTTTTAACTGTAAAATTAAGTTGTATTTTTAAGATACCGCTGAGAACGCTGAATATTATGGAAAGAAAGCAATGAAAAAGGAATAAAAAGCTTTAAAACCGGTCTAAGTTTTATAGAATCACCAAAAACAGTGGCTCTAACGTAGCTGTTCAAAGGGGATTTAATTTACATGTAAAAGCTGTGCTGTGCTTCCAGTAGGATAGTCAGTGCCTGAGCTTATTTTGTGTGACGCTATAACAGCATGAAGCTTTTATCAAAGGATTGTTCTGCTTTATTTTTGTTTAACGGCTGAAAGGGTATTTAAGTAATTTTTAATGACCTGCAGATTAAAATCTATAAAAAATACTTTCTTATTTAAATGTCGTGCATTTAAATATGAAAGTATTTTTTTTAGAATTTAAAAGTTATAAGTAATTTAAAACTGAATTCATGAGCAAAATCATAGGATAAGTACATGTTTTGTTTAAATTATGTACTGTCTATTATTCCAGGATTTCATCAACTTGTTTCAATAGACACACGCCATGATAAAAAGTCTGTTTCTACGCGTTGTAACGATAAACAAACTCACTTTCGCATTTCCAAATATGATGAGTCCTCATTAATTATTTCTTTGATATATATGTGACGTACTTAATATTGTACTTACAAACCAGCAACGTTGCTGATATAGATTGGCTTACAGGAAATTAAAATACACCAATATTCAATGTAAAATATATCAGTTATGCTAAAGGCGTCATCATAATGAGTTGAAAATTCAAGTTACGAGTATGTTTCAACAAAATTTATTAAAACAAAATATGCCTCTACTCTAAACAGTAGTGGAGGTGTCTAAGTGACTAGTCCTAATATTATGATGATTTCTATTTAGTGATTTTGTCAAGAAGTTCCTAAAAGTGCCTATTATTATTTAACCGTTAGTAATATACGGTTGTCTTACGATACTTATTATTATAGAAGATTGAGTCACATTCAAAAGTGAAATCTTCTAGGTTGCTTTTCTCTGCAAAAAATTCCGTTATTATGGCTTATATCGTGGACAAAGTCGTGTAATTTTTACGTGGATATAAAGTTAGAGACAATACTTTGATTCTTGAGCTAGTGGTCAAAGTAACTATTTACGTTTTGAATGTTGTTGATATGTTAGATCTAAATTATTACTTGTTGCCAATGACGAAATACGCTACGCTAAGAGGATGGGAAAGATGTGACGTCGCGCGTCGCACATTTCGGTGCCGCTGACAGCACATACCGCTGTTGATCGCATACATTAGCGCCATTTTACAGTTTTGACAAATTAATAGTCTGGCTTCAGGGTGGTGCCTAAAAAAGTACTTATGCATGACGTTAGTAAGTGCTGATCCTTTAATTATGTTTAATCACTGCTTGTTTATTTAGCTTGAACATCGAACAGTATTCCTCAATTATTATAATCCCATCGGTTTTTTGAAAAGCCACTTCTATTGAAACAAAAGACATATTGACGTCAAAAAAAGGCAGCAGGTAGAACGAGTATGTGCACACCTTTATCGAAGCACGTCAAAAACATGCAAATAGCTAGTACGGAACTTACAAAGCAAAACCGCTCCAGGTTTTCCGTGTCAGTTTTGACTGGATATTCAATTTTGTGAATGGATTAAAATAATCTGTACATCAAAAGCTTTTACGTTAATTTTATGTTCTTTGAAAAAATGTCAGAGTGTAAAATATGAAATGGAAAATTCTTTCCAAAAAACCTACTTCAAATGCCACTACAAAGAGTGAAATAATTTTTAATGTACACCAATTCGAAGTCGGGCGATTGTCTATATTAATGTCGTTTCTTCGAACATCGAGTACTTAGTTATAATACGAAGGACTATGATTGTACGAAACAATACGGACTATGGTGTACAAAAAATCTGTGGGTGTACATTAAAAATTATTTCACTCTTTGTAGTGGCATTTGAAGTCGGTTGTTTGGAAAGAAATTTCCGTTTTATTTTTACTTTTTTTTTTTGTGGAAAACAACAAATGCATATTGCACAAGACATTGTAAAAAATGCCCAAATTGCTTGAAGTGTGCTCATAAAATCTGAAGAGTTCCCAGATAGCTCGAAATCTGGGAAACTGCAAAAAATTATCTTTCTGGAACCAATAAAAGGTGAGCGGGAATTTTCGAACAAAGTTTCTATTAAAAACATGTAGATGCATAAATATTATGCCCGCAAAGTTTATTGCCATAAACCTACAATGTGTAATTAGTCTAATATTTGCTAAAAACTAAATAGAATTTGAATTTTGCGAGCTGGTAGAGCAGAATCCTCTCATAGAAAAGTATCATGATTTTGGATTCCAATGCAGGACGTATTATATACGTAAGAATTGGAACAAACTCGTGAAGACGAGTAAATTATAACAGCGTTTGACATTATATTCTGGGTCAATTTGATTTGGCCTGCCTGTCTGGTGCGTGCCCTCTTTCATGTTATATTGAATTTGTTTAGAAAATATTTGCCTGTGATTTGCCTGTGATTTGATTAGTGCATGGTAGAGTTTATATGAAAACTTTTCCGTTCTTGTGTTATTCAACATAGAAGTTTATTGAAATTTGTAATTAACCGTCGTTGCATTATTTTGTCATGCAAAGGTGTCTTATATGATAACTTACCAGTTTTGACCAATTTAAACGTGACTTGCTGTTGGTTTTTCAGTTGCTCATTATGTGTAGGATGAGTCAGCTCCCGGAGGGCCATCTCCAGAGGCGGCTGCTGCATGGTGGCGGGGGGCGCTGGTGACTGCTCTTTCGCTCGACTTAGCTTACGAAAAAAGCTAACTTTCTTCGGCTTTGAGTTTGTTCCTGATGAATAAAACACAAAATTATAACAATGAAGAAAGCTGCAAGCGAGACGTATGTTATGAAAGGCAAAACAAAAAAACCCAACTCAAAATAACTCTTGACCATGACAAAGTAAAGCGTGGTGTTAAAATTTTGCAATCACCATGCAATAACGACGTGACCGCCACGTATTATTATTGATTAGTCGATGAGCAGGCCTTCAATCCCAAACTCAAACTCTCGGTCAAAAACCTTCGAACGATGATCGTTGAGTCGGAGGCGTAGACGGCGAGGAGGTGCGAGCGGAGAGCGTCGGAGAGGAGCTCGGAGCGGGCTCGGAGTACGGGCGGGGAGGGAGCAGACTAAGAGAGGAAGCCGCAGGGGACGGGAAGTGCGCCGCCGACACATCGGAGCGCCGGTCCGGCTCCGGCGTCGTCACGCGAATGTTCGCGCAGAATTCGGGCGTGCTGGCGACTTCGAAAAGAGCATCGAAGTCCCTGTCGAAAATGTTCTTCCGCGAGAAGGCGGGCGTGGGGAGCGGCGCTGGCAGTTCGAACTCATCGGGACAAGGTGTCCTTACGATTTTGCCGAACTCGTTGTCCTCGTGACGGCCGAGTTTTTTAAAAAGCTTCGTGGCCTTGGTGCGCTCGCGCAGCTTGGCCGGGCGCTCGAGCGACGGCGTCGGCGAGGCCGGCGCGCGCTCCGCAGGCTCCGGGGGCGCCGTTTTGGGGACGGAGGTGGCGCGGGGCGGGGCGGGGGCCGGGGGCGGGGGATTCGCGCTTCGCGGCGAGGGCGGCGGTGGCCCGACGATGATATCGAGCGTCGGTCGCTGCCGAGGCCGCGGCAGCGAATGCGAGCTGTATGTCAGGGAAACTACTTCGTCCGCAGGATATATTACGTACATCCCTGGCGAGACCGCATCGCGCCGGCCCCTCGCGCCCTCCGAAGAGGTTCACGCGCGTCTCTCTTACTACCTATTTACTTTGCTCTTAGATACGTGGCTTAATTACTTAATATCGCAATGCTATTACGATTTCGAGACGCTCAGGAAACCCGAGATCGTGGAATGTTTCTTAATAATAACGTTTAATTTTCGAAGCGTGATAGGAGTAAGGAATGTTTTATGGGAGAGATTTTGAGCCATGAATAGGAGGTAGGATAATAATCTTCGCGCTAATTTGTTGCTAATCCTTGAGATGTCTTCAGCCTAAAGAAAAATAATTCATGTCAACATAACAAGAAACATCATAAAATAATATAATCTAACTGTAATTTTAATATGCCTTGACATTGTAAATAATTAATTTAACTGTAACTTATTACTTGTAAGACAAATGTAATGTTTTTTATTTTTTTTTTGCTACATTTAATCGGAGATATATCTCGGCAATGTTGTATATGCCTATAATTGATAATTGTAACAGTACTAGCACTATTGTAACTTTGTTCCATATTATTTTAAATGTTTTTGCAATTTTATCGCTGGCATATCATAATAAATAAATAAATAAAATAAAAAAGTTATAAACCAAGGTACACTGACAACACAATATGTAAAAACAAAAAAAAATATATATATATATATATATGAATATAAGTTAAAGAATAATTTATTTTTGATCAAATGCGAGTTTATTCCGATAAAGATCAGTTCAGTGAGCTTTTGTATAGTTGACTGGCGTTGAATATAAACACAACAGTAGGTAGCACACCTACTGTTTGTGTGTTAGTGTAGAATTACATACGCATGAAATACTTTCGTGCAACTCTGTTTACGTGCTGGCGCAGCGGTGTATAAATGAGTTAGTAATAGGATTGAGTACTTGCTACTAAACTTGATCTTGGTAGTTGGAATGTAAACGAATTTTTGTTTTTGGTAGTCTTATGCTGGTTTTCATCAACATTTTAAGAGACACTTATGCTCGTTTTCACAAACACTAAGAAACGCCTAAGCCGATAGGTGACAGTTTTCACTTACAACAATTGCCATCTAAGGGCTTAGGTGTCTCTTAAAATATTGCAGAAAACGAGCACTAAGCCTTTTCGTGACAGTTGCATAAGTGAAAACTGTCACCTTTCGGCTTAGGCGTTTCTTAAAGTGTTGGTGAAAACGGGCATTTAAGTATTAACAGGTGATCACACACCAACCAATTATGATATGCAAGATTTCATATGTTGAAAGATACGTAATCTGAGAAAACAAAATTGCAATGTGAGTCCTCATTTCTAAGAAAAATGTGGTTTAACATACATTCATACATAGGTACACTTATGGAAGGCACATTTTATTTGATTTCTACATCTGCTTTCTACTTCGAACACGACATCCGAACGATTTACGTAAACTTTTTTCGTACAAGCAAAATGTAGCGCCATTAATTTTGTCAAAATTCTATAGGTCGCCACCGAGCAAACTACAGCGTGGCTTTACTATTACAAAATATAAACTGGCGACAATTTTTTCGCACCCTCCGCCCAGTACTCTACAGGGCGTCTATTGCAACAATAGATACTTAGTACAAGGCCTTTTATTACCCCAATTTTTTGAAGAGAGTTAAATAAGTGGACATAAACGTTTTACAGAGCCTTTAATAACTAAAGATTGCGTAAGTAGGTAGATTACCGATTAGGGTCCGGTCGTTGATTCTGCCACATTACTATTTTTTTTTTCTTATAACAGAGCATTGAATTTCCTAAGAAAAATATAAACGTGACCAAGAAAGATATTCGAATTAGTCCTTATAAGTACCTACTCGGAATATTAATTACATTTTCCCACAAAAAATACGAGATTTTTGTAAAACATACAAATCAGCTTGCAGTTGGTGCAGTTTGAACATCAGGAACAGTTATGTTATGTGCGATCAGCCTAAATGTAGTTTTATTGAAATGCAGAGCTTAAAAACAATGTTTTGTCAGCGGCATGGAATCGCCCGCGGCTGATTGCAAAACGAGTGCATTAGTAGTATATTGCAAATGACGTCAATAGCTCTCGTAGCCGAAGTGAATTGAAGTCGGTCAAGGCTATAATTACACTCTACGTTAGGTACCATTCCATTCCACAATAATAGGGGTACCTTTGTCACGGTATAGCCCTTTGCGGTGATACTTACTACAAGTACGGGTTCCGCTTGATATTGAAAATTACGTTAAAGTTACGAGTATGTTCTCGTAGCCGGAATAAATGGAAGTCGTCTCTACATATTCGTAGCGCTACACTCACAGCCTACGCTCTATACGTTACAAGTTAGTATTAATTGACCGCGATTTCGACTGATTATTGACGATGTAGCCGAAGATGGTAGTATCCTATTTTTTATCAGGACATTACACACATAGCAACCTAGGGCCACAGATAGCTTATGTTATGGGTACTAGAAAAGTGATGAATATACATACACTTTAATGTAGCTAAATATACACTATAAAACATTCAAACTCATCGAGCGCACATTTTCCAGCTGTGGGAAACGAACCCACGATCTCCGACGCAGACGGCAAGATCGCTACCGCTACGCCATTCGGTCGTCTAATACTACGCCATTCAGTAATTTGGAAGGGGATAAGTAACTCCTAAGATTTCCTACTCACCATCGGAACGCTCTTCCGCTCATGGCTTGGCAGCCCATCTTTGCCGGTAGCGTGCAGGTAACGAGCCTCGGCCAAAGCGTCCACGAGATTAAACTTGAGCCAATATAGAAATTAAATAATTCCCGTAGCGAGAATCGAACCAGCGACCCCCAACTAAAATCAGAGCGCGCGCCGAGGTTGTTACGGTAGCCTAACACTATAAATAGTACTAGCACCGTGTTACAGTGGTATTAGTTACTACGAACTACTTGTATGTATCCTAGGATGACGTATGGGGTAGCTCAGAATAATATCAACAGAAACATAAATATAAAAACAACAAAGGATGCACTATCTTCACATATCTCTCTAGTTGTAGGAATGAGGTACGGTTCAGACAGACAATCTTTATCCAACTGTTAGATAATTTACTATAGTAGTATTTCTCTCCCTTACTACAAAGGAATGGCAGCTGCATACCTATATTTCTGTCTAAACCGCAAATGTTAGGAATGGAATGTTATAAATATATAATTTTCCTTTCGTCTGGAGTAGTAGCTTTTGCTTCATTTCAAAATGGTGATATAACTATATGTGATTTATCTTTTTGTCTATTTTCTGGCCATGACAAGGATCAATGCACTTTCTTTGTATTTTTTTTTTCTGGTCATGACAGGAATCAGTAAACTTGGGTTGCAGCTTGTATATTGTTTCGTGTGGTCTTATAGCTTTTATAGGAATCTGTATACAAATCATTCGGTTCTTTTTTAACCGACTTTATCATCGTTATATACATAACTTTCATTTGATTTACCATTTCTGATGTGTTTTAACTAAATAGTTTTAGTGTACTTACGTCTTAAAATGGGATCATAAAAAATGCCAGTTTCAGTCGACAATTAATGCTTATTTATCACCATCAAAACAAATAATTTCAATGTATACAGAAATTACAGTATTTGTAATCAAATAATTATGTTTTACTTTGATATTGACTAAAGACCCCTACTTGAAATGCAATTCTAGAATTGGATAGCATATATAGGTATTACAGCGATATATTATGTGGTCTAGGCGAAATAAGCGGGTCAAGTTCTGTATCATCATCTCGCTACGCTATCTCGATACGGAACCCTTCGTGGTTGCCGATTATTTTAAACCAAGTAGAAGACTCAACTAATATAATAATAAAATATTCAGTAATTAAATACATTACGCTCTTACAATTCTTGCACGCCTAATCTTATTATATTCAGTATTCACTCAAGCAAATATTTTTAACGAATATCTGCTCATACTAACGCGTTAGATACAGTCCAGTGCTAAAAAGGTTACTGTAGCGGAATAAAGTTGGAATATTCATAAATAATTACCCGAGGTTGAGTTAATTATACAAACAATAATTAATTAATTAGTATAATTATTTATTCTGGGAAATGGGAAACAACATTTCCTTCAGCCGTGTTTGCTCTTAACCCTGTAATAAGGCTATAACATAACATTTTATAAAGTAAATAAATATAAATATCTATATATGAAGATACATTATTTAAAATTAGTTGTCCGCAGTTGGACATTTATTAACATTTTCAATACATTATAGATAGCTGAATTGTTCGATTTATTCGGTTTATAATATTGCTGAGTGAAAAACCAACGAGAAAGTTTTATACAGGTAAATTAAATACTTTGCGATTTGTTTTACACAACTACTTCAAAAATTATAATAAAAAATTACTTACAGTTATATTTAAATTTCAAGTTTCACCGTAGTTATTTTTTTAGGGTTCCATACCAATTTGGTAAAAATGGAACCCTTATGGTGAGACTTTCTCCGTCCGTCCGTCCGTCCGTCCGTCTGTCACAATCGATTATTTCAGTAACTATTCAAGCTATCGACTTGAAATTTAGAATAGTTATAGGTAATAGTGACGCGACGTCATAACAATCGTAAAAATTTGAAAATTGTTTTTATTTTTATTTAAAAAGGGGGAAAACCGGGTCGACAAATTTTCAAAATGAGATAACAATATTGAGTGGGGTATCATATGAAAGGACTTTACTTGTGTATACTAAAACTAATTTTTATTTATTTTTATGCCTGATAGTTTTTGATTTATTGGGCAAACTGTTGAAAAAAATACCGTCCCCCCCCCCTTATCTCCGAAGTTTACCAATCGAAAAATCTGAAATAATTATGATCAATAGACGTTAATGTATATTTTACAGGAAAAATAAAATCAACTCACTGACTAATATACTTTTTTTGATAATGACAATAATCCGCCAAAAACAAAGTTACGTTTGCGGTTTGCCAACAAAATACCTACATGTAAATTATACTTGTAAATTCATGAAAAAAAGTGATTCTTTCAATGTTTTACTTCTCGTATGGTATGGAACCCTCGGTGCGCGAGTCCGACTCGCACTTGGCCGGTTTTTTTTATATTAGCAGTAAGTAAATACAAACACGTCTTTTTGTACTGTAATAAAATTAGTACGTATGTAATGTAGCTATACAATTTAGTAATATACATACCTTCGTTACTGTAAATAAATAAATTTCATTTGCCAAGGAAAACGACATTTTTATCTACTTATTAGTGCCCACGTCCACCTTTGTTCCAAGATGTCCGTCCTCTATTATCCCTCCTCATGGTCATTATCTTCCCTTTATCCGAATAATTTGACGGAAATAATACACGTGGTCAATCCCTAATTCTTATTTAACCTCAGAATACAATAATTTGTCGTAAGTCGAAAGCATAGACTAATTAATACTTATAACAGATAATCGGGTTATTTATTAACATGACGTATTATTTAGGTTTGTGTTCGATTTACCATCTAATAATCGTAAAAATACTCTGTGTATTTAGATTTCTGCACATATTCTTGTTTACGTAAAATTTGTCTCTCTTTCTTCTCATTCATACATACAGAAAGACATAGATATGTGTTAAATTATATCATTTTTTCTAATATTAGTTATGATAACTATATATAACGAACGTATTGGGTACTGTTAAGAATAAGGCATGTGTGAAGTCTCGTGGAATGCTCTCAACCTCCTTTTGTTCAGTTCACTCGAAGAGTCACACCAGTCATGCTCCCACATACGAGTACCTAAAGGTTGAAAATAACAAGGCATTTCCTGCTTCGGAGACCGCCGCTAATGGCGCTATTACTGAAGAGACCATTAGAGGAAGTATAGAGATTATAATCCTTCATAAGTGGTTTGTTCGCTCGGAATTTTTCTTGAATCAGTTATTGACAAGAAAAAAAATGTCCTAGTGCATCGACAGTTTCATAGTATTAAAACCAATTTCCAAATTCAAAAATGAGCATAAAGTCACGATTGTTGTATGAGAGCCCCTTTAAATATTTATTTTATTTTAATTTAACTATGAAATTTTGAAACGAATATTTAACCAAATATTCCGTGAATATGTATTTATGTATGTATGTATGTGAGTTTCTTTATTCCAGCATAACTTCTGAACGGCTAAATAGATTTGAATGGCTAAACATAATATGGGGCATCGTTATAATCTGTGGTTATAATCCTTACATCATTTCGAGTAACATATATTTTTTTGGAAAAAGTCGTTTTATCACAGGACATTAAATTATTTACTCGTTTATTCATTGTTAAAGCGGCAACGGAAACACGTAATGTGTGATTTAAATAATCTAACTGTGAATCTAAGTAACACGGTTCATTAAAAAAAGCCTAGTGACGGACGAACGGACAGACAGACGGACAGAAGGACGGTGGAGTCTCCTTTTTTCAAATTTGAGTTATAGAGTTTACATAATGTACTATGAATACTTCGTAGGCAAATAACATTTTGTCCGAGTCACAAAGTCTAAATAATTCCGATGAGAGATGCCGTGTATTAGGGGTTCAGCCACTTCAGCGAAAGGGAATGTCATTTTTTTCGACAAGTTGTTGAGGATTTTGAATTTCCGACTAAACCAGGTTCGAGTTATAGACAGACTATAAATAATTATAGTCTCCTGATAGAAAGACCCAATCATTGATTACTAACCTGAAAATATTGCCCATATTTCCGAACGATTTACGTAAAAAAAATCATACAAGAAAACAGTAGCGCCTACTGTCAATATACTATAGGTGCCGCTGCTGCCGCTGCAGCTGACCGCTGAGCGAACTACCGCGTGGCCTTATACTGTTGGTACTAATGACACCGATAAACTGGCGACATTTTTTCGCGCGGTTCGCCCTGTCTAGAGTAGATGTCAATTAAACCAATACTTTAACTTTTTAGCTCGACCCGGGGATTGAACCTCGATCCTCGTGATCTGCAATCGGACATGTTCTTTGCTAGGCTAACGAGACAATTATCCTACTACCATGAAGAAAAGACCATTTTTTTGGTATTATGATCCTTTTATAAAAAAGGTTAGGTATGACGTTTATAGCGGTACAAAGAAAGTCAGGAAAAAGGGTATAATAATAGACTCAGTTGAGTTCTTTCATGGCGAGGGAAGGGTTGCAAAAAATTGTGGGAGCTTTGAAAATTCCTTATTACGTAATATTTTTCAATGGAGTACCGAGTAAATTATTACAATAAAGTACCAAGGTCATCATTTCAAACCATTCAAATCACAAATCTTGTAATTTGAATGGTTTCTACCTACATCTGATTTGTAGCACTAAAGCCTAACAAAACAGCCAAATTGGTTTAGAAGTTGTGGCATGATTGAGTAACAAACATACACGCTTTCTCATTTATAGTAGAAAAAACAATAGAATTAATTTTATGTTTGGTGTTATCAAAATCCTAAGCCTACAGGCGTACGAAATTGCGCTAGGAGCGTCGTTTTATCGCGGGCTTCACGCCAGAGGTGCGTATAAACAATTATCCCTGCTTTTCAGGAGATAAAAAACTTGATAAGTTTTTATTCACTGGATCTCTTTAATTGAAATTGTTTGCACGTGTAAAGACATTTGCGTCTTATGAGACACGTGTAAATTTTCAGTTAATGAGATCCATAGAATAAGAACTTATTAAGTCTTCTTTGTCTTTTGAAAAGAAGGGTTATTGCTTATAAGTACTTCTGGCTTGAACTCCGCGATATGTAGAAGTTGTGGCATGATGACTAACAAACATAGAAACATTTACATATTTATAGGAGAAACTACAGAATTGATATTTTCATTTTGATTCTACAGGCATACGAAATAATAAACGAATAAGAAACGTTGTTAAATATATCATCTCGAAAATAGTCTCCTCATCATTAGACGCAAGATCTTTTTAAGTAGACGAGGCGTTGTATGGGTGAGACAGCGCGAGGGAAGTTCAGTAAAAGCTAGTTACCATACAAAACACTAGCCATAATGACGCCTGGATGCACGGATTGTTCAGGCTGCGCACTCGACCTGCTTTCATTAACATCACCGGGCAACTCGCATTTTATGTTTCGGTATTTTCCACGCGTCAAATTTTTAATTCAAAAAAGAGAGGAAAGGAGAATAAAATATTTTTCTTTTTGAATTAGTTTGGTGAATGTTTTACTCAGTAGCTATAGAGAAGGTGCGTAAAAGAAACTGGTCTTTTGAATTTTCTTCGTAAGTTAAAGGAAAGAACAAATTATTTTTTTACATAACTTTTCATTTAGCTAATATTAACCAAGCATTTAGCAGTACTTCGGTAGCTAAACAGTTGTGTAAAATTTTACGGTAAATAACTTACAACTATTTTTCTCAATGTATGGGTTATAATCCAATGTATAATAATACTCGTATCTAAAGCCAAATCAGTTCGGTAGTTTGGATAGTGACGGGAAGAAGTAACTTACATACACACATAATTATGGATACAAACTTTGGCCTTTATAACATTTGTGTAATGTGCCTTAAATGTGCCTACCTACATCTGGCGACGGTAGAGTTTCGCATAACCTCAGTCGAATGTAGGATCTTCCTACATCTTCCTACATCTTAACATGTTGTTCATAACTAAATTAACACTGGGTGAATGAAAGTTGCTAACTTTGTCGTCTCATTAGTTTCTTAGAACTTAAACTAACACCCAAAAGTTTTGTGCCATATGGGATCCTAAGAACGTGCAGGTTTCTACAAATGTGTGTAGATTCGTAAATGGATCGAAAACTTACAATCAATTTGCTATTTAGAATACCTAGTTACTCAATAGATGTGTCTTACCTTGATTTTAGAATACCTAGTCACTCGAAATAATAGATGTGTCTTACCTTGATTTTAGAATTAGGTCAAAAATGGTTGTATTTCAATATGTGGCTCTTTTAGCGTAAAACATGAATAAAATCTGGTACTTTTTTTCGGAGTTACATTAAACCAAATGGAAACGGTATATCGAGTCAAAACACTATGTACCCCAGTTGCCGTTGATAAGAAACTGAGGATATGGACATCCGAACGATTTACGTAAACCTTTTTAGTACAAGCGAACTGTAGCGCCATCTGTCAAAATTCTATAGGTGGCTGGTGTACGAACTACATCTTGGCCTTACTGCTGGTGATATAACAAGCATTTTTGGCACCGGTAAACTAGCGATATTTTTTCGCGCCGTCCTCCCTGTTCATGGTATATGTCTATTACCCCAGTACCACAGTATAAAGATATGTGCCAGTACTATAATAGTGTAATAATGTCTAAAGATGATAAAACCTTTGTTTTGAGTCTTAATAGCTTGCAGGACGTTGGGAGTTACATAATATCCTAAATGCCAAAAAGATGGTTGCCATGCCTCGAAAACCTATATACTTATCTAGGAAACTCAAGCGATGGACTGGAATTACCTCGTTCAAATTATTCCAGTAGTGAATAGGGATCGATTGACTCATCCCATGTTTCGTAATCCTACATAACTGACATGGAATTACAGGCATCAAAATGGCCTGAAAACAAACATAGCAGTATTTCAATATTGTTTGAAAATCACTGACGGAAATAAGCAAACGTATACGTTTACCTTTGACCTATACCAACCGAACAATTCAATTTACTGACGGTTGCGATAATATTGCTAAACCTACCGAAAGCCAATCATGATGATTAAGATTGAAACCGATTTGACCACATGACCATTGTAGTGGGGTCTCAAGAACCGCAAAGCGTTATTGCGAAGTTCTACGATGTCATATCTTAAAATGTTTAGCTGCATGATTCTGCAAAGTACCTTATTATAGCATAGACAAAGTTACATCTTGCACTGATTGGGCAACTTGGGCAATGCTTTGCTTGCATCGCTAATTCAGCGAAGGCTCCGATTGGCTGTTGATGGTTGAGAGGTTTTACGAGAACAGAGAATTTTATTTTATAGTGCAATAATTTATTTACTTCAATTACTTGTACCCACAGCTTGTACCACCCTGAATGCGGAGAGTGGTTTTTAGGCTTACAAACTTATAAAATAAAGAAAGAAGAAAGAAAGAAAAAAATTATTTCAAATGCCACACGTCGTAATAAACGCAAAGTACTTACGTACTAAAACGATGCCTGCATCTTTCCCCACCCGCGCAACAAAAACCAATTAATTCCCAATTGATGGAAGCATGAGACAGAGACTTTCACGTGTGGCACAACCCAGAAATAGGCCCCAACTCAGCTGTTAAAGTAGAATCGTCAGTTGAACTACAGAATACTCATAGAAGTGTTTATACAATAATAATTTAAACTAGTATTACCCTGTGAAAAGTACGATCACGTGAAAAATAATAAAGTTTACCTCTACCAACGAATATATAATATTACTAACGTACCTCTACTCTACATAGTCACTGTTACTACTTAATATACGATATTAATAACTGTTACCTTGTTACAAAATGTCTAACGTTTTCACCCTTATTTTAAAAGATGTGCCGGATATTTAAAAAGTTGGTTTTCCTTGTTGATCGAGCCTTTTATGAAGAATGGTAAAGTTTTATTTTATGGTGAAAAGTTAAATTGTGTTGAAAGTTACGTTAAATAAACGAAATTCGAATGTAAAACAATGAATTACAAAGAAACAGAAGTCCTATTACAGTATCTACTAGCTACTATCAGTAATTAATATATTGGTAACTAACTACATTGATTTATGTGCCTAAGCGCCTAACATCTTCTTCCTTATATTATTATTTTAATTTATGAAAAGTCCAATGCTGATGAATTTTTTTTGACATAAATCTTTTTATAATACAACCATTCATTATCCTTTTATTTATTTATGTCCCATAAACAAAGCAATAGTTACAAATCTTGGCGTCTCGTTACTCTTATGAGTTTATATGTAAAAACTATAAACTATACTTACTAAAATCTATCTACCTAGAACATGCACACTATGTATGTTTCATTTTTCTTTTGTAATAAAATTACTAGTTCATCTATACGTTAATGGCAAAAAGCTATCATGTAATCGCTCTACATAAAAGAAAAATAGGTAGACCGGATATAATGACAAATATTTCAGTGGGCTTCCTTTTCAATTTAAATATTAATCGGCGAGAAATGCTATTAATGTAATTGAACTTCCATTCAATATTTTAACATGATGATCGAATGTAGTATACACTGAGTTATAGGTAAAACTATCAAGGTCTTCGTTTCCATACTTTGAATTCCTTTATTTTTAGGGTGCCATACCAAAATGGTAAAACTGGAACCCTTACGGTGTGGACTTCATCCGTCCGCCTGTCTGTCTGTCTGATTGTCTGTCACACTCGATTATATCAATAACTATTAATCGACATGCATTTGAAACAGTTGTACAACGTATGAGCCAAACGCCATTGCAATAAAAAATGAAAATTATATTTTTTATTTAATAAGGGGGAAAATCGGGCCATCGCTTGTACTTGTATCGGGATATCTATCATTATGAAAGGCGCCTCTGCATTCTTAAACATATTTTTATGCACTATGATTTTTGGTTTATTGGAAAAAAATGTCTAAAAATATTCCAAAAAAATAGTGTGTAGGCTGCGGGAAACATACCTAGAGGTCTGAGATAAAAGATGACGTGGGAAATAAAATTAATAGTTATAGTGTAGAAACTTTTAGCTTTTATCACGGTGTAGCTCATAGATCTCCATTAACTAGTTTGTTTGGTTTAGGGTGTGATTCCATCACTGATCCCATCTATTACACCACTGATAGACGTGACACCTAATGGGCCTATAGGGATGTGTCAATGAAAATCGATCACCCATTGAACAGCAACCTTAGTTGGCTACAGAACTGTTCTGCAACACAAGATGAATCTGTAAACCTTGCAATTACTAACTAAACTTTAACATACTTACCTATGTACTAACATAGCAATGGTAGTGATTTATAAGTATAACTAACATTGGTTTAGTCCTTTGCAGAAGTGTATTCATCAGGGAACTACGCATTTTATGGCAACGATGCGACGGGAACCATCTCTAAGTAGCATAGGAAGTGTTGGTAGTTCATTTCCTTGCCTATATTAGCTTTCAATTTCCATGATAATGTTCCGAGCATAAGTAATCAACGGATGCGATAAATGTTTGTCCTTGTTTTTATGAGACAATATTTTTTTGTTTTATATCAGGACTTTACACACATTGTAATCTCGCCCTAAAGTAAGTGAAAGCTTGAGTTAAAGGTGCTAGAGAACTGGTATATATTTTGAATTGAACATACTCAAACACAAAGTATATAGAAAAACACCTGGACACTGAAAAAAATTGTATGTACAAGTAGTTTCTTTTTAATATACTCAGGGGTAAACATTATCGACCATAAAATATCTGAATTGGTAAAACTCCTAGGACTCTTATATATAAAATTGCGACGAAAAGAAGTGCTCGCGTAAGGTATAAAAATTAATAAATTGGTAGATCTCAAAGTTTTGACAGAAAATAATTTTACTACTCTAAAAAGAAGTCCGTTAGAGACGCTATAGATGCCCATTTACATTATTTATTCACAGCAACAAGCGTTCTTACTACGAAAACTGTCATAAAGTATTCCAAACTAACGCCTTCTGTGGAAGAGAATGGACCATAAGTCCATAACATGAATTTATTACTACAGAATGAAGTTCTCCAGGTTCGAAAATTTGAAAAGTTTTCGTAATTCGTACCTGTCCCTACTGACCGGCAGAAAGAGTTTTGGGCAAATACGTGTTACTCTTATAAAAAAGTTTCATAATAATGTGATCTAGGTTGCATGGACGATTATTATTTTTTTATTGAAGGAGGAAGATTACAGAAAGTCGATTCATTTATTTCATAAAATATATCCCACCAAAAACATAAATGTAAAAAAAAGAGAGCCAAGTTCGAGAGCCGCAAAAAGAATGGAGATCAAAATGAGTGCCAAGTTCTATGTAAAATCGAAATTTGTATTTATAGGAACAAAAAAACAATATGAACAATTATTAAACTCTATTTCTTTGCTTTATTGGATACCTATAACAATTGTTGTTATTCAAAAATGTGAGATCTTAAAATAGGTAAGATTTGACTTGGCCAGTTTTCATTACATCAGTCATTTTATAAAGTTATACAACATTTTAATTCAGATAAAAACTCGCCAAGTCAAATCTAACCTATTTTAAGGTCACCTCTCCTGAACAATTTTGTATGAAAAAATTTTTTTTCAAGTATGTGTTCGTATATAAGGTAAAAATTCATAAGGAGGAAAAATACGGAGAGAGCTGATGATTGAGGATTTCGGAGACGGATGAAGAGCACAGCCAAGGGTATTGGAGATAGGTGGGGGGTGCTCGACCAAATGTCATTTGATACGTCATCCAATTGGCAGTGAGCTGAAAAAAAATTCAAAATGGCGGATTCAAAATGGCCGCCATTCGAATTTCGTCGATATCTCGGAAAGTATAAGAGATGGAAGAACGGTTTCTTGACAAGATTTTATCAGGACTCGAAGGTCTAGGACTATAGAACAATGGCGTTTAGGCCGTGGCGTTGGCGTAATATAGGACGGCGCAAAATGAGTGCCTCAACATACTCAACAAGTTTTACGCGCCTTTGATGATCATGAAAAGCTCAAACTGCTTGAATTTGTAAACTGATTTATTGTTTTCTTAAATTCACCCATTTCTATTTCACTTTGCGAGTTTGATTTTGAGATGAATGTTAATAATATAATAATAAATAAATGAACGATAGAGAAAATTCTACTGCATTCGAATAATGTACACCTAAAACATTGCGAATGTGCGAACCAATTTATCGCGCGGTGAGCATCCGAGATCTTAGCTAGATTATGGTGATTTATATTACAAGTTAATTCTCCCAAATTCTTTCTTCTTTTTTTAATAATTTCTAAACTTGAACCCTGTTCTATTAAAATCTAAAAATATGAGTCATGGAACACCGTTTTGTAGAAATGTTACAAACAAAGTCTTAGATGATTTTTATTAAAAATATAGATGTAAGTTTGTTGTACGTTTTACGCTTAAACCACTGAACCAATTTTGATGAAATTTGGCACACAGAGTGACTGGAGCTTGGTACAGGATATAGGTCTCTATTTATCTAAAAAACGCACAATTTTTGTAGGATATTAAAAAAATCCGGATTTTCTACAGAAAACTATAGCGACACCTTGAAAATAAATATAAGGATCAGAATAGGGAGAGGGAACGGGAAATTCACATTTCCATCGGGATTTGTGAAACCCCGAATTTCAAGTGGGTAGAGCTGTGGGAAAAGCTAGTAAAGTAGGAATATTTGTGTGTGATAAAGTTACCTATACTCATTAATGTGTTATTTTTTCCAGTTCCACCTTTATACATATGTATGCTCATAATTATGTTAATACTATTATACTGATATAACTTTATTTCCCCAAACGTAACGCACGACAATGATGAGATAATAAATGTATATTGAGTTCCCGTATTTGCATTAGGTATTCTATCAATTTTGTGATTGAGGTAGTACAATAATAAAAAAATAATAATAATTTGTACAGATAGGCAAGGTTTTAAGTCCGTTTTAAATTTTTTGTCGCTTAGTCTTTTCATTTGACTTTTGCAGGATGGTTTTCGATGAAACATTCGCAGGTAGGTGATAATGTATCGGTTGATTTAGACATCTAGGTGAATAAATGTCTAAAAGCCACTGAGGTATTTTCAAAAAAAAAAAACTTGTCATCACGTACAGTGAGGATAGCGGCACATAAAGGGAAGTCACGCGTATAAACAATATAAAGGTGATTTACAACATCTCCACGGGATAGCACCTCTGCTAGACCGACCACCGCAAGGGAGTCTGTTAGCTCCAGGGATCACCACCCTATCACCTACGCAACAACGCGCGGATAGTAACAACAACAAAGAAAATGGCGTGAGTAATACTGGACGTGACACTTACATTACCGGCAGCATGGAACCAGTACCATCCTAACCTCACATCCGACAAACCGAGCGGCCTTCAAACAGAAAGGCAGGCCATATGGAATAGAATTGCTAAACCGTGGGCGCACAGCTTTCTCGGGGCACCAGCTCAGTCAGTCGGGTGTCCAGGTAAGGAGAACATCCCCGAGAAAGGGCCTACAATAACCTCCCAGGCACTGGCTTTCCCACCACTTACAACTTGGGCGCCTTCAAATCAAGAGTGAATACGCTTCTCCTAGGCAAAAAAGCCTAGGAGAAATAAAGCCTAAAAAAATAAGGGTTTCATTTTTACCATTTTGGTATGAAACCCTTAAAACATTAATTATGTCCACATCGGTGAAGACATTCTAGAAGTTTTTAAAACTTGGAGTAAAGATACGAAGTTATTTATATTCCCACAGTCATGATTGTTAGTCATGACTTAGAGTGCGGTCAAAGCCGGAGTATATAGTAGGCCCATCAAAAATCAAAAATTTTATTAGAACGTAATGCGATAATGTCAGAACCGTCTGCCTGGTCAGATTGGATGTCCTAAATATGTTCTTTAGTTAAATCACGTTACGCTTGCGCGCCGCGTCGGTGTAGTGCCGCTGGCGTTTAATTTACCAACGCTAATTAAAATTTTAAGGTCATCTTTCATTACCGTACGCCGTATTGCAAGCTAACATAAAGTTTGTTATTAACATTATCATAACAACGTTGAGGAGAAGGAAAATTATTATTATAGGATATGAGTATGACAACCCAAACCCATTTGAAAATCCAAAACCAAATAATGTAATGTTTATCCACGGTATAGGTTAATACCTATACCCTAAGGAAAGATGGAACACCATCACATAAGATTTAGCGTCAACTGATATCATTAAGATACTTTTCTTAGGACTTAAAATTAGAATGCCTTTGACGCTGACACGACGAACATCGCGATGAACTTATGAATTAGGTTACCTACGATGTCTCCATACATTACTGCTGTTTTTGTTACAAAACAAATAAGCAGAAAACATGTCCTTTTTGACGCAAAAATAAGCAAATCGAAACTCGTTTATAATTCGTTTTGGAGTAGTATTTCCGAACCAAATATGGCCAGGAGCATAGATTATTACCATATGCAACCGAATTACACCACAACATAATCGAAATATGCACGAATTAAAATGATGTTGGTATTACAAATGTATGGAGACATCGTAGGTAAACGGATTCTTAAGATAAACGTTATAACAAAATATAATTAGTTATCAAATTAATTCTTTAACAAATTAATTTTAACATGAAAGTTACCTTGGCCTCTCAGGAATAGGTTCACATTAAACTTATTTACAGGAGAATATTAGAGGTACCTTAAATTTTCAATAGTATTCGAGGATGGAAACAAATTCTACGTCTGTTGAAATCTTGACAGATTGCTGTAGACACAAAAGACGATTGTTCGTTTATACAAGTGATTTATATAGACTATTTAAACGAATAGAAAGCCGTGTTTTGTTGTTGTTTACGAATAACGATTTACAAGGACTAGTATAGCGCTTTCCTTTACTAAATCCAAATATATATATCAAGGTATTCCAGTTTCCTATCTACAGGTTCAAGTTTATCCTTTATTTAAGACAAAAAGCTGGCTTCTCTCGCCTAAAAATGGGGATTGCATTTTTAAGTCCTTTCTTAGCCGTCCGATCCGTCCATTGATTGGTTCCAATCGTACATCAACAGATCAGTCAGTCGCCTTTAGTTTAATCTTATGTAACTCATAAAGTTCTCGTGTTTGATTTTATAAATATTTTTTTGTATATATATGGTAGACCAGAAAATAGGATGCGAAATATTTTTCAAACACAAGGTCTGATTTTTTATATTAAGGGATAAAATATTATTATAACTTAACACTTTATTTGTACACCACAAAACATTAAACTATAACTAAGGAGTAAAAATTAATTAGTAGAAAAGGCGGCCTTATCGCCAAGTAGCGATCTCTGCCAGGCAACCTACATAAAATATATGTTTGTGTTATAGCTGCCTGTAAAAAATTACTTCGTTGAGCGTTAACTTGACCAATATCCAGCGCCGCACTTGGCCGCGTCACAAGATGTGTCAAAGCGTGCACTGGCGATGGCTATTTTAGCATCTCATTATCTATTTGTGCCAGAATTCTTTAAGACAACGCGCTTGCACGGAGTTATTTCAAGAGGAAGGTAAAAAACACGAGTAACATCGAACAAAAATGCAGGTCGGTTTTTAAAAAACAACCAGTAAATACTTTTTTTTTAGTTTTTGAATAAGAACAAAAAAAAGGTATTTGAAAAACTGGTAACACAATTTTGAAACAAAGGTTCTTTTCGGACAGTATCGCGCAAGAGGCTATTCGAAACAAAATGAATTTTTTGCGTGACGAATATCCCGTCACGAACAAAATAACGAAAAATCTAGAATGAAAGTTTCTCTTACTAGTCAACAGAATAAGCACGCATGCAATCACGTATAGAGATGGTATGATGAGCTATCGCGCACTCTATCGAGCGGTGAGCGATTTTCACACGTGAAAATATAAAATGGAGTTTTATTTTAATGGTTATTCCTAACTTCGTTTCTACCGTATGTTCCACGACACTCATGTCTTTTTTCAAGAATATTTATTTACTGTCGAAAAAATCAAGTTAAAAAATATTTAGATATGTATTATAATTTTATCACTCACACAATATTACTCACACTAAAACACTCGTACATTGCACTAAAGTATAAGAAATGAGGATCTTATCATGAGATATAAAACAGTCATTACACCTCCTGACCATCGTATAAATTTTCATTTAGATCGGCTCTCGGGGAATCCCTACGCTCATAATAAACACAAGCTACGTGTATAAGGTACGTGGACATATTTTCCTCATAGAACATTGCGCCCTCTAGGGATCTAAAACGACGGTAGGAGTACAAACCCACTTCGCGTTGATACTTCAATTAACACGCCCTCAAAAATAAATAATTCATTAACGCTTGCGTGTTACCGAAATATTTTGAGGACAGTGTGTAGAGCTGACTTTTATACTCGCTATAACTGCCAGAAGGGCATTTGAATGAACGCGTTTTCTATATTGCTTCATAAAATAGCATACGTACTAAAAAAATATATAATAAACACATCGTCTCACTCAAAGCTTCATTTAATTGTATCTCAATTTTAAAACATAAAAAACACGCGATTTTTTAATACAGGAAGTAATAATTATTCAAAAATCTACAGAGATAATTCAACGAAAAACATAATCATACATATTTCATTCTTACGGAGTTGAAAATATTACGGCAGTCTGTATGAGTGAAACTGGAAAAACTGAGCTAATTTCACACGAGAAACCTATTTGTGGACGAGCATAAAGGTAATCGAAAAAACAAAATGTATTTTTTTTTATTCATGAATCTTGAAATCTATCCCAATTCTCAAACGTAATAAATCGTTTCCTTAAAGTGATTGAGTGTACGTGATCGAATATAATTCACTTTGTCTCTTCTGTGAAGTATAAAAGAAATGATACAATAATTCTGTTAATGGTCCCAGACGTGAAATCTTTTCAGCTTTTATGTGCCACGCGTTCTCCAGTGACATGGTCTTTTACTATATTTTATATTTGACCAAAAGCTCTATCTGTTGGAAAATATACTTATGTTGTCTATTTTGTTGTTTTCTTCGATAGTTTTAATAAATCAAAAACTATGGAGCATTATCTACAACTATTCCAAGTTTCATGTCGATATCTGTAATAGTTTTCGAAATAAAGGGTCGTGACACATAGACAGACAGACAGACGGACAACAAAGTGATCTTATAAGTGTTACGGTTTTTTTCTTTGAGGTAGGGAACCATAAAAAAGAACACTGAGAAATGCCAGTGAATATGGATTAAAGTTAAATATCTTAGGAAATCCCAATACTGAACAGCTCAACGAATATGTGGCAAAATAAAGACACGTGTACATATTATAGAATTTTTATGATAGCCATAAAACTATTTAATATGTGTATAACTCAATTATTGGGTACGTTAGTAGTATTATTAATTCGTAAACTTAGTTTTTAAGTCGTTAAATAGTTATCACTATTAATAAGTATATGTACCTACTTGACCTTCATAAGTGCTAACAAGTAGTGGCCAATATGAAATAAATGATTTGAATCTTTGAATCTTTTGAATCTATTATATATTCGGTAATTAATGACACTATATAGTCGCTTACGCTTTTACCATTAGGTACTGGTACAATAATACTCGTATTACGTAGAAGTTTACGCGATTTACTCTACTTTTATGTCATCGATAAAAACTATCAGTATGTTTTTACTTTTTATATTGCTGTTATACTAGAATATTATTTATACTACATATTTTATTTCATACATACCTATAGGTTATATTTGTGACTGACTATTTCTTGGACCGTTTATGATCATAAGGAATTAATCAGAAAAATATTACAAACCCTTAATCACCCGCCACCGATGGCCTACAAACCTTCCTAACAAGTTTTACCTTTAATCTCTTCATGTCCAATGAACTGTGGAATTGAATTATTGGAATTTCCATATTTTCAGATAATTTTACGAGACTAAGTTCGACGATACTCGGTACGAATTCCTTAATAGCAGAAATGAATATTCCTTGAATCGAAGCATTGATCTATATATAATTAATCTGTTAAATAAATAAATTTGGACTGTTAAATAAAAAATAAAACAATTTTAAATATTGGAGTGGAATTATTTAAAACTAGGGGCATTTTATTTTTCGCAGTAAAACCAAATAGGTATGTATTTTAAGCCCGTGATCAAGTTATAATACTGTGAACAGTAATTCAATCTTTGTTAATCGCTTTGAGCGTCTGATATTGAATTCGTATCCAAAATCGAATTAACATGACGTATCGTACCTATTTTATACCTGTCGCATAAGATATTAAGTATATAATATATCCCGCTGGTAAATTAAACATCGCCAAATTTATGTATTAAAAAAATAACAAAGGCTCAAAATAGACCCCTGAGTAACAAAAAGATACCCATTCAAATGTAAAAGTAACTTTATATCGGTTGTCTCAATAAAGGTTTTAAAGTTTTTATTAGAGTCTATATAGCTACTTAGAGTTACAGTAATTTGGCATTAAAAACAAGGTGAGAAAAAGTATCAAAGGCATATTTAAATATTGAAAATGTTTTAGTCAATCTATTAATTTCTTTTCATCGATCATCAACATCATCAATCATCATATTAATTAATTTAATGGATTTGATATTCGTAAAATACATTTAATAAAAAATAAATAAAGTCAACGTTATCTTTGTCATATCCGTTCCGTTTCTTTTATTATTAGAAAATCGAACATCACATAATTCATGTCACGTTGAATCCTTACAAGTGCCAATCTTATAATGCAAGGGTTTCTTTTTATTTTCTTCTTTAGATCATATAGAAATCTTTTTCAAATGGTGTGGCGTACGTGTATTTTAAATACTTATCTCTTAGATATAATTAAACGTAGATAATATTATATTTATTGATATTTTTCTTGTAAAAATTACATAATTCTAGACTAAACATATTGCAATCGAATCGTACCTTTAAAATCATAGGCTTATAAATCTATGGACGACGGGTGTAATCCAAAATTCACGATAAAAGTATCCCGAGAAAACCTATATAAAAGAGGGTACACGAGTATTTTTATAAACAAACAAAAACATTGTAATTTATGTCTTAAACCATTACTATACAGCCTAATTTTCAAACACGAGACTGAAGTACGATTGTATGTCTTTTCGCGTTTTGTATGTCATTTGGTTCGGACACTTTTTAGCGCTGACCCCAACTCCTTTAGTTTATAACTCAATGTTTAAAATGTTTTGTTTCGATGTAGTCCAAATTTTTACCGAATATATTCTTAGATCTGTGACATATTTCAGCAATAATGAATTAATTTTAATTATGCCCTCTATATAAACAAATATATCAAGCATTTATGGTTTAAAGATACGGCGACCACTAAACCTCGAGCCCTTGCGTATTGAATTTCACTAATTCTTTATTTTATTCTTCGTTGACGTAAACTGCTAGTAATAACATAACAAAAACTAACACTAAATTACCTCATATCGTTCCGAATTCATATTTGTCGCTCACACAGGCCAATTTGCGGGCATTCGATAATATCGTGAACAGCACCTTGTTTTTAACCAGTTCAAAACCCTGTTGAAAGTTTTCCGTTAAATATTACAGGGTATATTGTGCAGACAAGCGTGTAATTTTATGCAGGGCACGGTTAAGTTTTCTTGTCCCTGGAGCCCATATAACGTCGCCTGAGGGGTTTAATAATTATAACGATATCACGTTCAGCTCATTTTTGACTAAAAATATGCGTGAACATGAACAAAGTATCGACCATTCGTTTGATCCGTTTCTATGGCATGTATAAAGAAAGTCTCAGTCCCATATATATTTACTTAAAATTTTGAGTCAAGGGTTAGATTAACAAAAAAATTAATAGATGTTACAAAATACATACTACCTAATGAATACGAAAAAAGTTAACAGTTAGGTACATGATTTGGTGGTTGCTAAATGGTTCATTTGTATCTATTGAACTTGAATTAGGTTTCTCCGCAATTTTCAGTTTTATTGGGCTTTTTTACACATCGCAATATAACCACTTATAGTAAGCACTAATAACTTGTTTTATAAAATAACTGATAAATATACAAAATATTATGTCATAAACATAATTACTATATTTCAAAGAATGTAACTGACTTACCATTACTTCAGTACTACCACCGAATATATGATATTACTGTACTACAGTGACTATTTCAGTCGGTATTCTAGTCTTAAGTTACGAAGAGCATACGCTAAGTTGTAAACCGTTTTATGTCAACTATAAACTGACTTCCGAGACGTAAAGATGTGTACAGATTAGTGCAACTTGCAGCGAACGAGAGTCATAACGTTTTGGATTCTAGTAATGGTTTTCTATTACGAGGTGTTTAGATTCCTATCGATGGATTACTTACTCTTAGTATAAAAAACAAGCCGTGTATCCTTATCCGAGACATATAAAGAAAGAGATATCTGGCTACTAGTTAGTCTGTCAGCCAAATATCTCTTTCTTTTTCTAGTTAACTGACTGTAAACGGTAAGTTAGTTAACTGACTGACTCACTGATTGTCTGACAAATTTATCTTTCGATGTACTCGTACAATTCAAACGACTGGGCGAATGGGGCTAAGGGTCACGCGAGTAAAGTCATGGGCGCCATATTGTAGTCTTACAAATAAAGTATTATTAAATGAAGTGTTGCTCTGATAATAACTTAACTATTTCCATGATTCCAAAAAATTAGATGGTATTATAACATTTTATTTTCATTTCGTGATATTATTTACCAAAAATATTCACTAAATAGGAATTAACAAAAGCACTTTATAATCACTACGTGGCGTATAGAGCTATCAGATCATAATAACGCCACTCAGCTGGTTTGCATGTCAAGAGGTTTCATGGAGACGGCTTGACCTTTCGTTGTACAGGTGCGTAAGTACCTGCTGAAAAATTAAATTATAATGGACTCAATAATTTTACGTGAAAAACTTCCAATTATTTTTCATACTAGAAATAGGTGTAATTTGGTAACAACATTAGTACTAATTTGATAACTACATAACTATTTTCAATGTGTCTTTGATACTTGTACAGAAACAAGCGGATGCCCGCGGCTCCGCCCGTGTCAAATTCGGTTTGTCACATATTCCGCGAGAGCAATTCATTTTTCTGGGATGAAAAATAGCTTATGTGAATAGACATATAACCTGGGAAGGGCGGACGGCGCGAAAAAATGTCGCAAGTTTATCGGTGCCAAAAATGCTTGTTTTGCCACCAACAGTAAGGCCACGCTGTAGTTCGCTCAGCAGCCATAGAATTTTGACAGATGGCGCTACAGTTTGCTTATACAAAAAAGGTTTACGTAAATCATTTGGATGGCAATATAAGTTAGTAATATTATATATTCGTTGCCCATATCTTGGGTTTCTAATCAGTGCCTATGTGTTAATGTAGTATATTACTTATATACCTCTGATAAATCGGTTCAGTACTTGCAGCGTGACGCAGTTACAAACATACACATAAACTTTCACCTTTGTAATCACTATTAGTGACGTACTTGTAACATAGAGTAGAAATGGAACAGGGAGAATCTTTTAAAACCGAACAGAAGTTACATCTGAATAAAATATTTTTTCAGGACTCACTCTGAAAGTACTGCGGAATATAATGTCGTATCTTACTTTTATCTATCCTCAATTTAACTTTTATCACAGCAACGTTGCTCGGTCAAGCGAAGTAATTATTAATTCTTGCGTCACATTTTAATTGAAAGGTATACTAACTAATTTTGAAAGTGATATTCAGAGTATTTGAATTTTGAATTTCACTAAACTCACTTACAATGAAAATTTGTTACAAAAACTGCTGAGTACTTGGACATTGCCATTAATTGTAACAGCTTTGTTACAAATTTGCTTTATCACTAACTTTCTAGTCTCATGAAATTGATGATATCAAGTATCATTATAAAAATTTCTTACAGTTTCTTTTTTTGAGATACATAAATCTAAAATAATGATAGAATAGTATCTACTAGGTCTTTAGTTATTCATAATATTACATTTTCAATACTCATGTATGTAAATTATGTAAATCCTATATTTATACCTTTAAACGAGCAATTCTTGTATATATATATATATATATTTCTATATAATCTGGATCTCGGCAAAGGCTTCAACGATTTTCATGAAATTTAGTTTACAGGGGGTTTTGGTGGCGATAAATCGATCTAGCTAGGATTCATTTTTAGAAAATGTCGAATTTCCCAAAAAAAATAATAAAAATATGACTTCTGCTGCCATCTATTAGCCAGTAGTTAAACTACCGAGCGAAGCACTTCTGCTGCCATCTATTATCCAGTAATTAAACTACCGAGCGAAGCTCGGTCAACCAGATATTTATTTATTACTTACGACAGATATTTCACATATAGGTAATTCACCATCGTATGGATAGTCCTTCAAGTTACGAGTTACTTGTGTCGATCAACTCAAACGTTTGCTACTACACAGTTTATGGTCGTGTGAAAAATGGAGAAGTCACTCAAAGATTTATTGCCGAAGTCAACCAAGCAGTAATTCCTCGAGCTTATAGTGGTTGGATATGCAAATAGCTCGTCGTATCATTCCCTAGTAATTATAGAAAGATGAAGAATTTTCTGTTCTAAGAAATGCAAAAAACTTAAGGTCATTATTATTTTTTATTTAATCTCCTCATAAATTGTAATCAGAATATAATATGAAAAGACTGCATTCAACGAACCCTGCGAAAACGAGGATTTTCCCGGGATTTAAATTATTTTCAGTCCCGCTCCTGTAACCAGGCTAATACAAGCAGGCTTCAACTGAAAATAAGCTACCTACTCAAACGCAAAAACGAAAACTCAAAATATCTTTATTTCGCATAGGCCTAACGTACAGGCTCCTGTAAAAGGTCAATATGATATTTGCGATATAATATGGTGATGCTTACAAGTCGACTTAAAACTAAGTTCACGACGGTTCAAACGCGACCTGCACTGAGAAGAAGCCCACAACGAACTCAGCCGGATTTAGTTTTTTGCTGAGAAGAAGCCCAACAACAAACTTAGCCGGATTTAGTTTTTTGTTATAACCATTTCACAATAGCTCTTAAAAACTTATTAAGCTAGTATGATTACAGGAGTCCATTATCTCTCCCAAGGATTTGATTCATGTAAATAATTCTTAATACTATTGATACAGATTACAAGATGTCCGCTATTGAATCGTTATAGCGTGATTGAGTATAGACCCAAACTCAGAAAGCTTACAGAACCACTGTACTCGCAACTAAAAAAAATACACAGTTAATGGGGATGGGTACCATCAGGGCGCAAAAATTCAAATTTTATTATTTAATTTTTCGCTAATAGTGGGCTTTTTAAAAAACCTAAGGCTTATGGCAATGACTTTTGCAGGCACAAAATTTATGCGTCCACGTGTTTTTAATAAAAATTCCTTTCAACAATACTCATTCACTTCATATTGGTTCCCGATATCTCGATATCTGGGAAACTGCAAAAAAATATTCCAATACGAGGTGAGTCGGAACTTTCAAGGAAAGTTTCTATTAAAACATAAAGATGTATAAATACTATGCCCGCAAAATTCATTGCCATAAACCTATAATGTATAGGTATAGTTAATGTAATATTAGCGATAAACTATATAAAATTTGGATTTCGCGGGCTAGTATGGCCGAAACACCTTTAAAGTGAAATTTACCGTACCAGAATACTTTAATTTTGTGTCCGTGTTCTGAGCGGAGAGCCAATATGTGAACAAACAAACTAGTCGCAGAGCTTACACGGGAAGTGAAATAATGTGGAAACATTTTAGAACAAACAATATTCGCTAACGGCCTCGCCTCGTTGCGCCGCGACCGGGCAATTCGTTTAACATCGTTTCCGACGCTGATCGGCACTTCTTTATGTAAATTCATACTTCAATTATTATGATTTATCGCAATTCAACGAAATGAATAAAGTTTGAAGTGAAGTTCAATACTATTTATCGATAATTATTTGAAGCAAATCACAATAATGTCTATTATGTTTTCCGTGATAATGTCTTATTTAATTCATTCCTGAAACTAGTTTCAATAACGGAAACATAACGATAGAAAAATTTAATATTGAATTGAAGCAGAAAAGCGGAAATTCATTATTTGTAGGACAGATCAATTTGTTTTGCTATAAATAATCTGCCACTTGAAAAGATTCTGTGTGGTACAATATACAGGAACAATGCCCACATGAAACACTACACACAATTTTCCAACACTTTCTCCGACATTCTTCATTCATGTTGAGTTTACAATTCGCATCGTGAAGTCGTGAAGTCAACATCTCCTGAGGATGTCCCGGTGTCGGGACGAAACGTGCGTCGAAGAAAGTATTGAAAAATTGTGTTTGGTGTTTCATGTGGGCAGTGGTCCTGCATATTGTACCATACAGAATCTTTTCAAGTGGTGGATTATAGCAGAAGTGGAAAATGGTTTCAAAAAACTAGGCTTGCGGAAATTTCATCTCAACTTAGCTTGCTACGAGTATGTTAATAATAGCTCAATTTCCGTACACCCTTAATTATACTATACGAGTATAATATTGCGTGAGTATCTTTATTGTCTCACGTAACACGTATGAGCGCCTCGTTCTGGTGTGAATGATTGATGTCTACTCGCCTGGTGTATTTAAAGATGGATCGGTCTTAAAAATTGGCCTTTATTTACTCGGCTCATTAAACGGATTTTCAAACGTTTTCGAGGGTAGAGCTAGCAGATTTTAAGAAAACTCAGGCAATTAATGAGTTAAGAGTTAGTATAATGACTCTCGCTTATTTAGATATCTCTTTTTTATAAGAGCTACTTGCGGCAAAGCGTTTGATTTGATAACACAGATTATTGTACTTAGATTTGGTGAGACGCGATTATTAATAATATTAAAACTAAAATCTTACACTATAATTAAACTGGGAAGCTTCAAAACATTTCCTTTGCTTTTATTTCTATTACTGTTTTTGTTCAATCCAAAAATACTACTAGGTATTCCATTACACACCATCTTGAGAATTCTTTTTTCCGATTTTCTAATTGTGTGAGATTTAAATGTTAGCCTAGGTTCGACTAAAAAGTGCTACAATAATTATTGTACTTAAGTTTGTAAATGACGTGTTTCTGCGTAGATGCTCCAACAATCCCCGAAACCTTGGCTCGTTGGTGACAATGAACGCAAATCAGAGGCTAAATATACCCGCCGTCCCACCTGCAGCCGGGTTTCAACTTCGCGTCAGCTGTTTATCCAACGTATTGGCTCATAAACGATTTCCTCAACCGCGACCTTTAATTTTTAAGACTGCGGAGTGTCAACCTTAAGCTTGACGGAGCGAATTTACGAGACAAGAGCGTATCTTTTTTTTTTAATTCGCGTTTCATGTCCGCCTGATCGAGTATTCGGTGCTTCAGAATTTCACAAGGCCCATGGAAATATTTCTTTGATGTCGTTCGCGAGATTGATGTTAATTAAATAGCTTTTGAGAATAATTTTGGTATTGGGTTCATTATTTTATAGGTACATATTTTGCTATAATTCCAGTGTCAGCATCAAGACAAAATAAAGTAATATCGTCCAAGTTGGAGTTCCGTATTGTGAACATAACTGATGCATATATACAATGATTAAAGAATTGATATAACTGGGGAATTTTATAAATAAAAGCTGATCGTTTATTTTTAGATTTATAAATAAGTAGCACGTATTTATGTGGTATTTATCATAAGTCATTTGGTTATTTTTGGATTGCTAAAATTAACATGTGAGCATCTTAAAATAGCTGCTTATATATTTTGCGAATCATCAAAATACCGTTACTTTTATTATTTACGAAAGGTTTCATACTTTATTTAATACAAACACCACGGTCTTGTCCATGGTAGCGCTCGCGTTTTAATATGATTTTTTTATCTCGCGGGAACTGTTTTTTCCTGGCTTTATGAGCCGTGGTTTACTGGTCAACTTCCGAAAAGCCTTTCGATCTTTTGTTGTCTCTTTCAAACGTGTGTTAATCAAATTAGACCAGTCAGTAATTCTAGCTTCAACTATATTATCACGCAATAATTTTGTAAGACAAACAATATTTTGATATTTTATTAATTACCTAATATCTTTAGTCAATACAATATCTTCAATCATAGTTTTCTATTTTTAATACACCTAAGTAATTATTTTTAGCTTTTGTTTGCTTTGTTTCCAAATTAATCGGAGTTATTTGCGGAATACACCTGAGATTCTATTTCTGATTGGGTTTCAGTTAATTAATATGTTTGTCGTGTTTCTACTTGGTCGTGTGTTTCTACTTAGAAATTATTATTGGATTGTAAACGAGTAATCTTGTTAACTATGTAGGTAAGTTGGTCCTGACATCTGCGGTAACCTTTAGCAGGATCTAAACAAGTTAATTTGGTTAGAGCAAGTTCCAAAAATTCTGCGTCTAGATTTATTTTATTTATTTGGTTTTGCTAGCTGCATATAAATTTGGTAATTTGGTTATAAATAAATAGTAAGCTAAATTAACAGACCGTAAATTTCTATTTAAAAATTTATTAGAAAACAAAAGTCCTTTAATGGAGAAAAAAGCTTAAATCATATTGAAAAATTTCCAATTTGATGCAAATAGAGCACTCCAATTTTAGAACGAACGTTTCGAATATCGATCGAAAGACCTACGCTAGCCGATTAGATATGTTCGCCAACAAACAATCACAATAGGCCGAGATCAGCACAAGTACTCAGATACCGAAGTAATTACATACGTGAGCCGGCGAACAAAAGTGCTGGCTTGACATTCACTAAACAATAAAAGAACTTTCTTTTGCAATGATTCTTATCTATAGCAGCTATTTGATAATAAATATTATACTTTTTCTATACTTACTGAAATTATGCAATAGACGTTAGAAACAAAATCTCAGAATTCTGTTAATGTTGTTTTAAAAATATTTTTTTTTTATTTGAGATTTATGTAGTTAAATTCCTGGGACAGGTAAAATTTCAATATACTAGGGACTCATAAAGAAATTACATACTCTACGTACTTGCATCAATCGTCGACCTGGCGCAGTAAGAGAAAATACTTATTGGATATTATGTACTTTTATTAATGATAATTATTGAAGACGAAATATCCAGTATCAGGAAATTAAATTTATACGAAAAATTAAATGGCGTGGTAAAGCCCTTGACACCATTTTAGAAGCTAATATTTTTCACTACAAGCCGCTTGATGCTTTATTTTCGCTTCTAACCTAACGTAACCTAATCTAACCTAACCAAATCAGATCTAAGCTAACTTCTAACTCCCGGGAGCATTTTTCGTTTGTACGTATTACGTACCAACTTCGCCAGATAGGTCGTCAATCAGGGGTATGTCTTTTAAGAACCATGAATAAACAATTCACTTTATTTACCCTTAAGCCCGTTCTAAATTATGAAATTTCAGAACTCACTTCCTTGAGCCCAGTAAAGTTTCGCTCCGCAAAAGGGAGTTATCGTTAGTCGCCGTCTTGGATATAATCAATTTACAATGAAAGGCGTTTGCTTTAAAAATTCATTTTCATATACAATTTATCTCGGTTAGCAATTCTTTTAAAAGAGAATCTGCTGAGAAGCTTTTAAAATAATAATATTTAATAAGGTTCGTCTGTAGTATTTTATTTAAAATCCATGCAAAAGTTTCAGTGTTAAAAAGAGATTCCGACGAATTGAGAACCTCCTCCTTTTTTTGAAGTCGGTTAAAAAACAATAAAATCTAATTTTTGATCAAATGAACCAATTGTCAAAATCGAAGGAAATAAGTAGCTAAAAAAACTGATCAAGTGCGAACAGTCTGTCGCACAGAGAAAAGAAGACCATAAAGAGAGAGTATGTGGGCGTTACCCGTGTCGCCACTAGTAGACGTAGTTCACCTTACTTGCTTCACATATACACTCAGTCACTGTCAAGAATGCATACAATATAGAACAACATTAAAAATATTAAAATGCCTCAACGCTTTATATAAGTGTGTAAAAATCGTAGCAAGACCCAAAATCGTTTAGTTGGAGGGATAACATCCCATCTGTAACTTAAATTTTACTAGTTTTAAGGATAAATACGTGAAAATTGTGTTAAATTTCTATTGTGCTTCAAGACATTTTAAAGTGATCCTTAAAATAAGAACCTGACGGTTGATTTCACATTTAGTAATAATTTTCTTCTAGAAAATTGTCATTAAACTTTTGCTATCCAGCCAGTACTGTATCATGTAACATATCGATAAAATATTATCGACTTTTATTAATACGTTCTACGTATACCTACTGTTCGGATTTTCGTACGCTTTTAATAGGAAAAAATGTTTTTTTCACTACGGGAAATTATAGGCTGTAGATAATTTATTTAAGAACTAAAGATCTTACTATCCGAGTTTCCCTATAGGGAGCCATTAGTAAAAGAAAAATGTAAAAGTAAAAGCTACTGGAAGGCTTAATTGTTTCCCTTCAAAAGCAAAATACGATTTGCTCCGATCATGTTTTGGAAGAAAATTTTATTCTTAAGAAAAGTGGTAATAAATATATTAAAACTGGAGCAGAACCACGTAAAAATAATTTAGTTCATCGTGCACTGGTACGTTTACACACGTCAGAAATTTCAGTCATATCTAAGTAATTTGCTCGCAATATATAGAAAGCATGACATAACCATGATCAGCCTTAAGACGTCCACTGATGGTTGTAGGTGACGGCTTTTCTAAACTTACACCTCCACCTACGGGATATCTCTTGCCACTAGCAACTATCTTCAGATCGCTAGTTCTGTAGCCTGTCGTACGATGTGGTTCCTGTTGTGTCGTACACGGTCTTTACTTCAACATAAACATACGTATGCCCCATCGCGGCCGTCAGTCCTGTGATAATTATTAATTATGGCTTGCCCACTGCTACTTCAGCTAGCTATTGGGCTAGACGTTAATCACTTCGATTTGATCACGTAGATTCTTCCTTTTTTTTTTTTTTTTTTTTTTTTTCCTTTGGAGGGGAAATCCTCATGGACACCGTTCTGGTAGTGCCGGACTCCTACCGGCTAAAAAAAAAAAAAAAAACCCCTCCTTCTTCGGTGTTGCCGTGTGCCTGCCGTTAAGCCTAAAACACGGCAACACGTTGGTCTTAAAACCTCTTTTCCTTTTTTCTTTCTTTCTCCTCTTCCCCCTTTTCTTTCATAATTTTTTCTATGTATTTCTCCACTATAGTCCAGTGTTCTTCTTTTTGTAGCATTTTGTTAACTAGATTTCCTGCATTTATTTCTCCAGTTTCTTTCACAATCTCCTCTCTCTCCTTAGCCCACTTAGTACAGGCGAATAATGTATGTCTAGCATCGTCTAATTCGCTGCAGTACATGCATGACGGATCCTGTCTTTTCCCGATTCCCGCCAGGTAGTCCATAAAAACTCCATGTCCTGTCAGACACTGTGTCAGCCAAAAGGACAGACAGCCATGATTTCTCTTCGTCCATTTTTCCAAGTTAGGGATAAGTTCATATGTCCATCTGCCTTTAGATGATCTGTCCCACTCATGTTGCCACCTAGCAAGAGTGTCTGTTTTGACATTTGATGCCACTTCAACGTCCTTCAAGCTTCTAGTTTGCGCTCTCTCTTGGGCTAATAGGTGTATGGGCGTTAGATTAGCCAGAACAAGCACTGCGTCTGTGGAGACAGTCCTATAGGCTGAGCAAACTCGAAGACCTAAAACGCGTTGCGCTTTTAGGGTTCGCCTTTGGTGCAGGTCAAACTTCATTGCCGGCTCCCAGATCGGTGCTGCGTACAAAATTATAGACTGGGTAGCCATAGCTAGCGTTCTTCTTTTTTTGTCACTCGGGCCCTTTGTATTTAGTAGTACCTTGCACAGGGCTCCTGCGGTCCTAGAGGCCTTATCGCAGACAGATTTAATGTGTTGGCCAAAATTTAGATCCCGATCTAGTTTAACTCCAAGGTACGTAACACTATTTTTTGGAGCAACTATCACTCCTCCACAGTCAAAACGTACACCGTGTCTATATTTCTTTCTAGTGAATACGACAGCCTCGGTTTTCTCTGGTGCGATTTCCAGTTTGTTGCGTTGCATCCACAGGTCAACAGCTTGTAGGGTCTCGTTTGCTTTCAATATCATCTGGAGCGGGTCTTTTGCTGTCACAGAAACCGCCAGATCATCTGCGTAGCAAATCAGCCTGACTCCTTCCGGTACATCAAGGTCCATCACATCATCGTACATGATATTCCACAAAGTGGGGCCAAGTACCGATCCCTGTGGTACTCCACCGGTTACCTGGGCCCTCACTTTCCCCTCTAATTGGATGTAGCGGTTTCTAAAGTAGTCTACGATGACGTTGATGACATATTTATTGGCGTTCCTAGACTTCAGTTTGTCGATGATAATAGCCCACGTTGCTGTATTGAATGCATTCCGGACATCAACTAGGATAAGAGCATTCCATTCACCGTTCTGTCTGGCCTCTCTAGCAGTTTGAACTACTTCCTCAATAGCATCTACTGTTGTTCTTCCCGGCCTGAAGCCATACTGACAATTATGTAGCCCGCCACTTTTTCCAATTTCCTGTGTTAAGCGAACACAAATAAGCCTCTCATATGCCTTAGCAATAACATTTATGAGACAAATAGGTCTATACTTTGTCTGCTCGGATTGGGATTTTTTAGGTTTATCTACCAACACTAGCTTTGTAATCTTCCAGCTATCAGGAAACCTTCCCTGTCGCATCAAATTATTGAATAGGCAATTAAAGTATTTAATGTTTTGGGGAATAAGCGACTTGACTACATCCGGTGGTATTTTGTCTGGACCGGGAGCCTTTTTTGCTTTGATCTTTCTGCCGCAGTCTTTTATTTCATCGAATGTAAAAGCAACACTTTCAAAGTCTTCGTTTTCTACTCTTTCACCTTTGACTTCTTTTTCTTTGGTTGAGGTTATGAATAAGCTTTGAAAAATGGCCATTTTTTCCTCTAATACTAGATTCGTTTTAGCATTTGGGATTTGCATTTGGCTCTTTATTATTTTATAAGCATCGCCGAAAATGTCTGATTCAAGACCCATGCATAGAGCATCCCATGCTTTCATCTTAGCAGCTTTTATAGTTTTTTTGAGCTCTTTTTTAGAATTTTTGTACTCTTCTTTCAGCTTTTCTCTTTTATTTGTTTCCTTACATTTTTGGAATTTTCGCCTCTTCTTTCTTGTCTCCTTAATTATGTTTTGGACGATCTCATTCCACCAGTATGGGAGCTTGTAGTCTTCGTCACATTTAACGCGGGGTGTACATTTTTTGTAAGCTTTATCAAGAGCTTTACCACATTCTTCTTCATTGATTTCTTTGTCACGTGTCTCGATTTTAAAATGTTTGTCCAGTTCTTCAAAGTTTGTCTTTCCATATACGTATTTGTGTCTATTTTCTGTTTCATTTCTTTGAAAGGTTGTTAAGATTAATTTGTGATCACTCATTGATTCGTCATCCAAGACAAGCCACCTGACTTTGTCTTTAACTTGATTTCCATTTATAATAGTTACGTCGATAAACGAAAAGCCATTTTGTCGGACGCAAGTGGGCAGTTTGCCATCGTTTAGGATGACTAGATCAAGCCTATTGATCCATTCCAGTAATTCCTCACCCTTCTTATTTGTTATTGTTCCTCCCCAGCATGGGTGTTTCGCATTTAGGTCTCCTGTAATCACAATTCTTTTCTTCCTCCTTAATGATTCATGTATATCTAGTTGTATTTTACCTAGATTTTCTTTGAAATCTGGTACTGAGCATTTATTTGGACTCATATAGATGCTATATAATGCAATACTCGCTGTTTCAATACACACAAAGCAATCAGCTGAACGAAAAGTTCTTACTTGATACTTCTTACTAAAGTTTAAGATCATCGCATCACCATTTGCATCGAAGTAGCTGTGGTTTCCTTTACGTCTGTACACCGTAATATTCGGCTCGGAAATAGCGATAAAATCGCATTTTCTCCCAGCTGCCACTATGTTTGCCATATCGTGTGCACTCGCACTCCTGTTTGTATTTATTTGGAGGACTGTGAACGCACGTAGATTCTTCCTAAATATAATTACTTCTTTATAATCGATCGATCGCTTTCGATAATTATTACAACTAATTACATATTGTACGTAGGTTGGAGTCTCAAAAAATGAAAAATGGGAAATGCTTTCCAAAAAACCAACTTCAAATGCCACTACAAAGAGTGAAATAATTTTTATTTAAATTTTAGGTACCTACACCAATTCGAAGTCGGGCAATGTTTCATACAATCCCTAATAGTCCTTCTTACTTACTTGATGTGCGAAGAAATGACGAAGTCATAGACAATCGCCCGACTTCGAATTGGTGTAGGTACCTAAAATTTAAATAAAAATTATTTCACTCTTTGTAGTGGCATTTGAAGTTGGTTTTTTGGAAAGCATTTCCCATTTTTATTTTATACTTTTTAGTGGAAAACAATAAAATGCACAAGGCGTTGTAAAATACCCAAATTACTTGAGGTGTGTTCATAAAATCTGAAGAGATACCTCAAATTCACCAAGATCCCATCATCAGACCCTGACTTGATGACTTAAGTCATCAAATCAGTATCTGCTAGCAAATGCACCAGTAACTATAAAAAATACCCAACTCGCTTCAAGTATACTAGCAAAATTTGAAGAGTTCCCTCGATTTCACCAAGATCCCATCATCAGACCCTGACTTGATGACTTTAGTCATCAAATCAGTATCTGGTAGCATATGCACCAGTAACTATAAAAAAATACCCAACTCGCTTTAAGTATACTAGCAAAATTTGAAGAATTTGAATTTCAACTTGGAAAATATTACTCTTTCTAATAATACTCAAATAGTTTCATGTGTCCATACAAAATTTGAAGAGTTCCCTCGATTTCTCCAGGATCCCATCATCAGATCCTGACCTGATTAAAATGGGACCATCTGGAAACAAAACCCTCTTAAACAAAAAAAGAATTTTTCAAATCGGTCCACGCGTCTTCGAGTAATCGGTGAACATACATAGATAAAAAAAAAAAAAATAAAAAAAAAAAAAAAAAAAAAAGATTCCGACGAATTGAGAACCTCCTCCTTTTTTTGAAGTCGGTTAAAAAGGATGTATAAAGGATATTTGAATTTGACTTTCCCCCATAAGTTATGGGCCATAACCATAATATTTATTTAAACAAAGTTTTATATGCAACTTATGATAAGAAAGTTGGCTCAAAGTGGATAAAATAGTTTCTTTTCCTGCAATAGTTCTCTGACTGAATGACCCACAATTTTTGTTTTATGATATTTTATGTGAATTTGGTAAATCTTGGGAGAAAATAATTAAACTTGAATTTTATTTTTACATAATAATATAATTAATAATATTGCTTTTTATTTCAGCTTTATCGATAAGTTTACGAGTCACGGTTAAGATGCATCACTAAACTTTGACAGTTATCAAATATTGAAGTTTATTCTTTGTTATTGAAATTTTAATCTTAAATCCATAAAAACAGAGTTCCTGAAAAAAATCTTTAAAATACGAATTAGCTAGCGGCGGTGCGGGCAATAGCGGAACTTAAAGTATATTTGAAGTAAATTTTTGTAATATAAATTTTATAGCTGTGTTAATAAGGTTGACTTTAATGGAAATATATTTTGAAAATCACGTCATATTTTTGACCAATCTTAAATATTTGTGAATATGTGAGTTTAGCGACGCTGGTTTCCTTAGAAAAACGTCATCATAGTAAGTCTATTAGTCAATATAAAAACTCATTCGCTGGTCTGTGGTCTGTCGCACCGAGGGTTTCGCATCACCAGAAGTATGAAAGGTTTTATTTTAAATAATATTTTATCCGATGACATACTTACATAGCAGCCATAAGAACAATCTAGGTTTGCGAGGGCATCCTAAAAAGGTTTTTTCCCCTTTATAATCATAAAGTGAAAAATTTCGGATTTTTTTCCATCATTTATTTTTGCTGTAAATTTCTGCTTTTTGTCATATTTCGGGACATTAGGTTCTGAATTTTTTTATACATATAACGGATCATAAGCTTTTATATTTGGTAACAAATTCTAATCCAGAGTTTTACTAAATCCAGAGAAAAATGCATGAAATGGGTGATAGACGGACAGACGAATAACAATGTGATCCTATAAGGGTCCGTTTACCTCATTTTAATTACGAAACCCTAAAAATAAACAGCTTGTGATTATTCAAAAGCACATTTTTATGCGAAGCCATGATTAAGATATAATTCGGTGGGAAGACGAATGGAACCCAACTCCTGAGATACTTATCGTAAATTTACCTAATTCCTTATTCCTGATAGCTGGAGTTAATAATAAGATTCAATTTCCTGAAGGGAAACATTTTAACATTGCGGCGCTGAATGAAATTCGAACCCTTGCTAACTCAATGGTATTAAGGATGTCTGGAATCCATTTATTAGGTAATCTAATACAGTCTGTCTAATATTTCAATAAATAATTTAATCAATAGTACTTACTAATTTTGTGAATTATAAGATTTTATTACTAATTTTGTTTTGGACATATTCCAAAACCGAAGTCGTTTGACCGTATAGTAGAAAAATGGCACTACATTTTTTGGAACCACAGCTTCATGCTTTGATAAGACCTGCTTGTGACAGCGCATGTCACCTGTCGGTTTCGCTTGTAACAAAGTTGACCTATATAGGTACGGCTTAGACTACTAACACTGCGTAACCAGACTTTACTGGTCTGAATTAGGTAATTGATTATTATCTTTATTTAGGTTATTTTAATAATAGAGATTATTGTGAAATTAATGTATGAAATATATCTAACCCTAACCCTAAACTCTACATGGGGTGCTGAAGTTCCCTAAGCCCTTTGTCGTCTATAATTATTTCGGTTTGCATAAAACTTATTGGTCTGAGTGTCCGACGCGAAATAGGTGACTCACACTAGAGTTATCGAAAACGAAACAGGTTATTTGCTATACCTACTCGGGAAGTAAATTCGGGATTCGACGTGTTTCACACCGACCGTAGCGTAGTACGTTGTCGAACTTTTTAAATACCGTATGTACATCGTAATATAACTAGTTGAAAGTGTGTGATTTATTTGGGTTAATGAGCCGTAACATACAGAGGGACGTGTATTTTTACACACAAAAGTCTTTAATGCCTTGCAATTTTTCAGTCGTGAGTCGTGTAAAAATCAAAATGTAAAACTATTTGGGACACGTCGCGTCGTTTTACTTTTAATTTCTCGTCAGTTGCTTTGTAACATTTTAACCTAGTTTAAACTGTGGCTATTTTCAGAATTACCTATTATTCTAAATAAACAGAGATATATTTATTACATACATACGAGTATACCTACCTATATAGAATCGGACATCTCTTAAATGAAACGTTAACTCATTTTGATGTAACTAATGCTTTGCAATATTGGATAAATTTGAAGGATGTACGACTATGTATGTCGTATAAAGATAACAAAATTTATAACTTTTCTTATTAAAATTGGTAAAAAGTATTTCATGTAGGTATTTTCAGTTACTTAATCATAACACATTTGGTACCATTTAAAAGGATAAAAAGAAATGCTCTTTCTACAAAGTTATTTATTGTTATAAGTATCTACTATATATAAGTCGCTACGTTTTTTCTTTTCGTTTATAACTCAAGTGGCACTTTAGATTTAATGCGGTTTTCTCCATCGCATAGAGAGTTTATTACATAGCATTTTAGTGTCTACGCATAAACTCGTAAACGTTTTTTTTATCTTAAACGATTTTCGTTTAAGTTGTGGATAGTGCCAAATAAGCAAAGTACTGTTGTCTCTTTTATTATAATAACCGTGTCAACATTTTTAGTCACTCTAGTATAACTTAATTATTGTATTTAAATAAAACTGATGCTAGATTATCCTCTCTGGCCACATCTATGCTACGAAAAACTTCTTGTTTTAGCTATTAAAAGCAGTCGCTGTTTATCACAATCTTACTTTTAAAATGTTAACAAAGTCTTACTTAGTTAAAATTGCAAAAGCCTAACGATTGGTTAGTACTATGTGCCTTGCCAACCAACCAGACTAAAGTATGTGTCAGTTTATTCCGTGGCATAGTTTCCCGTTTTTCCATTTCTCAGAGATAGGAATAGGTACTTCATGTTTTTTCCGTCAATAGTTTCAGCCACACAAAAGAGAAATGACCAAAGGTGGTATCAAGTTTTCTCATGAACCAAAACCAAAATAGTCTATGAAAATAAAATAGGGGTTTTTAAGAACCATTGGCACTAAGAATTTGCTTTTCATATCCGGAATTGACAAAATTTTTCATAAAAAAAAGTTACTTTCTTTTCAATGCACATTTTATGTCATACTGATTTTACTAAGAAGTACAACTTGTTTGTTTATCCATAACTTAAAATCCGGATTGTTTAAAAAAGTAATTATTGTAGGAGTTAATGTGGAGACCGTAGTCTATAAAAATAAAGTTTGGGTTTGATTCAGCTTGATATGGGGATTCCATACATCCATGGTCATTGTCCTTTGCTAAACATTGCATATTTTTTTCTCCTTAGCTACTGATCCACTCTGAATGGAGATTTCTAGTTTACAAAACATAATATGAAATTCGAACTAAAACTCTAACTTAAAACGCTTCAAAAGCTGATACTTGAAAATGCAAATAAAAGAATATGGCCCAAGTACGAGACGACGACCGTCCTAGAATTGCAAATATGGTTTAAAGTTGAACTACATTTATGTTTAGTGTCATAAAACGTTTCAAAGGTCAAGTTTGTATAATGTCGTGTCTTCTGAAAGCTCTATAATTTTGAATCACAAGCACTCTTGAAGTTATTACATTAACTTAGAGTTAGGTATATACAGCATAGATAATGAATAACTAAAGTTCATTGTATAGTGGAATTCCAGTCAGAAATCAAAATACGTAAATTCCATAACCTTTTTAAACATTTCTTTTCACAAAATAAATAGCTGTATGTTAAGTGAATACCCACCCAGTTTGAATAATCCACACTAGTGAACTTAAAACGTGGCATTAAAATATTTTCCAAGTTAAAGCTGGCTGATGTAACCATGTGTGTTACTGGTGTGTGTATCTCTATTTTTGGATATTTGTTAGTCCTTCATAGTTCATACTATTAGTTGATTTTTCTGAAAATCGAGATAGTTTATACTTACCCTGTATAAACACCTTTTAAGTAATTAATTATTCTCGGTTCCCGTGCGATACTTGACGTACTTTTTCAATTAAACCACTTCATAATGTTACGTCTTGCGTTTGGCATTGTAAAACTAATTCAAAAATATACACGATGTCATTGGACTTGGCACAGACCGAATAATCTTTATATAAGTGCCATAATAGCCGGGCGCACTATTACTTGGTGACAGATCAATAAATAGCTATGTATTCATTCAAAATATTATGATATTTTATATTTTTATGTTATATCCATTACGTGTATACTATGCTATATGACTTATTTAAGATTGTCATAGAAACCTATCAATCGCACATTAAATGTAGATAATAATCTAACTGCAATGAATTCTAATAAATAAAATTTGTTCAAGAATGTAAAAATGAAAAAAACCCTTTCAAATGATACCGCAAACAATATAGTAATCTTACTTTGAAATTTTATCCTCCGATTGTCCCTTTTTTTTAATAAAAATAATTATAGTAGAGATCGCTGCTTAGCGATAAGGCCGCCTTTTGGACCAACACCTACTTTAATATGTGTTTCTGTCCTTTGTTATGTTTCTTGTGTGGTGCAAATAAAGAGTTTAAAATACTACTACTTATTCCAAAATTCATGACGATAGCTATAGTTACTGCAATAATCGAGTGTGCCAGTCTGTCTGTCACACTCGATTTTTTTAGTAACGTCCGACGGACAATCGGACAAACGTACTGAGAAAGTCTCACCATAAGGGTTAAACGTTTACCATTTTTGTATGAAACAATAAAATGTGGCAAAAACTACTTAATATTTTACAAAAAAGATTGTTTTTTCAAATCCATATTCATGTAAAACCTACAGTGTAAAAATAATTTCTCTTTTTTTTTCTAAATAAATCTTTACTGTTGAATGTTAAGCTGTGAGCTTAAGCTGATCTCATTGTCCTCTGCGGTCACCGCAGCTCTAGTTAAATAAAACAGATTTGTATTGTTAGAGTACTTATGACCCTTAGCTTACATTGAACTTTTTGATCCTTGACATAATCCTTAATCTACGAAAAAAATAAATCTAATGAATGAATAAAACTTTTTACATGAGTAAAACATTTGATTGAACAACATATAGAACCATGTAATTTCTGCATTCATCTTAATTATCCAGTGAACTCTCGTACGTTTTTTAAGAATTCTAAATTATTTAAAAATAGATGTTTAATTATATTCTGAAACCCATCAAAGATGAGGTGTAGATACTATAATTCAACAAAAAAGTATTTGCAGTTCCTGTTTAATTCCAGTATTCCTGTGTATTTCCAGTAGTAAGAGCCTAGTAGTCAAATAGTTTTATAGTGGCGACGTAAGGTGACCCTGCAGTCTAGTCCGAATGATTAGTGTTGCCAGATTATAAAAATTGGGATGAAATATATGTCAGTTTAAAGGGAAGATTTTCGAATTAATCGAATTTTATAAAGGTACGAGCAACGTTTAATGTTGTATCGTTGGCTGGTCATCATGCTGGCTGGTTGTCTGAGGTTTATGAGTATCAATAAGTCCTTATCTGTTTAGTAGTGTATTCCATTAGTTAAAAAACAACTTGAATTTTTTTATTTTAGCCAAATATTTAAAGGAAAAAACGCAAATATCTCTCATAATTAAACAGCTGAAAATATTATCCGATAATTGCAGTAAAGTGTTATAAAGAATGAAGAGAAAAAGAGCCGGACATCCTGCTCTACTTCTCCTTGCCAAGATATAAATGAAGATACCTTTGAGTGTGATTCCGGTATCCTCGAGACGTTTTTCGCATGATATAATCAGACGGTAAATATAAACTTCCGGTATTCACACTTGAAATATCTTCAACATTATTCATCTTGCGCTACTGGGTTTTATATCTTTCATACATATTATAGCGTTTAATAGTAATTAAAAATGAGATATTATTACCTACAATGTTTTTAAAAGGGTCGATGATCTAAGGCATTAAGTACTGCAGCAAAAACAAAAGTCAGGAAGTACTTAAATCCAAATAAATATAAAATTCTAGAAGAAGATAGAAGATCTTTCGCAGCTATGATCGCGTCTCATCTTTTTACAATAACAATACTCTGTTTATGAAACAAATATACCGTACCGACGTTTTGCAAGAGCCTGTATGTATGTGGCCTAAGTGAAATAAAGATAAATATTTTGAGTTTTGAGTTTTTGAGTTTTATGGCACGCTTTGAGGTCGCTCTCAGAATGAGAAAAGTTTGGCTGTAGTCCACAATCATAGCCGAGTACGAGTAAGTTCGCTTTTCACGTCTTTAATAATATTATAATGAACATTTAGGCATGGGAAAAGATAAGCATAAGTATGACGTTTACTCGTATGTTCCTCAACCGCTACCCAAGTGATAAATAGTTACAAGAAAAGTACATGAATCCAAAAAACAGTGCCTAATTTTGATTCTCTCGGACGCAGAGGTCTGAATGCTTATTGCTTGCTTGGTATACGTGCTTAACATTCGCGAGGTTGTTTTCGTATATAAACGTTACCTACTTAGGACTAATTGTATAAGACAACAAAAGCAAGACAATTTGTTTTGAATTTCTTTATTATTGTCTGGTGTCGACATTATGCCTGGTATAATTTTATCGCTAGTGTGGCTCGATGCCGAGGTATTTTGAACAAGCTGGCATTTTAATTACAGGTTAGAGGGACTCTAATGAGGGTTAACGTTTCCTTTTAAATTAAATCAAAATAATTTTATTTAGGAGGAAATCCCTCATTAAGTAAAATTAATACTAAAACCTTTATATGGTTTTACTGGTGAGTCGCAAAATAATTTTGAGTTAAAATTTATTTACGATCGCCTTTAGTCTAAAGTATTAATTATTCTTTATTATTGATACTTAGGTTTAGCTTTTTATCTTATCTATATCTTTATCGGAATAAACGTGCTTAAATAATATTTACCTACAATTAAAAGAAACAATAATAATAGATATACAAAAAATCTTTAACCAATTCAAATAAAGTTTAATTAAAACTACTTTATGTAGAGATTAATGAGTAATTAAATTGTTTCTTACCAAATGCGTTGGCTATTAAGAATAAACACAAATAAACACACTAGGGGCACTAGAACACACACTTATTTTAAGAGTGATGAACTATTATACTATACGTAATAAATCACTGTCGATATAGCACACTTCTAACGTCTAAACAGTCTATTTTTATTTGTTACTTTTACACAAACGTCTTTGGTCACACTTAAACCTATCAAGAACTATTATTACCACCGGTAGGTACAATTAGGATAAGAAAGAAAAAACGTCCAAAACTATTTATAAATTCGTGTAAATTGGTTATTACAAAGGTGTGTAAAGTTTTATAGGTTGCAAGTAGAAAGTTTCAGTCGCTTCTTGTGTATAAATAGGTTGCGGTATAAATTTCCGAGATGCATGTTGGGCACGCTGAACAGAAAATAGTTACACTTTTTGAAGTTGCTAATCACAAAAATACGTATACGAGGGCGGGGAAAAGTTCACTAGTAAGAGGTTTAGAGTCATTTTCGTTAATTTATAAACACGCTCGGTTCGTTCGGGGTTTTGTACAAGGGTGTGAAGTTACGATTAAGTTTTGTGTCGTTTGGTCGATCGTAGTCCATAGGGCTGTCGCGTTGCGGATCGCTCAAAGCAAGCGCACGGCTCGGCGAGCGACGTGGAACTGATTATTCTCTAGTCCGCCCAAGCCGCCCAATCCGCCCAAGTTGCCTGAGCCAGCCCAAGCTCCTAACAACCCTTGCTTGCGCTAGGCGCTCGTACACTCGACCTGTAAACTTTCATACGTGCATTTTCGTTAGCTGCAAATTTTCGTTAGTTACTGGCTGGATACTTTTAATAAAGTTTATGTACTTAAGTTGTGTTTTACTTTATTTTATCAAATGCAATAGAAAACTTAGCTTTCAGTCTGGTTAAAACTTCAAAAGTAGATATTAAATACTAGACTACTAATAAGGAATAAGGTATATTATGTACTTCAGTAACGTGTTCCTTTATTCTACCAAATGCAATAAGAAACTTAGCTTTAAATCTAATTAAAACTTACAAAGAACATATTAAATACTTTGACTAGAATACTAGACTCAATACTAGACGATTGTGTGACGAAAAAATCTAGTTTTGCAATCGGCAGCGTTATAATACTTTAAAAATTTACTTAAAAGTGTATACCTATAACGGATTACCTATATTGAAAATGTTTATATACACTTATAGACAATATTATAATTAATACTTACTTCAAATTAAATATGAGATTATTAAATATTGAATGTACTTATAACAAAGAATGGAAATGTGGTCAGAGAGACTTTTGAACATTAGGTATTTTAGAAAACTATTGCTGTCGCTCTGCGACGTTGCCGTGTCCGGTCCGGCAGCCCTATCCATGTGTGTGTAAGTTGACAAAGTGTGCGTGTCCGCGATGTGCGTTGCCGCTTCGCGCGTGCAGCGGCGATCTAGTCACTCTGCAGTCCGCACTCGTTCCTGCTATTTTCTGGTGGTCGCATCATTCTTTACTTACGCATTGAGACGCAAAGTGATTGATCTCTAATGGTTTTGGCTTGTTTATTGGAATTGTTCTCCCTGCTACGCTATTGATTCGGCTTATGTTTACTGGACCGTGTGTTTTATAAAACCCAAGAAGATACTACTACATACCTACTAAGGCCTGCAAAATCGGAAAAAAAGAAAACCGCTTTTACTCCGATTTTGAGATCTCAAAATCGGTTTTTTCGATTTTTTCGATCCTACAATTATCATGCTGAAAGAGATTTTTGACTGAGAATTTTAATATTGACCAACAAAAATATTGAATCGTGAGCGTGGCAGCAATTCAAAGTACTTACTGCAAGAAAAAGCAGCAGTACCTACCTTATTAGTATTGAAAAAGAAACTGGCTGACTGATTGACTGACATATCAATACACAGCCCAAACCGCTGGGTCTAGAGACTCTAAATTTGGCACACAGGTCCTTTATGAGGTCTAGAGGTGCACTAAGAAAGGATTTTTCAAAATTCATCCCCTAATTGGGTGTGCATCGGGGCTCCAAAGTTTGTATTTTACCAAGCTTAAATACTCCTTCACGCCGCAATCATTAAACCCATTTCGCTCAAATTTGGAAAGGACTGTATATAAACTGTATCCTGGAATAACACATAAGCTACTTTTTATGCCGAAAAATCCATGGCTCCTTCGGGAACAGTAAAAAACAGATATTCAACCGGATGAAACACTTTCACGGCGTAACTACAAAACAGATTTGGCTGAAATTTAGCACGGAGATAGATTTTATCCTGGATTAATACAAAAGCTACTTTTTATCCCGAAAAAATACATGGTTTCTATGATAGAAGTGAAAGACAAATATCCATGCAGAAAAAATATTCCTTCACGCCGTAATGACTGAACTGATTTGGCTGAAATGCGGAATGAAGATAGATTATATCCCGGATTAATATAAAAGCTACTTTTATCCCGAAAAAATCCATGTTTTCCGCGGGAATATTTAAAAACAGATATTCACGCAGGAAAATATTATTCCACGCTGTAATTACTGAACTGATCCGAGTGAAATTCGGAAAAGAGATAGATTTTATCCCGAATTAATACATAGGCATAATACAATAATTTTATCCCGGAAAACTCAATGGCTTCTATGATAGTAGTATAAAACAGAAATTTCTCGCGGTAAAATATTCCTTCATAGCGTAATAACTAAACTGATTTGAAATTTGGAAAAAAGAAAGATTTTACACTGGTATAACAAATCGGCTACTATTTATCCCGGAAAAATTCATAGTTTCTAAGATAATAGTGAAAATCACATATTCATGCGAGAGAAATACTACTTCGCGCCGTAACTACTGAACCGATTAGGCTGAAGTTTAGAATGGAGATAGATTTTACCCTGTAATAATACATCGGCTAATGTTTATCCCTGAAAAATCCATGGTTTCTAAGAAAATAGTGAAAATCAGATATTCATGTGGGAAATACTCCTTCGCGCCGTAACTACTGAACCGATTTGGCTGAAATTTGGAATGGAGAAAGATTATATCCTAGAGTAACACATCAACTTCTTTTTTCTCGGGAAAATCTATTGTTTCTATGCATTTTCTACGATAATAGTAAAAAAAAGGTCAAGTGAGAGTTGGGCTCGTGCACTGAGGGTTCCGTACTATCACGACCCATTCTCTATACTATTAAAGTAAACTTAACACTCGTGCCCACTTAATCAAAAACGAGCATAAATATCACGTTTGTTGTATGGGAGCCCCCTTAATTTTTTATTTTATTTTAATTTAATTATTTATTTCTACAGTAAGTATATAACTAAACTAGTAGGTCGCGTGGGGGCGCGGGCCACATGTGGCCCGCGTGCTGTCTTCCCGCCTATATAGGCCGACATTAATCCCCTACATTTTTTATCGAAAAAAAAATCCCACCATTTTGGATTTTTTTTCTAGCCATCAAATAGACCTTCGGGTCCTGATCAACTCTTGCTAGGAAACCGTTCTTCCAACTTTTATACTTGCCGAGATATTGGCGAAATTCGTTTGGCCGCCATTTTGAATCCGCCATTTTGAATTTTTTTCAGCTCACTGCCAATTGGATGACGTTTCAAATGACATTTGGTCAAGCACCCCCCACCTATCTTCGATACCCTCCCCGTGCTCTTCACCCGTCTTTGAAATCCTCAATCATGAGCTCTCTCCGTATTTTTCCTCCGAATGAATTTTTCCCTTATATACGAAATGGTCATTGAAAAAAAATTTTTTCATACAAAATTGTTCACGAGAGGTGATCAATCAGTCAGTGAGTGAGTGAGTGAATCAGCACAAGTAGCTATATATATATAGTAATATTTTGTGAAAATTTGAAGCGTTTACCTGTTAGCGTTATCAGGGTCGAGCAAAAACAAGCAAAAAAATCACGTTGTATGGGAGCCCCCTTAAATATATATTTAATTCCATTTTTTAGTATTTGTTGTTAGCGGCAACAAAAATACATCATCTGTGATAATTTCAAGTCTGTAGCTATCACGATTCAAGAAATACAACCTGGTGACAGACGGATGGATGGACAGCGATCAGAAGTCTCGCTAATAGGGTTCCTTTTTTTACCCTTTGGGTACGGAACCCTAAAAACAGATATTAATGGATCTATTTATATAACATACAAACTTTCGACTTTATTATATTAGTATGATGGTACGGAACCCTACGTACGCAAGTCCGTCTCGCACTTGGCCAGTTTTTTATAGACACGACATACAGATAGACAACAAAGTGAGTCCTATAAGGGTTCCTTTTTTCCTTTTAAGATACCGTACCCTGAAAATGTAAATGCTTTTATCGATAGCTGTTAACAACACTAGTTTATCGATATTATTATCAACTACTACGCATCACTTCAATCTGTGTACGTATGATCAGACCGTCCCGCGTCCCCGCCCGCAAATTCGTGCAATAAGGACAACTGCAGATCCGACACAAAAGGCCCTTGTAAAATGTTATATTTCGGGGTTTAGTTCTCGGCTATTTCCTCCTCCAAAACTGGACCAATTTGAAAGATATTTCGTAAACTGAATATAGAGAATATATACTTTGTCGCTATGTTTTTCTTTTTTCGGTAATAGTTGTCAAATTCGTACACTAGGCATCTGTTAACAGCGAGTCTAAATAGGCAATTTTGAGCATTTTCTAAGGCTTCTAGTGCTTATAAAGATAATGTATTATCAAAAAAGAAAACATAGAAACATAGAAAAGATTGATATTTATTTTACTGTAAAAAATCATTGCTTTAAGTTCATAAACCAGAAAGAAAACAGACGAGAACGTTTGTATGGAGAAAAGACCACTATCGTTTCCTCTTAACTCACTCATGAATGTTTAGCTTTGTTTTTCGAGCAAGTAAAAATATTACACGAGTAGCAAGGAGCTGCTAACTGTGCCGCAGTCATTAATATTAATTTTCTTTACTACATTGTCGGCCTCTGTAGTGAGTAATGACTCTTTTAAATGACATGTAATTTTGTAGTTTTTGCATGCATAGGATTAAAATCATAACACTATTTGCTAGAGCAATAGCTAATAGTCAAAATGTATGTCACATAACTAGGTATGTCATAGTCTATGATGAGTTAAAAATGACCCTGAATAATGCTTCAACGTTTAATGCGTAAATCACTTGTTTCACAAACAGGTAGTTTTGTAAATATAGTTTGGTATGATTTTAACCTATGCTCAAATAAATTTCAACTAGGTATAGGAAAATGGGGCACGCTAGTGTGCCTATTTGATGGTGACAGATGACAAAGTTAAGGCCGTTCTGGGTTTGTGAACGAGCGATGTGAGCGAGAACGAAGATAAATTAAAAATTCAAAAATATATGAAAGATATCGCTAAATGTTCACAAAATTGATCACGTGACCTCCGCGTATTTTTATACACGTTTTGAATATCATAAGATATCGATGCAATAGCAATCATGAAAATGCATAGTTGGGACACTTGACTAGAGCTGCAGGTCTGGTCTGATGAGACTCTTCAGCCGTGGCTACCGCTGTACCATTAAAGATTCACTGCAAATACTATAATAATATTTATGTGATATGACTTACGGCCAAAATAATAACCTATCCAATCCCGATTTGTGCTATTCAAGATAGTTTGACAGAACTTGTATGAAACAAAAGTCAAATTTCTATCTCTGAGAGGGAAAATCCAGACAGGATAGCTTATTAATTTCCGCCTTTAGGGAATTATTATCGCAGTGATAGCTACTAATATCATCGGCGGTGGCGCTGTCAGGTCTCCCGCTGCTAAGATTGTAGCTCAGACGCATCACATGACGTCGAGTGACGTCTTGCGACGACGCTCTCGTCTAAATCCGTCCTCGCGACATTTCTGTACACGATCGTGATCTCGGCATCCAATATTTTGACATCCAAAGGTCAAAGTAGGTGTACAGTTCTAACAACAGTTTAAACTGTTTGTATTTCAATATTATAAATTATATGAAATTTTTATATGGGACTATATGAACTGAAGACTCGTACCTACTGCTAACTATCTGTGAGCTAATGTACTAAATTCCGCCTTGTAGAAAACCGTATACCATTCTACATAAGATGTATAAATTTTCATCGATAACTCAGAATAGGCGTTTTTTATTTCTATTAAACGAAAAAACATTGTCTAAGATAAAAGTATAAATCAAAGAGAATCAAATCAACTATTTCTTATAGGTAGGGTTAACAGTACCTGCAGGCTTTTATGAATAGTCAGTATAATATTATTATATTTAGTGATACAATACCAATACGCATTTGGACAGTGTGGTGGTCTACACACCACACCACTACTGTGGTGGTAGAAATACGAAATACTCTTTCGTATTTCTCTCAAGGTGAAACAACTTAAAGTCATTAACTTATAATACAATCAAACATAATTTCGAAAGACGAAAACTGTGTGAGAAGAAAGTTGTCTGTGGAATGAACTTTAATTATACCCTTGACTTGCACCCTATATTGTACTAACATAAATGAAATTATAATTATGTTTATAATTAATAAGAACATAATGAATAACAAATAAAACAACAAGCAAAACTTAGTTCTTGTTGATAGCATTAAGCATACTTACTTCTTCAAATTGTATTAAATTGAAATGAACCTAAATAAATCAATGGTTTCATTGAATTTCAGCCAAATAATGCAGGTGACGAAATCAGCACTCATTTCCTGTACCTAATGAAAAATGCGTTCCTATTCCTCATCCCAACACGCTCGTCTTGAGACGATTGATAGTCTGCAATGCCATCAAAATATTGCCCACGTAAACCGTATCACACTTGAAAGTCGAGAAATGGAATACGAGGATGCCTGAGGTGACAAGTAAGACGTACATAGTTACTCAATGCGTGAAACTCTTTACTTAAATCCACACAGCGACATCTGTTCGCAATATGTTGAAGCGTAATATGGTAAGCGTTTTCCTCATTTTTCACCTCAGTGCAGAACGCGGGTGGTTGTTTCAACGAACATCAATTATAACATGTTGTTTCAATTCTTATACAGATGGCGGTAGTTAAAAATAGATTAATTAATATTTATTTAACTATTAAAATATTGTAACACGCTTTTATTAGATTCGCCAATCATCATGTCCTTTTGCGCCAAGCAGGGAGTTAAACTATTTCTCACAATTTTATTTAGGGTTTAATTTAACACAATAAGTTGACTCGGAGTTACGCACAACGCAGAAAGATTTCAAGTCTGGGAAAAGGTCCAAGAAGAAGAAAGCCAACCCAGGTTGATGGAAGTGGACCTTAGTCGGTAATAAGCAAATCTCAGAAGTAGAGTTTATCCAGAAATCGATTTAACCCTACCGTCGTATCGATAAAAAACTTTGCAAATGCTTATAATTTCAATAAAATAAATTTGGTTCCATTTTGCAGATAGGTATTAAATAAATTATTTTATGTATCAGAGTCGCCAAAAGCACTTAAGCTCAAAATAATACTTAGTGTAAGTACCCTTCTTCTTCGCATACCACAATTTATTATCTATTATTAAGTCTGTCTCTTTCCTAAGTAACCGTTGTGAAAATGATTTCAGACGCGCTAAATTTAGAGACTCTTAAACTGAATTGCTACCATTGCGTACAGTAGTCTTAAATAATGCCCTTATATAAAGCCTACTGACAACAGACATTTCGGTATAGATTATTATTATCAGAATTTTTCGTTTATTCGTTTCATTCATGAAATACATTTTATAGAGAATAGCATAGTCTAGATAATCTGAATATCGTTAATATCTAGAATTTTAGATCCAATTTCAATCTAGAAATTTCTGAATCTTCGAAGCCTACGTAAACGCAAAGATGTCAACATGATATTACATGAATACACTTCTGGGTGTAAATTTCTCCATTTTATGTTTAAGGAACAGCCCGAACCTCTGTAATTGGGTCAAGAAGAGGTCAAGGCCTCCATTTGAGGCTTCACAATGAAGTGGCTGTGTTGAATGTACCCGTATACCTACAGGCTGTCTTCACGTGTACCTACGATAACAAAGACAAATAAAAAATAGTATTCCAAAAATGTTGTAAGCCCCTCTTGTTTTTTTTTCATTTCAAAAAAAGGGTGTAAGCATTTTGTTAAAAAATATTTTTAGTACCTAACTGAAAGTTCTTATCATAATTACCAAAGTGAAAGAACTTAATAGTGATACTTGTGATCTATATTAATTAAGGGATAGATTATAACAATCGCAAAAATGAAGGCTTTATGGAAAATGAATGTCGAAAACTCTATCTTGAGTTTCTTATTTCAATGACTTTCACACATCAATCAGTTCTATAATATTATGAGGCAAAATTATGATACCTAAAACATTTTATCTAGGCATAATGGGCACCCTTCCTAGGGCTTGTGCCCTTTTTATTTAAATTTGTAGTATTTTAATAATTCTTAATTTTAATTATTTTAATTTTTAAGTTATTTTAGATATTTATTAAAATATTTAAAATGAAAAAAGTTATAGTAACTTGCATTTAAAAACTATACAGACAAGTAGTTATGTACTTCCACATTTAAAAATCACGTATTTTGGATCTTCCATCAGTAGATAAGTACGAGAAAAGTTTTCCCAAAAGTTACTCAAAAATCTCCAGAAACTTTAATGGTAGCTATATTTGTAGTTTTTTTTTTTAATTTTATCTAGCTTTATTAAAATATCCTTTTTCAAAATTGGATTCCAAAGCTCTCTATTGATTACTATCCTAGGTACCACTCAAGTATGAATTTAACTCATGTATTTTCACAAGTTACAATTAATCGCAGTATCTTATTTGTAGTATTTAGATTTTATAGACTTCAAGTTTCTATCTTCCAAAAATTTTTTTCGATCATTGTAATAAGCATTTATTGTAAAACAAGATAAACAATACGTTCACTGTAACCAGAAAGTGTTGTTTAAACTAAGTTGAGAATTAACAAAAATACGTCTTAATACTCAACTGAGGACTCGACTGTGTATCAGATATGTTGGAAGGAAAATTTGACAGGCTGTTTAAATGGGTGCGCGCGCATTGATCCGCCATATTGAATTTCCATCCCACTCCCTTGCCACAGTGGAAACCTGGCAGGACCGAGGCAACAGCTGTGAACCTAAAGCGCGGAAAATTGTTCATCCCGACTGATGGCTTAGCAAGTATAACGTACACAATAATATACATGTAATAAAAATTAAAAAACGCTAATGTAACTACAATTAAACTCAGTGTAAGTGTGACTTGTAACGGCGTTTCCGGATTATCGATTTCGTTGCCTCATTCAACTGAGCTGGTGGCTGTAGCGTTGTGTTTTACATTGTTCAGATTTAAGTTTCATTTTGTTCAAACAGAGGGGATCCCGAGAGTGGAGTACGTAAGAGTAACAGAGTAGAAGAAATCGATAAACGTGTGCTGGCACTCGTTCCCGTTGCGTGATGCGAATGTAAAAGGGACGGAGATAGGCGAGCTTCGGTTACATCGCTGAAACTTGGTTAACCGCTAGCCGATAAAATATAAATATTGACGTCCCGTCGACGATTGACTTCAGGCACCAATAAAAGGTATGTGAAAACCAATTGTAGCATTTTTGTCTTTCACTTTCACCGATAAACTTTCTTTATGTGTAATTTTAGTTACGTCAGTATTTTAGACATACGTCAGTATTTTAGTATTTTATATATTGTCTTTTGTATATTTTAATTTCATAATTTTCCTTTGTAGTTATTATCTATTTTATATATTGTCATGTTTTCGTAAATTTTTATTGTTATTTTATAAATGTGCTTTAAAAATAGCGTCTGCAAATATATCATGGGGCAAATACATTTCTGTTGAATAATAATAACACGCATTCGTTAATAAATCAGACCAATTTTCTTTATTCAAATAGTTAACAATTAATTACACTTTTGAATTGACGGTTGGTGCTGACTTCAAACGGTTGAGGTTACCGGTTGCCACGAACCTGAATACTTCAAACAAAGTCAGTCTAATGTTTATTATTCCAGTCTAAAATATAAAAATCTCTTGTCACAGTGTTTGTAACCACTCCTCCGAAACGGCACGAGTCACGATATATATATATATATACAAAAGTTTCATAAGAATTTATGAAACTTTTGTATATATATATATATGAGGCAAATTAACATTGGCTCGGTTAGCTAGTCACTGTATCATATAAAATGGTGAAGGGAACTGACTGACATGATCTATCAACGCCCAGCTGAAACGTCTGGACGTGACAGGCTCTAGGACATAGTGATAGGTATTATGATGAAGGCAGCCGCTAAGAATACGTCACATCCTCTAGTCTGCTATATAAAAATCACAATATCAATAGATTAAAAGAAACTGAAGCACTGTTTGCGCCTAAATATGTCGCATCTCGTACAGCTTCGTATTGTAAAATTAACGTACAGTCTTCGTAAAAAATAATTTGTGTTACCGTTGCGCAGAAATGTACTCGAAAAATTAAGGGTGGGAAATGTTGCACAAACAGTTACTTATAAAATATGTAAGGAGCTTGGCGTAGCATTGGAAAGTCGAGCAGTAGAGCGGCCTATTCGCTACGTGGCGCTCGCATCAGTAGGGTTAGTATAGGTTTTTTGTACGACTTTTAAGTCGTCTCACTTCGAATGCACGGAGCGGACAAACTGCTGAAAACTTAGTTCAAAATGTTTCCGCTTAGATGTATGGAGAAATCCTTCCCGTTTACTCCAGAGCGAGTAGACTCGAAATTTGTATAAAAACTTGTAATAACCTGTAAATTCAAATCCAATACACAAACACTGGAAATTAAGTTACTGAAAATATTTTAATAAAGGTTCCTCCATCCGCAATATACTTTGACCCGATTTTCACTACAAGACTACTTCTGGAGTTAACTACGTGTATACGTCGTTGATATAATTATGGCGGCGTGAAGTTCTGTGTGGCTAGTACAAGTTGGATAAATTGCAATTCGAATCTGGATTCCGTTTTCGTTTCACATTTCGGTATGCAATCTCTATACGGGGAATAAACGAAAATGAGTAACGATATCGAATTCTTAGCTTCGTTGTACCTTGTGCTAGCCCTGCTTCATATATAATTTTATAGGTTTCAATCAATCAATAATAGACCAATTAATAACCAATAGGTAAAATCTGTGCAAATAGGTATAAATTTTATTACAAAGTTTCACATTCATATTATGAAATGAATCTATAGAGTTCCCCTAAACATGAATTTTGTCGAAACTCAGACTATTTGGATCCAGTTCAAATCCTAGATTATGATGAGGAGGCAATGCCCTAACGTCTTGGGCGGTCCTCCAATCAGGCCATGCCTGAATATTAAAACCGAATGAACTTCTGTAATCGTTTACATCTTTATTAAAACAAACGTCTAATGAAATTTACACAAAGTAACTTGTATATTGAATTGAATAAAATGGGAGTAAAAAAATAAAACTAAGTATTTAACGTTTTGTAAAGCAGCAATTTCACATTAAGAGACAATTGCTATCGTCTTCGGAAATATAGATATGACAAGTAACTAATTCAATGAAAGGCTGAAAGTAGTTTGTCAATTATTCTATCACTCCAATTTTCCCGAAAATACAGCAAAATGTAAATTAAATACTTCAATTGGTCTTTAACTAGTTCAGTTAAAGTAGATATTAATTTTTATGTGAAGAATAAATATTTAGTTTCGTTGAAAAGTTATTATTTATTAATATAAATGTTTAAAGCAGATTCAATTTTTAATTATTAAACAAAACAATACATAAATTAATAAACTTTAATAATATGCATGTTTGCGTAATACTTTACGTACGACTTGTACTATGTATGCTGAGTCTACATTGAAAGTCCCCGAGGGTCTTGTTTTCATAAAGTAATTATTTTATCTTATCTGGAAACGAATTGTTTCCAAGAAAATTCTTTATCGACCCTTACAAAGAGTTCCCTTTTTCTTGTTAACAACCTTTTAAGAAACGACTTTCATAATAAATTCCAAACCATCGCTGTATTTTCTTTTCAATTCCTTTGTGAATTTCTTTTTTCTCGTTTATTATTGTTCAAAATTAGTCATAGTAATGCCTATTATGGTAATATTAAGCTTTATAATATGTACGTCTTTTAGCTCTTACATATCGTTTTAAGTCCTTCTTACTGGCTAACAAGGACAAAGTCTCTTCTTGAGGCGGACATGGTCAAATGCACCCCACATTTGACCTTAATAAAGCTTAAAACTCTTTGGAAACATTGTAGAGAACCTCTTCTTCTTGTACCGCTATGCAAAACGATTGTTGTTACAACCATACGCGATACTTACAAAAAAATTACGAGGAATAGTAGTTTATTGTAGATACTATGTAATTGTTTTGATTGTAAGGTATGATAAAATAGTCAAACCAACCCTACCATGATATTATTATGATAATCATTTTTTGCAATTTCGTCACTTTCAGTGTGAATATTTTATTTTATATTTATTACAATATTTTCTTGTTTTCGACCTATATTCTAAAGAATACCAATTACTTGGACTTCGAATATAACAAGCTGCTTTTATTCTACTTTCATATTTTATTTTTGTTTTATGACTCACTTTCCGGACTTGAATCGATAGGAGATTCATTAGGAATTCATTGTCTTCACGTCAAACGTCTGAAGAGCCCGGATTATAATAACGAAGCTATTCATCTGCTATTTTGTTATTAGAATTTAAATTTCACTTATCTTGTCTTTGGAATAATTTTGGGGTATTATCTGCCGCTCAGATACCGTCTGTTATTTTGAAGTGAACGTTTTCAGCTACGCTAATCGATTTTTCCTAGGGTAATCTTGGGAACGATAGGGGCGATAAATCGATCTAGCTAGGATTCATTTTTAGAAAATGTCGTATTTACCAAAAAAAAAACTATGACTCCTGCTGCTTTCTAATGGCCAATAGTATTACTATTATGTATTACTATTATGTTTTCGCAGTTTCTAAGTTAATAACACATAGTAGGCTTGCAACAGTAAAATTGCGGGAATAGAAGTTTCATCGTCAGATGTTTACCAAAAAAAAATACCGAGCAAAGTCACCCAGATATTTATTATTTATGTAAAATATGTTTGGGCATCTGTTTTGCTAGCCCCTGATATTGCCTTCACCCTTTTCATTGGCAAATATATAAAGCATAGATTTATGGTATGAAGAATAAGCATGCTATTTGGAACAGTTTATCTGTATGATCGTCAACAAAACAATTGCGTGGGTGTCGCTTGACGTTGGAATCGATAAGCAAAAATATTCCCAACTAAATTCTGAATAAACACCCTTTTGCAATAACCCGCTGGAGAGATAACGCGTTTTGCTGACAAAAATGACGTTGAAAATATAAATGGTATTGGAAACGATCTTTTGAGTTGAACTCAACTAACGCATTACTATGCGCATTCGTTTGTTCAACAAACTGGATGGTGGTTGTGTTTGCCGGTAACTTACTAACTAATAAGTTTTAGCTTGTGGATATGGATGCCAAAAACATAAATGAAAATGATGAGGTAATACCAGATACTATTGAAAATGAGTGAAACTTAAAAGTGATAACTTAATCAACGATATAAAAGAAAATTAATGTTTAAGCTAAGCCTAGATAAAGAATATGGACTTAGCTTACCAATTTGTAATGTTTAGCTTACCAATCCGCACTTGGCCAACTAAGGCTAAAGCTTTCTAATTCTTAAAGGAGACTTTTGTCAACTTTTGTAAAGTATAAGCAGACAGACAAAAAAACGTAGGAGATTAACATTAATCTACTATATAAAAATAAGTCGGGTTTTCCTTCCTGACGCTATAACTCCAGAACGCACGAACCGATTTCCACGGTTTTGCATTCGTTGGAAAGGTCTCGGGCTCCGTGAGGTTTATAGCTAAGAAAATTCAGGAAATTTTCAACAGAAAAGCGGGAAAATCTTTTTTCACATACAGCGCCATCTCTGATACATAGCATGTACTACAAACCAATATTTTAAGTAGATGGCGCCAGTGCGTGATACATCTATAAAGAGGTAGCATAACGATGTTTGTGAGTTTGTGCGTTTGTGAGTTGTAAGGGGTAATCTCTGGATCTACTGAACCGATTTTCAAAATTTTTTCACCAATAGAAAGCTACGTTATTGTGGAGTGTCATAGGCTATGATAATTTATTGCTTTCATCGCGTGCGCTGCGGAAACTATTAAAGATAGAACAAAACAAAGTTGTACAATATTAAAGAACGTATCAAAATCTGCAAAATAGTCCGCGATAACATATATGCTTATCTCCTACGAGTAACTCACAATAAGTGCTTTTACTGTTAAAATTGTGAATTAAAAATAAATATTTTTAGTGAAGCTTATTTAGCCCATATGGTATTAATTTATATCTTTGTAAATATTATGTTTTTTAGAACGGAAAGGAGAATGCCGATTTTTGTATGAAAATTGGGCTATACCTTGCGTCTTAACCAAATCATCGGTAAAACATTAGAAAATTTCTCGATATTATGTAAAAAAAAAGATTAGTAAGTTAGTAACATATTAAGGAGCACACCACGGGTGTGCCCGCGAAATTCAATTTTTTTGTGGTTTTTCGCGATTTTTAAGCCGATAAGACGTAAAAGGCTTTTGGCAGTCAAATTGCGATAATCCCAAGATCATCTTCACGTATTTATATTAAAATCTCTGCTTGAAAGTATCGAGTTAAAGAAATTAATCCCAGATTTGCGAGTTGCTCACTTAAAACTCTTTACTCGGACTAATTTCTTAGGATATAAATTTTTATGCAAAAATTTTGATATAAACATGTAAAGAAGTAACTGCCATTCTCGCAAAATGACTGCCATAAGCCTATTATGTGTAATTAGCGCACAAATTGCAAAAAACCATGAAAATTTTTAATTTCGCGGGCAGACCTGTTGAGTTCGCCTTAACAGGGATATTGTAATAATCAGATTTTCTGAGTGGTTAATTTTCTAATATATAAAAATAAGTCGGGTTTTCCTTCCTGACGCTATAACTCCAGAACGCACGAACCGATTTCCACGGTTTTGCATTCGTTGGAAAGGTCTCGGGCTCCGTGAGGTTTATAGCTAAGAAAATTCAGGAAATTTTCAACAGAAAAGCGGGAAAATCTTTTTTCACATACAGCGCCATCTCTGATACATAGCATGTACTACAAACCAATATTTTAAGTAGATGGCGCCAGTGCGTGATACATCTATAAAGAGGTAGCATAACGATGTTTGTGAGTTTGTGCGTTTGTGAGTTGTAAGGGGTAATCTCTGGATCTACTGAACCGATTTTCAAAATTTTTTCACCAATAGAAAGCTACGTTATTGTGGAGTGTCATAGGCTATGATAATTTATTGCTTTCATCGCGTGCGCTGCGGAAACTATTAAAGATAGAACAAAACAATGTTGTACAATATTAAAGAACGTATCAAAATCTGCAAAATAGTCCGCGATAACATATATGCTTATCTCCTACGAGTAACTCACAATAAGTGCTTTTACTGTTAAAATTGTGAATTAAAAATAAATATTTTTAGTGAAGCTTATTTAGCCCATATGGTATTAATTTATATCTTTGTAAATATTATGTTTTTTAGAACGGAAAGGAGAATGCCGATTTTTGTATGAAAATTGGGCTATACCTTGCGTCTTAACCAAATCATCGGTAAAACATTAGAAAATTTCTCGATATTATGTAAAAAAAAAGATTAGTAAGTTAGTAACATATTAAGGAGCACACCACGGGTGTGCCCGCGAAATTCAATTTTTTTGTGGTTTTTCGCGATTTTTAAGCCGATAAGACGTAAAAGGCTTTTGGCAGTCAAATTGCGATAATCCCAAGATCATCTTCACGTATTTATATTAAAATCTCTGCTTGAAAGTATCGAGTTAAAGAAATTAATCCCAGATTTGCGAGTTGCTCACTTAAAACTCTTTACTCGGACTAATTTCTTAGGATATAAATTTTTATGCAAAAATTTTGATATAAACATGTAAAGAAGTAACTGCCATTCTCGCAAAATGACTGCCATAAGCCTATTATGTGTAATTAGCGCACAAATTGCAAAAAACCATGAAAATTTTTAATTTCGCGGGCAGACCTGTTGAGTTCGCCTTAACAGGGATATTGTAATAATCAGATTTTCTGAGTGGTTAATTTTCTAAGTTTTATGAGTGGCATAGCTGTTCCACATGCTTCGAAACGTTTAATAACTTTTTTTTATCATACTTTTGAACCCCTTTTCACATTTCACTAACATAAATATATGCAATATTAAAATTTGAAAGAAGATTCTGCATGCATACGTGCTTGAGATGCAGAGTGACGCAAATCTAGCCCATTTTCTGGCATTCTCCTTTAATGTAGAATATTTGTGTCCTTTACTGGATTCAGTTTAAACAAATATTTTCAAAGATATAAGCAAAATAAAAACGTGTGGTAAGCGGTTGCGCTGCGCCGCCGCTCCGGCCGTTGCGATAAACATATCTATCCGAATGTCTCGCGTCCAGCGCTGTGGGCTGTGGGTATAAGGCCTGGTTTCCACCACAGCGATGCGGATCGGAGCTGTATATGAGTAACCAATCAGATTTCGTCATTTTGACATCTCCGAAACTGAGGGGGAAGAGATGTCAAAATGTTGAAAATCCGCTTTGGTGGAAACCGGGCCTTACGCGTGACAAACGGGCCAAACATATTTTTACGCGGAACGGAGTCCGCGGGCACTGCTAGTAAATAATAAAAGTATATTATAGTAATATTACATTTTTGCGAAATGTGTCCTTCTCTAAGTATCTAACCGTAACTGGAATCAGCAGTAGTAAACGTCCTATCATGGTCTTAAAGAGATCCAAAGACCCAATACAATAAGAATTAAGAAATGGCACTTTTATAATAGGTATTCATATTATTCCTGTAGTCTACTGAGAAGAAATTGAAGAATATCTCAACAGGTTCTCATTATATAGAGTAAGTACATAGAAGTTTCTTGCTTCAGATGGGAGGCGGTGGTGATATGAAATGGCAGAAGGATGCAGCGGATCAGAACTTCGATTACATGTTCAAGTTGCTCATCATTGGTAACAGCTCAGTGGGGAAGACAAGGTTTGTCGCCCACACATATGTGATTATTTCGAATGATAATTTATAAATAACACATGATGTATGTAACATCACCTTTACATAGACTTACTTCATACAATATAGAGTAAATCTATTGTAACAAGTTATTTATTTAACTTATTATCAAGTTAGTTATTTATTTAACAAGTTATTTATTGTCATTTATGGTTATAACTTGTTATTTATGGCGTGTAAAAGTTACTGTTTATTTTCAGCTTCCTCTTTCGGTACGCGGATGACTCTTTCACGTCAGCTTTCGTGTCTACCGTAGGAATTGACTTCAAGGTCAAAACAGTTTTTCGCCACGACAAGCGCGTTAAACTACAAATATGGGTGTGTATATCTTTTATTTTTTCAGTAGTATGTAGACACACTGAAAACAGTCGTAGCCAGATCAAAGGATCGGCGATTCAGATCTTGGATCTGAGTGTTCGGAGCTATGTGCGCTTTAGGTAACTAAATATATCTAGCTTAGCGGTCAAGGAAAATCGTCGTGAGGAAACCTGAATGCTTGAGCGTTCACCAAAATATTCTCAAAGGAGTCGTCTTGGCCAGCCTGGCCAAACTCCACTAATTCATCCCACTACTCAGTCATTAAAGCAAAACGAGATACAATGCAACTATATTGTAACAAATTATAAATATTTATTAATAAACAAATTATACTCTAACCCACAATATATATTCACGCGGTTACAGACGGTTACAGCTGCTTAGGATTAGAAAAACAGCACATAAATAAACTCTCTCGCACATTTTGTTTTTGAGCACTGAGGTAGATGTAATATAATACCACTTTTCTATAAATGGTCTACCGAATATCCCTTCCTTTCTTTGTGCAAGAGAGTTAAAAAGATTTTTTTAATTTCAGGATACTGCTGGACAGGAGCGGTACCGCACCATCACAACAGCCTATTATCGAGGAGCTATGGGTTTTATTTTGATGTACGACATAACTAACGAAGAAAGTTTCAATAGTGTTCAAGATTGGTAAGTTCCTGTTATTCTTATATGATTATAATAACAAAGTAATTTCAAAAGTTTGATGATAAAAAAGAATCCATAACTGAACTATAACTTGTAGGATAGTATGGTGGTAAAACTCTACAATGATTACTAAACACGAGCCATGCTATGCATGGGCTGAGGATAAAATCGTATTCCCCCAATTTTATCTTCTGACAAAGGATAAAAGGACTGTCACAGCATGACCCAAAGGGGAAAGGGGGAAAGGACATGGCCGAAACTTGTATGGAGCTGTGCCCTGGAAAAAAAATATTCATGGCCATCGACAAACAGTACGTCATATTAAAGCTTATAATTATGTCTTTACAATCGTTTAGTTTTTATGATCAGAAAACTAGCGAGAGACATAATATCAGCATAACAACTTGCAACAAAATGCGCATATTTTTAATAGCAATGATTTTTTATTAAAAAATGATGCGTATTGGTTATGAACTTATTAATTTTTCATATTACAAAGCTTAGAAAATGCGAGTAAACATTTTGAAAAACAATTTTTTAGTAAAAAATCATTGCTATTGAAAGAAAGATAGGCGCATTTTGTTGCAAGTTGTTATGCTGATATTATGTCTCTCGCTAGTTTTCTGATCATAAAAACTAAACGATTGTAAAGATATAATTATAAGCTTTAATATGACGTACTGTTTGTCAATGGCCATGAATTTTTTTTTTTTGAGGGCAGAATCCGGCCATGTCATTTATCCCTGTTAGACATTTCAAGTAGATATTATAATCATATAAACCCCGGGGACTAATGAATGTCAGAAAGTTTTTGATATTTTTGTAGGTAGGTTTGAACTTCTGTTATTACTATTTCGGGCATATTTTATCCGTGACATTATCAAGGGGACTTATTTCCACTCGTGCGCCCGTGCTCAAGTGGAGTAATAAAAACATGGAAGAGAATAAAAATTTGTCTTTTCTCCGGGGAGAAAATAGGTCCCCTGCCCATGCTAACACTGCAATTTGGGTTAATTTTGATATAATTTTTATTTCAATTGAAATGGTCTGATGCATTCTGAAGGTGGTGAACAGTACTCGTTTATTATTATCAATGGTCACGCAACCCTCAAGTTCTGGCTTTTTTTTTTTTTCAAAGAATAAAGAGTCAAAACGTGTACTTTTTCTTGAAAAATAAAAAATAGCCTCAGATGTTTTAGACCGTTGACATCATTTTATGTAGTGGCATTTTTAACAACTAGTCCGCCATTACCAAAGATTTAAATCGCTAGATGGGCCCTAAACCTCCAAAAAGGTCCACGTTTTTGTCTTGTCTGACACGTTGCCACTCTCTTTGACACAAGTGAAACTATAGCATGTTGAGAGCACTCACTCAACATATTTGTGGACATTTTTGATGTGCGCAATGTAGGCTAAGGGCCCATCTAACGATTTAAATCTTTGGCCATTACGATAATTTACAGGGTGACACAGATCAAAACATACTCATGGGACAACGCACAAGTGATCCTTGTGGGCAACAAATGTGACATGGAAGAGGAGCGCGTAGTGAGCGCAGAGCGCGGTAAACAGCTCGCTGATCAACTTGGCGTCGAGTTCTACGAGACGAGCGCTAAAGAAAATATAAACGTGAAGGTGGGCTACATATAGATTAACTTTAATTTATTACATGTATGATTGGAAGTAAGCAGTGATAGCTGAGTGGTTCTGGCCTCTGCCTCTCATATGGAGGTCGCGGGTTCGAATCCTGGGCACGCACTTCTGACTTTTCCGAGTTATGTGCGTTTTAGGAAACTAAATATCACTTAAATATAATTATATCGGTGAAGGAAAACAACGTGAGGAAACCTGCATGCCTGAGAGTTCACAAAAATGTTCTCGAAGGTGTGTGAAGCCCGCCAACCCGCACTTGGCCAGCGTGGTGGGCTATGGCCAAAACCCCTCTCAGTCTGAGAGGAGACCCGTGCCCAGCAGTGGGACGTAAAAAAAGGGTTGAGAGAGAGAGAGATGATTAGAAAGGGATAACTATAACTTTTAAAAAATTCTTTAAACAAAACTGAATGTTTTTTTTGTTCTATTGATGCAAATGAAACTCAATAATGTTCAGTATTACGAGTTACATTTACTAGTACATTTTAATATTTTAAAGTCGTAAATATTATTAATTTCGCATTAATTAATTATTACTAAATTTTAATCGTCTTTTTATAAATTATAATATATAATGTATACAAAGTCGATGAAAGTTACAAGAAATACTCGCATGTTATCAAGGGAAAAAGAAAAAGTTATTTAATAAATAACTTTAGAAAAATTCAAAATTGTTTTCATATTTTCAACTCTTAAGAAAAGACGTAGTAGAGAGCTTTATGAGATAACCAATATAATCAAATACCGGAATAATAACAGTATACGAAAATCACAATTGTAATATTTATTATCATAACAATAGGCCTATACCCTGGTTAGGGCGGACGGCGCGAAAAAATGTCGTCAGGGCTTGTGCTTGTTTTGCCACCAACAGGCCACGCTGTAGTTCAGTCAGCAGCCACCTATAGAATTTTGATGTATGGCGCTACAGTTTGCTTGTACGAAAAAGGTTTACGTAAATCGTTCGGATGCCCACTGTCCATATCCTGAGTCTTCTTATCGAGGATTTTAACCTATTATTATATTTCTAGATGGGCCCTAAGCCTACATTGCGCACATCAAAAACGTCCACAAACATGTCGAGTGAGTGCTCTCAACATGCTATAGTTTCACTTGAGTCAAAGAGAGTGACAACGTGTCACACAAGACAAAAACGTGGACGTTTTTGGAGGTTTAGGGCTCATCTAACGATTTAAATCTTTGATATTAGACGGTGTTTGAGCGACTGGTGGACATCATCTGCGACAAGATGTCAGAGAGTCTGGACTCGGAGCCAGCGATGCTAGCAGGCGGCGGTCGCGGCCAGCGTCTCACAGAACAACCGCAAGGCAACAGCAACCCTAATTGTAACTGTTAATACGAATAATTTTACTTTGTCATAATTTACGGCCAGATCACAAGACTGCAGTGCAACGACGCATCCCAAAAACTACGTCACACTGCAATGCGATGCTATGAAGAAACGCAAAAAATTTAAGGCACCATTCAGTCTCTGTGGTAACAGAGACCCTGTAGGGACCCTGAGCCATATATATTTTGATCAATACGTGGATTGGTGGGAAGGAATGGAATAATATTCTAAAAATGTATGGTGATTGTCGCTGAATTGATCATGCGACGTATGAATTTAGCGATATTTCTCAAACTTTTTTTTATTTCGGTCCATACGAATGGAATAGGAATAATACATAGCATGGCATGGCTTATCGCTGCAGCTTTTCGTTTGTCATAAGGCATACCCATAAAAAGTCGAGGTTTTGCGATAAGCTGCGTGCACGTGGATTCAGATGAATCACTTCAAAAGGAAATAGCTTTTATTATACAAACTGAGTTGCATTGATAGTGATCGATTGATTTATTTAAAAAGGGACTACATGGAGAACTGATGTTGCATAAACTGCATCTACGAGTAATTCTATGATGCGTCGTGACCACGCAATCGTTGTGACCTTGCCCTTAACGAATGTCTTGAATACACTGGCACATTTGCCATTATAATTAACACATGGCTCACTTATAAAATATTTTATGTTGCTTCTGAATAATGTCCAGTGTTTTTAAGATAAGTACTACCTATCTATTTACAACAGTAAAGTTCTACTACACAGTATAAAATTTCAAAGGTTCCTCGTTATACGCCAAGACCATGGTAATTTTAATACCACACTAATTTTAAATTTCCCTTGATGTGTCTCCTTGATATAATAATAAACTAAAATCTGTGTAATGAACTATTATAATTGTATTGTTCCATTTTTAATTCATTATTAGCGTTTTAAATTAATATCATGAAATATGTGATTAAGAATATTGTTGAATCTGTGTAACAATTATGGTGACATATGTATTAGTATTATTAATTAATTATTTAGACGTAAGTTAGCGTATTATATTTCGAGCTGGAGTAGGGATCTGATACTTCTATAGATGTTAATATTAATTATTCTTTAAAAAGGTACGTGTTGTGTTATTTGAAAAAAAAATGTTTTGTCTGAAAATCTCGTTTTCATTTTTTTTATATAATAAGAGTTTCAATTATCACAACGACTTCTATTAGGTATATAAGTATTTGATTTATTTTTGCTTAATAATAATTTGCGCATTTAACAGTCATTTGTGAAATTTGGACGAAACTGAGAAGGAAATAAACATTTAGAATTCGGACCAAAGTCAAAGTATTCAGGTTATTTTACAAAATATGTATTAAACGTTTCAAAAAGCGCAAAATATTTTTAGACATTATTTAAACACTTCGTATCTCTTGTATTTTTAAATATTTATTTAGTTAGTTCTATAGAAATTATGTTACTTTAGTTTAAGATGTTATAAATGTTAATTAAAAAGACATAGTTTAAGAGCTTGTAATTTTGGCATACTTATGATGCCTTCAAATGAGAAATATGTGCATAGTGTATTATGGACAAATTGATCATGGACAACTATTTAATAATAAACTTAAAAAATTAAATTAAAGATACTAGCTCTTGATCTATAATTAAAAAGATGCACACTTCGTTGCTTCGTATTTTAAATTTCGAAAATTAGAAAGGTACAGCGTAATTTGTTGCCGTTTGAAATTATGATTATTAGAATATTACTGTACACCTGTCGATATATTTTAAAATTATACAATATAGAAATATCTTACTATTATATAAGCTCCAAATCAAGAAAGCCAGGCAAACGAGAATCAATGTCAACAATATCAATGGATTGCTAAATAAAGTATTTGTAAATATGTTTCACCAGTGTATAAAAATCTGTATAGTATTATATCGAGTTACTGTAAAAGCGGTTTGTATTCTTGTTACCTACCTATTATGCTATGTAATTAATACTAATATAACGATAGGTATTTATTTAATCACTATCGTTTAATCATGGGGCATGTTATATAATATACATCGTCTTTATAACTGCTTTCTCATCGCATCATTATATGATTATATAATATGTAAAATCTAGTGTTCAATGTGTTTCTATCGCGTTGGACTACTCGTGTCATTAGACTTATTGTGTAGAAGACATAGACAATACAATTTATATATCAAATTCCGTTGATACCTGAGCACATTATTTTTAGATTAAGTATGACTATATAGTCGAATTTTATTTAAAAATCAAAATTTCGTCTAAATCTACAGACGTTAATAAAAAATAAACTTGAATTAAAAATACGTACTAATTTATTTAAGAAACTTTCATTCGTAAAACTAACTGTATGTCTACATTATGATGAAAGCTATTTACTGTTTGCAAGACTTAAAAATTATTATACCAGCATTATAAATAGTATTAATCTGTTACGTGTTCTATATTTAAATATGTCAATGGTTATGGAATGTTTAATCAAAAGAACATTCTTATTACCTAATTGGCTGGATGTATCACAAATAAAATATTTGAAAAATGTACTATTCATATGTTATACACGTATGTGTTTGTAGCGAGCTTTTTAACTGCCACTGAATTAATAATTGTCAATTTGGGGTGATCTTAATGTTTATAAGGGAGGGTTAGTACAGGTTTTTTTACGAATTTTGAGTCGATATATTTACAGCCAACGCCATCTATGGAAAGTCACTGACATGCGGCTGTCAATAGATGGCGCTGGCTGTAAATATATGGAGGCATTCGATTCGTTTGTTCGATGAGAGTCATCTCGAAATTTACACAAAAAACTGTACTAACTCCTCAGGTCTTTCAAATGATGGGTTTAGAAAACAATTTGACTGTCACTGAAAGTGATGCATTTCACCTGGCTACCACTCTTCCGGTATAGACGTACCGCCCAGTTATTTAGCGTTCCGGTGCGACGCTCTGTAGCCCCCTAATTTAGAAGCTTGGAGAGAGTTACTAACACCTTCCAAGCTAATGCTATAATTTTATTTATACTATGCGTGCCAACTAAGAATAGGACCGCGCTTGCTGCCGACTTCACACGATAACTGTCAAAATAGTACTGCCAGCAAAAAAAGTGCAAAACAGAAATTTCATATATTTTTTATTGTTCATATTATAGTATAGATTTAATTATTGTATAATCATTATATTCATTTAAAAATACTATTCTTGAATTTTATTAATGGATAATTTTGGATAAATTAATTCTACAGGTATGGAAACACTTTAAAAAATGAACAAATACATAATTAAGGTTACTGGTCACCCTTTATGTCGCCATTTTGTGACGCTACTGAGAAGCTACCAGTGTGCCGTTAGCTACGCTTTCGTGTATATGCGCGTGTGTCCTATATCTGTTGCCTACTGGACTTCCTTGTTATTGTTGGTTTTTTTGTTATTATTGTTGACTTTTATTTTCATATTTGTTAAATTTGTGCTCTTGAGTGGAATTTCAACTCAAAATGAGTTCAAAGAGAGGTGCGGTGCTCCATCGTAGAGCACGAGAAATGTGCACAAGTACTTCGAAAATGAAAAAATCGTGCCAATGAACTTTATAATAAATTTCCTACTCATTTATAATTAATTTGGTGTGAAATGTATTAGAAATACCAAAAAAGCGTACATTAAACATTAAAACGGAATATAATTTGTTTACTGATTTTTTTGCACACCATACACTTTAGTAATGAAGTTTGCGCGTATTTCTGAACAAAATGGCGTCTTGACAGTCCTATTCTCATTTGGCACGCATAGTATCTTCGGCTGCATCGTCAGTCAACATCAGGTGAGATTGCTGTCAAGTACAACTAATTCGTAGAGTGAAAACATCACAGACTAAATTATACTGATGTAACCGAAGTAAACGGAAGAAACATAACTTGATGTAGTGGTTATAAACTAGCAAAGTGTGGATAAAGTAGAAAGGCATGAAATGGCATATCGTAGTGAACGGCTTTAGATAGAGTTTAATCTTATGAACTGAACCTATGAGAGGTAAAACAATTTCCCTAACTAAAAACCTTTTGTTTTATACTTATTATCATAATTATTGAGAAACAATATTTATTCGTATGTAAGATACTAATAAATTAGGTATTTATGAACAGATTACCAATAACCAATTTTGTCAATATTTTTTTAAGTTAAAAAATGAAATGATTTTTCTTAAGGAAATTGTTTTTCTTCCATTCAACACATCCAGAGGTTTTTATTTGTTCAAAATATTTCAAAACTATCAGATTATAAAAATAATTGTGAAGTCATTTATTATAAGGGACTTAACTGTTTATTTTTAATTATTTTAAGCTTTGTCTCACTGAAAGCCGAACAAAATTAATCGTTTAGATGTACTAATAAATGTACGTTATTATATTTGTTGTGCGTTAATAAAGGAATTATTTAAAATATACTGCTGTGTAAGAGATTTATATTCTCGATTTTATTCACCTACTAGCTTCGCTGGCACCGACTTCAAAATAGATGAGTGGGTAGTAGCGGTTATAATAATTATATTAATTTATTTTTCGCTTTTGAGGGCCTATTTGTGGTTTTGAAGTCGGTTCAATTTTTTTAAAAAATAATTTATTTTTGTAAATGTGTTAAACGGCTGACTACTCACGACACGCTATCGATTGGTTTGCGATAAAATACTAATGGGTACGTATTACGTATTGGGTCAAGGATGTTGCTAATGTATGTTTATCTATACACTTTGTGACTAAAGTATGGAGACAGGAGTTGATAGTCAATACGTCGCACTTTTGCGTGTAGCAATTTGAACGGGTTTCTTTCAGTTGATTACACCTACTTCAATGCAACCAAGAAGCAATCTTACTCGCTGTTCTGCAAGTGCCTATATATTCACAATATCACACCATTAATTAAGAAATATTGAGAATTCTTAATTATGTCTTATGTATGTCATATGCCTGAAACATTACAAAATGACTTTAATTTTTTCTACTAATCAAAAATCACAAAAAAGCAATTTATTTCGTGATACTTATTTTGGAAAAGCCCTGTACTTAAGTTTGTAAATCATTCAAAACCATTTAAAGTAACTTTTAAGTATTCTGAATATAAAGATATTATATGAAAATAAATGAAGCAAAACGAATTATAAATAAAACCATGCTTCTAGTACTTATGCGAGTTCACCTTAGAAATTCAAATTAAGGTCTAGTTCAAACTCGTATTTTAAGAATTTTACTGAACAAATCATATACCGAATTTACCTCGTAAGAAAGTTCATTACTTTCAAATCATGATTTTGATTTCATATTTAAAATATCTTAATTAATAAATTAATACACGCGCTTTAAAAAAGAAACTCGGAAATTCTTAATTCGGTAGTGATACGAAATACACAACCTAAGAAAAATAAGATGTCGGCTGTTTCGTGAGTCGATTAATTGCAACTGTAAGTGAATTTAGTACTTGGATTTATCTCTGTACTATATTTTATTAATTGTCAAGAAACACAAATTAACACTATAAAATTATTTATTCAAATAGACTTACATTTGTCTTTCTGTAAGCTTATAAAGTTTGATGTTTAAGCTTACGGTAAATACAAGCGCGCAGATTTGCTACAGCGGTTTGCGGCCAACTTAGGTTTTAAAGAGTCGTATGGGTTTGAGCTTTTTCACCAAAATTCTCATACTCAATTTTATAACGGGTAATATGATGAAGATTTAGAATTTACATTGTCTTTATTGCTTATTTTTACGCCAAAAGCAAAAACTAACGAAATTACCAAACATACCGAATTACCCCTCACTTACCTTAGTCTTCCTAAATTATACCTACTGTACATCTATCTCTTGCGCGCGTTTTCACAAATTCATGAATTATATATTTTTCTGAGTTAAAAGTAGGCTGTGTTAATCATGGTTTTAACGTGGATTGTTTTGAATATCAAAGCGCCATCTTCAAGTTATTGTGTAGACGAACCTCAAAGATTAATCGCTGAAGAAACCGTGCCGACCTATGTTTTTCGCAGAACGAGTTTTATCATAATACAATTGTGTTTCAACTATAGATGGCTCTTTTAGGCCCTTAACGAAATAGGCTCTAGATATCAAAGGTTTTCATTTTCACAGACCCACACCTCTGAAGAATGAATGAATAAAATAAAAGTGGAGACATTTTCCATCGCTACCAGTTCAGGTTAAAAGCTTGGCCATGCTTCTCAAGAGTGCTTTATTATGACTTTATTATTGAAAAGAATCCTACAGAAAACTTAATATCTGGGGACACGGTAGTGTCCCCGCCAAGACGAGCCAAGCGAAGCGCGAGGGCACTACCTATCTTTTCTCGAAGTGTTTCGCCGTATTTTTAAACCCTTATAACTTAGGCCTGAATTATTTCAGATAATCAAAATTCTCGGAAAATGATGTCGCCAGTGAACTTATTAAACCTATAAAGTTTCAATTTTATAGGTCTTATACTTTAGATTTTATTGACGTCTAAAAAACCCAAATTTCGTCACTGACTGACTGACTGACTGACTCACTGATGATCATCAAAATTCCTAGGTACTTCCTGAAGACCTAGAAAGCTGAAATTTGGTATATAAGCTAGTATTAGCACACAACCAACAAAAAAATTCCAAAAGTTGGAAATTTAACCCCCCAACCCCTTAAAATAGGGGATGGAAGTTTGTATGAAATTACCGCAAATATTGATGCTAGAGGTCTCAAAATTGATATAGGGACTCTTTGTAATAAACAATTACATACGTGTTTCAGGATTTTTAGTTAATCACCCCACATCCATAAAATTAGGGGGTTGGAAGTTCGTATGGGGTTTCCCATAAGTATATAGGTATAATAAAAACTTAATTTCTGAAATTTGGTATATAAGCTAGTATTAGCACACAACCAACAAAAAAATTCCAAAAGTTGGAAATTTAACCCCCCAACCCCTTAAAATAGGGGATGGAAGTTTGTATGAAATTACCGCAAATATTGATGCTAGAGGTCTCAAAATTGATATAGGGACTCTTTGTATTAAACAATTAAATACGTGTTTCAGGATTTTTAGTTAATCACCCCACATCCATAAAATTAGGGGGTTGGAAGTTCGTATGGGGTTTCCCATAAGTATATAGGTATAATAAAAACTTAATTTCTGAAATTTGGTATATAAGCTAGTATTAGCACACAACCAACAAAAAAATTCCAAAAGTTGGAAATTTAACCCCCCAACCCCTTAAAATAGGGGATGGAAGTTTGTATGAAATTACCGCAAATATTGATGCTAGAGGTCTCAAAATTGATATAGGGACTCTTTGTAATAAACTACAAATAAGGAAAAAAATAAACTAGATGAACCAAGGAGGGTTCCCTCATTTAAATGATAGAGGGGGGGATACTTGATTCGGACAAATATCCACCTTGCAATGATATTCAAGAAATACACCAAAGAAAAGGAAATTAACCAAATAAAAAATATAGTCGTAAACAACTTACAAAAAGAAGTGAAATCCCAGCAAAAACATTTTCATGTAAAATGTTGCCAAGACGAGAACATGTGGCTCACACTATCAAAAAGTTATCAGATCTCATGTAGAGCAAGACTTTTAACTCTACACGCCCTAACTCTATACATCCTAACTTTATAAACTCTACACTTTAGTCAAAATATATTATGTCTTGGCTGTTTCGTTACTGTCACATGGGTGTAAAGTAAAAATATTATTCACTGACTTTGTACTTTTCTGATATACAATACCTAGTTTCTGTAGTAACGATTATTTATAAGATAGGTATTGAGTCTCCTTAGAAACTGCACTTAGGTTTTACTAACTGCATTGATTTCAAATAGGTAGTTCATCACACTTTGCAAAAGTGTGTTCGTTTGCTTTAGAGGATATTTTTAATAAATGGAAGTTTTTTCCCATAACAATGGTGATACCATTTAATTTTAATGTGAAATTTCTTGAATTTTGCATGGTCCATTATGCCACTTGCAAAACTCTATTAGAAAAGTACTGAACAGTGAATAAATTCTTCACTTTACGCCCATGTGACGGTACCGAAACAGCCAAGACATAATATATTTTGACTAAAGTGTAGAGTTTATAAAGTTAGGATGTATAGAGTTAGGGCGTGTAGAGTTAAAAGTCTTGCTCTACATGAGATCTGATAACTTTTTGATAGTGTGAGCCACATGTTCTCGTCTTGGCAACATTTTACATGAAAATGTTTTTGCTGGGATAGTTATATGTTTTAAGTTATTGGCATATTTCTTAAGCTATAAATAAAAACATGTTTAGCATAATGTAATTAGATTCCGTAGTTAACAAGAAAGCTCAATGTTTCGCCATGGCCATCTATTAGCGTTTTAGCTCAGATACCATTAGTAGTAGTACGGAACCATACACTGCGTGTTACACGACCTTGGCTGGTTTTTTTGTTCGACGGTACAAGGCCCTTCGCATAGAACCCCAACTCGCACTTTGCTGGTTTTCATTAGTATTTATTTTAGTACAAATGTATTTGGAATGCATGTAAGGTTGGATTCGGTCAACGGCCTTACATGCTCTCATTAATTAGAAAATAAGCATCGCCAATTGTTTGAGGTGTAGGTACATTAAAATATCCATTAACATACAATTCTTGCCCCGACGACCTGCTTTGAATATTCATGCAGTTACAGGTGTAAATTACGAGTAATTAATAGTAAATTCACGTGTATTAACAGATTGGTTCCAGTAAATTGATTATTTCGATTATATTATATGAAAATTTAATTTAATTATGATAATTAATTTAATTACATTCCCATATCATATGATAATGAATGTTGTTATTCGGATTAGTTAATAAAACTGTTTTAGTGTTTGAACGTTAGAGTCGAAGGTAAAATAATACAAGGCAACTTTGATAGTTAGCTCGATTTCTAACTTACTAGATGTTAGGAAAGAAAACATTCTTAAGAGCTTTTAATGCAAAAAGTTTATACTTGGTTGTCTTTCGGTACTTTATTTCTTGATCTCTTTTTCATGCGAACGGCGTTACATGCACAATTATTGCATTAAAAAACCTTTAGTAATTTTAATTTTATGGACGCCCACCGTTGATGGATTATATCCTGTTTTGTGGTGGAAATCCAGCCTTACTGTATTTTTAACCGACTTCAAAAAAAGGAGGAGGTTCTCAATTCGTCGGAATCTTTTTTTTTTTTTTTATGGATGTTCACCGATTACTCGAAGACGCGTGGCCCGGTTTGAAAAATTCTTTTTTTGTTTAAAAGGGTTTTGTTTCCAGATGGTCTCATTTTATTCAGGTCAGGATCTGATGATGGGATCCTGGAGAAATCGAGGGAACTCTTCAAATTTTGTATGGACACATGAAACAATTTGGGTATTAATTGAAAGAGTAATATTTTCCAAGTTGTCCTATGGTCATCAGGTCAGGATCTTATGATGGGATCTTGGTGAAATTGAGGGAACTTTTCAGATTTTATAAACACACCTAAAGCGATTCAGGTATTTTTACAACGCCTTGTGCATTTTGTTTCTTTCCACTAAAAAGTAAAAATAAAAATGGGAAATGCTTTCCAAAAAACCAACTTCAAATGCAAATGAGTGAAATAAATTTTAATGTACACCAATTCGAAGTCTTCGAAGAATGATAGGGGTGAACGCTGACTAAGCGTACAACAATTAGATGCCTAAACGTATAATATATATTATATTCATCCCTCGAGAACTACTTTTCTACTAAGTGTTCAGTTGCCCTGTTGCCCAGAAAACTAGCCACCCCGAGGTGTTTCAGGCGTTTTGTTTGAATTTACAAGCGCAGTTGTTTGTAGCACTACGTTTGATAAATATTCATGAACGTGTGAATTTGGTTTGGAGTCTCGGCAAAACGTATTTTGTCTGTACTTCACACCGGGAGACCGTTGGGTTTTCAAAACAACATTCACTTATTGAAACTCTGACTTGGTAAATTGGGGTTTTGGTTTTGCCTTTTTTGCCTTTAAGTACAAGCTCTCTTCTGTCACTAAATGAATTTTTAAAAAACAAAAACTTTTGGAAAGTGTCTAATGTATATTGTCTGCTCACAAGATGCTAATATTTAGATACATTACTGTATTATTTACAAAAAATTGAAAAAAGCCAATTAAAAGAAAACCAATAAAAATCACTTTAGTTATCGAACTGCAAAACTATAAGACAAAAACAAATTAAAAATTAAACAAAGTAAAAGTAAGTCATAGTTGTTGTAAGTTATAAAGGGCCGTGACAGACAGACAGGCAATGTGATATTAAAAGGCTTTTTTTTCAAATTTTTACGATTGCGATGACGTCGGGTCACTATTACCTATACCTATTCCAAATATCAGGTCGATAGCTTTAATAGTTACTGAAATAATTGAGTGTGACAGACGGACGGACGGACGGACGGAGAAAGTCTCACCATAAGGGTTCCATTTTTACCATTTTGGTATGGAACCCTGAAAAGGCAATCATTCATTCGGTTTAAGCCAGGTGATTATTCGCATAGCTACTGAAAGCAGGCTTCTACTTTGCAATGTTAAGTTATCGAATGCAAATCGATAAAAAGAAATAAATGTAAATCCAACAGACCATGGTATTGACGTGTCTTCTTTAGGTATAGTAAAATAAAATACAATTATTAAGTAGCATATAAAATTTTGATGAACTTTATTTTATTTTCCACACAGACACAGTCGTTAAACTTCCAGATATTGTTTTATTTTATTTATATCGCATAATAAACAGTACAATAAAATCCGGTGATACGTTAGGTGTTGGCACAGAAAGGAAACAACCAATATGTTTTCGATAAATAGGTATTTAGGTAATGTATACTGTAGGTATTTTTATATACTTTTGATGACCTCCGTGGCGCAGGGGACGCACGCTCGAATTCGAGTGGGAGGTCGCAGGGTCGATTCCCGCCACGGGACCCACTTTGGAATTTTATAATTTCTAAATTGGCTCAGGTCTGGTCTGGTGGAAGGCTTTGGCCGTGGCTAGTTACCACCCTACCAGCAAAGACGTACCGCCAAACGATTTAGCGTTCCGGTACGATGCTGTGTATAGTAACCGTTGGGGTGACATAACTTACCCCTTTCAAGTTAGTACGCTAACATCTTCGGCTGCATCATCACTTACCATCAGGTGAGTTCGCAGTCAAGTACTAACTGGTATAGCGTAAAAACAACTTTTACCAGGGGGCTTTTTCAATACCAGGTGGTTCCGCTCACACAGGTGCATCAGATCCGTAATGAGTGAGCATAGATTTATTATAGGTCGTCGCTCGCGCTTCGACTAGATAGAGCCCTTCGTAACAATGACAGCTCCGTGAGTGCGGCAACTTTTTCGTGTAGTGTAAAGTGTGTCAATTTGAAAAGAGAATGACCAAAGGTGGTATCAAGTTTTCTCATGAACCAAAACCAAAATAGTCTAGAAAAATAAAATAGGGCTTTTTTAAGAACTATTGGCACTAAGAATTTGTTTTTCATATCCGGAATTTAATTTTCCATACAAAAAGTTACTTTTCTTTTCGATGCACATTTTGTGTCACACTGATTTTACTAGTTTGTTTGCCTATAACTTTAGAATCCGGATATTAATTAAAAAAGTAATAATTGTAGGGGTTAATGTGGAGACCGTAGTATATAAAAAATAAAGTTTGGGTTTGATTCAGCTTGATACGGGAATCCATACATCCATGGTCATTGTCCTTTGTATGGTGCGCGGAAGCTAGTATGTCCGTGAAAAATTGTGTAGCGACGGCTCGGGTCAGCCGGCTTCAGCAACAGTTGCCGCACTTTTGAAGCCGCGTGCGTTCTCTTGGACCTCTATGAGAGTGGATTAGGTATTTAGCACAGGAAATATGCAACAAGAAAGAAAGATCTTCAGCTACTAAACGTCTTTAGACTACTAATTTTATGTTTGGTAAAAAATGTAAACAACAAAAGTTTAATCATTCTTCGTTTTATATTACCGCTGAAGAAGGTCATAACTATAAAGACAAATTACTTTCATTTTTGGCCGTTAATCGATTAAGTGGCTGAAACACAATTAGATACAATTTACGAGTACTAGATCGAAAGTTTTCCCAAAAGTTCCTCAAAATCTCATTTTTTTCCTATTTTTTGTCAGAAACTACAATGGATGTAATTGTATTTTTTTATTTGTTTTAAGTATTTAGTAACTAGGTATTACCTACGTATTCAAAAATAAAATCATTTTATCCGCTTAAGTCTTATTTACTAAACAATTATGTTACTGTTCTTTTATGCAATGTCATGCGACGAAAAACTTTGGCTAGCACTCCAGATCCACTGTACTAAAAGCTATACCAGTTGTTAGAGGTCTTGTTTGGTCTACCCTTTTCTGTTGACCTATCGAGACTTTGATTGATGTTACGCAGGACGTATTGCTTCCATGTTGAAGAAATGTATATAACAACCTGCAAAAATTCTTATAACTTTTGTAGGCTATTCCAAGGAACATACAAGAGTGATTGATTAACTCTTCCAAGTAGTACCTACTACCTACTATAGAATACGCTTATATGAACATCCTGGTAGAGTCTCACTCGACAACCAAATTAAAACCACAACGTCTTATTAGTTCCTTTAATATAACACGAAATAGTTTTACAAAATATTCGGAGACGTACTACGTTTGTGACAAACTAAATATGCTTGGGAAGGAAAGGGCCTGCCTGCAAATTGCTAGGATGTTATGTTATGGTTAATTCCTTCTAATTTTGCAAAGACATCCAAGCCCAGCTTTGAAAAAGGGCCAGTTATAAAGTTGTAGTCGAAAAAAAGGGGTTAAGTTAAAATTATAAAAAAATAATGTGAATAAAATAAAGATTGTATTAACCTTTGTTTTATTCACATCAATACATCTAGTAAATTAAATAAGGCATCTAGTATTTTCAAAAAGTTAATATTCGACAAACTAATAAATAAATTTATCATAGGAATGCTGAAAAAATCCACAACTGTGATGTTTACCTACTTAGGTAGGTAGTAGGTATTTAAGGGTCACCTCTTAAAAAAATTAACATTCGTCAAAGCTTTCATGTATTATTATGTCTACATTTTTACATGTTCGTTTTGTCGGCAGGCCAGTAAAAAGATTAAAAATGAAGAATAAATGACGAAAACATTAATTTTATATAAAATAAAGTTAAGCCGAAAAGAAGCCATGGTTTTCAGTTTTAAGTATAAACTGAAGGGAACAAGATAGAAAACAAGGAAAAGCCAAAAAGATAGTGACAGTTTAAAAATTTACCGTAGCGTTCCATCCCTGAGACATTTTATGCCACGACGGGTTTTATAAAAATGTTTACCAGCACGACAGTAAGGGTAAGATTGTATTAACCTTTCGTATAAAGGCGAGATTACATTTTTTACAAAGTTTGTGTAGACGTATATAAATTGTACGTCTCGTCGATGAGAACATAGCTTTTGACTGCAAATAACATTGCAGTTTCATATACTCGTAATACACCTACCGCAAATCGGTTTCACATGATATTAAAATAGTGTGTTAATATGTTATTATACAACATAAGTATTTAAGTTACAATAAATAGTTAAGGCCCCTGTACTAGCCAACGACCTTGAAGTTCTGGGCGGAGCTAGACATTTTCCCCGCGCCGACCGCCTTACCCCCGCTACAATATTTGGCAACTGCGGTGTGCATGCGGGATAGTGTTGCCGAACTATCGATATTTTGGACATCGGCAGTTGGCATTGAAATTAGTTCATTACATCGATATTTCATTAAATATTGAAGTTCAACGATTATTATAGATCGTAGGTATTATTTGTGTATCAAAAATATCGATAGCCACTTTCGCCACAATTGAGGATCGGAAATCATAAATTCGAGCCAGGTCATTTTCAACCCCCTAGGGCCTAGGCAAAAACAGAGGTGTTATACGTTTGATGTCGATGAATTTCTGTATGTGTGTGTATGTCTGTCTGTGACATCGTAGCTTTCAGTTGGATTGACCGATTTCGATGCGGTTTTTTATTTGAATGCTAGTTTCCTTGCAGTTGTTCTTAGCTACGTTTGGTTAATAGCTCTTTTCCGAAATGATGTAAAGCATTTTTTTACAACTCCTTCAATATAAGTATCAAATGATAGAGCTTGACTGGTAGAATACTATACTATGATAAAGGAGACAATTTTTTTAGGCCCACTGGGAATGAGCGCGTTTATTAATCAAATCATACTTAAAATACAGATTTATTATAGTAAACGGTGTTGATTTCATATAAAAATCTAACCGGATTAATTAAGTCATAAAAAAGAGGTAATGTTTTGATATTCAATGTTCCTGTTCATCAGTTCTTGGTTTTTGTCATTTCCAGTTACTTGATATTATACAAAAAATGCGTATATCGAAACGTTTTCTTATTTTTCGTTGACAAAGATAACCGCAGTCATCTCTTGGACTTCCGGTAGACACATAAAAAGTCTTCTGCTATTTATATATGTTACTGTAAAAGCCCAAACCACGGTAAATCCTAAAATTTTCTAGTAAAACCCATGACTTACCAACCCTTAATGGTAAAAGTTCGAATAGTTTTAGATTATCGTTCATTTCGAACTTTTACCACCATTTACTTGGCAGATGTCAAGATTTAATCATAATCATAATCATAGTCATAATCATTTAATCCAGTAAAACCTTATACAAATACCAATTTTATATGCTAATTTCTAAGATAGGATCACATAGGATTTTACAAAACAGTCCGTATAAAATGGATTGAACCAACAGCTTAACTAGAATCTTACGGTTCTGTATTAAAGCTGTCAGATCTCTTCGTGGATGAAGATTCAGTTTTTATGTTTGATACTATTATATTAACATTCAGAATCAGAAAAGGTCTATACTGAAAAACAAATTTAAGTACAAAGGTAATGTGGAGCTATTATCAGACATGCTTATAAGTTAAGTTAACCATATTAAATGTATATTAAATTAAGCTGATTTCAAATAATATTAGTTAATTACCTACTTAAAATAATTATGAAAAAAAAGCTATAAAAAACATCAATTCAATTATTTTCTTTGAAATTAATTAGCTTAATACATTATTGACGCGCGTGTATATCTGTGTGTGTATATTTGTTAGTGTGTGTGTGTGTGTGAGTGTGTGTGTGTGTGTGAGTGTGTGTGTGTGTGAGATAGAGTATGTGTGTGTGTGTATCAGTGACTAGTAAAAGATAAGTAGAAAATGTGCTGATAAAACGAGTTCAATTTACAATTTTAAGTAATTTTTCAGTTGAGTCATAGTCAAGAGTCTGAAGCCAAGTCCTAATCTTTGTTTTGCAATTATAATTTGATAATGAATGAATCGTCATATCTTTGCTAGCTATATCATAAAGATACTGTCCCAGAAAACATTGGTGTTTTTGTGCAAATTTAGTTCTCAGCCTTGTGACACCACAAATTTTGTCTTGTCTTCTCTTTTGAGTATAATTAGCTTTAAATTTCTTTTTAGCATGTTGTAGCATAATAGTTTTGTAAATAAATAATTGCCGAACCGTTAAAACCTGACATTTTTGGTATAGGTCGTGAGTTGGATGGTCAAATGGCCTACAGGTAGCAACTTTTAGTACAAGTCGCTGTGCTCGCTCCAGTGGAAGCATGTGCGATGTACATGCTCCTCCCCAAGCTGTGATACAGTATGATAAAATTGATTCGCAGAGGGAGCTGTATACAGTTTTTAAGGTTTGTGCGTCAACTATGTGTCTGATATTTTTAAAAATGGCAGTTAATTTGCGGACACGTGTTGTGATAGCATTTATATGTGGCTGAAAAGAAAGTTGTTCATCGATAATTATCCCTAAATACTTAATTGTTTTAACTCTTTCTAAAGGTGTACAGCAACATTGTTTACTTTTTGATATCTGACATGGGACTGAGTGGGCAGTTAATAGTAAATAAATAATAAATAATAAATAAATAGATAGATAGCGGACAACATCACTTACATTGCTCCGATCCCATACTAAGTAGCTTATGCACTTGTGTTATGGAAATCAGAAACAACGAAGGTACCACAACACCCAGACCCGAGACAATGTAGAAAACTTATTTTTCTACATTGCCCCGACCGGGGATCGAACCCGGAACCTCAGAGATGGCGGCGTCTTGAAAACCGGCACGCTAACCACTCAACCACGGAGGTCGTCAATAGTGTATGGCCGGTAACAATTCCTGTGGGGTTTCGTATTGAAAACGTGATGTATTTTGTTTTTGTTGAGTTCAATGTCAACCTATTTTTTAAAAGCCATTGGTTAACTCTATTCAATCCAGTTTGAGCTGCTTCAAATACTTTGTTCCAGCTATTCTCTTTAAAAACAATAACAGTATCATCGGCAAAGGTGATTAATTTTCCGTTTTGTAATTCTAAGTTGCATAAATCATTAATAAACGCTAAGAAAAGTGTCGGGCCAAGAATGCTACCCTGTGGGACCCCGAAATCAATACTCACATCACTGCTCACTATGTTACCTAATTTAATACATTGCTTCCTGTTGGCCAGATAGTCACGAAAAAGATCTAGCTGATTTCCACGGATGCCAAGTCGTTGTAACTTATATAAAAGTATGTCTCCGGAAACCGTATCGAAGGCCTTAGCCAAGTCTAGGAATACGGCGATTACTTTCTGCTTCTTATCCAGAGTTTTGACAATATAATCTGTTAGTTCACCGACTGCATCTGAGGTTGACCTCCCCTGTCGGAAACCAAATTGATTGTTAGACAGAAGGTTTTTTGATTCCAAATACTCAACTAGTCTTTTGTTAATTAGTCGCTCCAGAATTTTTGACAAAGTAGGTAGGATTGATATTGGACGATAATTATTTAGATCAAATTTGTCTCCATTTTTATGGATGGGTGTTACGATTGCTTTTCTCCATTCTCTTCTTTCATCGTCACAATTAGCTTTTCTTCACCGCCTATAGTCACGATATCATAGCGCTTTCTTCGCCTTTAATGAATTGCTTCCTTCTTTTTCACGGTTTTTGCAGTTTTTACTTCTTCTAAACACTTTGCGTAATTGCTCTTATCGAGACAAAAGTTACTGTCTTTCTTGTTTGCATCGTAATAGTAGTTTATGAAACGGATGCATAATGGAGAGTATTAAAACATGAGTATGAGTTTAATATACGAGCCGCAGGCGAGTGTTTTAATACCTAATTATGTAGAGTTTCATACACTACTTTATCTACGCTCATATTATCGTAAATCCAATCCATAAAATCTTGATAACATTTGTCGTAAATTCTTCACTTTGTTGGTAAAAGATTGTGGGTCATTTTAGTTGCAATTACTGAAATGTCCGGTGGAGTTAAATTTTCTTTAGTAGGTTTCACTGCTAGACATTATTCGAACTTTAAGTAATGAGCGTGGATAAAATCGTTTTACTGTTAAGTTACTGTCCTGTTTGTTTCACAAGTTCCGCAAGAACTGCAAGACGCCGGGAGAAGTGGCATCCTTATGTAGTTGATGTCCAGCGAACTAGAATAAAACGATTTTACGACGCAAGCAAGAAAGACAGTTACTTTTATCTCGATAAGGGCAAATTCGCAAAGTGTTTAGAAGAAGTAAAAATTGCAAAAACCGTGAAAAAGAAGGAAGCAATTAATTACAGGCGAATAAAGCGCCTTGACTATAGGCGGTGAAGAAAAGCTAATTGCGCCGGAGAAAGAAGATAATGGAGGAATCAAGTATTACGTTTGTTACGATGACTTATTTAACAAGTGTGTGTGGAGGCGGTACGGGTAGCGAGGGGTTGTAGACTGTCCAAGAGTACGAGACGATACGCTGAATACGTTTTGACTTGCTTTTCTTAACATATACCGTGCCTAGAGATAAATCTTAAGATTTGCCAAGTTAATGGTGGTAAAAGTTCGAAATAAACGATAATCTAAAACTATTCGAACTTTTACCATTAAGGGTTGGTAAATCTTAGGTTTTACCGGAAAGTCTTAGGATTTACCGTGGTTTGGGCTTTTACAGTAACATATATATTTATTTTTATATATATTTCTTCGAAAAGAGTTCGACTTCCCTGTTCCACAGCTCCTGATTTTTATTTATTAGATTTTTTCAAGATTTAGGTAATCATGAAACGAAATGTAGTGAATGCGCCAAGTTTAGTTGTCATTGGTTTTTCTGGTTTTCCTGGGTGGTTTTCAGTTGTCAGTTGTCACTTGTCAAGTCACTCAAAAATGTGATAATACTATGTCATCTTATATTTCACTGTGACGTCTATCAAGAAGTTTACTGACTTATTGACCTAATACCTAACTACACTTTTATATTTTTCCCATTTTTAGTATTTCTTTGGAAAATGGATCACCCAACTTCACAACGCAGTTGTCTCAATTGTACTCTTAGACTTCAACACAATGTGCGAAAACAATTACTGTCCGAACTCAAATCAATTCTTAAAGCAGCGACGAGCGTACATCTATGCATCCATCGATTATGCATCTATGAATTCGTCAGGTGTAAAAGAATTCAATTTAGGATGCCATCTTCGGTATGGCAGATATCTGGCAGCTGTTTCAGGGATGTACATACTCAAGAATAGCACAACAGGTTTATAGATGTTCAAACTGCAATCTCGCACAGGCTTTTCGGAAGCATGTGCATTTCTCTCAACTACATATTACCTACTAGTTTTATTTTTCTAAAATTATTGTAGAGACATAATTGGTTAGTAACGCGGCTAAACCTTCTGTATCCTATAGAGAGTACAAGTTGGTATGTCACGTCGTCATTTCTTTTAATAGTTGTTTTTTACACTAAAAACTATAGTTATACCCAGTATAGAACAAAACAAATATAAACGAGAAAATATCTATATATAATATCTAAACGTTTTACAAACCAGGTAAAGCTTTGGTATGAAGTACTTCAATAAACTCCTTTGTAAAGCTGGACAATTGCAGGCATGTTCCCGTAATGCAGTCCCGCGGGGTCTAGTGCAGTCATACGTTTGAGGCGATTCATCTTGCCGACATAGCTCGTTGTATGTGTGCGCCCATCCCGTGCCCGATTATATGTAAATCTTGGGGCTTTGAGAACGTTATCTTGGTTAGAGACAGATAAAACTTAAACTGTCACAAATGAAAAAAATCGGGGCTAAAAAATCTTTTTGCCAGCAACATCAAATTGTTACGATTTTGGAATTACGATAAACATTACTTATCGTAATATTATATATTCGTTGCTTATACTATCACCAATGAAATAATTGGCGCTAGTCAGTCAATCATATATTTCGTTCCGATATAATTTCAATACCTCTTGAAGGTACAGTTGTGCTATCGTGAAGAAGATTTTCTTATAAAGAATCTGTTTGAGCAATAAACTCTCGAATCAAAAGAAATAAATTAATTCATTATTTTAATGCTCAAACGGAAATCAATTATGACGACAAATCATTTTAACCGACTTCAAAAAAAGAAGGAGGTTCTCAATTCGTCGGAATCTTTTTTTTTATCTGTGTATGTTCACCGATTACTCGAAGACGCGTGGACCGATTTGAAAAATTCTTTTTTGTTTAAAAGGGTAACTATAGTTTCCAGATGGTCCCATTTCAATCAGGTCAACTCTTCAAATTTTATATGGACACTTGAAAAAATTTGGGTATTATTTGAAAGAGTATTATTTTCCAAGTTGTCCTATGGTCATCAGGTCAGGATCTGATCATGGGATCTTGGTGAAATCGAGGGAACTCTTCAAATTTTGCTAGTATACTTGAAGCGAGTTGGGTATTTTATAAAGTTACTGGTGCATTTGCTAGCAGATACTGATTTGATGACTTAGAATAGAATAGAAAAATTCTTTATTTCACATAGGCCTAGCATACAAAGGCTCCTGTGACACGTCGTTTTGTTTACATGGTCACTTTGATGGTGATAACTATTCACGACTTAAAACTAAGTTTACGAGGGTTCCAAACGCGCCCTGCCGCTGAGAAGAAGCCCACAACAAACTCAGCCGGGTATGTTATGTTATCATGTTATGTTATGTTATCACCATTTAACAACAAGTAGTATAAATAGTAAACACTAAATAGGCTCGCAACAACAGACCAATTCCAAGGGCTTGTGTCGCTAATATAGTCCTTAATATTGTAGTAAGCCTTATTAATGAGTTTAGGCTTGACAAACCCTTTGAATTTATTAAGTGACATTTCAGATACATGATGTGGTAACTTATTATAAAATCTTATACAGTTGCATGCAAAGGATTTGCTAATTTTAGATAATCTAGTGCTGTTTAACACGAGCTTATGCTTGTTTCTAAGATTAATAGTATTGAGGTCACATTTCTTCGTAAATTTATTAATATTCTTATGTACATAAATAATATTTTCATAAATATATTGTCCATACATCGTCATAATATTAAATTCTTTAAATTTATTTCTGAGGGACTCTCTTGGACCCATTTTATAAATAGCACGAACAGCCCTCTTCTGCAGCACAAATATGGTGTCGATGTCAGCAGCATTACCCCATAATAATAAACCATATGACATAATGCTGTGAAAGTTACTAAAATACACTAGTCTAGCAGTCTGAACGTCGGTCAGCTGCCGTATCTTTTTAACCGCGTATGCTGCAGAACTAAGTCTGTTCGACAAGTTAATTATATGAGGGCCCCATTGAAGTTTGGCATCCAACGTTATTCCTAGGAATACGGTTGCATCTACTAGAGCCAGTTCCTCATTGTTAAGTAGTACTGTCGTTTTTGTCTGCTTAACATTAGGTAGAGTGAATTTAATGCATTTGGTCTTTTTACTATTAAGAAGAAGATTATTAGCCTCAAACCACTGTACCACTTTACCGAGAGAGTAGTTTACATCGTCAAAATTAGTTTTATTTCGATTAAGTTTAAATACAAGTGATGTATCATCAGCAAACAATACTATCTCGTGATTGTCCTTAGTAACATAAGGAAGGTCATTGATGTAAATGAGGAACAGGAAAGGTCCTAAAATGGACCCTTGAGGAACTCCCATTTTTACACCTGACCCACAGGATCGCTTTCCATTAACTTCTACTTTCTGAATCCGATCACTTAAATAGGAGCTCATCAACTCTAGAGCTGCACCTTTGATACCGTAGTGGAGTAGTTTACTGACTAATGTTTCGTGCTGAACACAATCAAACGCCTTAGATAAATCACAGAAAACGCCAAGTGCGTCACGTGATTCCTCTCAGGATTCAAATATGTTTTGTATTAACTCGACACCAGCATCGGTTGTCGAGCGACCCCGTGTAAAGCCAAACTGTTTGTTGTGTAGCAAATCATTCTTCTGGAAGAAGAAAAGTAATTGATTTAATATGAGCTTTTCAAAAATTTTACTAAATATTGGTAGAACTGATATTGGTCTAAAGTTGGTGGGGTCACTGTTACTACCTGATTTAAACAATGGAATTATTTTACTATGTTTCATTAAGTCAGGAAATACACCACAATCTATGCAATTATTAAATATCAATGCTAAGTCGGGTGCAAATATATCAATTAGTGACTTAGCTACGTGTACCGAAATGCCCCATAAGTCCTTAGTTTTCTTAACATTTATTAATTTAAATGCTTTAATTACGTCGGAGCCAGTAACGTGGCTGAATGCAAAGGTGTTATTACATTCAGGCACGTTATTTTTTAACAATGAAAGCGCATTGACTGTTGAAGAGTTCAGTGATTGCGTCGTGGAAACTGGAATATTAGTGAAAAATTCTTCAAAAGCAGTGGCAACCTCAAGGTCATCGGTAACCAATTTATTGCCAACTTCAAGTTTAATGGTATGCTTAGTTGCTTTTCCAGTTTCCTGATTAATTATTTTCCAGGTAGCTTTAATGACATTGTTGCTATTTTTAATTTTATTTTGTATAAATTGATTTTCTGAACATACAATCTTGTTTAAATTTTTTTGAAAACAATTTTACGCGATCTCTAAACTCGTCACTAGTATTAAATGTACGTTCTGCATAAAGCTCGTACAGCTTTTTCCTCTGTACATGCAACTCGCTTGTTGCCCATTCGCTAAAAACCAATGTGTCAGAACTGAGGACCGATTTACTAGTGAATATGGAATCAAATATTAAACTAAATTTATTAAAAAATGTGGTATACATCTCGTTAGGATTCAAAATTTCTGGTAAAAATGGAAGTTCTTCTAGTAACCTTGTTCTCGTTTTAGCTATGCGGTCCGATGTTACTGGCACAAAAGTATTTTTTTGTTTTTTTTACAGTTTTCTTGAATATTTCAAACTGAATAAACTGGCCACAGTGATCTGAATCTAAAGTATTAATTATTTCTTTACTTATTGGCTTTGTGTCAGTAAAAATATTATCCAGGCATGTGGCGCTGTTACTTGTTATTCTTGTAGGCTCCATAAACATGTGCAACAAGTTATAAATTTTAAATAAATTTAATAGCCTTATACTTAAGGAGCTATTCTCTAAAATGTTTACATTAAAATCACCACACACAATTAACTTTTTACTAGATTTCGAAAGTTTAAATAAAACATCATCCATAACTTTTTCAAAGAGCTCAAAGTTGGACGTGGGAGGTCTATAAACCGCAACGATAATGAATTGCTCTAATTCAGTTGCAGCCAGCTCTATTAATCGTTCAACAGATAGGCTCACAATATCACCTCTATTTTTAAATTTAAGATTTTTATTTAATAAAATTAGTGAGCCACCATGAATGGAATTAGACCTGGTGAACGATCTAGCAACTTGGTGATTACCAAAATTAAATATTAATTCATGAGATTTTAACCAATGCTCAGTTACACATAGAATATTAATATAAGAACTATTTAAAAATAACTCAATTTCTAGCTCTTTTCCCCTCATGCATTGAATATTTTGGTGCACCAAGTTGATACAGTTAATGTTATTCGGTTTATCAAATATACAGTATGATTTATTAATAATACTATTATTTTTATCTAAGCAAGAGAAAACAGACGTTGACTCTTGGTCTAAGCGAGAGAAAAGCTCTTTTGTCTCCTTACCTAGTTTAAATTAAAAGTACTTGGAATTGCTTCCAAGGTCTTCTCAGGATTACTAATCTGCTCAATAGAAGCAGTTTTGTCAGCCAAATTCTTAGTAGAAATATTTAATAAATATGATAGTGAAATAACTATCTGTCGCTTAGAATATATTGACAAATAATACCTATCTAGGTAATTGTTATACTGAATGTCAATACATTTATTTATGTCAATTATATTAAATTTTTTATTGTGCGTACATAAATTGTACAATGTCATATTATAATTATACCTAATCATATTTTCTTGATGCGGCAACTTCTTACAATATGGAAGTGTATACATATAGATATTTTTCAAATTTAAAGAATCTAAACATTCAAAACATTTAATTAAATCTTGTTTATTTAAATTACCTCTATTTCCTAATAATATTATTATATTAGTGTTATAATTGTATAATGACTTATTGCTCAGGATATCCGTAACAATCCTGTTTAAGTCTGAGTTAGGCTTACAGCTGTTCAATATAGTGTGATGGTTTAAATATGAATTAAGTAAAAAGCCCATGTTAATTCCAACTTCATCGCTATACATATAAGTTTGTACATTATTGTTTATGGAACTATTAGTATTTAATTCAGAGGTAATGTACCTGTCACACTCTCTCCTCTGATGTGAGGGTGATAATATAGGTGACACAAACCGTGGGTGATTGCCTGTAACATCAGAAGTGTACTTTGTTACAGGCAAAGTATTCTCAACCGGATAATGTCCCTTCTGTAATTTTACTTCACCCATAGTCTGAGTGCACACTGATACCAGTTGTTCTTGGTAAGAGGCATACTTTTCAGTAAGTGTCCTTAAGGAAGAGTGTAGCCTGGCTATTTGTTCTTCAAGTATGTGTGTGTCAGATTCATACCTCCTTTTGTTATTTTTAAGTTGTAGTTTACATTGTTTAATTTCATTTTGTATGGACAATCTGTTTCTTTTGGCTTTTAAATTTCTATGTACATGATTATAGTGTATTTTTATCAATTTTTGAGTCTTACGTATAAATCTATTAAGTTTGATATATTTTTTAAGTTTTTTACTACTGACCGGATACACTATAGTAGTCTGGTTAGGGTTTGAGGTGCCGGAGCTCATTGTAGGAGCAGGAACCAACGATGGAGCACTGTCGACTAACTCCTCATATAGGCTCTGGGTGTGCAGAGTTGTTGCGTTGAATGCAGCATCCTCCAGGTCAGTGATCCTTTGGTAAGCATCACGTAGTTCTTGCTGAAGGGTAGACAGCTGCCTCAGAGAGGAGTCGTACTCAGCACGGCACTCATCAAAACGATCCACTAGAACTTGAAGCCTATCTCGGTCTGCCATAGCCTCGGTGTATCTTATGTGTAAGTCTGACAAGTCAGACTTTAATTTCTTATTTAAATCAAGTACTCCTAATAATTCCTTTTCATTATCCGCTCTCTCACTGTCTAGCTGTTTACATAAGTCTTTTTGTATTTGTAACTCTTTTAAAGTTAGCTGTAGTTTATTAATTAATTAATAATTAATTAGCTTAAGTCATCAAGTCAGGGTCTGATGATGGGATCTTGGTGAAATTGAGGGATCTCTTCAGATTTTATGAATACACCTCAAGCGATTTGGGTATTTTTACAACGCCTTGTGCATTTTATTGTTTTCCACTAAAAAGTAAAAAATAAAAATAGGAAATGCTTTCCAAAAACCAACTTCAAATGCCACTACAAAGAGTGAAATAATTTTTAATGTAGGTATCTACACCAATTCGAAGTCGGGCGATTGTCTGTGACTTCGTCATTTCTTCGCACATCAAGTAAGTAAGAAGGACTATTAGGGATTGTATGTAACATTGCCCGACTTCGAATTGGTGTAGGTACCTACATTAAAAATTATTTCACTCTTTGTAGTGGCATTTGAAGTTGGGTTTTTTGGAAAGCATTTCCCATTTTTATTTACGTACAAAAGGCTCAATCCTTGAAGGTTATTTTATATTTCGCGAGGACAGATAAAAGGTATTCCGTTCGACGTTAATAACTGTATGCGAATATTATAAGCGAGTGTCGTTTAAATTATTCTTTATAGCAAAAATATAAGACTAAGATTTGGAGTCGTTATATAAGCAAAAAAAATGACTGATCCTGTGAACAAGATTAAATGACCTTTAAAAGTTAGATCTTATATTATGTAAATTGGATGTATTATAGTATGTTAATTTGTATCGTTTTAGATGTACTACATACCTAATGATTAATTATGTTTATGTTAACACCCAGCTGACCCCAGGGACTTGTGTAATCTATTTTCGATATTTATAACCGACTTTAAAAAAAACGGCTAAGTGCGAGTCGGACTCGCGCACCGAGGGTTCCATACCATAAAAGAAGTTAAACATTCAAAGAATCACTTTTGTTCATGAATTTACGAGTATAATTTACATGTAGGTACTTTTGTTGGCGAACCGCAAACGTAACTTTGTTTTTGGTGGTTTATTGTTATTATCAAAAAAAGTATAATTGATAGTTTAAATATAAAAGTATAGTTGATTTTATTTTTCCTGTAAAATATACATTAATGTCTATCGATCATAATTATTTCAGATTTTTCGATTGATAAACTTCGGAGATAAGGGGGAACGGTATTTTTTTCGACAGTTTGCTCAATAAATCAAAAACTATCAGGCATAAAAATAAATAAAAATAGGTTTTTGAATACACAAGTAACGCCCTTTCATATGATACCCCACTCAATATTGTTATTTCATTTTGAAAATTCGAAGCCGCGGTTTTCCCCCCTTTTTAAATAAAAATAAAAACAATTTTCAATGTTTTATGATTGCAATAGCGTTGGGTTGCTATTACGTAAAACTATTCTAAATTTCAAGTCGATAGCTTCGATAGTTACTGAAATAATCGAGTGTGACAGACGGACGGACGAACGGACGGACGGACGGACGGACGGAGGAGAAAGTCTCACCATAAGGGAAACCCTAAAAAGGAGCAGGTTCTGTATTCGTAGGAATCTTTAACTGTCCGATTACTCGAAGACGTCTGGACCGATTTAGACAATTATTTCTTTATTTGAAAAGGTATACTTCCCAGATGGTTCCAGATCTATGGTCATCAGGTCAGAATCTGATGATGGGATCCTGGGGAACTCGAGGGAAATCTCAAATTTAGGTAGGTCTGAGGACAAGTCATAAACTATATTCAATACCCTCAATGGCAAAACAACGTTTGCGGGTTTAGCTATATTTTACTGAGTTTTTATCTAAATATTGAAGACGACACTGAAAATTAGAAAAATGCGGTCATAATATTATTACGAGTTTTATCTCAAGGTCACAATTATCTGCTGCCAGACTCTTCATCCGGGAGCTTTATCTTTTTTGATTCATGAAATAGTCATCATTTATACTCGTAATATAAATTGTGATAATTATGTTCCCTATTACGTTTATCAGTTCGGGACGAATTTAATCCTCGTCACTTCTCATGTAGATTTTACCTATATCAACTAAGTAGTTGATATATTATGAACTAGCTGTTGCCCGCGGCTCCGCCCGCGTGAATTACGATTTTTTTTTCATAATATACCTTCCTACTGGAATTCCTTGATTTTTCGCGGGATTCTGGTGTGATGTTGTACAGAAACCTGTTCTTACTTTGCACGGGTTATCTTGTGGTGATTTTGAAAACTCCTTTTTCTTAATAATAATATAAAGTTTCATTAATGAAATACGTAGTTGAAAGATCATAAGGACGATTTTAACTGTCGATATTTCGACCCAGTGGCACAGGTCGTGGTCACTACGTGACCACGACTTGTACCAATGTATCGAAATTTCGACAGTTAAAATCGTCCTTTTCACTGTGATTTTTATTCTGAAACCACGAAATATGTCAAAAATTATTAAACCATGTGAAAAGTTGTACTGGTGGTAGAACTCTTCTTTCAGAGTTCGGCCGGGTAGGTACCACTGGGATAAATTACTCTACTAACAATATTCCCCAGCCCAACATAATATAAGAGTCTTTTAAAAATCTTTGCTTCATCTCAATACAATCCAAAACATCAGAATGGACAATGGCTATATATTTCTTTACGTATAAAAAGACCTTAGATGAAAGTCAGTCGGTTAGGATCGATAAGACCTAAGAGTTAAAAATATTTGTGAACCATTATCTTACCCTTTCCATATTGCGGATGATAAAGTTTAAATCTGTTCATGTGTTAACAGTGCCATCTTAATATAAAGTCAGGAAACAGTAAATAACATGACAGTTATTTTTTATTTAAAAAAATTCGGTAGTACCTATCTCAGAGTTTTACATTCAAGTTCCACATAAATTGTAGAGATGGCGCTATACGGTATAACGTAGCGATAACGCCAGTTAAATGATTTTTGTTCACCCTAAAAGTGAAAAATTTTAAACCATACAAAATCTCCTGCTAAGCCTATTTATTTACGGCTGTAAGGGTACTCCAGTCTTACTTGAGCTTTACGTCCTAGCCCTAGGTTCTTTGTGCATTCCGAGTTTCAAGTCCTACTTGAACTTAAAGGTTCTGATGTCTGTAATTTCTGAACTACAAAAGTGATGATGATAAAATTTGTATGGAATAATATTTGAAGAACCTCCTTTCTAACAAAAAAAGAATGAATGGAATCGGACAACGCGTTAATGAATTATAACTAAAAAACGTTTGGACTTTGATGCCGTCTTCCAGGGAAACCATGATGAATTTCGGGACAAGGAGTATCCTATGTCCTACCTCGGGGTATGAACTATAATCATGTCAAATTTCATTTAAATCCATCCAGCGGATTAGCCGTGATGCCCGGTCGTGAAACAGACAGACAGACAGACAGACAGACAGACAGACAGACAGACAGACAGACAGACAGACAGACAGACAGACAGACAGACAGACAGACAGACAAAAATTAAACAAATTACAGTTTTGGCTTCAGTATCGACTAAATAGTGTCCTCCAACAAAAATTTTCAAAATATCTTCAATGTACAGAATTCGACCCTTTACAGTTTTATTATAAGTATAGAAGATTATTAAAGTTAATACTATTTCAACTACTTTAATACAATTTATATTGAATCTGACAAACTGACTTCTATGTATCCTACATAGAAGTCATTGTCTGTCGCTTTTAATCAAGAGTAGTTTAATTCTTGAATATTTAACTCTGTTCTTAAATGACGCGGGCGAAGCCGCGGGTAAATGCTAGTAATATACTATATAATTTATATCTTTGCTATATAAACATAATTAATATCTCTCACTTACTATCCTAGTCTTAAAAATGTTAGGAGTTTTATGTGCTAATTTTTCAGAGTAACAATAATTATGCTTATTATTTATTATAAATTAAAGCATATTAATATTCTCTACTATCAGGTAAAGAACGCAACGCAAAACTGGAGCACGTTCTATTTAGAAAACTAAAAGAATGAACGGAACGCTAAACAAAAAGAATGGGATGGTCAAAGTTTGTAACAGAAAGAACGAGTTAGAGCAAGACTAACTAGCACCTTATTATTTGCTTTGTTGCTTTGTATTTGAAGTTGCCGCTAGAGAGGGTGGACTTTAATAGATTTTTTTAGTGTGAATGAACTGAAAATTGAAAAATATTGTAGCTTGTAGCTTATAGGTAAGTATTCATAGCAATCAAGTTATTTGTAAGAAAAACGTAGCAATCGGGACTCATTCAGGAGAGTTAACAGTAGAATGGATCCAAAATACTACACGCGTACAAGTGCAATCAGGTATGACGACTATCTTATTTGACATTTTTAGGGTTCCATACCAAAATGGTAAAAATGGAATCATTATGGTGAGATTTTCTCCGTCCGTCCGTCCGTCCGTCCGTCCGTCCGTCCATCCGTCCGTCCGTCTGTCACACTCGATTATTTCAGTAACTATCGAAGCTATCGACTTGAAATTTGGAATAGTTTTATGTAATAGTGACCCAACGTCATTGCAATCATAAAATTTTGAAAATCATTTTTTTTTATTTAAAAGGGGGGTAAACCAGGCTGTTGAAATTTCAAAATGAGATAACAATATTGAGTGGGGTATCATATAAAAGGGCGTTACTTGTGTATTCTAACACTGATTTTTATTTATTTTTGTGCCCGATAGTTTTGGATTTATTCCCCCCCCCCCCTTATCTCCGAAGTTTATCGATCGAAAAATCTGAAATAATTATGATCAATAGATATGAATGTATATTTTACAGGAAAAATAAAATCAACTGCCTAACTTTTATACTTGTTTTCTTAATAACAATAAACCACCAAAAACAAAGTTAGCTTTGCGGTTCGCCAACAAAAGTACCTACATGTAAATAATACTCGTAAATTCATGAACAAAAGTGATTATTTTAATGTTTTACTTCTTTTATAGTATGAAACCCTCGGTGCACTGCGAAGTTTTTTTATATTTTTATTATTCTAAATATTATCGTTTGAAAATGGTCGGACGGATTGTTAATTTCATTAAAATAAATTCAGTAGCTTTTTTTTCAAATACTGAAACCAGTGGAAGTTTCCCTATGATTGACAGGGGAAGATTTTGAAATAATTTCTTCACCATCGTTTCAAATGTAAGGGAAATTGATCGTCCATTGCCCGAATTCCAGTGCCAGGCCGAGTTAATGCACCTAATACGTAGTCGTTTCTGAAGTCGGCAGCATCCAGGCTGTCTGACCAGCGGATCCCTTCACTGCTTGGATTTGCTTAAGCAAATTTTGTTTTTTTCAAATCCAATGGAACTTTACATTTTTGTGTGATAAAAATAGCCTTAATATGTATTCTAGTCCAGGTAATAAGTTATTTACGTTCCTAGCCAAATCGCTCCAGTAGTTCTGTCGCGATGAAATAACAAACATACGATTTCCATGAACTCATAAACTTTCACATTAAGTAAATACAGCCCAAGATGTAAGTGAGAACTGGGTAAGCAAGAAAACTCTATAAATAAGAGTATTTGCCTGGTCCCACCATGTTGCTCTCCTGACTCTGAAATTCAGTTTAGTGAGAAACCTCTAGTATGAAAGAAAAATAGATCTCGGTCCCTTGAGATTTCACTTAACCAGATTTAACTGTAATAGGATAATAAAGGCAATAAAAAAGACAACGTGCTTGAATATAATTAAAAAAAACTCGGTTTATATTTTATTCTACAAATTGGGACTCCGATATCTTTCTCTCAGTTTTATTGCCGCAAAAGTCAATGGTAGTGTTAAGAAATGGTCGGAATTTTGTGTCAAACTCCTCCCAAGAGCAAACACCGTCGGCGCATATCGATCTTATTGGCTCCTCGTTTAAGTAGAATACGACATTATAATCCGTCGAGCCCTCTTTAGCACATCTGTAAACAAGAAATAAAATCAACAAATTTAACCCAAGTACTCCAGCTACTTTTTTAAGGTTCTCTTAAAGCACAGTACGGAGCCACACACACACATGCACAGTGCACACATACACACACATGCGCATACACACGCACATTATAATCCCTTATTAAATATTTTATGCTCGTAATACTCGTATTAACATTCCATGACTAATCAGAGAGCAGCAATGACTTGAAACTTAATAGCACTGATTCGTATTACATCAATGATCTTGCATCGGAAACCTTATACAAACCCGTTCAAAGCGGGCTTAATGTAGAACAAGTTATTAATACAAACCTATTTAGAACAGCTACGAAATTTGCAGCTATACCAGCTATCTTGCTTGTTCTCCATTTCCGATCTCGATCTCTGTGTGCAGCAGTTAGTGGGTTACTATCTTTGAAAAGCCCCAAAGTGGTGTACACTTGACTTAATATCGTCGTATGTGTTACGTAAGCAATAATTTTCTTTCCTTCGCCTCTTGTGACACTTTCGAAGTTCGTGAACATATCACCTAATGGAATTCTACCAAAAACTGGATTTACTGCTGGGACGTAACCATTCCTGTAGTATTGTCTCAAGTCTTGTCCATATTCGAGAATTTCTAAGTCCTCCTTGGTGAAAATTGCGCACCAGGGGCTTACTTTATCGTCTTCACCAGACGTGAATCGACACAAGTTATATAAAGTGATGATGTTTTGATCGGTGACTTCCAAACCGCTGCGACGCTGTATTCTGTCTTTTGACTGTAAAACAAAAAAATAATATCACATAACGCGAGCGACGACCTATTATAAATCTATGTTTGATACCTTGAAGGTGTCCTAAGTTTTATCACACTAAAGATTTACTTTATAAATATTAAAAGACGACAATTGTTATGTGTATAAATTTGTTACATCTTCACCCTGCAACTACTAAACAAATCCAATAGATCCCCACGACGCTCGAGTAACTACCAAAATCTCCTCTTGGGCTCCCCTACTATAACAATGTTATAATTGACGTACGATCCAAATGATAGACTAGCAAAATCGGTAAATTATACAGTAATGGAGCAATTGGGTGACTATTGAGATGTAATTGTTATAATAGACTTGAGGCCCAGATTGGGCTGAATTTTGTAAACAAAAAATATTGTAGGTACCCTGGATACCATGATTTCTATGAAAATACTATTTTTTCAATAGGATTTGTAAAAAACTACTACTATTTTGTAAAAACTAACTTAAACCCAAAATTCTCGCGGGCGGAGTCGCCAAAAAGAGCTACTTCGATATACAACTCTACGATTTAACCATTCCTGAGCAAAACGGCCGTGAGTGGCGGACAGGCAGATAAACGGAAGCAAAGGTCGAGGTGATTATAAGGTTTACGTACTCACTCCTACAGCCACGGAACTCTAGAGTCATATTATAATTAATTAAGTAATTACCACTTGATATTCAGATGTGTTAACCAATTTATTAGATTCTTCGTAAGTCTGCGGATTGTCCACAACGCCTTCTTCATAAAACGCACAGGATGCATATGGCTGGAACATAATAAAATGAAAATTGCATAATTAATTAGAAATATCAAGTTTTATATAACGCTCATTTTTGTGTGAAACACTTTATCAAGTAGGCGTAATTTAAACTTACTTCCATCACATCAGGCTCATCTCTAGGTTTATCGATCGCTAAATTCGGAATTCCCAAACTTTTAACAAATGCCTCCACACTTTGTTCTAACCAAATGCCTCTAGTTGTTCTGAACGTGTAGCTGCCATTTCGGAGATCTTTTAATAAGTCAGGAAATGCTTCCTTCAACCGTTTGGCGATACCTGACATTTCCTGTCGACCTTCCTCAGCAATGCCCGGTTTTCCATCAAAGTACTCGTTGTCGAACTCCCATTTCAGGAGATTTTCAACATCTTGAGCACACAGCGAACTACGACCTTTCTTGTAGCTGTCTGCTATGATATCTCTCATTGGTAATGCTTCTTTCATTTTTTTGCTAAATGCAGGCAACGGTTTACGCATTCCGTGCCGGTACATGCCCCATATGCTGACAGGTTCACATCCTGCGATGAGAATCGGGACACTTATTTAGTTGTGGAGAATTTCAATAGTTGATTACAATAAATTAATATTATATTACAACCTACTTATATTATTCACTGACTCACTGATGTGATCCCTATCTTGGAAATCTTTTTATCAGCATGTTTTTCACTGATGTACAAAGGTCGAAAATTTATTTGGTGGAAGATAAGAGAGAACTGACGATCGAGAATTACGGAGATGGATCTAAGAAGGTTGCTCGAACGGACGAAGTGCGGCTTTATGCACTATAAAGGTTCTATATTATATATGCCACTACATATCTATTGCGTGTAAATATCTCCGGCGATAGCTTTAATTATTATTTAACTAGTATGTACTTACTAATCCACCTATGCCCGTTACGTTCGGTTAATTCCAATGGAATTGTAAGAAATCCTTCCTTGTCCCTTGTTTATATTACGAAAGAAAATTAGTGCAACAACTCAAGATCAAGATTCAAAAGTTAAGCTTTGCCATATGAGTCAGTTAGTGAATAGATCAAAAGGTTTTATTTTATTTACTGTATCATAGATAATAAAATAAACTCACCTGTTAATTTAATAACAGAATCTCTGATATCTCCTCTCACGGTATTGTATGACGTTTTAGTTGCAAAATATTTGTAGGGGCATCCCGTATTCCAGAAACAGAATTTTGATGTTGCATTATTAATACAGAACAATAATACAACCAATAAAAACTTATTCATTTTCAATAAAATTCAATAATTAAAAGTAACTTGAGCATGCTACCTCTATAGAAGTTAAATATAGACTGAGGAGATTTATAGAGTAAAAAAAAAATAAGTTGTCTTCAAATGGGTGTGTGTTTGGCCTTTTTAACCCTGAACTAAACACCTACACTTACGGATTTTAAAATAAGACTAATTAAATATAATGAAGTACTAAAAGACTTGATTCGGTTGACAGTACATTACCATACAAGTTTTTATTGAATAATTAAAGGTGTCATTATGATTAATGATAATTGTATTGTAAAATATGTATAAAACAAACCAAAGTATAGAGACGTGAATCATCTTTTAACCGACTTCAAAAAAAGTAGGAGGTTCTCAATTCGTCCGAATCTTTTTTTATCTATGTACTAGTTTTTGCCCGCGGCTTCGCCTGCGTGAATTTCGAGATTTTTAAAAATCGTTTTTAGTGGATGTTACGTCATCAGAGCTATCTATCTATCTATCTTTAGGCTATATTGCCGCGCCGCGGTTTCAAAAAATGATGATGGTGATGGAAAATTGTAATAATGATAAATTTTCAATGTTATTATATTATTCTGCTATTACTAAGATAAATCCAAAAAATTAAAAATCATGAAAATCGGTCCACGCGTTAAAAGTGTTCGAACAATTATATTTTGTTATGTATGTGAATTGTAACTATGTATTTAAACTCTATGGTATATAAAGATAGATAGGTACGGTGTATATGATGATTATTAATGCAAAGTTATAGGAAGCTACTCCAATATACTCTATTAAACTATGTAAAACGATTTATTTTGGTATGATATAAATCGCCTGAAAATTCACTTTACGGAACGACGTACAGCATAGTCTGCCCTTACGTGTCTGCCAGTGCCGCGTTCGAGTCGCGCACTCATAAATGCCGCTTCCCCGTCCCGCGACCCGCACGCAGTCGCCCGCCCGCAGTCGCCCGGCCGCGCGAGAACGCCTATTATCGGGCACTCGGGGTTCACTATTTTGGCGATAATGGCTACACAGAGTTGGATATAAGTTATCCCGGGCTTTTTTGTAGAACTATTTAAGATAAACGTTTCCATCATACATTATATACGTGTACGGTGTAACTCCAACGGTTTTCGCGGCGTACGTCAGTAAAGGTCGCAGATTGCAATTTTTTCCTATTTACGTGACACTTATCGTTATATATTTTGGATAATTCACACTATATCTTTATAAATAATAACCTATGTGTTATTCTGATGTGTAAGCTATATTTTTGTAAAGTTTCATCAAAACCCATTCAGTAGTTTTTTCGTGAAAGAGTAACAAACATACATCCACACACACACACACACACACACACACACACACACACACACACACACACACACACACACAACACATTATTAAAAACTTTCACGTTTATAATATTAATAGGATGTTCACCGATTACTCGAAGACGCGTAGACTGATTTGAAAAATTCTTCTTTTGTTTAAAAGGTTTTTGTTTCCAGATGGTCCCATTTTAATCAGGTCAGGATCTGATGATGGAATCCTGGAGAAAATGAGGGAACTTTTTTCCTATATAAACATAATTAATTTCTCTCTATCCTAGCTTTAAAAATGTTTGGAGTTTTATGTGCTAATTTTTCAAAGAAACAATAATTATGCTTATTATTTATTATAAATTAAAGCATATTAATATTCTCTACTATCAGGTAAAGAACTCAACGCAAAACTGGAGCACGTTCTATTTAGAAAACTAAAAGAATGAACAGAACGCTAAACAAAAAGAATGGGAAAGTCAAAGTTTGTAACAGAAAGAACGAGTTAGAGCAAGACTAACTAGCACCTTATTATTTGCTTTGTTGCTTTGTATTTGAAGTTGCCGCTAGGATGGACTTTAATAGAATTTTTTAGTGTGAATGAACTGAAAATTGAAAAATATTGTAGCTTGTAGCTTATAGGTAAGTATTCATAGCAATTAAGTTATTTGTAAGCAAAACGTAGCAATCGGGACTCATTCAGGAGAGTGAACAGCAGAATGGCTCCAGACTACTACACGTCTACAAGTGCAATCAGGTATGACGACTATCTTATTTTGAGATTTTTTTATTATCAAATTACCCAAAAACGTAGTCATGTTTTTAGGTTTAATAAATTGTAGAATTTAATTTTTATATCTTCACTGATCACTGCGAAGTTTTTTATTTTAATTTTTATCGTTAGCAAATGGTAGGACGGATTGTTAATTTCACAAAAATTTTCTGAAATACGGAAACCACTGGAAGTTTCACTATGAATGACCGGGGAAGATTTTGAAATAATTTCGTCACCATCGTTTCAAATGTAATTGACCGTCCATTGCCCGAATTCCAGTGCCAGGCCGAGTTAATGCACCTAATACGTAGTCGTTTGTGAAGTCGACAGCATCCAGGCTGTCTGACAAGAGGATCCCTTCACTGCTCGGATTTGCTAAAGCAAATTTTGGTTTTTTCAAATACAATGGAACATAACATTTTGTGTGATAAAAATAGCCTTAATATGTATTCTAGTCCAGGTAGTAAGTTATTTACGTTCCTAGCCAAATCGCTCCAGTACTTGTGTCGTGATGAAATAACAAACATACGATTACCATGAACTCATAAACTTTCACACTAAGTAAATACAGCCGAACATGTAAGTGAGAACTAGGTAAGCGAGAAAACTCTATAAATGAGAGTATTTGCCTGGTCCCACCATTTTGCTCTCCTGACTCTGAAATTCGGTTTAGTGAGAAACCTCTATGGTCTAAGATCCCGCCATACAACGACCTTCACCGAGCTGCTTATTGGATGAAAACTATTTTATATCCAATTAAATATGTCTGTTACAGTCATAGTGATTAAACAGCTATTATTAATAATGACTGGTTACTATGGATAATAGCCAAATTTACTAGACAATTTGATAAATTAATCACTTTATCTGGATATTATTCATAGGCGCTGGTCACAGTTGGCGAAAGTGATAATACGGTCTATTTGGCTTGTAAACCCCCCCCCCCCCCGTTCTTCATCCCGCTGCCGCGTGGCGTGATCCGTAGCTGACTAAATTGTTGTTACGTTGATTCTTAAAATAATTAAAATTCTTAAAATACTAAAAAGTAATAGTTTTCGTGAAATAATTTTTTTAAGTTTTAAAATTTTAAGGTTAATAATTTAGTTTTCCCTTACACTTTTCAAGGCTCGTTCGACGGAGCCCCGCTTCACGGGGCTCCTATTTCTGGGTGGTCATAAAAGAAAATAACCACTCAGAAGGGTTAGGTGACGAAGAGGATGGCGGGGCCTTGCAGGCCCCGCCATCCTCGACTCGATCCAACCGAGTCGGGGTGCCCTCAAGTCCCGAGCTCGCTTCGCTCGCTCCTAGACCCTGTATTAATACTATTATTTCATTAAAATATTAGCAAACTGGCAAAGAGATACGTTAAATGTCGTCTGAAATAACCTAACAAATTATGATTTTTAATAATAATTTTTCTTACGAAAGCTAGTGACATTGTGAAGGGAATTACATAAAAACATTCATAAATAAGTTAGTAAACAAGTAAATAATCTTTATCCATACTTGTTTTATTACACTATCCAAGTCTTCGAAGATGGTATAAAAAATAGCTGGTTAATGTGATTAATTCTATGTCAATTATCACTTTATCCAAAATGAGTTGATATTATTAATAATGGCCAGATGATATGTATAATATCCGGATTAATCGCTTTGGCTGTGACATGTCAATAAATATATCGCAAGTGGGTTGCCTAAAAAATTTCAGTCCAGGGTATGATTAATTAAGAATAAAAAAAAAAAACATTGTAACATGGACTCCTATTTGTTACAGTTTAGTTGACATCGTAGTTCAAATTAGATTGGATGTTATAAATAGTGCTTTTTGCCAGAAATAATTTCCTGGCTGAGGAAAGTATTTCTGCTCTATATTTTTTGGCAAAAGAAAGTTAACGGATAATAAAATCGTAGGTTTTATGCACAATTGTAATCTGCGACCTGAATCGCTCATCCAATCTAATTTGAACTAAGGTGTCAACGGAACTCTAACAAAGAGGAGTTCATGTTACGATGGATTTTTTTAAATTCTTTATTAATCATACCCTGGACTGAAATTTTTAGGCAACCCACTTGCGATAGTATATTTATTGACTTATTTAATTGGATATAAAATAGTTTTCATCCAATAAGCAGCTCGGTGAAGGTCGACCTTACTTGGGATCCCCTACTACTAGTATGAAAGAAAAATAGATCTCGGTCCCTTGAGCTTTCACTTAACCAGGTTTTACTGTAATAGGATAATAAAGGCAATAAAAAAGACAACTTGCTTGAATATAATTAAAAAAACTCCGTTTATATTTTATTCTACAAATTGGGACTCCGATATCTTTCTCTCAGTTTTACCGCCGCAAAAGTCAATGGTAGTGTTAAGAAATGGTCGGAATTTAGTGTCAAACTCCTCCCAAGAGCAAACACCGTCGGCGCATATCGATCTTATTGGCTCCTCGTTTAGGTAGAACACGACATTATAATCCGTCGAGCCCTCTTTAGCACATCTGTAAACAGGAAATAAAATCAACAAATTTAACGCAAGTACTCCAGCTACTTGCAAATTTTTAAGGTTCTCTTAAAGCACAGTACGGAGCCACACACACATGCAAAGTGCACACACACACACATACACACATTCACACACATGCGCACACACATGCACATTAAAATCTCTTATTAAATACTAGCTTTTGCCCGCGGCTTCGCCCGCGTGAATTTCGGGGTTTTACAAATCCCGTGGGAGTCCTGGATTTTCTGGGAAAAAAACAGCATATGTGTTAACCTAACTTCAGAAACACGATTGGATAAAAATTTCTCGCCAAAAAGTTCTCCCAAAAATTGCTCCAAAATCTCCATTTTTCTAATTTCCATCGAAAACTACGATGGACATAATTGTAATTTTTGTTTTAAATTATGGGTAAAAAATAATTCCCAAAAACGCTCAGAACGAAATTTAAATAACTGGCTTGGTTTTTGAAGTAATTAGGTAAAACAACGTTTTTCTGTTATATTCTTCCGCAACGCTGCATGCTAAGCTAACCTAACCTAACCCACCAACGTATTCATAAGAGTTAGAAGGACGAAAATAAAATCAACGTATCCGCTTAAGAGTGAAATAATTTCAGAACCTTTACCTTATAGGTATCTATTTTTGCATTTATAGCATAATTACTATCACATATTCTATTGCTAAACTAAAACACATAGTTTTAATAGCGAAACAGTTCTAATATCAGAAACTATACAGGAACACCTTTTTAGCATTATTAACCTGTATCCTGCTTAACCAAAACACACATTATAAATAGCGAAACAATTGTAGGTACTTTCAGAACCTTTATGGGTAGGTACCCATTTCCACATTTATAGCATTACTAATTACTATACCATATCCCATAGCTCAACTAAAACATACATTGTCAGTAACGAAACAGATGTTAGTTCAGAACCTATATCATATAGGTACCCGTTTTCATAGTTATAATATTATTAACCTGTACCTCATTGCTCAACTAAAACACAAAATGCTAATAGCGAAACAGTTGTAATGTCGGAACCTATAATATAGGTACCTACCCATTTTCACATTTATATAGCATTATAGCACTATTATTTATAGCATTATTATACCATATCCCCTTGTTCAACTAAAACACACTAGTTAAATGCGTACAGTGCTATGTTCAGAACCTACATAGTGGCCATTTTCACATTTATAGTGATAATAGATTCAGTTTTCGCCCGCGGCCCCGCCCGCGTCAAATTCGCTTTTTCATGAATCCTAAGGGAAACGACATTTTCCCGTTATCGTTCCCTATTCCAACCTTTAAACATGCTTTCAAGCAAGTTCGCTTGAACAATCTATCTATAGATGTAGCTATAGATTGCTCTAGAAAATTTGGTATTTTGAGTATCCCACGGGAACTACGGATTTTTCCGGGATAAAAAGTAGCCTATGTTTTAATCCGGGTTATAACTACTGAACCGATTTAGCTGAAATTTGGAACATCCAAATTTCAGCTAAATCGGTTCAGTAGTTGAGCCGTGAAGGAGTAACAAACATACACACACAAACTTTCGCCTTTATAATATTATTAGGATTTTATGCTCGTAATACTCGTATTAACATTCTATGACTATTTAGAGAGCAGCAATGACTTGAAACTTAATAGCATTGATTTGTATAACATCAATGATCTTGCATCGGAAACCTTATACAAACCTGTTCAAAGCGGGCTAAATGTTAAACAAGTTATTAATACAAACCTATTTAGAACAGCTACGAAATTGGCAGCTATGCCAGCTATCTTGCTTGTTCTCCATTTCCGATCTCGATCTCTGTGTGCAGCAGTTAGTGGGTTACTATCTTTGAAAAGCCCCAAAGTTGTGTACACTTGACTTAATATCGTCGTATGTGTTACGTAAGCAATAATTTTCTTTCCTTCGCCTCTTGTGACACTTTCGAAGTTCGTGAACATATCACCTAATGGAATTCTACCAAAAACTGGATTTACTGCTGTTCCGTAACCGTTCCTGTAGTATTGTCTCAAGTCTTGTCCATATTCGAGAATTTCTAAGTCCTCCTTGGTGAAAATTGCGCACCAGGGGCTTACTTTATCGTCTTCACCAGACGTGAATCGACACAAGTTATATAAAGTGATGATGTTTTGATCGGTGACTTCCAAACCGCTGCGACGCTGTATTCTGTCTTTTGACTGTAAAACAAAAAGATAATATCACATAACGCGAGCGACGACCTATTATCAATCTATGTTTGATACCTTGAAGGAGCCCTAAGCTTTATCACACTAAAGATTTACTTTATTAATATTAAAAGACCACAATTGGTATGTGTATAAATTTGTTAAATCTTCACACTGCAACTACTAAACAAATCCAATTGATCCCCACGACGCTCGAGTAACTACCAAAATCTCCTCTTGGGCTCCCCTACTATAGCAATGTTGTAATTGACGTACGATCCAAATGACAGACTAGCAAAATCGGTAAATTATACAGTAATGGAGCAATTGGGTGACTTTTGAGATATATTGTCATAGGAGACTTGAGGCCCAGTTTGGGCTGAATTTCGTAAACAAGAAATATTGTACCCTGGATACTAGATTTATATACCTATGCTGGATACCATGATTTCTGTGAAAATACTATTTTCAACCGACTTCAAAAAAAGGAGGAGGTTCTCAATTCGTCGGAATCTTTATATATTTTTTTAATCTATGTATGTTCACCGATCACTCGAAGACGCGTGGACCGATTTGAAAAATTCTTTTTTTGTTTAAAAGGGTATAGTTTCCAGATGGTCCCGTTTTAATCAGGTCAGGATCTGATGATGGGATCCTGGAAATATTGAGGGAACTCTTCAAATTTTATATGGACACTTGAAACAATTTGGGTATTATTTGAAAGAGTAATATTTTCCAAGTTGTCTTATGGTCCTCAGGTCAGGATCTGATCATGAGATCTTGGTGAAATCGAGGGAACTCTTCAAATTTTGCTAGTATACTTGAAGCGAATTGGGTATTTTTTATAGTTACTGGTGCATTTGCTAGCAGAAACTGATTTGATGACTAAAGTCATCAAGTCAGGGTCTCATGATGGGATCTCGGTGAAATTGAGGGATCTCTTCAGATTTTATGAATACACCTCCAGCGATTTGGGTATTTTTCAAACGCCTTGTGCATTTTATTGTTTTCCACTAAGAAGTAAAAAATAAAAATGGGAAATGCTTTCCAAAAACCAACTTCAAATGCCACTACAAAGAGTGAAATAATTTTTAATGTAGGTACCTACACCAATTCGAAGTCGGGCGATTGTCTGTGACTTCGACTTCGACTATTAGACATTGCCCGACTTCGAATTGGTGTAGGTACCTACATTAAAAAATATTTCACTCTTTGTAGTGGCATTTGAAGTTGTTTTTTGGAAAGCATTTCCCATTTTTTCAATAGAATTTGTAAAAACCCAAAATTCTCGCGGGCGAAGTCGCCAACAAGAGCTACTTCGATAAGTAACTCTACGATTTAACCATTCTTGAGCAAAACGGCCGTGAGTGGCTGACAGGCAGATAGACGGAAGCAAAGGTCGAGGTGATTAAATAAAGGAGACTGGCGAGCTCCCATACATTTCCTGGCCGAGACTAAAATCCACGTTCAGATATGAAACTTCTGATACTTGTAGTTCTAAACTAGACTAACAAAAATGTCATACAAAGATAATCAAATAAAGTTGGGAGAAAAAAGATATTCACATTATTGTTAAAAGTGAGGTTAGGTTTATTTAAATAACCTGCATTTTTTGAATCTCTGATATTAATAATCTGACAGGGCCAAAAAGAATTCATTCTCATTTTGAAAGACACGCGTCTAGCCGGTGGGTTGATGGTGGTGATGATGATAATGATGATGATGAATATGATGATAAAACTATTATTATTGATGATATTATTATGATAATACAACTATTATGATAAAACTATTAGTTCAAAATAATAGTGAAATAAGATTAGAATCGACTTACAACAAAAATGTTAGAAAATACTTCTCGTATTTTCTAATTTTTGTTGCCATGTTTAAAAAAATATTGCCATTCGAACAGTTTTTTATTGTATTTTTTTTCTGATCTCCAACTTGTAAAAATATGGCATTTACACAAAAAATTACATGAAAAATAACAATCCAAAATCAATCATTCCCGAATCTGAACGGTCTCTGGGTCATTTTTGTTAGAGCTGGGCCAATTTTCGCCATTCTCCTTTACGTTTTACTCACTACGGAGCACTACATAGCTACGGAACTCTAGAGTATTATAATTAGTTAAGTTATTACCACTTGATATTCAGATGTGTTAACCAATTTATTAGATTCTTCGTAAGTCTGCGGATTGTCCACAACGCCTTCTTCATAAAACGCACAGGTTGCATGTGGCTGGAACAAAAGAAAATGAAAATTGCATAATTAATTAGAAATATCAAGTTTTATATAACGCTCATTTTTGTGTGAAACACTTTATCAAGTAGGCGTAATTTAAACTTACTTCCATCACATCAGGTTCATCTCTAGGTTTATCGATTGTTAAATTTGGAATTCCCAAACTTTTAACAAATGCCTCCACACTTTGTTCTAACCAAATGCCTTTAGTTGTTCTGAACGTGTAGCTGCCATTTCGGAGATCTTTTAATAAGTCAGGGAATGCTTCCTTCAACCGTTTGGCGATACCTGACATTTCCTGTCGACCTTCCTCAGCAATGCCCGGTTTTCCATCAAAGTACTCGTTGTCGAACTCCCATTTCAGGAGATTTTCAACATCTTGAGCACACAGTGAACTACGACCTTTCTTGTAGCTGTCTGCTATGATATCTCTCATTGGTAATGCTTCTTTCATTTTTTTGCTAAATGCAGGCAACGGTTTACGCATTCCGTGCCGGTACATGCCCCATATGCTGACAGGTTCACATCCTGCGATAAGAATCGGGAAACTTATTTAGTTGTGGAGAATTTTGAATAGTTGATTACAATAAATTAATATTATATTACACCTTACTATATATATTATTCACTGACTCACTGATGTGATCACTATCTTGGAAATCTTTTTATCAGAATGTTTTTCACTGATGTACAAAAGTTGAAAATTTATTTGGAGGAAGATATAGAGAGAACTGACGATCGAGAATTACAGAGATGGATCTAAGGAGGGTGCTCGAACGGACGGATGAATGAAGCCGCACTATAAAGGTTCTATATTTGCCAATTGCCACTACATATATCTATTGCTTGTAAATATCTCCGTCGATAGCTTTCATTATTAATTTCAACTAGTATGTACTTGCTGATCCACCTACGCCCCTGTTACGGTCGGTTAACCATGGGAATTGTAAGAAATCCTTCCTGGTCCCTTGTTTATATTACGAAAGAAAATTAGTGTTACAACTCAAGATCAAGATCCCAAAGTTAAAGCTTTGCCATATGAGTCAGTAAGTGAACAGATCAAAAGGTTTTATTTTATTTACTGTATCATAGATAATAAAATAAACTCACCTGTTAATTTAATAACAGAATCTCTGATATCTCCTCTCACGGTATTGTATGACGTTTTAGTTGCAAAATATTTGTAGGGGCATCCCGTATTCCAGAAACAGAATTTTGATGTTGCATTATTAATACAGAACAATAATACAACCAATAAAAACTTATTCATTTTAAATAAAATTCAATAATTCAAAGTAACTTGAGAATCCTACCTCTATAGAAGTTAAATATAGACTGAGGACATTTATAGAGTAAAAAAATAAGTTGTCTTTAAGTGGGTGTGTGTTTGGCCTTTATAACCCTGAACTAAACACCTATTTACGAATTTTAAAATAAGACTAATTAAATATAATGAATTACTAAAAGACTTGATTCGGTTGACAGTACATTACCATACAAGTTTTTTTATTGAATAATTAAAGGTGTCATTATGATTAATGGTAATTGTATTGTAAAATATGCATAACACAAACCAAAGTAAGTATAGAGACGTGAATCATCTTTTTAACCGACTTCAAAATAAGGAAGTGGTTCGCAATTCGTCGTAATCTTTATTTTTTTATCTATGTATGTTCACCGATTACTCGAAGACGCGTAGACTGATTTGAAAAATTCTTTTTTTGTTTAAAAGGTTTTTGTTTCCAGATGGTCCCATTTTAATCAGGTCAGGATCTGATGATGGGATCCTGGAGAAATTGGGGGAACTCTTCAAATTTTATATGGATACTTGAAACAATTTGAGTATAAATTTAAATTTAAATATGCATCAAAATTTCACTCGCGGTGGGACTCGAACCCACGTCCCCTAGCTATCGCGGCTAGGTGCTCTTTCCTCTGAGCTACGCGAGACTGTCTCACCACGACGAAATTCGGATGCATATTGTTTTTCGTTCTTAGGCAGAACTAACGCCATCTATCTGAAAACATTACAGTTATTCAAATATAATAATAATTTCCTTAGTGTGTGAATACACTATAATATAAAAATATAAGTAGTAAGTAACGGCAAGGCGTCATTACTCGTTCGAAGTTAGCTCCATTGGTATTAATGGGACTTCGGCATATTTGAATAACTGTAATGTTTTCAGATAGATGGCGTTAGTTCTGCCTAAGAACGAAAAACAATATGCATCCGAATTTTGTCGTGGTGAGACAGTCTCGCGTAGCTCAGAGGAAAGAGCACCTAGCCGCGATAGCTAGGGGACGTGGATTCGAGTCCCACCGCGAGTGAAATTTTGATGCATATTTAAATTTAAATTTATAGGAATAATTTCCTAAGTGTGTGAAAACACTATAATATAAAAATATAAGTAATTTGGGTATAATTTGAAAGAGTAATATTTTCCGAGTTGTTCTATGGTCATCAGCTCAAGATCTGATCATGGAATCTTGGTGAAATCGAGGGAACTCTTCAAATTTTGCTAGTATACTTGAAGCGAGTTGGGTATTTTTATAGTTACTGGTACATTTGCTAGCAGATACTGATTTGATGACTATAGTTATCAAGTCAGGATCTGAAGATGGGATCTTGGTGAAATTGAGGGATATTTTCAGATTTTATAATCACTCCTTAAGCGATTTGGGTATTTTTGCCTTAAACGCCTGGTGCATTTTATTGCTTTCCGCTAAAAAATAAAAAAATAAAAATGAGAAATGCTTTCCAAAAAAACCGACCTCAAATGCCACTAAAAAGATTGAAATATTTTGTAATGTACATCAATTCGAAGTCTGGCAATGTTTCGTACAATCACTAATAGTCCTTCTTATTTACTTACTTGATGTGCGAAGAAACGACGAAGTTATAGACAATCGCCCCACTTCGAAGTTGGTTTTTGGAAAGCTTTTTGTCATTTTTTGTTTTATCCTATTTCCATTTCAGCTTCTTGTCTTCCAAATCTTAGGATTTTTTTCATTTTTCGAGTGAGTGGTTTCTAAAACTACATTTGATATACATTATTGGGCATGCATCATAAACCACCTTTGTCCTTTAATTGTAAAGTGATACTTCCTGCAAGTTTGTCGGCTCATTTGTTTCCTTGAATACCAACGTGTTTCTTAATCCAGAAGAACCATCATTACATCGTGGAATTGTTATTGTATCTCTAATAGATTTTTTTTTATTGAAACCGCTAAAGGATGATGAGTCGTGTGTCTTTTTAATTAGTCAAGAGATGATTTTGAGTCACTGAAGATGTTAGCTTTACTAATATGTAAGACGTACAGTTCTATCTAGTGCATAAAGTTTTACTTGGAAGACTGTACAATATGGCACAAGTTTCAACTTTACGGATTTTGTCTACACGCCTCCTTCCCGCTGAAAAAGCAGCCCCGACCTTCCTTTTGGTGTTACTCTTATCTTTAAAGATAAGAACACCGTCAATTCGATGCTTGTATATTGTTTCCGGATCAAGGTTTTCTTGGCACGAGTATTCAATGTTGCTACTACTAGCTGGGCGTTCCGCCTCCGTAGAATTTGATCTACAATCCAGCTCTCAGTTATCAGACATCATAAGTCACAAGACGTCAGAGTCGAATGCCCTCTTTTGGCATTGTAAAGCTTGGACTGTTTGCATTTTTGCATGAGCAGGATCATCATTGCCATCATCGTTTGATTGTCCTACCATTTCTCTTATTATGTAAGTCGTTATTAAAAAAAAATAACCAAACCTAACACCTATCGAGTGGGGTATCAAAATAAAGCAAATTAAAAGGAAAATACAAAAATAAACAAGCCTAAACTTTAAATCTAATTTAAACTTACTTCATTTAATGTAACTTTATAAGTTGATGTTCCTTTATAAGTCTGGTTTTAATTTTTTTTAATTTAGATAAAATTAACTTGAAAAACTTTATCAAGTAGAAATAATTTGCCCCATATGCTAACAGGTTCACATCCTGCCATCAAATCGGGAAATTCATTTATTTGTGGAAAAATTTTAATAACTGATTACAGTAACTTAATATTAATATAATATCTGCTGAATATTAATATTATAGCTGCTAAATATTTATATTATCACTGACTGACTGATCGCATCTCTTGTAATTTTTTTTATGAAAATGTGTGATGATGTTTTTTTCGCAATAAAAAATTATGCGGAGGAACATAGAGGTCAAGAGGCCGCTCTTGACTTTTAAAGTGTGGCAAAAAATACACTGCCTAAGTTTTAATAATTTTAATCTAATCCTGTATAATATTATAGTATGCAATAATTATTAAAATAAACTCAACTCACCTTTTAATTTCACAACGGAATCTCTGATATCTCCTCGATATGACGTTTTAGTTGCAAAGTATTTGTAGGGGCATCCCGTATTCCAAAAACAGGATTTTGATGTTGCAAAATTAATACAAAAAAAAATTACAACAAATAAAAAGTTATTCATTTTAAAAAGGGGTTTGAGAATGTTACCTACATAGAAATTAAAAATAGACTGATATTTAAAGTAAAAAAAAAACTTGTTTTCGAGTAGGTGTAATTGTATGGTTGGCCTTTTTAACCCTGAACTTAAAAAAACTTCAATTGGTTGTCAGTACCATACTAATTTCATAACATAAAATAGTAAATAAAGGTGTCATTATGATTAATTATAATTGTATTGTGAAGTATGCAAAAACAAAGTTTAGTGACGTGAATTCATCTTCATAGTAAATTCATTCTTTCATAGTAAAAAAAATAATAATGTCAGCTCTATTTAATCTCTAGATATCAATTGGTGTAAATAAAGTATGCCTTGAGATAGAATTGTAGATATATTTAATAATAATTTTACTGTGCATAATCTTATTAATTACTTTTATACATTATCTTATATATTCACTTTGTTGCAAAAAAAAGAACAAAAAGTGTTTAAGTGTTTTATAGAAAGGTTATGTACACACACTGACATTTGTTTGACACAGAAAAATCTAGCAGAACTAAGGATTTACAAGAATTAAATCTTCCAGCATAGAGTGCTCTCAGAGAACCGTTCTTTGAGTTTTCTTTAAAATTTTCCATGTGTAGATTACATAAGTGTTCCTCGCGACCAATGCAGGGTTAACAATTTAATTGATCTCAGAATTACAATATCGTCAATATAATTAAAAATTATTTTTATTACAATGTTTATACAAAGTTTTATACAAGCTTGCCATCACCGGTTCAGATACTTACAGTGGATAAAAGAATGATCAAAAATTAATACCTAAAATAACGTTAGACTTATTTTAAGTACTAAAATACTGCAAACGAATAACGATAGCAAAATTTTCATTTATTATTTATTATAAAACATTATTTTATACATTTCAAGAAGAAACCCTTATTCTTCGTACTGAAACCGTAAACTGTACATGTGTATAAAAAAAATTTGCTAATTATGTTCGGATTTAATGCCGCAAAATTCAACAGTAGTGTTAGCAAATGGCCGCAATCTTTTATCAAATTCCTCCCAGGAGCAGACACCCTCGGCGCATATCGATCTTATTGGCTCCTCATTCAAATAGAACACGACATTATACTCCTTCGATTCCTCTTTAACACATCTGAAATAAAACGAAAACTGTTTAAATTTAATTAATAAAATAACTATTATTATCAATACGCACGGTTTTTCTAAGAGCCCGATTTAATGCGGTAATCAGTCAATGTCTGATAGCAAGTACCACATTACTAATTTAGTTAATTAAATTAATTATAGATTGTTAAGTTAATAGTTAATTAGTACTAATCCCACCATCCTAGGATTTGTCAATTGAATTTAATCGCCTCTAAGTAAAAGTTTTTAAATGGTATTATTTACATTTTACTAACCTTAAATATTTTGCATAAATAAGTTTTTGATATTAAAAACCTTATACTGTGAAAAATGACACTAGATAAGTCACAAAAATACCATTTTCGATAATATATTAAAATGAACGGCAAAATACCACAGACCAAGGAATTACTTTATATTGGGAAATACAAACCTATTAAGAACAGCTACGAAATTGGCAGAAAACACGGATATCTTGCTAGTCCGCCATTTCCGATCACGGTCTCTGTGTGCGGCAGTTAACGGGCTGCTGTCTTTGAAAAGTCCCAATGCCGTGTATATTTGATCCAACATCGTCGAATGTGTTACATAAGCGACAATTTTCTTTCCTCCGCCTCTCTTGACACTTTCGAAGTTCACGAACAGATCTCCCAATGGGACTTTTCCCAGAAGTTCATTCACGGCAGTGCCGTAACCGTTCCTGTAGTATTGCCTCAAATCTTGTATATATTCGAGAACTTCTAAATCGTCCTTTGTAAATACTGCGCACCAGGGACTAGCTTTGTTGTCGACTCCAGACCAGGTGTAACGGCACAAGTCATATAGCGCTGTGATGTTATCATCAGTGAGATTATATTCTATACCGCTTCGACGCTGTATTCTGTCTTTTGCCTGTGAAAGCAAAATATAACTTACTTATACTTTTACTTACTTGTTAATAATATTTAATATCGGACTCGGACATTTTTTATTTGATAGCATATGAAGGAATAACGAGTTTGTTTTTTTTACGATGAATCCGATAGCGATACTCACAGACCAAGGAATAGCTTTTTATATTGTGGCGATACTTTTATCATATGTAAACTTTAATATATTTCATTGTTTTTGAAATATCAAAATATTACAATGTAAGTTCTTAATAAAGACACTTGGAACTTCGTGTAATACTAATTTATATCATACTTGCTCAGTAACTATGGATTACTATGGTGGAAAGTCTCCTTGTAAATTGGTGTTTGCAATTCAAGGCAACATTACATCGCACTATGCTTGAATTGTAATGTTCACATTACAGTTCAAGGGCAACATTAGGTCGCACTATGCTTGTTTTTTTTTTCTCTTTTTTTTATTATTTTTTTTTTATTATTACTATTATTTTTTTTATTTTTTTTTTATAATTATTTTTTATTATTATTTTTTTATTTTTATTTATTTTTTATTTTTTTTTTATTATTTTTTTATTATTATTTTTTATCATTATTTTTTTTATATTAAAATTTTTTTTATAATTTTTTTTTAAAATTTATTTTTAAATTTTTTTTAATTTTTTTTTTAATTTTTTTAATTTTTTTTTATTTTTTTTTTTTTATTTTTCTTTAATTTTTTTTTAATTTTTTTTTATTACTACTTTTTATAATTTTTTTTATTATTTTTTATTATTTTCTTATTATTTTTTATTATTTTTTTTTATTTTAAATTTTTTTTCTCTAAATTTGCTAATCATTCTAATTAAAATTTCATTTTGCATTACCAATGTTTTATTTACCTCGCAAGAATGATATAAAGTAGAATGCTTACCTCGGTTGCAAGTAGCTATTACACCCTCGAACTATATTCACCCTCGCTCGCTGCGCTCCCTCGTGTGACTAAATATCTCGGGTGCACGCGATCCATTAGCGCCCTATGCGAGCTGCGCTCGCACTGGCGCCAAATTGGATCTTGTTCTGTAATAACTTACTTACGTCCCTTGTGTAACAATCTACTATAATTATACCTGTGCTTTATTACCAACGATCATAGTCGATTCTTACTGCTATAAGAGCCTTACAAATAAGATCAATGTCATTAATTAATTACCGCCAGATATTCCGATGTACTTTTATATTTCTCTGATTCTGCGTAAGTCTCCGGATTTTTCATTACATTTTCTTGATAAAAACCACAGGTTATGTAAGGCTGAAACGTCATAATAATGCATTATTCATTTATTAAAAGACGGCAAATTTTTATGAGTGTGTTTTCTTTAAAAACAATTGTCTGAATAGCGTTTATTTAACTTACGTCCATCCAATCCATACCCGCTATGTCAATAACTAAGTTAGGATTACCAAAACTTTTGACAAAGGCCTCGATGCTACTTTCTATCCAAATCGCTTTAGCTGGTCTGAACGTATAGCTATCCTTTGGGAGATCTTTTAATAATACTGGGAATGCTTCCTGCAAGCGTTTGCCGAGGCCTATCATTTCCTTTCGACCCTCCTCATTAATGTCTGTTTTTCCATCGAAAAAGTTGCTATCGTACTCCCAGTCCTGGAGATTTTCAACATCTTGAGCACACAATGAACTTCGACCTTTCTTGTAGCTGTCCACTATAAGGTTCCTGATGGGTAATGCTGCTTTCATATTTTCACTGTATTTAAATGTCGGTTTTCGCTTTCCGTGACGATATATACCCCATATGCTGATTTTTTCACATCCTGCGGTCAAATTATTGTTCATTTGTTTGTAGATAATCGATAATTGTGAAAATTAATAATCTCTACTCAAAAAAAGAAAGCTTTTTTCACTCACTGTCACAAATCAACCAATTGGAGCTTTCTATACAAATCTGAAATTTTGCTCAAAGGTTATGATTGAAGTATAAGAGTGGGCCAACTAGATAAAATATGAAAGCTCACTAGCGTGCTTAGTCACAGTAGTTAAGTAGCAGTAACTTGTATACTTGAAATAAACCAAGTTTCTGTACCTTGCTATATGTCTTGTAAACAATTTTTCTTTCAAATACTTAGTAATGTTATCATTAATCACTCAGTTAACGAATAAGGAACGACAAGCTTCGAGCTTCGACTAACATTTAAAAAAGCTGTCTCACTTGGCTGTTTGCTAGAGCCACTTAAAAAGGGTAGTCCTGGAGACGGCACACGTTGTGAGGAGTAGGTAATGAGGTGCCTCTCTCTGAAGTTCCTACATGCGGTGGCTTGGGCCTTGAAGTTCTACGGTCGGTGGTGGTCTCAATTTCAAATATATTTTTAAACGTTTTTTTTTTAAGAACCCGGTTAAAAACGGGATCCTCTTAATAATACACCGCACGAGTCCCTTGTCACCAGCCTGTAACTCTTGAACCCTGATAGGACAGTACTTATAGATTGTACGGAACACTTCGTAACTCGCACTTGGCCAGTTTTTAGGAACACTCGCTTAGTCTAATTTTCTATCTCATTTGCAATTATTTTTAAATTATTGATTCTAGTAACTATAAATAAAGGTAAAAATTAAATAGCAAATAGTCTACCAAAATTTACAAAAGACAACAAACATTTAGACAATCAAAAAATAAACAAACCTGTTAATTTGATTACGGAATCTCTGATGTCTCCTCTTACGGTGTTATAAGCTGTTCTAGCTGCAAAATATTTGTAAGGGCATTCCGTGTTCCAGTAACAATAGTTTGATGTTGTATGTTTAATACACACAAATAATATAACTAGGTACTAAAAACTTTTTCATTTCGAATAAAAGTCAATAATCGTTAGTATAATGCTGTCTGTTTAGAAGTTTAATGTGAACTAAGCAGTATTTCAAAATAACATGTTAAGAGGCCTCTGAACTACGATGTCGCCATTATTTCAAAATACCAATTCATTTGTAATTCATGCATGTTTAGATCATGTCATTACGAATGTATAGGAAACAAGGGTGGATCCAGCTTCGGTGCCAGGAGGGGGGTCACATAGTTGGGGTCAAGTCACAAGAAGTTATAATTTAATTTTGATACTAATTGATACAGGTAAAACGTAGGTATATTATTTATGTGTGTAAGTAGTTACTGTACTTAAAAAGACCTATCTTTAAATAGAACAACCAATTTTTCTTTTATGTCTTCTTCCGAAACGAATTCTCACTGCATCTACTTCAATGGGTAAGTTTTTCGGACGTGGAGACATCGTAAGCAGTCTGGTTAAGAAGTTTTTCAACTATTAAAGCTCTTAGCCACGATATTTTTTTTTAATTGGATTATTTTATCGGATTATATATTTTATTTTATTTATTTGTAATCAAACAGCGTTTTACAATGATATTTGCACAGATATTTTAAATTCTTTAATAAGGCCACAAAAGATTACAATATTGAAGAGAATCAGTAAGTATAACAAGTACAATAAAAACTATTTTTTTTAATAACTTATACACAAAACCTGAAGTATAAAGAAAGATTTAAGTTCCAGGTTAAGGATTTTGTAACAGGTTAGAACAAACACAGGCGAAGCGAGCCCAAAATTTTTTTCAATTTCGCAGCATAAATCACTATTTATTCCAGTCTTGAATTTAACATGGTTTGACAGGGAGATCCATCTTTAAAAAATAATATAATCATTTTAAGTTGTAATAACGTCTTCAAATCGCAAATATGACCGAATGTGGTCCAGTGTGGTCCATCTTTAATCTTAAATTTAAATAATATAATGTTATTCAGGTGAAATTACGTCGCACGTCGTAATTAAAATCGCAAATAGTCCTGAATGAAGCGAACACGAACTTTATATATATATATTCTGATAACTGGATATGCAAGCGAAGCGAGCGCGAAATTTTCGTTTTTTTTTACTGAAAAAGTTACAACATTATAGTTACAAAGTTACAAGTTACAATATTTTGATAACTTTTACATTTTCACATGATAAAACACTATTTATTATTTGACCTGAAACAACCTTGTATACATCCGTGCATTCAAGGTCATTTCATGAAAATACATAATTTTATGCAAATATGACCATTATTATATCTGAATTTCGCCGGGATCTGCATGTTCTCTCTCTTCTGTACTGTGTATTATGTTATTATGGTATCCTAGAACGCCGTCCTACCTGAAGGAGAAATTTAAATTTCTGGGAGTGCATTCAGACCTAAGACCGTCTCGTACATTAACTCTCACAATCCCCCCCCATAAAACTAAGATTTATGAGCAGTCCTTCAATGTGCGGGCAATTATTTTATGGAATGCACTTTCCTTAGAGGTGCGGCAGTCGTAAACACTCAACACATTTAAAAACTCTGTCAAGAAGCATTACTTTGATACTCGGGCTACTTAATAACGATTAAGTATTTTTTGTTTATTTGTAATATAACGGGATATATACATAATATATTATAATTATTGGATATTGAGTATATATATTAGTATTTTATAATATTTATTTTATTATTTTTATTTTTGTAATCTATTGTATGTAGTAGTATGTACTTATTTGAATTTAAGTAAATTTATTATAGTTGTGCACCACCTGCAGTCCGTGATTCCTCTGTATTTTCCTTATCTGTAGGTTGCCTGGCAGAGATCACTACTTAGCGATAAGGCCGCCTTTTGTACTAATTAATTCTTACTTATTAGTTGTAATATTGTTTTGTGATGTTCAAATAAAGTGTTAAATAAATAAATAAATATTTTTTTACTCAAATATAATTTCAAACCCCAAATATATCAGAAGTCTAATTAATAAAATCAGTAAATAAGAAGGATTAATCAAGAAATCTCCTGGGAAATCAGGAGGTCATCAGATAAAAGTTCGTGGTGGCGAGGTAAAATTCAAATTTTCGATACTTTCGTTCCCTAATAATGCGTGTGACACCATATAAAATAAAAGCAATGATAAATCAATTAAATATTACAGGTACTCTGCACTTACATAAAAGCAATATTGTTCAAAAAAATACCATAAAAAATATTATATTTAAAAATTTTCACTATTTGGTCCTTGTAGGTTCTGGAAGGCCCAGAGGGGGTCATGACCCCCATGAACCCCCCTGGATCCGCCGATAATGGGAAACAGCGTGGGTTAGTGGACTCTTAATAAGCATCTCGACAGGTTTACAAAAAAAAACATGCCTATTCAAGTGGTCTTTATAACCAAGATTGCTGATAAAATAATAACTAATCGCTTTAATATTAATGCTTCCTAATCGGTAAAAATAAATTTGAAGTCCTCGGTTACGCTATTTGTCATGGCTGGGCTGGAAAGTCCGTAGGTTCGTAGAAAAAATATTTTTTTGGACAATATTTGATTTTATTATTAAATATAGTTGCCTTCGAGGACTATACAACGATTATACTGGCCATATAATTTTTTGATTGCATTTTTATAATACGATTTGTCTTTAGCCTCAAAATACGCTTCAGTATCGGCGATAACCTCTTTATCGGCGCAAAATTTTTGTCCAGCGAGCATTTTCTAGAGGTTTGAGAACAGGAAACAGTCAAATCTGGAGAAAACGGTGGATGCGGAAGTAATTCAAAGCCAAATTCATGCAATTTTTTCATCATTTTCATTGATTTGTGACACGGTGCATCGTCTTTATCTTTTTCTTCAAATGGAGCCGTTTTTCCGCGATTTTGTTCATCAAATGCCCCAATAACGCTACATAATAGTCGCTGTTCATAGGTTTTCTCTTTTTAAGACAATCAATGAATATTTCAACATGTATCCCAAAAAACTTGTACTATACCCTTGCCAGCCGACTTTTGCGTCTTTCCAAGCTTTGGAGTTGGTTCAGCACGTGCAGTCCACTCGACTAACAGCTTATTTGACTCCTATGTGAATTACTAATGGAGCCATGTTCCATCCATTGTTACAGTTTGATGCGAAATTCAGCTTTATTACTATTGAATAGCTCTTAAAGCTGCTCAGAATCATCATTTCGTTGTTGCTTTTGGTCGTACCCAAACCCAAATAAGTATTTTTTCGCGATATGATCAAAATGTTCTTCTGATATCTTTAGGGCTTCAGTTATCGCAATCAATTGTACTTTACGCTATACGAAATTATTTTGTGGATTTTTTTGATTTTCTTGTCGATAAAGAAAGAAAGAAAGAAAGAAAGAAAAAACATTTATTTCCAAATTCCTTATAACATCCTCCTTCTGGCTTCCACTGCGTGCATCGTCTTCGTTGCTCCTTCCACCTCGTTTAAATTTAGAAAACTACTTATCAACGGTTGATTTTATTAGTGGAGAGTCCGAATAATAATTATCAAATCTTGGCTTCAATAGTATTCTTTTCGCCAGGAAGTAATGCTTTATTAACACACTAAATTCCTTTTTCACCCATTTTTTAAAACTAACAAAAGTTGCTCCACTAAAAATGCTATAACTCACAAACTATTACTACAACATCTATGAAATTTATACACGTGTCTTTTGAAGGGTAAAACTAACTAAAAATCATATGGATTTAAAACTTGTAGCGCCACCTATATGTCAGCCTGCGAACTTTTCAGCCTACCTAATATTTACTCAAAAACCTCATTGATTGTAAGCCGGCAGGATATGCACTTGTATAGCGCCAAGATACGAGTATATTGGATCAAAGTTACAAGCAGGCATGTACAATTGTATAACTCGCTGTTACATAGACTTCTCAGGCGGTTATAATAAGATTGGGGGCAGACGGGCTAGGTAACTTACACAAAAGATTTAAATCGCACTAAGCCTACATTGCGCACATCGAAAACATCCAAAACTATGCTGAGTGAGTGCTTTTAACTTGCTTACTTTGTTGTAAAAAGAAAAAAAAGTGTTTAAGTGATTTATAGAAAGGTTATGTACATACACTGACATTTGGTTGACACACAAAAATCTTGCAGAACTAAGGATTTAAAATAATTAAAACTTCTTGCATAGAGTGCTCTCAGAGAATCATTCTTTGATTTTTTTTCCATGCGTAGATTACATGAGTGTTCCTCGCGACCAATGCAGCGTTGACATTTTGCTTGATCTCAGAATTAAATTATCGTCAATATAATTTAAAATTATTTTTATTACAATGTTTATACAAGCTTGCGGTCACCGGTTCAGATACTTACAGTGGGTAAAAGAATGATCAAAATATTAATAACTAAAATATAGATTTTAAGTACTAGAATAGTGGAAAATAATAACGATAGCAAAATCTTCATTTATTACTGTATGTCGTACTAGTCTTACAGTTATTACACTTTAAGCAATTGGTCGTATATATTCAATTTTCACTAAGAGGTATACTTTTGTACATAATACGTATTTTTGACATCAAAAAATTAAACAGGTACAACCAAAGATTTATATCGCGGTACAACAATTTTTAAAACATTTCAAGAAGAAATCCTTATTCTTCGTACTAAAAGCATAAACCGTACCTGTGTTTAAAAAAAATCCCTAATAATGTTTGGATTTAAAGCCGCAAAAGTCAACAGTAGTGTTAGTAAACGCCCGTAATCTTTTATCAAATTCCTCCCAGGAGCAAACACCCTCGGCGCATATCGATCTTATTGGCTCCTCATTCAAATAGAACACGACATTATACTCCTTCGATTTCTCTTTAACACATCTGAAATAAAACGGAAACTGTTAAAATTTAATAACTATTATTATTATTACGCACGGTATTTCTAAGAGCCCGATAAACGATCCGTTAATCAGTCAATGTCTGATAACAAGTACCACATTACTAATTTAGTAAATTAAATTAATTATACCTAGATTGTTAAGTTAATTAGCACTAAGCCAACCATCCCCATCATGCTAAGTCAAGAAGCATTTTTTGTTATTATTTGTTTATTTGTAATATAACGGGATATATACACAATATTATATTATAATTATTGGGTATTGAGTATATATTATATCTTTATTTCACATAGGCCTAATATACAGGCGCTTGTAAATGGGCCTTATGATATTTGTCACATTTGTATGGCGATAACTCCAAGTCGACTTAAAACTAAGTTTACGAGGGTTCCAACGCGCCCTGCACTGAGAAGAAGCCCACAACAAACTCAGCCCGGTTTTGTTTTCTGTTATCACCACTTCACAAAAGCTCTTAAAACTAATTGAGCTAGTACAATTACAGCAGTTCATTCATCCCCAAGGATTTGATTCATGTAAGTAATCCTTAATACTATAGTAAGCTTTATTAATGAGCTTTCGTTTTACAGCGACTTTGAACTTATTGAGGGATAAGTTTAATATTTCATTAGGGAGTTTGTTGTAAAAGCATATCCCATTGCCTTTTAATGATTTATTTATTTTCTCTAGTCTTGTTTTATGAACTTTAGTACTTATTTAATGAACATAGGATTTGGCAATGAATTTGATGGCCTCTAAGTAAAAGTTTTTAAATGGTATTATATACATTCACTAACCTCAATTTTTTTGCATTATTACAAAGCCTTTAAGTAATTAAATTAATTAAATACTTGATACTTATGTGTAAAATGACACATGCCACAAAAAAACCAGTATCGATATATAATATTAAATAAACAGCAATACAAACCTATTTAGAACAGCTACGAAATTGGCAGAAAACACGGATATCTTGCTAGTCCGCCATTTCCGATCGCGGTCTCTGTGTGCGGCAGTTAACGGGCTGCTGTCTTTGAAAAGTCCCAAAGCCGTGTATATTTGATCCAACATCGTCGAATGTGTTACATAAGCGACAATTTTCTTTCCTCCGCCTCTCGTGACACTTTCAAAGTTCGCGAACAGATCTCCCAATGGGACTTTTCCCAGAAGTTCATTCACGGCAGTGCCATAACCGTTCCTGTAGTATTGCCTCAAATCTTGTACATATTCGAGAACTTCTAAATCGTCCTTTGTAAAAACTGCGCACCAGGGACTAGCTTTGTTGTCGGCTCCAGACCAGGTGTAACGGCACAAGTCATATAGCGCTGTGATGTTATCATCAGTGAGACTATATTCTATACCGCTTCGACGCTGTATTCTGTCTTTTGCCTGTGAAAGCAAAATATAACTTACTTGTTAATAATATTTAATATCGGACTCGGACATTTTTTATTTGATAGCATATGAAGGAATAACGAGTTTGTTTTTTTCTACGATGAATCCTATAGCGATACTCACAGACCAAGGAATAGCTTTATATTGTGGCGATACTTTTATCATATGTAAACTTTAATATATTTCATTGTTTTTTGAAATATCGAAATATTACAATGTAAGTTCTTAATAAAGACACTTGGAACTTCGTGTAATACTAATTAATTATACCTGTGCTTTATTACCAACGATTATAGTCGATTCTTACTTCTATGAGAGCCTTACAAATAAGATCAATGTCATTAATTAATTACCGCCAGATATTCCGATGTTCTTTTATATTTCTCTGATTCTGCGTAAGTCTCCGGATTTTTCATTACATTTTGTTGATAAAACCCACAGGTTATGTAAGGCTGAAACGTAATAATAATGCATTATTTATTTATTTATAAAAAGACGGTAAATTTTTATAAGTGTGTTTTCTCTAAAAACACTTGTCTGAATAGCGTTTGTTTAACTTACGTCCATCAAATCCATACCCGCTATAGCTTTGTCAATAACTAAGTTGGGATTACCAAAACTTTTGACAAAGGCCTCGATGCTATTTTCTATCCAAATCGCTTTAGCTGGTCTGAACGTATAGCTATCCTTTGGGAGATCTTTTAATAATACTGGGAATGCTTCCTGCAAGCGTTTGCCGAGGCCTATCATTTCCATTCGACCCTCCTTATTAATGTCTGTTTTTCCATCGAAAAACTTGCTATCGTACTCCCAGTTCTGGAGATTTTCAACATCTTGAGCACACAATGAACTTCGACCCTTCTTGAAGCTGTCCACTATAAGGTTTCTGATGGGTAATGCTGCTTTTATATTTTCACTGTATTTAAATGTCGGTTTTCGCTTTCCGTGGCGATATATGCCCCATATGCTAATTGGTTCACATCCTGCGGTCAAATTGTTAATTTATTTGTAGATGATCGATAATTCTTAAAATTATTAATCTCTACACAAAAAAAGAAAGCTTTGTTCACTTACTGTCACAAATCAACCAATTGGAGCTTTCTATACAAATCTGAAATTTTGCTCAAAGGTTATGAGCGAAGTATGAGTGGGCCAACAAGATAAAATTAAAAGCGCACGAACGTGCTTATTCACAGTAGTTAAGTAGCAGTAACTTGTATACTTGAGATAAAGTTTCTGTACCTTGCTATATGTCTTGTAAATAATTTTTCTTTCAAATACTTAGTAATGTTATCATTAATCACTCAGTTAACGAACAAGTAGCGACAAGCTTCGAGTTTCGACTAACATCTCAAAAAGCTGTCTCACTTGGCTGTTTGCTAGAGCCACTTAAAAAAGGGTAGTCCTGGAGACGGCACACGTTGTGAGGAGTAGGTAATGAGGTGCCTCTCTCTGGAGTTCCTACCTGCGGTGGCTTGGGCCTTTAAGTTCCACGGTCGGTGGTGGTCTCAATTTTAAATATATTTTTAAACTTTTTTTTTAAAGAACCCGGTTAAAAACGGGATCTTCTTAATAATACGCGTCCCTCTGTCACCAGCCTGTAACTCTTGAACCCTGATAGGACAGTAGTTATAGATTGTACGGAACACTTCGTGACTCGCACTTGGCCATTTTTTAGGAACACTCGCTTAGTCTAGTTATCTATCTCATTTGCAATTATTTTTAAATTATTGATTCTAGTAACTATAAATAAAGGTAAAAATTAAATAGCAAATAGTCTACCAAAATTTACAAAAGACAACAAACATTTAGACAATCAAAAAATAAACTAACCTGTTAATTCGATTACGGAATCTCTGATGTCTCCTCTTACGGTGTTATAAACTGTTCTAGCTGCAAAATATTTGTAAGGGCATCCCGTGTTCCAGTAACAATAGTTTGATGTTGTATGTTTAATACACAGAAATAATATAACTACTAAAAACTTTTTCATTTCGAATAAAAGTCAATAATCATTAGTATTTTGAGAATGCTGTCTGTTTAGAAGTTTAATGTGAACTAAGAAGTATTTTTAAATAACATGTTAATAAGTACCTCGACAGGTTTACCAAAAAAAATGACTATTCAAATGGTCTTGATAACCAAGATTGCGGATAAAATAATAACTAATCGCATTAATATTAATGCTGCAATAATAAATTTGAAGTCCTTGGTTTCGCTTTTGTCATGGCTTTACATGTGTGCTAAAATGTTAGTAGGCTAGCATAGAAAAAAACTTTTTTTGGATAAAATTTGATTTTATTATTAAATATAGTTGCCTTCGAGGACTATACAACGATTATACTGGCCATATAATTTTTTGATTCCATTTTTATAATACGATTCGTCTTTAGCCTCAAAATACGCTTCAGTTTCGGTGATAACCTCTTCATCGGCGCAAAATTTCTGTCCAGCGAGCATATTCTATAGGTTTGAGAACAGGATACAGTCGCTGGGGATCAAATTTGGAGAATACGGTCGATGCGGAAGTAATTCGAAGCCAAATTCATGTAATTTTTTCATAATTTTCATTGATTTGTGACACGTGCATCGTCTTCAAAGAACAATACTTTCTTCTTCTTCAAATGGGGCCATTTGTCCGCGATTTTGTTCTTCAAATGCCCGAATAACGCTACATAATAGTCGCTGTTTATATTTTTTCTCTTTTTAAGACAATAAATGAATACTTTAACATGTATCCCAAAAAACTGGTATTATACCCTTGCCAGCCGACTTTTGCGTCTTTCCAAGCGTTGGAGTTGGTTCATCACGTGCAGTCCACTCGACTAACAGCTTATTTGACTCCGATGTGAATTAATGGAGCCATGTTCCATCCATTGTTACAGTTTGATGCAAAATTCAGCTTTATTACTATTGAATAGCTCTTAAAGCTCCTCAGAATCATCAGCTCGTTGTTGCTTTTGGTCGATTGTGAGCTCGAAATTTAGAAAACTACTTATCAACGGTTGATTTTTTTAGTGGAGAGTCCGAATAATATTTATCAAGCCAAATCTTGGCTTCAATAGTATTCTTTTCGCCAGGAAGTAATGCTTTATTAATACACTAAATTCCTTTTTCACCCATTTTTAAAACTAACAAAAGTTGCTTCACTAAAAATGCTATAACTGACAAACTATTACTACGACATCTATCAAAGGAGACTGGCGAGCTCCCATACATTTCCTGGCCCATACTAAAATCCACGTTCAGATATGAAACTTCTGATACTTGTAGTTCTAAACTAGACTAACAAAAATGACATACAAAGATAATAATCAAATAAAGTTGGGACAAAAAAGATATTCACATTATTGTTAAAAGTGAGGTTAGGTTTATTTAAATAAATTGATTTTAAGCGAATAATTTACCTGCATTTTTTGAATCTCTGTCATTAATAATCTGACAGGGCCAAAAAGAATTCATTCTCATTTTGAAAGACACGCGTCTAGCTGGTGGTGGGTTGATGGTGGTGATGATGATAATGATGATGATGAATATGATGATAAAACTATTATTTAGTTCAAAATAATAGTGAAATAAGATTAGAATCGACTTACAACAAAAATGTGAGAAAATACTTCTCGTATTTTCTAATTTTTGTTGCCATGTTTAAAAAAATATTGCCATTCGAACAGTTTTTTATTGTATTTTATTTCGGATCTCCAACTTGTAAAAATATGGCATTTACACAAAAAATTACATGAAAAATAACAATCCAAAATCAATCATTCCCGAATCTGAACGGTCTGTGGGTCATTTTTGTTAGAGCTGGGCCAATTTTCGCCATTCTCCTTTATACGAGTACACGTGTCTTTTGAAGGGTAAAACTAACTAAAAATTTTTGGATTTAAAACTTGTAGCGCCACCTATATGTCAGCTTACGAATTTTCAACCTACCTAATATTTAGTTTAGTGTAGTTATCACCATTCTTATGCAAGAAATGTCATACCGACGTTCGCAAGAGCCTGTATGTTAGGCCTATGTGAAATAAAGATATTTTGATTTTGATTTTTTGAAAATTACTCAAAAACCTCATTCATTGTAAGCCGGCAGGATATGCACTTGTATAGCGCCAAGATACGAGTATATGGATCAAAGTTACAAGCAGGCATTTACAATTGTATAACTCGCTGTTACATAGACTTCTCAGGCGGTTATAATAAGATTGGGGGCAGACGGGCTAGGTAACTTACACCAAAGATTTAAATCGCACTAAGCCTACATTGCGCACATCGAAAACATCCAAAAATATGCTGAGTGAATGCTTTCAACTTGCTTACTTTGTTGTAAAAAGAAAAAAAAGTGTTTAAGTGATTTATAGAAAGGTTATGTACATACACTGACATTTGGTTGACACACAAAAATCTTGCAGAACTAAGGATTTAAAAGAATTAAAACTTCTTGCATAGAGTGCTCTCAGAGAATCATTCTTTGATTTTTTTTCCATGCGTAGATTACATGAGTGTTCCTCGCGACCAATGCAGCGTTGACATTTTGCTTGATCTCAGAATTAAAATATCGTCAATATAATTTAAAATTATTTTTATTACAATGTTTATACAAGCTTGCGGTCACTGGTTCAGATACTTACAGTGGGTAAAAGAATGATCAAAATATTAATAACTAAAATATAGATTTTAAGTACTAGAATAGTGGAAAAGAATAACGATAGCAAAATCTTCATTTATTACTGTATGTCGTACTAGTCTTACAGTTATTACACTTTAAGCAATTGGTCGTATATATTCAATTTTCACTAAGAGGTATACTTTTTGTACATAATACGTATTTTTGTCATCAAAAAATTAAACAGGTACAACCAAAGATTTATATCGCGGTACAACAATATTTTAAACATTTCAAGAAGAAATCCTTATTCTTCGTACTAAAAGCATAAACCGTACCTGTGTTTAAAAAAAATCCCTAATAATGTTTGGATTTAAAGCCGCAAAAGTCAACAGTAGTGTTAGTAAACGCCCGTAATCTTTTATCAAATTCCTCCCAGGAGCAAACACCCTCGGCGCATATCGATCTTATTGGCTCCTCATTCAAATAGAACACGACATTATACTCCTTCGATTTCTCTTTAACACATCTGAAATAAAACGGAAACTGTTAAAATTTAATAACTATTATTATTATTACGCACGGTATTTCTAAGAGCCCGATAAACGATCCGTTAATCAGTCAATGTCTGATAACAAGTACCATATTACTAATTTAGTAAATTAAATTAATTATACCTAGATTGTTAAGTTAACACGTTCGCTGCGATATAAGGCTTAAATGCCCGATGCATGTACTCCCGCTCTGTGCGGAGGCAAAAAGCCGTGAACTTCCCCTGGTGCGGGGCGTGTATAATGAGTATTTCTTTATGTAAAAAAGAAACAATTATAGGATTGAATTTAGGACTTCAAGGGCTACTCAATAAAGCATAAAAACTGTCCTAAGGTTTTTCGGCCTGATAACGCACTGTCTAATATTTTTTTCGTTTCCTTGCGGGTAATAGGCCGAAAGGCCCATCATAGATCATAAGGTCACTCCACCCGTTCCCGCACTGTTGTAGGTGATACAATTGTTTACTTCCAATTAGTGTTGTGACGTTATTTGCGAGAATAGACGTTAATACGATAGTCATTGGCATATAGATCTGGGTGTAATACAAAATTCACAAAAAAGTGTCCTCGGGACACTTTTTTGTGAATTTTTTACACCTATATAAGCGAGGGTACATGTGTATTTTTATAAAGAAACTAAAACATTGTAATTTATGTCTTAAGCCATTATTACACCACAGCCTAGTTTTGCTTAAGTGACATTGGAATTATTTTCGCGTTTTGGATTTCTTTACATTCGGATCTGGGGACACGGTAGTGTCCCCGCCAAGACGAGCCAAGCGAAGCGCGAGGGCACTACCTATCTTTTCTCGAAGTGTTTCGCCGTATTTTTAAACCCTTATAACTTAGGCCTGAATTATTTCAGATAATCAAAATTCTCGGAAAATGATGTCGCCAGTGAACTTATTAAACCTATAAAGTTTCAATATTATAGGTTTTATACTTTATAGATTTATTGACGTCTAAAAAACCCAAATTTCGTCACTGACTGACTGACTGACTGACTGACTCACTGATGATCATCAAAATTCCTAGGTACTTCCTGAAGACCTAGAAAGCTGAAATTTGGTATATAAGCTAGTATTAGCACACAACCAACAAAAAAATTCCAAAAGTTGGAAATTTAACCCCCCAACCCCTTAAAATAGGGGATAAAAGTTTGTATGAAATTACCGCAAATATTGATGCTAGAGGTCTCAAAATTGATATAGGGACTCTTTGTAATAAACAATTAAATACGTGTTTCAGTATTTTTAGTTAATCACCCCACATCCATAAAATTAGGGGGTTGGAAGTTCGTATGGGGTTTCCCATAAGTATATAGGTATAATAAAAACTTAATTTCTGAAATTTGGTATATAAGCTAGTATTAGCACACAACCAACAAAAAAAATCCAAAAGTTGGAAATTTAACCCCCCAACCCCTTAAAATAGGGGATGGAAGTTTGTATGAAATAACCGCAAATATTGATGCTAGAGGTCTCAAAATTGATATAGGGACTCTTTGTAATAAACAATTAAATACGTGTTTCAGGATTTTTAGGTTATCACCCCACATCCATAAAATTAGGGGGTTGGAAGTTCGTATGGGGTTTCCCATAAGTATATAGGTATAATAAAAACTTAATTTCATGTTAGATATCTGCTAGTAATGCTAGTAAACATATGGAAAACACGTAAATTTTTCCACTGATTCCAGTGCCCAAGCGGCCAAGCGTCCAAGTGCCCAGTGCCACGTGCCCAGTAATATTACACGTTTCAAGCCCAAGGTCCAAGCATTTCATGTTTAACGAGCCGAGTTTCACTGCACGTCGAGTGACCATGATCCAGTGCTCAGTGACAAAAACCCACATTGAGCCAAGTGCCCAGTGCCCAGCGTGAGCTGTCGAACGTGCCAAGCGTCAAATCTGATTTTGAATAGCGTTATATAGCGCTCAAATACCTGCTTAGTGCCCAAACGCACGCATTTAATTTAATCCGATGCTTAAAAGTGGGTTAAAATCACGTTCAAAAATTTCGTTACATACCTACCTACGTAGAACTACAAGAACCAAGTAGGCAGGTACTAAGTTCTCTCATTTAAATGGCAGACTGCACTCGGACAAAACTTAAAAGTATCGTCTAGTGACGAGTGACGACCCTGTGGAAACGCACGTGTGGATTATTAAAAAAAATCGTCAAGTGACTTAGCGCAAGCGAGTAGGTATTTTCAAAAATGATATTAATTATGCCCAATGCCCATGCCCGTATAGAAAGACTTGCAAGTTCAGAGCTGGGAATTTTGTTCTTGAAATATTGCTCCGAGTGATTTTGCAATGACCTTGGGCCATTAACGCCGACATCTATTTCCATATAGATAGCGTAAGTAGGTAGGTAGTTGCTGAAATATTCTATTGTTTGTGATAGACGGACGGACGGACGGACGGAGGAAGTCTCAACATAAAGTTTGCATTTTTAACATTTTAATATACGAGTAGAACTGTAAAAAAGGGCCACGCGCAGTCATACATTATAAAGTATAAATAATAGACACTGTAGGTATGCATCTTGTATTTGATAAATAATAAAAAATATAGTCGTAAACAACTTACAAAAAGAAGTGAAATCCCAGCAAAAACATTTTCATGTAAAATGTTGCCAAGACGAGAACATGTGGCTCACACTGTCAAAAAGTTATCAGATCTCATGTAGAGCAAGACTTCTAACTCTACACGCCCTAACTCTATAAATCCTAACTTTATAAACTCTACACTTTAGTCAAAATATATTATGTCTTGGCTGTTTCGTTACTGTGACATGGGTGTAAAGTAAAAATATTATTCACTGACTTTGTACTTTTCTGATATACAATACCTAGTTTCTGTAGTAACGATTATTTATTAGATAGGTATTGAGTCTCCTCAGAAACTGCACTTAGGTTTTACTAACTGCATTGGTTTCAAATACTTCATCACACTTTGCAAAAGTGTGTTCCTTTGCTTTAGAGGATATTTTTAATAAATGGAAGTTTTTTCCCATAACAATGGTGATACCATTTAATTTTAATGTGAAATTTCTTGAATTTTGCATGGTCCATTATGCCACTTGCAAAACTCTATTAGAAAAGTACTGAACAGTGAATAAATTCTTCACTTTACGCCCATGTGACGGTACCGAAACAGCCAAGACATATTATATTTTGACTAAAGTGTAGAATTAATAAGTTAGGATTTATAGAGTTAGGGCGTGTAGAGTTAGAAGTCTTGCTCTACATGAGATCTGATAACTTTTTGACAGTGTGAGCCACATGTTCTCGTCTTGGCAACATTTTACATGAAAATGTTTTTGCTGGGATTCTTTTTAGCGAAACCCGCCGACCCGAAAGACCCGAAATCCTTAGTATTATATATCAATGGCGTAGAATGTAAGAAACGATACTGCTCTGCTACTTTCATGTAAAATTAATTAATTTTTCACATATAATGTAAAAAATAATACTGCCTGTCTTGTTTTTAAGCATAAAAATAATTATCTTTGTTTCTATAATAAATTACATAAAAATAATATGTCGATAACTAATACTTCCCATCACTAATACTTCCTGAAATACACCTATAATTCAGTGCGGCATCGGGTTTCAAGGCCTTACATATATTCTTGTATATATCTCTCAAGTATATAGTAGGAACCCGGGGCGAAGCAAGCACTATAACCAACAACTCATCAACCGTCGATATTAATAGGTAGGTATCCAAATTTTTACATTTTCGCATAGTTATAGTCATTTATATCTGCCGATACCTTACTAGGTCTATGAGCCCCATATCGCCGCTGCGTAAACTTTGAGTACCAGGCCAATCGGCCAGTTAACGCACTGCATAAAAAAACGCCAGTTTTGGTCCCGCAGCGAACGTGTTAATTAGCACTAAGCCAACCATCCCCATCATGCTAAGTCAAGAAGCATTTTTTGTTATTATTTGTTTATTTGTAATATAACGGGATATATACATAATATTATATTATAATTATTGGGTATTGAGTATATATATCTTTATTTCACATAGGCCTAATATACAGGCGCTTGTAAATGGTCCTTATGATATTTGTCACATTTGTATGGCGATAACTCCAAGTCGACTTAAAACTAAGTTTACGAGGGTTGCAACGCGCCCTGCACTGAGAAGAAGCCCACAACAAACTCAGCCGGGTTTTGTTTTCTGTTATCACCACTTCACAAAAGCTCTTAAAACAAATTGAGCTAGTACAATTACAGCAGTTCATTTATCCCCAAGGATTTGATTCATGTAAGTAATCATTAATACTAAGTAAGTAAGTAAGCTTTATTAATGAGCTTTCGTTTTACAGCGACTTTGAACTTATTGAGGGATAAGTTTAATATTTCATTAGGGAGTTTGTTGTAAAAGCGTATCCCATTGCCTTTAAATGATTTATTTATTTTCTCTAGTCTTGTTTTATGAACTTAGTACTTATTTAATGAACATAGGATTTGGCAATGAATTTGATGGCCTCTAAGTAAAAGTTTATAAATGGTATTATATATATTCACTAACCTCAATTTTTTTACATTATTACAAAGCCTTTAAGTAATTAAATTTATTAAATACTTGATACTTATATGTAAAATGACACATGCCACAAAAAAACCAGTATCGATATATAATATTAAATAAACAGAATACAAACCTATTTAGAACAGCTACGAAATTGGCAGAAAACACGGATATCTTGCTAGTCCGCCATTTCCGATCACGGTCTCTGTGTGCGGCAGTTAACGGGCTGCTGTCTTTGAAAAGTCCCAAAGCCGTGTATATTTGATCCAACATCGTCGAATGTGTAACATAAGCGACAATTTTCTTTCCTCCGCCTCTCGTGACACTTTCAAAGTTCGCGAACAGATCTCCTAATGGGACTTTTCCCAGAAGTTCATTCGCGGCAGTGCCGTAACCGTTCCTGTAGTAATGCCTCAGATCTTGTACATATTCGAGAATTTCTAAATCGTCCTTTGTAAAAACTGCGCACCAGGGACTAACTTTGTTGTCGACTCCAGACCAGGTGTAACGGCACAAGTCATATAGCGCTGTGATGTTATCATCAGTGAGACTATATTCTATACCGCTTCGACGCTGTATTCTGTCTTTTGCCTATTTAAGAAAAATATAAAAAATCAGGTGATTGTAAATATATTTTAATCTAAATATATAAAAGAAGATACTGACTGACTCACTGACATATCAACGCACAGGACAAACCGCTGGGTCTAGAGACTCCAAATTTGGCACACATGTTCCTTGTGAGGTCTAGGGGAGCACTAAGAAAGGATTTTTCAAAATTCACCCTCTAAGGGGGTGGAATGGGGGTCCGAAGTTTGGATTTTATCAAGTTAAAATACGTCTTCACGGCGCAACTACTGAACCGATTTGGCTAAAATTTGGAATGGAGGTAGATTGTATTATGGATTAGCACATAGGCTACTTTTCATCCCGGGAAATTCCATGGTTCCCGTGGGATGAGTCAAAAACCGAAATTCACACGGAAAAAAAATCTCACGCCGCAAGTACAAATCCGATTTGGCTGAAATTTGGAATGGAGATAGATTATATCCTGGGTTAAAAAATAGGGTACTTTCTATCCCGGAAAAATTCATGGTTTTTGCAGGAAAAGTGAAAATCTGACATTCTCGCGGGAAAAATACTACTTCACGCCATAATTACTAAACTGATATGGCTGAATTTCGGAACAAAGATAGATTATATCCTGGATCAATATAAAGGCTACTTTTCATCCCGGATAAATCCATAGTTTCCGCGGGAAACCTGAAACATTGATGTTCACACGCGAAAAATACTACTTTACGCTGTAATTACTGAACTTATTTGACTGAAATTCGGAAAGGAGATAGATTTTATCCCGGATTATTACAAAGCCTACTTTTCATCCCGGAAAATTCCATGGTTTCTATGATAATAGTGAAAAACAGAAATTCACGCGTGAAAAATATTCCTTCATGCCGTAATTACTGAACTGATTTGGAATGGAGATAGATTATATCCTGGATTAATACAAAAGCTACTTTTCATCCAGGAAAAATCTATGGTGTCTGCGGGAAAACTGAAAAACTGATATTCACGCGGTAAAAATACTACTTCTCACTGTAATTACTGAACTGATATGACTGAAATTCGGAAAAAAGTTAGATTTTATCCTGGATTAATACGTAGGCTACTTTTCATCTCGGAAAATTTCATGACTTCTACGAGTATGTATATCATAGTCAAAATCAGAAATCCACGCGGGAAAAATATTCGTTCACGCCTCAACTACTGAACCGATTTAGCTCAAATTTGGAATGGAGATAAATTATATCCTGGATTAACACATAAGCTACATTTTATCCCGAAAAAAAATCAAGGTTCCCGTGGGATTAGTTAAAAACCGAAATTCACGCGCAAAAAATTATTCACGCCGCAACTACTCAATCAATTTGGCTGAAATTTGGAATGGAGATAGTTTATATCCTGAATTAATGCCTAGGCTACTTTTTGTCCTGGAAAAAATTATGGTTTCTATGATAGAAGTAAAAAAACAGATATCTACGCGGGAAAAATATTCCTTCACGCCTTACTTACTGAACTGATGTGGCTGAAATGCGGAATGAAGTTAGAGTTTATCCTGGATTAATACAAAGGCTACTTTTTGTTACAATAAAATCCATGGTTTCCGCGGGAAAACTTAAAAAAAGATATGCACGCGGGGAAAATACTACTTCACGCTGTAATTACTGAACGGATTTGACTGAAATTCAAAAAGGGGATAGGTTTTATCCAGGATTAATACATAGGCAAATTTTTATCCCAGGAAAATCCATGGTTTCTAAGAAAATAGTTAAATAGCAGATATTCATGCGGGAGAAATACTCCATCGTGCCGTCACTTCTGAACCGATTGGGCTGAAATTTGGAATGCAGATAGATTATATCCTAGAATCAACTACTTTTTTCTCGGGAAAATCCATTGTTTTCGTGATAATAGGGAAAACAGATAAATTTATTACTTCACGCACAACTACTGAAAATTTTTGGTTTTTAGTTGAAATGAAGATAGATTTCATGTAAATTAACACAAAGGGTATTTTTTATTCCGGAAAATGGATGGTGCCCGTAGAATAGTTAAAACTAAAATTTGCGCGTGCGAAGCCGCGGGTATCTGCTAGTAAATAAATAATTTAATTCAGACAATTCTATCCATATGTTGTTAGTAGGTATGTTAGTAAAAATTTTTCTTAATTCCTACTATTGTTAATTTTTTTTTTCATAATTTACTTCTCATTGTAGACTCCGGCAGCGATACTTTCAACGGTTTATGTAAAATTTAATGTACCATTGTTTTGAAATTTTATGCCATTGAAATATCGAATATTACAATGTAGGTTCTTAATTAAGGCACTTGGAACTTCGTGTAATATTAATTATACCTGTGCTTTGTTCCCTATGACTATAGTCGATTCTTTCTGCTATGAGAGCCCTACATATAAGATCAATGTCATTAATTAATTACCGCCAGATATTCCGATGTACTTTTGTATTTCTCTGATTCTGCATAAGTATCCGGATTGCTTATTACATTTTGTTGATAAGAGCCACAGGTTGCGTATGGCTGAAACATAATAATAATGCGTTGTTTATTTATGAAAAGATTGTTAATTTTTAAGTCTGATTTTTTTTTACTTGCTTGAATAGGGAATTTTTAACTTACGTTCATTAAATCCATACCCGCTATAGCTTTCTCAATTACTAAGTTGGGATTACCCAAACTTTTGACAAAGTCCTCGATACTTTTTTCTATCCAAACTCCTTTAGCTGATCTGAACGTATAGCTATCCTTTGGGAGATCTTTTAACAATACTGGAAATGCTTCTTTCAAGCGTTTGCCGAGGCCTATCATTTCCTTTTGGCCCTCCTCAGTAATGTCTGGTTTTCCATCGAAAAACTTGTTATTGTACTCCCAGTTTTGGAGATTTTCAACATCTTGAGCACACAATGAACTTCGACCTTTCTTGAAGCTGTCCGCTATAAATTTCCTGATGGGTAGTGCTGCTTTCATATTTTCACTGAAAATAGATGTCGGTTTTCGTTTTCCGTGACGATATATGCCCCATATGCTGATTGGTTCACATCCTGCGGTCAAATTGTTCATTTGTTTGTAGATGATAGATGATTGTGAAAATTAATAATAATCTCTATTTGAGATCTCTACACAAAAAAGACAAGCTTTGTTCACTCACTCACTGTCATGACTCTTCAATGCCCTACTCAGATTCTTGGAGCTTTCTATAGAAAACTGAAATTTTGCACAAAGATTATGAGGAGCGGGCCAACTAAATAATATCTAGTAGTAATCTAGTAGTAGTAGTTAGTTGTAGTGCGAAGAACCTGTACTTTACGCAAACGGCCACACCGTTTGCGTAAGGTACAGAAGTCTTTTGTGGGGTTGAGTGTACGCTTCTACAATATGATCCCGAAGTCTGTCTTGGACTTACCTTTGCACCGAATTAAAGATACTGTCAAAAGACATCTAATAAACCAGGGTTACTACACCATTGAAGAATTTTTAAATAACCAGGATTCTTGGGACAATAGTGATATGTTTCCATCTCCTCGCGAGATATCTTAAAAATATTGTTTCACTCGTATGTACTAAAAATTGTATATTGAGACATTTTTGAAAAGAGCAAGTACCGAGTTTCTTGCCAGTTCTTCTCGGTGTAAACCTGCGTTCCGAACCTGGCGGTAGAGTCTTGACATTTCATGAGAGCTTATATCTAAGCCTATGTGAAAAAAAAGAATTTCATTTCATTTCATATCAATAATCAACGCGCACTAGCATACGTCAGGCCAAGTCACAACTGTCGATCGCAGCAGTACTTAAACTATACACTTGAGATAAACTAAGTTTCTGTACTTTCCTTAATGTCTTGTCTAGAAAAACATTTTTTCTTCCTACTATTATAATTAATAACCCATTTAACGAACTTGCAGCGACAAGCTTCGAGTTTCGATCAACATCTCAAGAAGCCTCGCTTGGCTGTTTGTTAGAGCTACTTAAAGAAGTTAGTCCTGAAGACAGCACACATTATAAGGAGGTGAGGAGTTCTTCACTTTGGAGCTCTGACTTGCGCTGGCTTGGGAGTCGAAGTTCCGCGATCGGTGGTGGACTCAATTTTTTAACATATTTTTAATCGTGTTTTTTCTTAAGGATTCCGTCCGGTTAAAAACTGGATCCTATTAATTATACTCCTTTCGCGTCCGTCTGTCACCATTAAACCGTAATAGTTACACAGTATACACACAGTGACAGTAGATATAGATAATTTTTTGACGACCTTCGTGGTTGAGTGGTAAGCGTGCCGGTTTTTTTACGGCGCCGCCATCTCTGAGGTTCCGGGTTCAATCCCCGGTCGGGGCAATGTAGAAAAACAAGTTTTTACATTGTCTCGGGTCTGGGTGTTGTGGTACCTTCGTTGTTTCTGATTTCCTTGACACAAGTGCATAAGCTACTTAGTAAGGGATCGGAGCAATGTATGTGATGTTGTCCACTATTTATTTATATATTTACTAATTGTACGGAACACTTCGTGACTCGCTTTTGGCCGGATTTTAGGAAAATTCGCTTAGTCTAGTGTCCTATCTCACTAACAATTATTTAAATATTATTGATTCTAGTAACATCAAAATAGCAACCAGTCTACCAAAATTTACAAAAGGGAACAAAAAATTAAGTAATCAAAAAATAAACTAACCTGTTAATTTGATTACGGAATCTCTGATGTCTCCTCTCACGGAGTTATAAGTTGTTTCAGTTGCAAAATATTTGTAAGGGCATCCCGTATTCCAATAACAATAGTTTGAAATAGCATTTTTAGTACACAGAAATAATATTACTATAAAAAACTTTTTCATATCGAATAAAAGTCAAAATTCGTTATTAATTTGAGAATGCTGTCTGTTTAGAAGTACAATGTGGACTAAGAAAGAATTCAAAATAACATACATTTGCTTGGAGCATCTCAACAGGTTTACAAAAAAAGCATTCGTATTCAAGTGAATTGTAGGTATCGCATTTAAAATTTTGATTGCTAATAAAATATAAAGATCGCTTTAATATTTTGAATGCTTTTATTAGGTAATACTAGTCTGAAGCCCCTGGTTTTGCTATTTAACATGAGTCATTTACTAAGCAAAAGAAGGCAATAAACTCATAGATTTTTTTATATTAAACCCGAGCAAACGAGCAGGTGGATTACCTGACGGTAAGCGATCGCCACCGCCCATGGACATTTTACGGCACAAGACACAGCTACTGCAAATGCGTTGCCGGCAAAGAAATTTGTTTATCCGCCCCTTGAATAACCACATTTAACAGCCGATTTATATGATTGTAAGCCGGTAGGTAATGAACTTGTACAGTAACAAGATATATTGTACCAAAGTTCTCCTTGTAATTACAATACACGTTTAATAATATACTTAACTCGCTGCTAGACTAGACTAGAATTTTGAAGATCATGAGGTTAAGTCATGTTACTTGTAAGCTTTGTATATTTCTTTACGCTCTTCCTAAGATTTCAATTTTAGAGGCTATATCATGTTGTTGACAGACGGTTATAATTAGATTGGAGGCAAAGGTGCTAGGTAACTTACACCAAAGATTTAAATCGCACTAAACGTGCTGAGTGAGTGCTCTCAACTTGCTGTAGTTGCACTTGTGACAGAGAGAGTGTCAACGTGTCGCTAACAAGACAAAAACGTGGACATTTTTGAAGGTTTAGGGCTCATCAAGCATTAAATCCTTGACTTACACAATTGCCCAAGTGTCAGGAATGTTACTGTAGGTATATAACTTCTAGGGGTAACGCGTTAGACCTCACACCATGAATCATGTACCCACAAATTCACCGTGACAGTTTTTAGTGATGCGCAGGCCCTTCAGGGTAAAAATATAGGCCCTCATAGAGATAACTCTACATTACGCATTTATCTGTCAAATAATAAATACGAGTCACGAAATGGTCAAATATACTTTAACAACTCATTACTTATTTGTATCGTAACGGATAGAAACCAATTGATAGTGTAAAGGCAGTTCAAATTCCAGAACAATTCCAATGGCTAAAATAGATCAATAAAGAAGAGGAATCTGATTCCTTAATCTGATAAAACCGTTGAACGAACAAACAAAACATACAAAAACCTTGACATCGTCATTTTAAATAAATTTGTATCTTAAAATAACATTGTAAATATTAATTTTATATCGCGTTCGCATACAATAATACTGTCATTATTTTATTACTAGCAGATACCCGCGGCTTCGCACGCGTAGATTTTAGTTTTAACTATTCTACGGGAACCATCCATTTTCCGGAATAAAAACTACCCTTTGTGTTAATTTACATGAAATCTATCTTCATTTCTACTTTAAACCAAAAATTTTCAGTAGTTATGCGTGAAGGAATGAATTTTCTCCTGCATGAATATCTGTTTTTCCCTATTATCACGAAAGCAATGGATTATCCCGAGAAAAAAATAGTTGATTCTAGGATATAATCTATCTCCATTCCAAATTTCAGCCCAATCGGTTGAGAAGTGACGGCACGATGGAGTATTTCTCCCGCATGAACATCTGCTATTTAACTATTTTCTTAGAAAATTCTTTCTTGGATTTTCCCGGGATAAAAATTTGCCTATGTATTAATCCAGGATAAAACCTATTCCTTTTTTGAATTTCAGTCATATCCGTTCAGTAATTACAGCGTGAAGTAGTATTTTTCCCGCGTACATATCTGTTTTTAAGTTTTCCCGCGGACACCATGGCTTTTTTTTGGGATAAAAAGTAGCCTTTGTATTAATCCAGGATAAAATCTAACTTCATTTCGCATTTCAGCCAGTATCAGTTCAGTAAGTAAGGCGTGAAGTAGTATTTTTCGCGTGTGAACATCAATGTATCAGGTTTCCCGCGAAAACCATGGATTTTTCCAGGATGAAAAGTAGAATATCTATTAATTCTGGATATAATCTATCTTTATTCCGAATTTCAGTCATATCAGTTCAGTAATTACGGCGTGAAGTAGTATTTTTCGCGTATGAATATCTGTTTTTCTTTTTTCCTGCAAAAACCATGGATTTTTCCGGGATAAAAAGTAGTCTATTTATTAACACAGGATATAATCTATCTCCATTCCAAATTCCAGCCTAATCGGTTGTGCACTTGCGGCATGAAGATTTTTTTCCCGAGTGAATTTCGGTTTTTTACTAATCCCACGGGAACCATGAATTTTTTCGGGATGAAAGCCTATGTGTTAATCCAAGTTACAATCTACCTCTATTCCAAATTTTAGCCAAATCGGTTCAGTAATTACGGCGTGAAGTAGTATTTTTCCCGCGTGAATATCTGTTTTTCCCTTTTCCTGCAAAACTCATGAATTTTTTCGGGATAAAAAGTACCCTATTTATTATCCCAGGATATAATCTATCTCCATTCCAAATTTCAACCAGATCGGTTTTGTACTTGCGGAGTGAGATTTTTTTTCCGCGTGAATTTCGGTTTTTAAGTAATCCCACGGGAACCATGAATTTTTTCGGGATGAAAAGTAGCCTATGTGTTAATCCAAGGTACAATCTACCTCAATTCCAAATTTTAGCCAAATCGGTTCAGTATTTGCGGAGTGAAAGAGTATTTTAACTTGCTAAAATCCAAACTTCGGACCCCCGTTTCACCCCGTTAGAGGGTGAATTTTGAAAAATCCTTTCTTAGTGCTCCCCTAGTCCTCATAAGGTACCTGTGTGCCAAATTTGGAGTCTCTAGACCCAGCGGCTTGGGCTGTGCGTTGATATGTCAGTCAGTCAGTCAGTTTCTTCTTTTATATATATAGATGATAATTTTTTGCTTCGGTTTTTATGCACCAAATTAATAAAATATGATGTAGGTTCCTGTACAAATATAATGTAGGTTGTTGTACCACATGAAATAAAACGCATGTGAATATTACCACTTTTTTATAAAATGAAAGTGGAAATAATGCTACCTACCTGATGGTCTGTATCTCCGTATAATGGGCTGATTTGTATTTATTTATTTATTGTGTTGGGATTCAGGAGGCCAATGTCCAGCAGTGGACGTCCATCGGCTGAAATGACGACGACTTGTTGGGATTGGTTACTTGCCGTAGCTGGCTGTAACGCATATAAGGTATGTTAACTATAGCTGTTGCGCGCGGCTTCGCCGGCATGAGTTCTTAATGACATATCCTGTCTAAATGAGTCAACCTTAAAAGATTGACGTGTGGTGTCGCAATTTTTTTTTTACAATTGAGAAATTGCGTTTACGCAGCGTATGCTACAGAAACTCTCCAAAAGGATCAATTTTTCTCCTTTGTGCTAAATTTATTCATTAATGCTCCTTTCCGCTGCTTGATGTTATATAGCATAGAACGTTCATCGACAAACGGACTATCCAACACAAAAATATTTTTTTTATTCAGACCAGCAGGTGGTCTGAGATTAGAGCGTTCAAACAAACAAATAAACTCTTCAGCTTTACAGTGTCGTTAAAAGTTAAAATTGCTTCAGAAAAGTCTGAGGCATTTCAGATTTATTTCGTTATTTTAACATAGGAAGCTTCTATTCCACCCAATATTTTGGTTTCCATGCAATATCGTACTTACATGGAATATATTATTTCTCTTGAATCCGCCTGTATAAATCAAAGTCCCGTGCTCCGTATGCACACAATGGAAGCGAGACGGAGGCGGTCTTAATTTTTACGAAGCGTGAAAAATTAAGTGTGCATGCCTCCTTTAAATAAATCATGGCTACGGATGAACAAGAAATCAGTGTTTTTATTCTTTTTTTACTTTGTTTTCGTCCATTCACCGCGTCCTCGCCTACACCCCCTGTTGTCACAACGTCGTCTTCTGACAACCATTCGGATTTTGTGTTAATAAAATGCAATGTTTATTTCTTATACCAAATGAAGACGATGTTTTGTGCTGAAATTATGTGCGTTTATTTGTTTTTGTTTTTATAAACTTATATGTCCCTTTTTTCACTATTTTAACTGAATGAGATTTGATGAAGTGTGTCTATCGTTATAAATTATGTGCATAGCGTGAACTGTGCATTGATACAACTAAAGAGGTCCCGCGAGCGACGATTTATTATAAATCTATGGATACAATGTCAGATGTAGTATAAAATTTTATAGTATTGATTTTTTTAAAATAAATAATAATAAATAAATAGTGGATAACATCGCATACATTTCTCCGATCCCTTAGTAAGTAGCTTATGCACTTGTGTTAAGGAAATCAGAAACAACGAAGGTAGGAGGACTAGAGACTATATAGAGAACTTATTTTTCTAAATTGCCCCGACCGGGGATCGAACCCGGAACATCAGAGATGGTGGCGCCTTGAAAACCGGCAACTAACTACTCAACTACGGAGGTCGGAGGATTGAGCTTGTATAGCAACGATAAGCTGGCATTGAAAAAGGAATTTGAAGGTTTGGACTTAACAGCAAATTACTACATATATTGTTCGCTGTGAATTGCCACACTGTGCCATCTCCACTCCGTGTAAAGAAATTATTACGTATTCGCTATTTATATACACATTTTAGAATTAAAAGAAAAGAGTTTTCTGATTTTTAATTTAAAATGTTACATAGTCCAGAAAACGAATTTTTTATGTTATGAGAAGGTATTTAATTATTTTTGAAGTTGATCCGAAAATAATTTCACTCAGCATACCTACTATTGTAATTTCTAGCTAGTATGTGACCCACTCCTATAGTCACTTTACCAACAGGAACATTACGGTTGGGCATTTAAAAAAAATATCTATATTGATCAAAAAACTAAAAATTGTAAGCATTTCAATATTTCGGATTAGGCAAAGATTATATCGAATTTTGACGTCACATGCAAATAACGCCATAGTAGCTTTGCGTGGCTTCATAAAAAGTTTCGTTTTGCGAGAAAGGGATAGATTTAAATTTAAAAATCATTATTAAATCCAAAATTTAAATACATGTAGATAACTTTGTAAATCTTTCTTGGATTTTAATACCTATTTAATTCAGTGTGCGTCATTACTTATGAAAAATAGGTACTATTTTTTTCAAATGCAAAAATAGTGTCAACCCAATTATTATTCCTAAATTATAATTATCAATGAAACAAGTATAATTTAAGCAAGATAATTTAATTATGCAAACAGGTGCTTAATCAAAACGTTAATAAGGCGAGGTGTGTAAAACAAAAGCCTCTAACGCATTTACAATAATTATATAGATACTAGCTGTTGCCCGCGGCTCCGCCCGCGTGAATTACGATTTTTTTTACATAATATACCTTCCTACTGGAATTCCTTGATTTTTCGCGGGATTCTGGTGTGATGTTGTACAGAAACCTGTTCTTACTTTGCACGGGTTATCTTGTGGTGATTTTGAAAACTCCTTTTTCTTAATAAAAATATAAAGTTTCATTAATACGTAGTTGAAAGATCAAAAGGACGATCTTAACTGTCGATATTTCGACCCAGTGGCACAGGTCGTCTTAACTGTCGATATTTCGACCCATTGGTACAAGTCGTGGTCACTACGTGACCACGACTTGTACCAATGTATCGAAATATCGACAGTTAAAATCGTCCTTTTCATTGTGATTTTTATTCTGAAACCACGAAATATGTCAAAAATTATTAAACCATTTGAAAAGTTGTACTGGTGGTAGAACTCTTCTTTCAGAGTTCGGCCGGGTAGGTACCACTGGGATAAATTACTCTACTAACAATATTCCCCAGCCCAACATAATAGAAGAGTCTTTTAAAAATCTTTGCTTCATCTCAATACAATCCAAAACATCAGAATGGGCAATGGCTATATATTTCCTTACGTATAAAAAGACCTTAGATGACAGTCAGTCGGTTAGGATCGATAAGACCTAAGAGTTAAGAATATTTGTGAACCATTATCTTACCCTTTCCATATTGCGGATGATAAAGTTTAAATCTGTTCATGTCTGTCTTAACAGTGCCATCTTAATATAAAGTCAGGAAACAGTAAATAACATGACAGTTAATTTTTATTTAAAAAAATTCGGTAGTACCTATCTCAGAGTTTTACATTCAAGTTCCACATAAATTGTAGAGATGGCGCTATACGGCATAACGTAGCGATAACGCCAGTTACATGTTTTTTGTTCACCCTAAAAGTGAAAAATTTTCAAGCATACAAAATCTGCTAAGCCTATTTATTTACGGCTGTAAGGGTACTCCAGTCTTACTTGAGCCCTACTTCCTAGCCCTAGGTTCTTTGTGCATTCCGAGTTTCAAGTCACCTACCTACTTGAACTTAAAGGTTCTGACGTCTGTAATTTCTGAACTACGAAAGTGATGATGATAAGATTTGTATGGAATAATCTTTAAAGTACCTCCTTTCTAACAAAAAAAGAATGAATGGAATCGGACAACGCGTTAATGAATTATAACTAAAAAACGTTTGGACTTGGATGCCGTCTTCCAGGGAAACCATGATGAATTTCGGGACAAAAAGTATCCTATGTCCTACCTCGGGGTATGAACTATAATCATGTCAAGTTTCATTTAAATCCATCCAGCGGATTAGCCGTGATGCCCGGTCGTGAAACAGACAGACAGACAGACAGACAGACAGACAGACAAAAATTAAACAAATTACAGTTTTGGCTTCAGTATCGACTAAATAGTGTCCTCCAACAAAAATTTTCAAAATATCTTCAATGTACAGAATTCGACCCTTTACAGTTTTATTATAAGTATATAGATATATACACACAGTACATACCAAAACTTTACAAAAATCAATAATTAGAACAATATTTGTGTCCTCTTTTACTCATATACTCATATCCTCATGTGGTATTGAAAGGATGATAAGTAAAATAAGGTTATTAATATAATTTGACTATAACTATATTAATATCTATTGGATTACAAAATGCATTTAGGTAATATAGTTCACGTGAAGCAGAAGTCGATCGTCGTATTTAAGTATAGTTTGAATTTATTCTCAAACTCCTTCCACAAGCAAACTCCGTTTTCACAGATCCAGGAAACAGGCTCTTCGTTGATGTAAAAAACGATCTTGTATTCTTTAGTTTCGTTTATTGAATTGCATCTGAAACCAAATTTGCCTTTAATGGTTAGTTAATTACTACTCATAAATTACATTTAATTTAGTAATTAACTATTTAGTAATTCGCTCATAAGACAAACGATACCGATTTAGATCAAGAAGAAATTTGGAACATTCCATGCTAACTTTTTATACATATTCATAGTCTAACTGAGGCATTCGGAATGAGGCGAAAAATATCCATCCCGTCTTAAATTTATATAAGAAATTCCAAAATGTATTAAAAAAAAACGGACCTATTTAATACCGCCATTAAATTTCCTGCAAGCGCTGCCATTGTGGACGATCGCCATTTCCTATTCGGATCTCTATATGCACTGGTTAAAGGAACTTCGTCTTTAAACCATCCCAGAGCGCTATACACCATATCCATCATCGTTGCATGTGTGAAGTATGCTGTTAATTTCCTATTACTAACTTTTGCATTCACAAAAGTCTTGTACAGATCAGCCATAGGGATGTGTCCGAATATTTGATTGAGAGGTGTGCCGTAGCCGTTTCTATAAAAATGTCTGAGATCTCCATGGTATTCTACCACAGCAAGGTCTTCTTCGCTGAGTAGCGCGCACCATGGACTCCCTCTCTTGTCAACAGAATATGTATAACGGCATAAGTCGTAAAGAGCAGTAATATTCGTGTTAGTTAGTGTCACTTGAATACCAGTACGCCTCTGAATTCTTTCCTTTGCCTGCAAAAAAGTAAGTATTTACAAACAAAAATAAGTACATGTAACTACAAACGAACGAGCAAGGAAGGAAACTACACAACAATAATATGTAACGTTTTTATATTTCTTACTGCGGTGTATTCCGGAGATTTTTGATATTTTTTTGCTTCAATGTAAGTTTTTTCATTGTGTTTCACATCTTCAACATACTTAGAGCAAGATTCGTAAGGCTGAAACAAAATAAGTTTAAAACAATTTTGCACAAGAGAAACTGGTTTTTTAAATAAATTAATGTGAAAATAAATTAATTTCGGATGTCTTTGCTGACTGTATATTGTTTCTAAATGTAGTAATTCTTAAGAAAGTAAGGAATATTCTGCACTTTCCAGTATGTTTCAGTTATCTACAACGATATAGGTAGGAAGCCGGTACCCTTAAATGTCCCGTTTCAAAATTCCACCCTAAATAAAATAGTAATAAATTGAAAAAAATAATTCAAAATATCTTTATTTCATATAGGCCTAATATACAGGCAATTGTAATAGGTCAGTATGATATTCTATTTGCACTGAGAAGAAGCCCACAACAAACTCAGCCGGGACATATCGTCACTTGAGAAGAGCTCAACCGTTAAGCTGATATTTCTTGATGTATTCCAAATTGTTAGGGCAAAATATAAAAAAAACCACGGGTGCTTTTATCCTGTAAAAATCCACAGTTACGTACAGATTTATACCCAAGCAAAATACATTTTTTAATATATTATTAATGTTTTATAATAATTAAAATTATTACTTTAAATAAATGAAGTGGTTTATGGCTATATACGCCATACACGTTTCCTGTCATACAGATTTTATTGAGAAGGACAACTTGTTTATTGGACTTTGAAACCTGCATGTTAATTAAAATAATTGAATACGCACCGCGCCTGTGCCAATGAATCAGCGGGCAACTGCCGGGCCCATCAGAGCAGGCCAGCGGATTCCCACAGGCAGCGGCGGGGTGGGTCGAAAAGGACCCACCAAAAAAAAGGAGAAAGGGGCGATTTGCACTGGGTTTTATCCCGCGGCACAGAACGACTTACTACTAGGTACTTACCGGCGCAGGAGACAGCACGCACGTGGAATCCGGGGAGTGTGTTCGTGTATGATGGAATGTGGGGTGTGGTGCCTGCTGTGTTAAATGCAAAGGAACACACTCGCCCTCCTTTGAGGGGTCTTTCGCGGCGGCGGCACTAGATCACGAGTAGCGAGTCCGCGGCGGCGTGGTATCCAGATGGCGCGGGAGCACAAGGAACAGTGTTCCGGATAGTCAAATGGGCCCGCGGCGTTCGAACGAATCGGCGGACAACACGGCACACCAAGGAGCGCAATAAATAGGGCTCGTAAAACTAAACGACACGGCGTGGCCGGCAAACTTCACGCGGGCAACGCGGACCTTGGGTATTGACCGTTTCAGTGGGCTTCTAGAACCGGACTCTTAGGCGACCGCGGACGGCAAGTGACGGCGTGGCCGGCAAACAGCACGCGGGCTACGCGGCACAAATGGTACGCGATAAATAGCTCCTCATAAATAATAAGACGGCACTAGGCGGCGTGGCAGGCGATTTCACGCGGGCGACGCGGCAACTAACAATCGACCGACTCCGTCGAGGTTTTACCAAGGAACTCCCAAACGGCGAGCGACCGCCGGGCGACGCGGCGCGGGCGGCGGCTCGCCAAGCGCGGGAGTGGACACTGAGTCCCGTCTCGCGCGACCAGTAGACCTTACGCTAATATACTTAAAGACGATCCGCGCAGCAAAAAAGCTCCGCCGCACGGACCTGTTAACGAATGTACACTCGAACTGCGTACACGGGGGGCTACCGCGCTGCCCCCGGAGCCGCGCGCCCCATCTCCCTCTCCAGCCGCAGGCGGGAGCGAGAAAGCGGCGTTTGGCCAATCTTAGCCAAAACAATCCCCCCGCCCGTGGGCCCAAGGATTTGGGGTCCACTAACCAATGGGCAAGCGGGATAAGGAAGAGACGGCTCGCTGCAAAACCGAATCTCCGACCATTACCTCGGCAACTCTGGGAACCCCATCGGATCCATAGATCAATTTAAGAATGCGTCCACGACGCCAACATAAAGGCAACAAATTAGACTCCTTAACTAGGACAAGATCACCAACCTTAGGTGGGTCGGTCTTGTCTGACCACTTAACGCGCTGCTGCAAGAGATGCAAATATTCTAAATACCAACGATGCCAGAAATTTTGGGTCATCTGCTGTAGCAATTCGAAACGAGACAACCGTGAGACCTTCACGTCCCTGAAGGGGTACTCCGGCAGGGCGTTAAGGGGTTCACCAATTAGGAAATGACCGGGGGTTAAAACTTCCAGGTCATTGGGATCGGACGATAAGGGGCAGAGTGGCCGAGAATTGAGGACAGCCTCAATCTTACAAAAAACGGTAGCGAGCTCTTCAAAAGTCAAAATGGTTTCACCTATCACGCGTCGGAGATGCGTCTTTGAGACCTTAACGACGGCTTCAAAGATCCCGCCCCAGTGGGGACAAGCTGGCGGGTCAAAGGTCCAAGTTATCCCCATCTTGGACATTGCCGTGCCGATGCCTACCTTATTTTCATTCAAAAATTGGGCGACTTCCTTCAAATACCTATCGGCACCCTTATAGTTGGTCCCACAATCCGATCGGATCAGGTGCGGATAACCTCGGCGTGAAACGAAGCGGCCTAGCGTGGCTACAAAGGCTTCGGTGCTGAGGGCACTCACCAGTTCTAAGTGTACGGCCTTGGTAGCCAGGCAAACAAAAACGCAAAGGTAGGCCTTGAGGGAACGAGCATTGCGGAGGCTGGAGCTCTTGACGAAGAACGGCCCCGCAAAATCCGTCCCGACCGCCGAAAAAGGGCGCGAGGCCACGACACGGTCGGTGGGGAGGTCCCCCATAATGGGCTGCATGGTGCTGGCCTTCAGGCGGTAGCACGGAATGCACTTAAAAATGACGCTTCGGATGGAGCGTCGTCCCGATAAAATCCAAAATTCGCGCTGCAATATGGCCGAAAGGGCGTTGCAGCCAGCGTGGGCATTTTTGACGTGGTAATGCGTCACCAACAATTTTACAAAAGCGCTATTGTTCGGAAGCAACAAGGGATGACGTGCCCCATAGGGTAAGTCAGAATTCCGGAGGCGTCCACCAACGCGTATCAATCCGGTGTCATCCAGGAAGAGGTTTAAGCGGGCGAGAGAGCCTTTCAAGGGTAAACCTCGCTTCAGTGTCTCAATAGCGGACTCAAAATGCTCCAGTTGAACCAAACGTATCCAAAAGGTCCGGGCCTCCTGTCTCTCCAGGGGCGACAAGACTGGGTTCGACATTTTGTCGCGTGGGTTCCGAGCGTTGTGGGTGAAGCGCTGAATCCAAGCCGTCACCCCAATCAATTTATCAAGGGAACTGTAGCGTTCCTGAAGATAGCTCAGCGAATTGGCTGGCTTATCTTCAACAACTCCGACTCGCAAGCCAGGTAACACATCGGGCTCGGAGAACCTACTCTGAGGCCAGACGGACTCATTCTGAGTCAGCCAGTCAGGGCCCCACCAAAGAGAGTGGTTGACAAGGTCGGAAGCTTCACATCCGCGGGAAGCACAATCTGCAGGGTTCAGGTCCCCTGGCACATGTCTCCAGGTCAACGGGGTTTCCGAATTCTGGATTTGGGAAACCCGGTTGGCAACAAAGACTTCCAAGTTGTGGGGAGCGGCTCGCAACCAACAAAGGACAATTTCGCTGTCCGACCAGGCGTACACTTCCGTCAGGTCAACAATCGATAGGAGGGACGTACGCACATGGTTGAGAAGGCGCACCAAAAGAGCGGCTCCAGACAACTCCAATTTGGGTATCGTCAAGCGTGACCGAATTGGGGCCACTTTACTTTTCGCCAAGACAAGGTGGGTTGCGACCTCGCCGGTGTCACTGACAGTTCGCAAATAGACCACGGCTGCGTACCCTTTTTCGGACGCATCACAAAAGCCGTGGAGACTGGCGTGGCACCTTCCGGGCGGTAGGAAGCAACGAGGCATCGAAATCCGATTAACATTCGGAAGTGAGGCCACAAGGGAGAGCCACTCCAGTAGCCTGAGACCCTAACCTCCCTGAGGCAGTCGACAAAAGTATGGTCTGGCATACTGACTGCTGTAGATCCAAAGTCTCAGGGGAGGTGGCTAGGGGGCAGCTAGGGTGGCGGACACCTAGCGCGACGTGCCTTCACCAGCGGGAGCCCACTGACGGGGGTACTCCGGCTGGGGCGCTGCTAGAGAGGGGGAGGGTACCCAACGTGGGGACCATCCGGCATAACCAACCCGGGGTCGCACCATGCGGCTAGCATCCGGGGCGTGGTAGGGAGCGCCTCGACCTAGCACGGGTGGATGGCGCTCCTGTTGCGTCCACACATGGAGGGGAGGCAAAAACCTAGACGGTTCGACGCTCATTTGAGCGGCCGTCAGACCCCCGTCATAAAAATGCGAGGGGGGTGTGACCCTCCCCTGGGGGGGTGTGACCCTCCCCTGGGGGGGTGAAGCCCTCCTCCGGGGGGTGGAACCCCTACCTCCACTAGGAGGTTGGTGGTCCACCGGAGAACGCCTAACGGGACTGGTCGGGTGGCCAGGACTAGCGCCCCCGCCCATGGGGGGGGTGCGCGATCCAATGTCCCGGCGACCGGAACCACTCCGGTTAGCGCACAAAAGGGCCGAATGGGCACCGCCGCAATTTGGGCAGGGCCGCTGGCGCGGGCAGTCTCGTACGAGATGCTGGCCCAGGCAAGAGAAGCACCACTGGCGTGTCGCCACGTATTCTCTCCGGGCCGCAACCGGTTTGGCCAGGAAGTGCGAACACGAGGGGACCTGGTGGCCGGGGTGCCGACAATAGGCACAGGGGGGGAGCTTCGTGGCCACGGCCCCGCTGTACTGTGACACCCGGCGACCTTCTCTGGCGTCGGCTCCACGGCCTCGCCGATTGGGGCCGGTCCCCGCCGGAGGGCCAGTCCTTGCCCCACCCCCTCGGACATGCTCGGACCTCCCAGGGGCCACTCGAGGGCCGGTAACTCCGGAGTTATCGGCCTGGAGGCACTCCTGCTCCAAAAACTTCAGGAGGTCGGAGAAAGGGGGCAGATAGGTTGCACCGTCCCCTCCGAAGCGCTGCTCGAAGCGGAGCTTAAGCTCCGACGGCAGGCGGGAGAGCACTATGTGCAATAACAAGAAGGACCACTGGTCGACGGGTAGATCCAATCGACGGAGAGCGTTGGTGGCCACAATGCAAGGGTTTAGCAAGGCCTCTCTGAGGCCGGCCACCCCGGTGACGGCGGGCAAGGCGAGTAGCTGGGCTACATGTGCGTCGGCCAACCGGCGCACATTTTCGTAGCGCCTGGCCAGCAATTCCCGGGCCGTGGTGTAGCTCTCCTCCGAGAGGTCGAGGTGCCGCACCACGTCCAGGGCCTCGCCCTGTAGCGAGGACAGTAAGTATGTCAGCTTCTGGCTGGGGGACAGGTCCTTCCTGGCGTGGACCAGACTGTCGAACAATGCCAGGAAGCCCATCCACTCTTGAAGCTGCCCACCGAATTTGGGCAGCTCGATCGTGGGCAGTTTCCCTAGTAATGCCGGCTGTGTGGGCGGTCGGCTGGGGGAGTCTCTAAAAGCGCCACTTCGACGCCTTTCATCAGCGGCGGTCCGGATCCCATGGGCGGCCTCCACCACCGAGTCCATCAGTTCGAAGAACTGGTCGTAATCGGCCTGAGCCGTCCTCAGTACCTCCTGTTCGGGACCGAGGGTGAGCAGGTCTTGGAAGGCCTGCTCCACAGAGGCCTGCCGAGTCCGCACCTGGTCCGCTCGGTGTAATAGGGCGGCGGATCTATCTTCGCGGCCTATCAAACCCGCGGCGGACGTCGCCCAGCGAAGCTCAGACTGTATCTGTACAGCTAGCTTTTTGATGTTCGCGGACATTCTAACAAATTAAATGTAAACAAAATGCAAAAATAAAGTAATAATAAATTGAAAAGGCGGCCGGCAAGTCGGCGGGCGGCGCGAGTGCAAACAATAATAAATTGAAAAGGCGGCCGGCAAGTCGGCGGGCGGCGCGAGTGCAAGCAATAATAAAATTAAAGCAATAGTAAACAAGTCGTATCGCGGTCGCGGTCGTACCGTAGTCGCAATGAACAAAGCGGCGCGACCGTAGTAGATACGCGTGTTAAATTACGTGGCGAGCGGGCGGTACCGGCACGCAAGCAAAACAATGACAAATGTAACAAACAAATTATGATGTAATTAAACTTATAATTATAATAATCGGAACGCGGCCGAAACGCGGCGTTGACGCAGCGGAACTGGCGGCGATTGCGGAATTTCCGCTAACAGCGCGGCGGACGACACGGCGCGTGGCGGAAAGCGGGATTTATGCCAGCGGCGCAGAAAATGAACGGCGCGGCGGGCAAAACCAGCGCAAAACGCAAAGCGAGGTGTAGACAAACCACGCTCTGCTACCAAAAATGAATACGCACCGCGCCTGTGCCAATGAATCAGCGGGCAACTGCCGGGCCCATCAGAGCAGGCCAGCGGATTCCCACAGGCAGCGGCGGGGTGGGTCGAAAAGGACCCACCAAAAAAAAGGAGAAAGGGGCGATTTGCACTGGGTTTTATCCCGCGGCACAGAACGACTTACTACTAGGTACTTACCGGCGCAGGAGACAGCACGCACGTGGAATCCGGGGAGTGTGTTCGTGTATGATGGAATGTGGGGTGTGGTGCCTGCTGTGTTAAATGCAAAGGAACACACTCGCCCTCCTTTGAGGGGTCTTTCGCGGCGGCGGCACTAGATCACGAGTAGCGAGTCCGCGGCGGCGTGGTATCCAGATGGCGCGGGAGCACAAGGAACAGTGTTCCGGATAGTCAAATGGGCCCGCGGCGTTCGAACGAATCGGCGGACAACACGGCACACCAAGGAGCGCAATAAATAGGGCTCGTAAAACTAAACGACACGGCGTGGCCGGCAAACTTCACGCGGGCAACGCGGACCTTGGGTATTGACCGTTTCAGTGGGCTTCTAGAACCGGACTCTTAGGCGACCGCGGACGGCAAGTGACGGCGTGGCCGGCAAACAGCACGCGGGCTACGCGGCACAAATGGTACGCGATAAATAGCTCCTCATAAATAATAAGACGGCACTAGGCGGCGTGGCAGGCGATTTCACGCGGGCGACGCGGCAACTAACAATCGACCGACTCCGTCGAGGTTTTACCAAGGAACTCCCAAACGGCGAGCGACCGCCGGGCGACGCGGCGCGGGCGGCGGCTCGCCAAGCGCGGGAGTGGACACTGAGTCCCGTCTCGCGCGACCAGTAGACCTTACGCTAATATACTTAAAGACGATCCGCGCAGCAAAAAAGCTCCGCCGCACGGACCTGTTAACGAATGTACACTCGAACTGCGTACACGGGGGGCTACCGCGCTGCCCCCGGAGCCGCGCGCCCCATCTCCCTCTCCAGCCGCAGGCGGGAGCGAGAAAGCGGCGTTTGGCCAATCTTAGCCAAAACAATAATAATATCATAATTGTAGGAGTTAATGTAGAGACTGCAGTCTATAAAAAATAAAGTTTGGATTTCAATCAGCTTTAAATATATCTTGTCCATACATCCATTGTATTGTATTTTATTTAAGTTGGTCATTGAAACGTAATAAATTAACTATAGCACGTAATAATAGATAACTGAGTTGATAAGCACAAAGTTTCCGCTTGTCCGTGATCTTGCTTAACTATTACTCAGTCAGCATGGTATTTATTGTAATTTATTATAAACTTTATATCTTACTTACCGCCATTATGTCGTATTGAGGATTTGCATCTTCAACAAACAACGATTTATCCGAGAGACCTTTGGTGAAACCTTCGACGCCGTCTTCTACCCAATGGCCGGAAGCCGACCTTATAGAGTAGCTCCCGTCTTCGAGATCCGAAAGTAATTCAGTAAAAGCCTCTTTGAGCCTCCTCCCTATCCCAAATATCTCCAGATATCCATCGCGGGTAAGACCATGGGTGTTTCCAAATAATTCATCACTCGGTTTCCAATCGCGTAAATTTTCAACGTCTTGAGCACACAGTGAACTATTACCTCTTCTATAACTTGCAACTACGTAATCTCTTACTGCTAGCGTATCTATCATATTTCTTGCAAAATCAATTCCTGGATTTCGTTGGCCATGTCTTATTAAAGCCCAAACACTTATTGGTTTACATCCTACGATTTTATTAACAATAAATTTTAAAACATTTGCATAAATACTTACATCATTTTTAATTTATAAACGTCCTAGCTAGCCTTTTGCACTTTTTATCAAATGTATTAAAATAATAATTCCAAAGTTATTGTTTCCAATTTTTTTTTTCCATTATGAACTTTATTATTTTACACGCTTGATTGTATCATCATCACTTACTTTAAACTTCTTTATTCTAGCTGAACTCGTTTAAAACCCTGTTAAAGCATATTCTTAATATAAAAATTAATATTTATTTATAACTTTACCTTTAAGTTTTACGTTCGAATCCCTTATATCCCCTCTCACATTATTGTAAGGAGTTTTACTTGAAAAGCGTTTGTAAACACACGCAGAGTTCCAGTAACAATTCTCAGATGTCCCGATTGTGAATATATGGATTAAAATTAAGAAAAACAAAATCATATTCGTACACATCACTTTTTTCTATTTTCGAATACGTCCAATACCATAACCTTTTTTTTCCGACTTCAAAAAAGGAGGAGGTTCTCAATTCGTCAGAATCTTTATTTTTTTATTTAATTTTTTGTACTTCGTATCCCAAACTCCGAGCGGTTTCAACTTTCCAGCTTCTACGCAAGACTAAACAAATGAGTTTAGTTATTTTTATCAGTAATATAGTACCTATTACAGTCCAGAAGCTCCAGCCAAATGACACTGTGATTAGATACATGGAATGTAAGTGGAACGAAATGAAAAAAATGTATAACAATAAGCGGAAATCACGCGATTACATTTAACATTCATTTTTTCAATTTCGTTCCATTTCTATTCCATCTATCGTTTCGCAAAATACCCTCACCGAGCTGCAGCAGCTCTAGCCATATCTCTCAGTCGATCACTGCAGTCCTGACGATCACTCTGCATCAAAGATAGAAATAGTCAAGATAGGCCCATCCGAACATTTTACGTAAACGTTCTTCATACAAGAAAATGAAGCGCCATCTGTCGAAACTCCAGCGAAATACATGTTTATTTTTTATATTTTTTAAGCTATTGCATAGGTTCTATCGCGGGCTTTGACGGTGCAGACCGAATCCAGAAATTTCGTAACGAAAATAACCTGGCATTCCTAAAGGTGCGTGATATTTCAAAAAGTCATTAAAAAGTTCTGCTATTTTTCGATAGATGGAAAACTAAAAACTAAAAAGTTTGTGAAGTTGCACCTGGTACCAAAAGTTCTACTTTTCGATTGATGGCAAAACTAAAAATAACTTTAAATTCTATGCAATAGCTTTACCGCGGCAGTCTCCGAGTGCCACACGCCTTTTTTTATCCATGTGTCTGTGGTCACCTTGCCTGCAATATTATTATTAATTCAAAAAAAAATTTTTTGTTCGAAAACGATGTAAACGCTATCTCGAAAAACGCATGGAAGAGAAACATGACTACAGCTACTGGAAATAAAATGTCAGGGTAACGAGCCAGTACCTACAGCGCGTCGTAAAAACCTTGGACGCATTGCATCTCACTTGTACAAACTCAAAACTCAAAATATTATCTTTATTGCACATAGCCTTAATGGAGAGGCTCTTTGTATAAGGTCAATATGATATTTGTCGCATAAATATGGTGATAACTACAAGTCGACTTAAACCTCAGTTTACATTTGACAGCTGTTTCATTTAACATCATAAATTTTGAAAGTTTTACTTTTCCTTACCGTTAAATAATTAATCTACTATTTGGCTAAATCTATTTTCTCTTTTTTTAGAAATAAAGCAACTTCTTAAATTTTGAACTGAATAAAAACACTATTATAACTATTAAAACTTACTTCGAAATAAATAAAGGTTCTTTTATATTTTCCATCACTTAAATAAGGACGTGAAACTTCGTAATTTTACGTTAATTAGTTAGAATTAACGTAAAATTTCCATTTAGTTGACTGAGTAGGTACTTATTTGACCTATATGATTTGCTTAGTTTAGTTGATATATATTATAACGCACCGGTCTCGTTCTGGTCTAGTTGTGGTCAGCTGTTCATATCAGTAAAATGATTAATTTATCATATTTTAGGTTATTAAAATATGTCATGCCTACGTACTCGTACCTAGCTCAAATTACGATAAACGGTTTTGTAAATGCAGTAAATTGTTGTGTAATATGAAGAGCAAAGGAATCTATTTTATACCAATAACCAATGATTAAAAAATACTATACTCATAATCGAATGTGCAGTATTGTGCAGCAGGAATAAAACTAGGTTTTTGCAATAACGTGCCACAGGCGTTGCAATATGGCTCCAGTTAGCAACGGATCGAAGTTCCATATTGGGGTTTAAATGGTTTGTCCTGCAATTCCCGTCAAATGGTCAGCGCTATTGTGGTCGTTAATTCTTTTACGTGTTCAAAGTGAATTCAATAAGCCCAAAATATTATTAGAGTATTACACGTCGAAAATTCCCATGCATCGTTTTAAAATGTGACGGAAATATATCTTACTCAGGAAATAAAGATATTATTAAAGAAGAACCATTACATCACGTGTTGATGTAACTATGCTAGCCTTCTACGACGGATAGTCTTCTACAGTAGGTATTAGCATTGAATTACAAGTAGATATATATTTGCATAATGCATTCTTATTTATTGTATCTACTTATGTTAATCAATATTTAATATATGCATATATTATTATTGTTATTATTTCTACTTTGCATATCATGTTTCTGTTCCCACATCTAGGGAATCTGGAAGAGATCCTCATATGTAGTGATAAGATGTCCTTGTACATGTCCTTTCTGTGTTTGTTTTTAATTTTTAATTTTTCTGTACTAAATAAATAAATAGAAGCAAAATATTGCACAGATCATAGAGCTTTATGCAAACATAGTTGTGTTAAATAATATAAATATAATGCTGATGTGACTCTTAAGCAGCCACTTCAATAGTCCCAAAACCTCATAATGAGCAACAATTAGGTGACAGGGAATTTTAGTTTCAAATTTTCTTGTTCAGTTAAAAACGTTTATCTACAAAATGAGATATGTCGCGTAGATCACATTAGCCGGCATGTTTCTTGATTATAAATAGATGTTCCATTTTTCATAAGTAACTCATATTATCAAAACGAGGACGACGCGACGATCGTCGTTGGGTAAATTGTGTAAGTGGAGACTAGGGAGGATATAGCTAATACACGTCACAGTGGCACTAATCGATTATCGCGATTTTATAGGTACTTAAATTTTTGACGTAATCAACTTAAATAATACCTGATCCGTCCGTTCGTCCGTCCGTCTGTAACACTCCATTATTACAGTTACTAATGACGTTATCGTCTTGTAAGGTTGTTTTTTTTAATGACGTATCGCTGATCTCTTCGATACCTTCCTGTTGCTGAGAAGCAGCAGCAAACCGAAAATAGATTGTCATGAAATACATTAATGAATAAAATTAAACAAATCTTGTAGGAGTAATGAGTGAAAAGAAACAAATTAATGATAGTTTAAAAAACAAATGGCTTCAAAACATAATATACATAGTTTATTATGACGGAGGCGAGCCAATAATAAAATGTAACTGTGGTTTAAATAGTTTTGGAGAAATGCATACATACACATGAGTACATACACTAATTTATTGAAACAACATTTCAATGTTAAAATTACAGTGTGGATTTGTGTAATATTTAGGCGACATCTCATTTTTTCAGCGATAAATTTCATGTTTAATCTTTTAGGTCTGATCCTCGTAATATTCCCCTTCCTTCATTCCAGAGGGGATTAATGCAAGGGTGGCGATAAATTCTAATGAAACCACCCGAAACGTAGCATCTGACTACGTTGACAATAAACAACATGTACGGTAATTTGAACGTATAGTTACATATTACTAGTTGTCCAAGCAAACGATGTTTTGCCATTTAGCGAATGAAAAATATAGATATATAATATAAATCTTTAAAAAATATATGTATATATATAAATTTTATATATCTTATTATACAGTGTGTCCGGGATCGAACTAGCGATAATTTAAGGGAGGGTTCTATAGGTCATTAACAGTTTACATGTTAACATTCGTTGGTCGTAATCTCATTATTTATATCATTATCTCATTATATATACATTGTGTCGGGATCGAACTAGCGATAATTTAACGCAGTGTTGTAAAATAGCTCATTTCAAGCAAAAATCCCCTATTAAGGGGGGGGCGCACCCTCACCCCCTCCCCGGGGGAGCCATTTCAATTTCGGTTGCGTTTTTTTGGGTATGTGCACACAAAATCAGTAATAACTTGAAAGTCTGTTGCTTCACATGTTCTCAAATGGTCTCATTCGACTAGGCACAATATTCTCCATCGCTGGATACCTAATAATAATGTAAAACGTTAAAATAACTCAACCAAAAATGCCTCGAATTAAAAAAAAATGCCAAAAAAAACTTAAATCGTGATGTTATTGGTAAATTTTGCAGAAACGGGGTCTTTAACGCCATATTTTTTTGTAGTAAATCGATAGCTTTTAAGTTCAGCAATACAACAACATCAATATTTTGTCTGTAGGTGGCTAACTTTTTGAGTTATCATTGCTTAAATAAAACAAAAGGTTTTGAGCGCCAGCAATTATGACATGTTTGAACAATAATAACTCTAACAGTTAGTAACCTATAGACAAAACGTCGATGCTTAACTCAAAAGCTGTTGATACACTACAAAAACATCACGTTCATAGCGAGCCCGTTTCTGCAAAATTTACCAATAACTTCACGTTTTAATTTTTTTGGGGCAATATAATTTTAGTTGAAGGCATTTTTGGCTGTGTTGTTTTTACGTTTTATACTTTTGTTAGGTATCCAGCAATGGAGAATATTATACCCAGTCGAATGAGACCAGTTCAAAACATGTGAAGAAACAGACTTTCAAGTTATTACTGATTTTGTGAACACATGCCCTAAACAACGCAAACAAAATTGAAATGGCAGTGGTCTACCGGTGAGGGGCTGAGGGTGCGCCCCCCACCTTAATAGGGGATTTTTTGCTTGAAATGAGCTATTATAGAATACTGCCTTAAATTATCGCTAGTTCGATCCCGGACACAATGTATATAGATATAAATAATGAGATTACGACCAACGAATGAAAACATAAAACTTCCTAAAAATCGATCCCATGGATATTAATAAACCTTATCATGATACATCTTTTCGTAAAATTTTAGCTTTCTAACGGCTATAGGCGATGACAAGTCAGCGAGTGAACTAATAAAGGAGTGGGGACTTCCTTTGGATATACATTTTTTATGTTTTTAGGGTTCCATACCAATTTGGTAAAAATGGAACCCTTATGGTGAGACTTTCTCCGTCCGTCCGTCCATCCGTCCATCCGTCCGTCCGTCCGTCCGTCCGTCCGTCCGTCCGTCTGTCACACTCGATTATTTCAGTAAATATCAAAGCTATCGACCTGAAATTTGGACCTGAAATTTGTAGGTAATTGCGGCGCGCTGCCATTGCAATCATAAAAAATTGAAAATCTTTGTTATTTTTATTTAAAAAGGGGGGAAAACCGGGTTGTCAAAATTTCAAAATGAGGTAACAATATTGAGTGGGGTATCATATGAAAGGGCGTTACTTGTGTATTCTAAAACCGATTTTTATTTATTTTTATGCCTGATAGTTTTTGATTTATTGGGAAAACTGTCGAAAAAAATACCGTTCCCCCCCCCTTATCTCCGAAGTTTACCAATTGAAAATTCTGAAATAATTACGATCAATAGAAGTAAATGTCTATTTTACAGGAAAAATATAATCAACTCTCTACCTTTTTTATTTTAATTTAAAAAGGGGGGAAAACCGGGTTGTCAAAATTTCAAAATGAGGTAACAATATTGAATGGGGTATCATTTGAAAGGGCGTTACTTTTGTATTCTAAAACCGATTTTTATTTATTTTAATGCCTGATAGTTTTTGATTTATTGGGCAAACTGTCGAAAAAAATACCGTTCCCCCCCCTTATCTCCGAAGTTTACCAATCGAAAATTCTGAAATAATTATGATCAATAGAAATTAATGTCTATTTTACAGGAAAAATAAAATCAACTCTCTAACTATTATACTTTTTTTGATAATAACAATAATCCGCCGAAAACAAAGTTAGGTTTGCGGTTTGCCAACAAAAGTACCTATATGTAAATTATACTCCTAAAATCATGAACAAAGGTGCTTCTTTTAATGTTTTACTTCTTTTATAGTATGGAACCCTCGGTGCGCGAGTCCGACTCGCACTTGGCCGGTTTTTTTTTTATTTTATTTTTGTAAAGAATATAAAATGTTAATATTTTATTTTATGACTATCATTTTAGTTATCTTTGCTAATCCAAAAAACCAACAGTTGACTGTATTTGTTTTTTTTTACCAAATATAATATTGCTTACCCCAAACACAAGTTACTTACCTCGGTCGATGGAGCCTCGCTTCGCGGGGCTTCTATTTCTGGGTGGTCATAAAAGAAAATAACCACTCAGAAGGATGGGCCTTGCAGGCCCCGCCATCCTCTTCGTCACCTGTCCGTTATCCGAGTCGGGGTGCCCTCAAGTCCCGAACTGGCTTCGCTCGCTCTTGTTTTCAAAAACAATATTTGGTGAGCAAAGTATTAATTTTGGCCAGCAAAAAGAATATTCAAACAAGATTCAAAAATGATTCTGATGTGCGTGTATTTTTGTTTTAAACTTAAAACGTTTTACTTTAGGGGCCTCAGTAAAGAATAGGTTTAATTTATTTTATTTGGTACTAAGTTTTAGGGTAAAAAATTTTTTTTGGTGAGCACTTAAATTGTTCCAATATCTCTATAATAATTTGGTGAGCACTTAAATTGTTCGCATATCTCTATAACAATTTGGTGAGCACTTAAATTATTCACATATCTATATAATCTCATGCTAATTTTTGTTCCAAACCAAACTCCTCCGAAATGGCTAAACCGATTGTTATGTTCGTTAGGTCGTAACTCGTAAGCTATTTATTATATCCGGCAAACGGCAAAACAAAGTTTGCCGGGTCAGATAGTATAATAAAAAATCTAATTTAAATTTAATAAAACAAATTATGTTTCAAAAATTTTATTTAAAAACCGAAAAACATCTCTATGATTTGGTGACAAAAGCGCATGACACTTCTGCATATTTGTTACAATATAATATCAGAAATATTTATAATTTCAACTACATAAAACATAAAATAGGCGGCGACTGAAGCCAGTGAATACTTAAATCATCATGTGAAGCAGAAATCTGTTGTCGTATTTAAATATTTCTTGAATTTATTTTCAAACTCCGTCCACGTGCAGACTCCGTTGTCACACATCCAGGAAGCGACTTCTTCGTTGACATAAAAGACGACCTTGTATTCTGCAGTCTCGTTGACTGAATTGCATCTAAAACCAGATTCACCTTTACTTTGTTTATATTTACCTCCTATCACAATGTAATACTGTCAAGGTGATCGTTAATAGCTCAGCTAACATGACCATACTATTGAAAAATATATACTATATTCTTTTACACTGTACAAATTAGTACTTGACTGCGTTCTCACCTGATGGTAAGTGATGATGCAGCCGAAGATGTTAACGTACTAACTTGGAAGGGGTAAGTACTAAGTAAAGACACCCCGACGGTTTCTACACAGCATCGTACCGGAACGCTAAATCGCTTAGCGGTACGTCTTTGCTGGTAGTGTGGTAACTAGCCACGGCCGAAGCCTCCGACCAGACCAAACCTGTGCCAATTAAGAAATGATAAAATTCCAAAGTGGGCCACTGGAATTTTATAATTTTATAATACCGTGGCGGGAATCGAACCCGCAACCTCCCACTCGAATCCGAGTGCGCGTTCCCTGCGCCAGGGAGGTCGTTTTACATGTGAACTTTAATACTATTACATTTCAAACTATCGGACACCCACGGCTCTACCCGACTGAATTTTGGATTTTCGCAAATCCCGCGGGAACCACGGATTCCCTTATAATATAATCTATCTCCATTTCAAATTCTAGTAAAATCAGTTCATTACTTGCAGCGTAAAGATGCACCGTACAACCTTTGGACCCTGTGTTTCACTACCTTAAGGCATTAGTTTAAAATATCCTTTCTCAATGAACCCTTAGGCTTTCTATGGGACTTAAATTGGACCTAGTCAGTCTCCAATCAGACAGTCAGTCCAGCAGTGTAGTCGAATATCTACTGTATGATTTTTTAATGCTTGTCTTCAAAATAAATTAAACATACCTATTTAATACCGCTATTAGATTTCCAGCAAACGCTCCTATTGTGGTCGACCTCCATTTCCTATTCGGATCTCTGTACGCACCGGTCAAAGGAACCTCGTCTTTGAACCATCCCAGAGCGCTATACACCATATCCATCATCGTAGCGTGTGTGAAGTATGTTGTTAATTTCCTGTTGTTATTGGCTTTCGCGTTAACGAATGTCTTGTACAAATCTGCCATAGGCATATGCCCCAACAACTGGTTCACGGGCGAGCCGTATCCACTTCTATAGTAATGTCTCAGATCTTCATGGTACTCTATGGCATCGAGATCTTCTTCACTGAGTAGGGCACACCAAGGGCTTCCTATCTTGTCAACATAAGTATAGCGGCATAAGTCATACAGGGAAGTAATATTCGTGTTTGTCAGGACGTACTGAATATTAGTTCTTTGCTGAATTCGTTCTCCTACCTGCAAAAAAGATTCATTTTTTTAAAACAACATTTTAATTTTTTGTTATTATCATCATTTTTGTTATAATTTATTTTGTTCAAACGCGTTGATTGAGTTCTCTTCGAAAAAAATAAATATAATAAAATATTATAATCGGTCATGTTTGTTGAATTCCTTACCGCAGTGTATTCCGGCGATCTCTCATATTTTTCAATTTCTATATAAGTTTCCTTATTATTCTTCACACCATCAACATACTTTGGGCAAGATCCGTAGGTCTGAAATAAAATTAAGGAGATTTTTATAATAATTTTACAGATTACCACTTCAGTATTCATTGCCTTTGGCTTATTAGCTACGGTTTAAAGTTGTCGTCTTGTTTACATATCTTTTGAATGTTTCTATTTTTTAGTAATAAACTTATTATTTATTAATAATTAAATAACTCAGTAACTAAGTCTTATCCTTGTTTTAATATTTTTAAAGGGATTTTTTTTGAGTTCGGATGTTTACTACTCAATCGTGCCACAACTACGACACTGATTTTGATGAAATTTGGAACGCATATAGATTTGATTTGATATATTACTATTACTTTTAATCTCGAAAAAGCTAGCCAATGCAAATATTGATGAAAGTACATATATGAAAACCGGGAAAGGGAGTGCGGGATTCACGCGAATAAAACCAAAACATACAAACATACGGATGGAAAATAAAGAATTTAATTGTTTATATATGGGCAAGTGTTTACACTTCAGAACTAAGAGAAGTACCCTAACACAAAAGCATGCGTCTGACTCGCGCTTGGCCGTTTTTTTCCTTTACTAAATTTAAAACAAAACTTTTTCAAAATTTTCGGAACTAAATAGGTAGAAACTGGGACCGACAAGCAGACGGATATACAGTAGAGTCATAAAGTTTCCTATGTTAGTTTAATCCAATTATAGTTAAATTTGAAATTAATGCAGAAGCAAACACATCAGGCATTCTCGTAACAGGGTTGCGCTAAGATTTACCAATCGTAGTGAAGTGAGATAGATCCATAGAATTACAATCATTAAATTAATTAACACACAGTTTCTTTACTTACCGACATAATATCGTAGTGGGGTATAGCGTCTTCAATAACCAACGATTTATTCGAGACACCTTTAACGAAGCCTTCGACGCCATCTTCCACCCAATATCCGTAAGCCGATCGTATAGAATAGCTTCCGTCTTCGAGATCCGAGAGTAATTCACTGAAGGCCTCCTTTAGCCTCCTCCCTATTCCAAATACCTCCTGATAACCATAGCGTGTGAGACTATGTCTGACTTTGAATTCATCCGAAGGTTCCCAGTTTAGTAAATTTTCGACGTCTTGAGTGCAAAGGGAACTGTTGCCTCTTCTATAACTTTCTGCGACGTAATCTCTTACTCTGATAGTATCTAGCATGTTTTTTGCAAATACAGCTCCGGGACTGCGTTGGCCATGTCGTATGAAAGTCCAGACACTCATTGGTTTACATCCTTTAAGTACATAACCAACAAAATTGTAAAACACAGTCGAAAACACATAAAGGGGATTCTATTATATTGAACAACGACTATTTACCTACATGAAAAAAAAGCCTTTTTGTTTAAATTTTTCAAGATTTGAATAAACAATTGTATCATACATAAAATCAAAATCTTGTCCTTTTCTCGCAAAACGAAAATTTGTATAGAACTTGAAATGAAATGAAATGAAATGATTTATAGATTCGGTCGTCCCTCATGAACAATTATTATTTATATTACATTAGGAATATATATAATATTGTTCAATTTTAACTTACCATTTAGTTTCACCTTCGAATCTCTTATATCACCCCTCACATTGTTATAAGGAGTTTTACTTGAAAAGTTCTTATGAAGACATGCAGCGTTCCAGTAACAACTCTTAGATACCCCGATAGTAAAAACATAGAATAAAACGAGTATTAATAAATAAAAATTTGTATACATAATTTTATTTTATGTTACAATTATAAATAACAAGTTCCGTACGGGCGGTTTCCACTTCCCAGTTCCCGCGCAAGACTAAACAAATCGGTTTCGTTTTGGTTTTCAATTATAAGACTTCTTATGATTTGGTATATTAATTCCTTTCCTCGAAATAAATTATTCAACTACTTTGGTAATGAGATTCTTTTGTATGGAAACTTTTAAAGTCGTTTAACTTTTAAATCAATACATTAAGATTTATAATTCAAGATCAGTGATTTATAAAACAACTTTGGAATAAATGGAGGTTACCTACCTTATGTTCTTTATCCGATATACAGGTGGTTTCGCAAATAATTAATTAAATTTTAGTGAAACACAGAACTTTTTATTAATCTAAAAAATAATTTGATCTATTATTATTTTAAAATGTATTAGGTGATTTATTTAGGCTTACTATAAAGATTTTATGAATGGCGTAAAACTTGAAAATACTGGTTTTGTACTTACAAGATGCTGCATATTATATTTGAGCCTAACAGGTAACCTTAGAAAATGGAAAGAAAAAGGAAAGGAAAGGAAAGAGGAAAAAATGTGCACATTCCTTTTGAGGTGGATGTAGAGATTGCCAACAAGACATTTTTTCAAGACATTCCAGAAATTTTCATTATTTACTAGCTGACCTGGCAAACGTTGTTTTGCCCTTAAGGATATAAAAAATAGATAAATTGAGATTTAAGCTATCCTATCTTTTAAGTTAGAGCAAACTGCACCCTGTGTGCGAATTTTATTAAAATCGGTTAAGTGGTTTAGGAGCCCATTGAGGACAAACATTGTGACACGAGATTTATATATATTAAGATTTCTGTTGCAACAACCACAGGCAACAACAATACAATAGGTATAGTAAATTAAACAATAATCGAGGCCTTGCGGGTATTTTTTTCAAATATTAACAAATTACGTATTTATAGAAACAAATACTATACTTATACCAAAAAAAACTTTATTCATCGTCCGGCCGGGTTTTCCAAATCTGCTTTCTTGAATGAATCAAAATAGGCATTCATTAAAACTAGGCAAATAATGTCTTACTTTTTAATTTGTAATTTTTATAGTGTATTTAATTTGATACCCTTTATGTTTAAAAAAAATAAAAAATAAAGATATACCTAGGTAAATTTTATTCCTTATTAAATACCTAAGATGACTAACGTATTAATGTTGATAGACATTAACACTACAATTGAAACATGTTTGCTATTAAAATATTATTTTATGACTATAATTTAAATAATTGATATAGGTGGTAGTCCTTGATTTGAAGGATTATTGTAATACTCAATTGAACGGTTCATGTAAAGCAGAAATCGATTGTCGCATTTAGGTATTCTTTGAATTTATTTTCAAACTCCTTCCATGAGCAAACTCCGTTTTCACACATCCAGGTAGCTGGCTCTTCGTTGACATAAAAAACGATCTTGTATTCTTCAGCCTCATTTATTGAATTGCACCTGAAACCGAATTTTCCTTTAGCTGTTTCTTTCATAGGCTTTCTATTTTCAGGTAATTCATAAATTAGTAGGTAAGTTCAGTATGTAATTATGGAGCTTATTACTTTGTATGCACCTTGATTTTTCTAATTAAAAAAAAATAGTAATAACCCCATTATAAAAAAAGAGGTTTAAGAATTGGATTCATGCTTGAGTGTGAGAGTACAACAGTTCAAATTCTTAGTTCGATAAAGACCTCAACAATAAAAAATGAAATAAATAAATAAAAGTACATACATATTTGTTAAGTTACGGTTATCATTTAAAACGCACCTATTTAATACGGCTATTAGATTTCCTCCAAGTGCTCCTGTTGTGGATGATCTCCATTTCCTGTTTGGATCTCTATACGCACTGGTCAAAGGAACATCGTCTTTAAACCATCCAAGAGCGCTATACGCCATATCCATCGCCGTAGCATGTGTGAAGTATGCTGTCAATTTCCTATGACTTACATTATAATTTACAAACGTTTTATATAAATCTGCCATAGTGATTTGACCAAATATCTTATTCACGGGCGTACCGTAGCCGTTTCGATAGAAATGTCTCAGATCTCCCATATATTCCATCACAGCTAAATCTTCTTCATCAAAAAGGGCGCACCATGGACTACCTTTATAGTCAACCCATGAGTAACGGCATAGGTCATAAAGAGCAGTTATGTTTTTGTCTGTCAGTACGTATTGAATGCCGGTACGGTTTTGAATTCTTTTTCTGACCTGCAAGAAAGATTCGAATTTTCAATATTAATATCAAATTTTAATTCTTTCTTAATGTAGGTCCAATTTGCAGGCACTCATGACACACTGTTATATTCTACTAAAACATGTAAATTGAGGAAAAGTTACTACAAAATTATTAGGGTTCCATACCAAAAAAAAAATGGAACCCTTATTTCAGATTCTTACCGCAAAGTGTTCCGGAGATTTTATATATTTGTTTGCTTCAGTGAAAGTTGCGTCATTATGCCTCACATTAACAATATACTTAGAGCAAGCTGTGTAAGGCTGAAATCAAATTAGTAAATGAGAATAAGTTTAAAGAATATTAAATAAAATCACCTTGTTTCATTTCTTTTTTTGTCTTTTTTCGATAACATAATTTCGATAACATAACGCTTTATTTAAAGTAACTTTGTTCTTAAAAAAATTAATATACTCAAAACATGCTACGTTTGACAGTATATGTACCTACAACAGGAACCTATAACAGGTTTGCGCTTAGCTGTGATCGTATCTGAGACAACAAATAAATTATAATCCGCTACTTATTCATGCATATGTTCGTAATTGTAACAATTTTTAAGTCTCCATGTATTATTGTCAGTAGGGTTCTAATTAATTAATTACTTGGTTAAATATTTAATGTATGTCCTACGTGTGACCAAAAATATGTTAAATCGTTGTATATAAATTTAGAGAACCGTTAAATATCGCTGAGTTAACTTACCGCCATTATATCATAATGAGGATTTGCATCCTCAACAATCAAGGTTTTATTTGAGACACCTTTAGCGAAGCCGTTGACACCATTTTCCACCCAATGACCGTAAGTAGATCTTATAGAGTAGTTCCCATTTTCCAGATCCGCGAATAATTCACTGAACGCCTCCCCAAGCCTGCTCCCTATTTCAAACATCTCCTGATACCCAGCGCTGGTAAGAGATGTTGCTTTTCCAAATAATTCCTCTGAAGGTTCCCATTTACGCAAATTTTCCACATCTTGAGCACATAAGGAACTGTCACCTCTTCGAAAACTTTCTTCTATATCATCTCTGAACGCTATCGCTTTTAACATGTTTCCTACAAATTCAGTTCCAGGGCTTCGTTGGCCGTGTCTTATCAAAGCCCAAACACTGATTGGTTTACATCCTGTGAACAATGAAATTTTTTATTTTAAACACAGGTTCACAGTTGATCCCCATCCATATCATTTGAACAATGTGCCATGATTATATTCAGTCTACAAAATAATCATAATATCAACAAAAAAATTATTTCAGATTTTTCTTCGAAGGGAGAGCGGAGCTGTCGGTATTTTTTTGACAGTTTAAGAAAGATATAAAAATTAGTTTAAAATGTCCTGATAAAGCCTTTTCACATGACAGCCTACACAATATAGGTATCTCACTTTGAAATTTTTAAGTCGAAATTTTTCCCCTTTTTATATAAAAATAATTATATTTTTTTATTTCAATGGGGCGTTAATAATGTTGGGGTATTAATGTAGACCACTAATCTACGTCGATAACTTTTATAGACGGACGGAAAAGTCTTACCATAAGGGTTACATAATATTTTGTACCATTTGGTATAGAACCCACTGTTTTCATTGTTAAATAAATCATTTGAGTAACAGTTCAGTAGTTTTAACGTGAAAGAAAAACAAACTTACATACACCCTTTAAACTTTTAAGAGACCTTTATAATAATAATAATTAATTGAGTTTATAATATTATTAGTGTGATTGATACATTTGTTTTTCATATTAATTTACTACAGACACTGCAGATATCTTTACGCGTAGATGCATTATTTTCTAATTCTTCCTATAAAATTATTTCATAAGTATTGTAATATATGTATTACTTACCTTCTAGTTTCACTATCGAATCTCTTATATCACCTCTCACATTATTGTAAGGAGTTTTACTTGAGAAGCGTTTATTAATGTAAGGGGATATAGAGTTCCAATAACAACTCTTAGACGTTCCGGTGGTAAAAATATATAGCAATGTTAAGATCACCAAAAAAGCGTTTGTACACATCACTGTTTATAATGATTAATCGTCCATCAACACAAATGTTTAATTTTTATTATTGTTATATATATTAAAAAACAAACGACCTACGAGTAAAGCGGTTTCAACTTCGCAATTCCCAATCAAGACTAAACAATTAACGAACTTGTTTATTTTTAATCTTTGAGCTTTTTGTAAATCTTATGTTTGAGTCAATACTTTATTTCTGTGAATAAATATTCATTACCTATAAATTAACGAATATGATTGATGTTTATGTATATGTTTTTAATCATTCAATTTTTTTAATAAATAAACTTAAAACATTGAGATTTTAAATTCAATTAGAATGTAGGTTACAATATACCTACTTAGTAGGAAATATTACCAAGAAAGGTAAAAGTAAATATGTCTCTCTATTTATGTTTATAACTAAAATATGAAAAATTATGTTTATGTGTTTGTTACTCAGTCACTTCACAACTACTAAACCGATTTGGCTGCGTGGAATTTAGATAGCTTATGCCCTGGAATATTGCGTAAACTTCTTTTTATCTCGAAAACCGGGTCACCCACAAAAGGTAACATAAACTACATGACGTGTTTATATTCTTTTCTTATTATTTCTGGATATAGGAGCTCTGTAGTTAAAAGTAAAAGTATTTAGTGAAACTTCACCGCCTAAATATATTACGCTTCATTAGATCCAGCCCAGAAACAAAGCATCTTAATATTTATATGATATTTTTCAAAACAACTGCCGAATCCTGCCTTCACTCAGGCTTTTCGAGATACTAGGTCAGCGGGAAGCACCTCATAGTTTGCCAACCATAAAATTACAATATAGATGGCCGTAACTATTGATTGGGTTAAATTAAAGGCCGCCATGAATAACGGACAGGCGGATATACAGAAAACAAAGTCCAAGGGTTTCTTTTTATATTTCAAGATACGGAACCCTAAAAAACGAATGACTTCAGGCCCCACTTTTGCTTCAATTGTTATGTTAATTTTGTCACTTTACTTCCTTACCTTCGACATTTGACCGATTTGGTTAATTTTTAATTTCGTCATATCACTTCCTTAACTTCGATATCTGACCCATTTGGTTAATTTTTAATTTCGACACATCACTTCCTTACATTCGATATTTTACCCATTACACTGATGTGGTTTAAATTTTATTGATTTCTTGATATTGCAGTTGATAGTAAGTGCGTCGGAGCATTTTTGTTGATCCACGGATTTAGGTTCTGAGAAGAGTATAGCTTTATTAAATGAAGATAGTAGAATTGGTAGGAACATAATAGCGAAATCGTCCTTTTTAGGGTTTCGTACCCAAAGGGTAAAATCGGACCTATTACTAAGATTTTGCTATCCGTCCGTTCGTCCGTCCTTTAAAAATATGTAGTTCAGTTGAAAGAAAACAAATACACTGGCCAGCAAAAGTAAGTATCACACTTTTAAAAACTTTAATTTGAAAAGTGTGATACTTACTTTTGCAGGCCAGTTTATTTAAGGGGGTCTCCCATACAACAAACGTGTTTTTTGCTGGTTATTTAATTTGGTGGGCAGGGGTGTTTAGTTTACTTTAATATATTGAGAATTGGTCTTGACAGTACGAAACTCTCAGCGCGCGAGTCCTTTACAATTTTTCCCTGTCTATCTTCATGCAATAAAACCCTGATTATGAATAGGTAATTCTAATAGTGGTCGTATGATGAAGTTCGTTCACATAGCTACAAAATGTAAAATTAAAGACGGTAACAGTCAATATGGTCATTGAATAAAACACAATTACTCACAAATACTTTATTTTTCACTATTACAATTTTACAATAGAGCAGTTCAATTGCAATTCATGTCATTTTCACCTATCTAAAAAAAGATATAAAAATTAAACTGAAAGAAATTAGTACCTCGGTATGAAAACTTATTCTTTGATACCGAGCTCGTTCTACAAAACTGATGACGTGTTGTCGTACACAACAGAGATAATATTATAATTACAAGTAGGTATGAATGATAAAATCAGAATCAGACATAACATAACGTACGAAAATAAGGACTGAGATAATATTTGATTTTCTTGTCGGTGAATTCGTAAAATAAAGCTTTAAACTAAAATAATTAATTAATTGCTATTATCATTTTAAACACTGTGTCCATATTACTGCTAATAATTATGCAAGTGAATTGCAGATTAATTAATTATAGGTAAATACATAAAGTTACTCAATAGTAATAATTGAAAGTTAGCATTTTACTCCGTGGTCTACAATTACTAATATCTACTTCCTAAATTATTTCTGCTCCATTGTAAATTTTACATTATTTTGATCAGTACCGCTCGTTAGGTAACTTCGTTATCAAGTTGTATATTTACAATAATATACAGACAGGTAATCCCTATGTATTTAAAAGTAATCGTATTATTACTTCTAATAAAATTGGCGTTTCATTTACAATATTATTCTATTCTAATAAAATAAAGTATTTTACTCGTATCTTCGTAAATCGTAGATGTAGCTGCATTTTAGACTAGATTTAGGGTAACCCTAAATCTAGTCTAAAATGCAGCTTTGGATTGGTTTCTAGCATTTTCTATAAGGACTTAGTTATTAACAAGTGCCCAGCTGTCGGAATGTTAATTGGCTGGAGTGGTGGGGGATTCTGCTGAAACTATTATTTCAATGCCTACTTACATTTTAACTGTTGATTTCAGACTGTTGAACAAAAAGACAATTGTTATTCCAAATTAATTGGTGAAAAAAATATTTAAGCAACACGAATTGTTACAAATCATAATATACAAAAAATATAAATAAATTATTAATGTATTTAGTTAAATACTTTGTTGTTGTTAAAATCTATTCAGTTTTTATTTAAAATTATCAAGATTTTATCTACTTAGTCAATATTATCTACTTCATTTATTATTATTTCAATATAAAGTATAGAGTGAAATGCATAAGACTTTTAATATCACTAGATGAATCACATCCAATAGTATAACCTACAATCATGTAACTAAAAAAATATTTAAACAATGCTTTGGTCCGAAATTTAGTTAAAAAATTTCATAAAACACTAACACATCAAGGATTTTAGAATACTGAAAAAATATATTTTATTAGCAAACTATAAAAAATATAGGGTATGTTAGGTATTCGTCAATAACTATTCCTAACTAATTTCGATGATAGATTTTAAAAGACTTGAAGTTTTATTATGGTATGAGCAAATTATAAATAAATCCATTTTTTTATGTGATAAAATATATCTCAAAACAAAATTTTCTCATTAAAATATTTATTAGGTTAGGGACAAGTTACTCGTAAGACTTTTTGTAAAAGCTGTTCAGAAAATATTGCTTATTAGTTATCATTGCATCATAATTTTTGTTAGTACCGATGTATAGGTTTAAAAAAATACGTGGATTTTAAAATATTTTAACCTATTCGAGCGATTATTTCAAAATTAAATTGTTTAAAAAATTAGAAAGGGCAAAGTTTTTTAGACCACCACTTGTGCCTTGCGTCCCTGAATAAAATAATATTCAAAAATACTCAATAAACATTAATTTATGCAGTATTTATGTACTAAGTTATTAATTGTACCGTAGATATACTCGTAGCAATAATTAAATTAATACACAGTTTCATATTATAGTATACGGAGTCTTTTGCAACAACAGATTTGCCGAAAATAAGGAAAAAGGCCGACAAATTGTGAGTCAACCTCGCACGGAAATAGCTCCGTGCCCTCTAGATAAAACAAACGATAGTTTAAATTGTTCAAAATATTGTTATTATCAATATTTGTTGTTATAGAGAGTATAATAACACTCAAATAGTGTACCTATTATGTTACGGTTCAAGAATTAATTGAAAAAAACCGTCAATAATAATTATTTTTTTATTAAATGATTATTTTATTATATATTAAATGATTGATTTGTAAAAACGTTATTTGTTTACCTAAAGGTTGAGCAAAAATATGTAATTTGTATATACGAGTAGAAGTATTTTACTATAACTCCCACCCTTAGTATGAAGTATAATCTACCTCCATTCTAATTTTCAGCTAAATCGTATTACAAAGTAATAATATTAGTGTGATGTTATATCGGCAACAGACATACTCGTAGAAGTCACAGACAGGAGATTTATTGTAACAAGGTCCTGAGGATACCCTTTCGGGGAAGAAAAATTAACTCGATCTTCGAATGAGATAATAATTTTATTCTCGATTGTTATAATTTCAAATTATCGTTATTATATAATATATATGTCGTTATAATATTATAAATTAAATTATTTAACAAAAAAATATGTTTTTCTCGTTATAAAATCTCTTAATTTAGAACTAAATACTACGATAAGAGGTATACAATTGCATAAATTATTATTCTGCACTGCTTTATTACTAAAAAAACAAACAAGGGAAGGGAACAAGGGAAACACATATTTTTTATAAAATAAAAGTACAAAAAACCAAGGCACTCACATTGTTTTGGTGGGGGTTTCTCCATAATTTGGCGTCTCCTTGCATTTAAAAAGCATACAAATTTAACAAATAAGCTTTGCCTGCAGTTTTATGGAAATGATCACTAAATTTTATCTCTTTACAAAGAGTAATATATGTCATCCGTTATATGTATATGCAAGTACATTATAAATGTTAATAATAATTTGATTTGATAATTTTATTAATAGCTAACAACAAAATTATATTATAAGGATAATGAGTATGTTAAATTTTACATAAATAGAGGAAAACTCTAAACTAAAATCTAGGGGTGCAAATCTAGGTTTAAAATCGTGTACTTACTTACCTATCTACTGATTTTTTGGCAGTTTTGTGTGTTATTTTATTTTAATCATTGATTAAATATTTTATTACAAGAATAATTATAATTTTATGATTTGACTTCATTTGAATATTTATGAGAGATAGTAATATATAGCATACCTATTAATTATTTGCTTGAATTTATTGCGACAAACTCTTTATAAGTTCTTATACATAGCGACTTTCTATTTTATATATTTAATATTTCTTTTTAATTATTCAGTAGTATTTAATAAAATAATAGTGGCAATTAGCAAGTATTTAAGTTACTCAAAATCGTAACTTATGAATTACGGAAATGTCGTTAAAATTGTGTAACATTATAAGTAAGCTGACTAATAAAAATATTCTTTTGTTTAATATCAAGATACTACTAATTCGAAAATTAATAGTGGCAATCACTAATTATTGTAAAAGTTACTCAACAATGTAACTCTCCGTATAACATTAATGTCGTTAAAGTTTTGTAATATTACAAGGAAGCTGACTACTAAAAATTTTCATTTGTTTCAATTCAAGCTAATTAATTGCCAAATACACATTAAAGGTAACAAATAATAATCATTCAATTTGTTACGCAACTACGAGTATCTATGAGAAACTTCTCTATAATGTAATATTGAATCTACTGCATAAAAAATGATCTATGGCCATCGACTAGTGACTATAGTAATAGAATAAAGCACTTTCAATTTTCTGGTCATAATATAGCTATTATTTAATTTACCAACACTTAAAGTAAATGAGTTTCATACCAGTTATTTATCTAACAATAGTTTCTTATTATATATCAATTTTTGGACGTAAATATCTCTAAATTCAGTATCTTTTATGCACCTCTTAATTTGTTTGATGCGAAAGCGATTATTATTATAAGAATCGATGATATTAAGCTTCTACAATACAATAATAACAAGACACTCAAATGAACACTGGATTTTAGTAACGTCTGCTACATTCGCATCAAACAATGTTAAAAAGCACCACTTCAACCTTTACGTTCAACATCTTGAATAACTCCTATGCATCCTTATCGCGCACCTAGCAGCAACGAGGAATATGAAGTGAATTTCCTAATAATGATTCCCTTTCCAGATTAAAATCGATAGCTCACGTTCATCCAGGATCTCTTTTGGGATCTAAATTTGCTCTTCTCTCTTGTAACGCTGCTAATAGAGCTTCTCTAACTTCTCTTTCTGAACTTCGCCATAATCTAATCAGTTCATCTTCTGATAGTTGCGATAGTTCTGTTCTTGCTCCAGTTGGAGAAACTCTTGGATAGGGAGGAGCGGGCGGAATATCCGTTTCTTGTGAAACCATTATCTCCACGCTAGCTCGATGGCTAGGCGGATCTACAGATAAAAAGTTTTGTGAAGATTCCGATACGTCTTGATATGATCTGGTCGATGATCCTTCAGGTCTTCTCGACATTGGCGACGGGGTTTTGAGTCTAGTATTAATATCAGGAGGCGAATTTGTCAAAAAACTGACGTCACGGCTTAATCGTCTGCCAATATTTAAGCTGGTCTTCTCATATATAGATGCAGAATCAGATCCTAACACTGAATCAGTACTGAATCTACGAACATTGAGACCAGCAAGGCTGCATCTTTTTCTTCGGTTTCTTGGGGAACGTAGTTGACGGGGTGATCTACTTTGGCGGGGAGACCGGCTAGATACTTCAGGGGACGGTGACAAGAATTTTGACTCTGTAATTTCTTCTGATACTTCAGATGTTTCAACCGCTACGTTTTCTTTAATCGAATCCAGAGAGTGGTCACGGCCGCCTTGTTGAACTCTACAAAAAACAGTGTAAATAAAAAATCACAGATAATATTAATCACTTTGATTATGTAAACAGTGCAAAATATTATTTTGTACCTCCTGATTTCTTGTATCATCTCAAAGAATTGCGCTTTACTTTTTCTCCTTCTACGCTGCTCGTGTTCCTTCTGAAACAAATGCATTTCCTATCGTAATCTGATAAAAGTAAAGATTATGAAATCACCTGTGTTATTGGCTATTCAGTTTATTTACGACGGAGATGACGTATAAATTATTACAATTATGGTTATATAAAATCGAAGTGTGTGTTTCTTAGTCCATGGTTCTCAAGGGATTTGTGATTAACCGTAATTCATAAAGGTGATGTCGCGGGTAAAATTTAGTATGCAACCATAAATCCATAAAGCTTACCCTTTTGACACTCTTCTGAAACAACGACGTGAAATGACCTTGTCTAATGGTGTTAACCAGTTCTCTTGCTGCGTGATGCGGGGACACCAGTTCCACGCAATTGATAAATCTGTACAATTTCTGCAACAAAATAATTCCAAGTGAAATATAGTCGGAGAAAAAGCAATCAGAGATAACGTCGTGTCTACAAAGAAAGATAAGTGGGTCGTTGGTGTTAAAAGCCTCCGTTTACAACGGATTGCTATTTTCTTCCTCGGATTTGTTTGAACGTTAGGTTACATTGAGGCTTGGAAAATTGTGTATGTACCAATTTCGAGTTCAGTATATTATTAATATTGGATGATTTCTATACGCATATACAATTTTAAGGTCTTATTTGTTTCACCAATCCTAATTCCTAATCCTAATCCTAATCCTAATAATATTATAAAGGCGAAAGTTTGTGTGTGTGTTTGTTACTCCTTCACGGCTCAACTACTGAACCGATTTAGCTGAAATTTGGAACATAGGTAGCTTATAACCCGGATTAAAACATAGGCTACTTTTTATCCCGGAAAAATCCGTAGTTCCCGTGGGATACTCAAAATACCAACTTTTCTAGAGCAATCTATAGCTACATCTATAGATAGATTGTTCAAGCGAACTTGCTTGAAAGCATGTTTAAAGGTTGGAATAGGGAACGATAACGGGAAAATGACGTTTCCCTTAGGATTCATGAAAAAGCGAATTTGACGGGGCCGGGCCGCGGGCAAAAACTGAATCTATTATCACTGTAAATGTGAAAATGGCCACTATGTAGGTTCTGAACATAGCACTGTACGCATTTAACAAGTGTGTTTTAGTTGAACAAGCGGAGGGATAATAATGCTATAAATAATAATGATATAATGCTATAAATAATGCATAATGCTATAAATGTGAAAATGGGTACCTACCCGTATTATAGGTTCCGACATTACAACTGTTTCGCTATTAGCATTTTGTGTTTTAGTTGAGCAATGAGATACAGTTTAATAATATTATAACTATGAAAACGGGTAGTGGGTACCTATATGATATACTGTTTCGTTACTGACAATGTATGTTTTAGTTGAGCTATGGGATATGGTAAAGTAATTAGTAATGCTATAAATGTGGAAATGGGTACCTACCCATAAAGGTTCTGAAAGTACAATTGTTTCGCTATTTATAATGTGTGTTTTGGTTAAGCAATGGGATACAGGTTAATAATGCTAAAAAGGTGTTCCTGTATAGTTTCTGATATTAGAACTGTTTCGCTATTAAAAATATGTGTTTTAGTTGAGCAATAGATTATGTGATAGTCCTATCCTAATAATATTATAAAGGCGAAAGTTTGTGTGTGTGTTTGTTACTCCTTCACGGCTCAACTACTGAACCGATTTAGCTGAAATTTGGAACATAGGTAGCTTATAACCCGGATTAAAACATAGGCTACTTTTTATCCCGGAAAAATCCGTAGTTCCCGTGGGATACTCAAAATACCAACTTTTCTAGAGCAATCTATAGCTACATCTATAGATAGATTGTTCAAGCGAACTTGCTTGAAAGCATGTTTAAAGGTTGGAATAGGGAACGATAACGGGAAAATGACGTTTCCCTTAGGATTCATGAAAAAGCGAATTTGACGGGGCCGGGCCGCGGGCAAAAACTGAATCTATTATCACTGTAAATGTGAAAATGGCCACTATGTAGGTTCTGAACATAGCACTGTACGCATTTAACAAGTGTGTTTTAGTTGAACAAGCGGAGGGATAATAATGCTATAAATAATAATGATATAATGCTATAAATAATGCATAATGCTATAAATGTGAAAATGGGTACCCGTATTATAGGTTCCGACATTACAACTGTTTCGCTATTAGCATTTTGTGTTTTAGTTGAGCAATGAGATACAGTTTAATAATATTATAACTATGAAAACGGGTAGTGGGTACCTATATGATATACTGTTTCGTTACTGACAATGTATGTTTTAGTTGAGCTATGGGATATGGTAAAGTAATTAGTAATGCTATAAATGTGGAAATGGGTACCTACCCATAAAGGTTCTGAAAGTACAATTGTTTCGCTATTTATAATGTGTGTTTTGGTTAAGCAATGGGATACAGGTTAATAATGCTAAAAAGGTGTTCCTGTATAGTTTCTGATATTAGAACTGTTTCGCTATTAAAAATATGTGTTTTAGTTGAGCAATAGATTATGTGATAGTAATTATGCTATAAATGCGAAAATGGATACCTATAAGGTAAAGGTTCTGAAATTATTTCACTCTTAAGCGGATACGTTGATTTTATTTTCGTCCTTCTCACTCTGTTGAATACGTTGGTGGGTTAGGTTAGGTTAGGTTAGTATGCAGCGTTGCGGAAGAATATAACAGAAAAACGTTGTTTTACCTAATTACTTCAAAAACTAAGCCAGTTATTTAAATGTCGTTCTGAACGTTTTTGGGAATTATTTTTTACCGATAAATTAAAATAAAAATTACAATTATGTCCATCGTAGTTTTCGATGGAAATTAGAAAAATGTAGATTTTGGAGCAATTTTTGGGAGAACTTTTTGGCGATAAATTTTTATCCAATCGTGTTTCCGAAGTTAGGTTAACACATATGCTGTTTTTTCCCCAGAAAATCCAGGACTCCCACGGGATTTGTAAAACCCCGAAATTCACGCGGGCGAAGCCGCGGGCAAAAGCTAGTAATATTATAAAGGCGAAAGTTTGTGTGTGTGTTTGTTACTCCTTCACGCCTCAACTACTGAACCGATTTAGCTGAAATTTGGAACATAGGTAGCTTATAACCCGGATTAAAACATAGGCTACTTTTTATCCCGGAAAAATCCGTAGTTCCCGTGGGATATTCAAAATACCAAATTTTTTAGAGCAATCTAAAGCTACATCTATAGATAGATTGTTCAAGCGAACTTGCTTGAAAGCATGTTTAAAGGTTTCTAATAGGGAACGATAACGGGTAAATGACGTTTCCCTTAGGATTCATGAAAAAGCGAATTTGACGCGGGCGGGGCCGCGGGCAAAAACTGATGATATTATCACTATAAATGTGAAAATGGCCACTATGTAGGTTCTGAACATAGCACTGTACGTATTTAACAAATGTGTTTTAGTTGAACAAGGGGATATGGGATAATAATGCTATAAATAATAATGCTATAATGCTATAAATAATGCATAATGCTATAAATGTGAAAATGGGTACCTGTATTATTGGTTCCGACATTACAACTGTTTCGCTATTAGCATTTTGTGTTTTAGTTGAGCAATGAGATACAGGTTAATAATATTATAACTATGAAAACGGGTACCTAGGTATATCGTATAGGTTTTGAACTAACATCTGTTTCGTTACTGACAATGTATGTTTTAGTTGAGCTATGGGATATGGTATAGTAATTAGTAATACTATAAATGTGGAAATGGGTACCTACCTATAAAGGTTCTGAAAGTACAATTGTTTCGCTATTTATAATGTGTGTTTTGGTTACGCAGAGGGATACAGGTTAATAATGCTAAAAAAATGTTCCTGTATAGTTTCTGATATTAGAACTGTTTCGCTATTAAAAATATGTGTTTTAGTTGAACAATAGAATATGTGATAGTAATTTTATTCTATAAATGCGAAAATGGATACCTATAAGGTAAAGGTTCTGAAATTATTTGACTCTTAAGGAGCATACCACAGGTGTGCCCGCGAAATTCAAATTTTTTGTGGTTTTTCGCGATTTTTAAGCTGATAAGACGTAATAGGCTTTTGGCAGTCAAATTGCGATAATCCCAAGATCATCTTTACGTATTTATATAAAAATCTCTGCTTGAAAGTGTCGAGTTAAAGAAATTAATCCCAGATTTGCGAGTTGCTCACTTAAAACTCTTTACTCGGACTAATTTCTTAGGATAGCCATTTTTATGCAAAAATTTTGATATAAACATGTAAAGAAGTAACTTCCATTCTCGCAAAATGACTGCCATAAGCCTATTATGTGTAATTAGCGCACAAATTGCAAAAAACCACGAAAATTTTGAATTTCGCGGGCAGACCTGTTGAGTTCGCCTTAAGCGGATACGTTGATTTTATTTTCGTCCTTCTTACTCTTATGAATACGTTGATGGGTTAGGTTAGGTTAGTATGCAGCGTTGAGAAAGAATATAACAGAAAAACGTTGTTTTACCTAATTACTTCAAAAACTAAGCCAGTTATTTAAATGTCGTTCTGAGTGTTTTTGGGAATTATTTTTTACCGATACATTAAAACAAAAATTACAATTATGTCCACCGTAGTTTTCGATGGAAATTAGAAAAATGGAGATTTTGGAGCAATTAGCAAAGTTAGGTTAACACATATGCTGTTTTTTTTTCCAGAAAATCCAGGACTCCCACGGGATTTGTAAAACCCCGAAATTTACGCGGGCGAAGCCGCGGGCAAAAGCTAGTTTCTCATAATTTCTCTTTCAAAATTGATATTCGCACATTAATGTTTAAAATATTGTTCATTTTATTAGTTAGCTTATTCAACATACACAACATGATATTATTTGTTTAAAAACTGAATATAAAAAATAAAACTAGAAGTTAAAGTATGATTAAATTATTTTCTATAGGTGTAATGTAATTAACAGAAAAAAGAAATGACTGACACTGTAATTAACAGAAAAAAGAAATGACTGACACTGAAATGTTTTAATTCTGATGTTATGAACTTCTAAGTGTGTGATGAATAAGTTTATCTAAAACACGGTTTAAAAGTTACCTGACTAAAAAACATAATATTTCTGCTTCTCCATATAGTTCCTTTTGGCTGGTGACGTAAAACAGGAAGCGTGTATTTGTAAAAGAGATGTTCCAATATCAATATGAGACATCCGACGATCATTCCCACTCCCAGAAGGATAAAGACGCCGGCCACGGCTGCCACACCTAAAAAGGATCAAAGTGGTTGACATTATTGTAGAGGATGATAACGTCAGTACGGCGGATGACGCGATTAACAGCGTATAAAGCGATTTTTAGCGATCGTATCAGCGGTATTCGCTTCCATAGCTCAATCGGTAGAGCGGCCACTCGCGACAGGTAGTGGTTGCGGGTTCGAATCCCGTTGGCAGCGATAATTTTGATACATTTATAATTTATAATAATTATACCTAGTGTTGTGTGAAGCGCTATAACAAAAAAGTAAATTGTAAAAAGGGCAAGGTAGTCATCTCTCGTTCAAAGTTCGCTCCATTCGAAATATGGGCCTTTGAAGTTGGTGAAACCATAGTTTCCCAATAGATGGCTCCGCAGTCTGCCTATGACTGAAAAACAATGTGTATAGAAATTATCGTGTCAGCGGTATTCGCTTCCATAACTCAATCGGTAGAGCGGCCACTCGCGATAGGTGGTGGTTGCGGGTTCGAATCCCGTTGGCAGCGATAATTTTGATACATTTATAATTTATAATTATACCTAGTGTAAGAAGCACTATAACAAAAAAGTAAATTAGTATATCCTCTTAAGTGGAATCATGGCATTAGGGCGGATGGTGAAATCAACTTTTTTTATTATTTTTAGACCCACAACTAAATCAATCCTTTTCGCAAGTGGTCCTTTTTAGCAATCCCGAGGTACAGTGCATGGTAGGACAGAAACGATTAAAAAGTCAGAAGCCATAATAATGCAAAAAAAAAACACGGTGACTTATCTCGTTCAAAGAGCTTCATTTAAAATAATGGACTTTTGGGAGGAAGATTGAAACTGCAATGTATTCGTAACGCATTCAAAAATAGTATCTTACTCCATGAATACGGGCACATCGAATTTAAAGTCATTCGTTTTATTAATATTCTAAAGGTTTTAACAGAAAGGAAAGTGCAATAAGCGTTTCCGATAATTGCGTTTAATTCCGCGTTGAATGGTGTTGAAACAAATCGCGTTCGCTATCTAATGAGGTGTATTGATTACGCAATCCACTGCTGATTTATGGTACGTCTAATTAAGTGCCGGTGAAATTATTAAACTGTTCTTGATAAAAGCAAATTAAGTAACGACGTCGATTTGAAAAAAAAAATTAAATATTTTAATTTCATGCGATATTTTTAATGGAAAGTGCCTTGGGATACTTTCTTTACCTTTAATCTATAATAGAATTCTTGAGCGGATACGTTATGATTGTATCTTGTGGCGTAAGACATTCAACTTTGAATTCTTGATGCAAAAAATGGGAATCTCTCGTCTTTAAGCAAATATTTGCATTTTTATGAAAAAAAAGTTTTTTATATGAATTCCTAAGTCCCGTTCTTTTACAGAATTACAAAGGGCGTGAATTGTGTTCAAAGAGTAGATACAGTACTTAAGTAGGTAGGTTACAGGAGTTTCAAAGTTTCAAGATTGTATACTTACCGAGTGGTTTCGGTTGAATTCCGTAATCCGGGCTTAGCTTGAAGCATGGCAAAGCCCCATACCACTTCTCCGTGAGAATATCCATGTAACCGTTTGAGGAATACTTTGCTATCACCGCTGATATGCTATCCTGGAAAGGTACATTTATTTACAAAGTACTGGTACTAATTTATTCTGATTTAGAGTCTCTAAATTTAGCGTGGCTGAAAAAATACTTTTTCTTTTTTTTTTCAGATATGTTTGGAAAGGTATATAGCTATTTCTAAAGGATAGCAGATTTGCAGACGCGTGTTTAAAGATTCTAATGCATAATCGCTACCACTGCTTATATAAATACTTATCTACATACTTAATAAAAATTCGAAAAACCGACTTTGGTAACAATAGGCATTGATGGACTCACGTAAGTGTGCCTTGGCTCCGCCTTGGCACACATTTACACGATCTTCCATCAATGCCTCTTTTGCTGGCCGCTGCAGTAGGTAATGTATCATTTATAATCAACAGAAAAATAGCTTAGTTACATATTAAAATGTTTTACTAATTCATGATATTACAATTTTAGAATTCAGAACACGTTCGTTCCATTTCTCACTGTTCACAAAACGCCGTACAAACGATATTTTATAGCCAGTTATCAATATAAGAGAAAAAGTGCCTACTCGTTACGCCACGAACTCACCATCTTTCTAAAAATCTTATTTCAGTTAGAGTATGATTATGCACTTAATATAATATTAATTAACACAAATAATTTTTGGATGGACAAGTTTCTTAAACTAGTTTAACTATCTTTTTTGCTCACTCTTGCGACTGTTGTTTCCTTTATTAACCGACTTAAAAAAGAAAGTTCTCAATTTGTCGGAATCTTTATTTTAAATGTTATAATCAACATTTTGTTAATTTAACGGGACAAAAAAAGTTTTTCCACCAATCCCGCTGGAACATTTCCAGCATAAAGAGTAGCATATTATGTATTAATCCAGAATAACTAACATTACACAAACGTATGCGTAACGAAACATAGGCTTTAAAAACAGTTAATACAACAATTATTAACAATTTGTGAACTTTTATGGTTTATTCATATTATATACGTAAGCATCTGTCAACAGCTCTCGTAACTCTACGATGAGCCAAAAGCTCGTATGTGTTTAACAACGCTAATAAACTGACGTGGAAAAACCGCTATAACTGAGATATACTCGTACAGAGCCAATGTGGTACTTGGCTATATATATTATCACACCATTAGGAGGTTTCTGCGCCATGCATCAATCTTAACGCGCTAAGATCTCGAAGTCGTTTTGCTGTCACTGCGACTTATCTACGACCTTCTTCATGTAAATATGGGTAGGCTTCGCTGCTTCACTAATATGGAGCCGTTACTCAGAACAGTCATTAGTATGTATCTCCTCGATATACCTACACCTACAGTCATATTATCTGTAAGACGTGGCACTTAAATACACGAGCCGCGTGGGACAAATTAAATTAAATATCGCGTACTGTGAACCGCGTAGGCGTGTGATTTATTTGAAAGCTTTTTTACTGCCTACCTTCAAAGGGAATCCTTTAGCCATACCAATAGCGTAAGTATCCTTTGTAAGGGCATGGTCCCCCACCCGTTGGAGTTTACAGCCGTGGTCAGTGGCACGATAGTAGTCTAAAACAGTTGTATCGGCAATCAGTAGGTCCAAAGTTCCATTCCTATAACACAAATCATCTTTAGTTAACCTTAAAATAAACAACCAAAACTACTTCAAATTCTTTTATGTGTGAAAACTTTCTACTAAACTGATAAATATCTTAACCTGAGTCGTTGAATTCCCTCCTCAATGTCTTGGAGGGCGTAACGACGCATTTGTTGCGCCAGCTGTGGATTATTTCGACGAACATAATATTCTGCGACCGAGGATCGTGCTGTTCCTACTCGTAAAGACAGCCACTGAAATTTATGAAACTTTGTTACTTACAAACATTATAATATTCAAATTGAATGCTATTGATGTTGGATACATACATTGCTCCTCCCTTGGTAATCGTCAACAGCGTTGTGAAAAAACAGTCCCGCTATTAGAGCAGCTATATTGGCGGTATAACTGGCGACAAATATCACAGAAAATCCACCCCAAACATTTATGAGGAATTTATTAGGCCAACTCTTAGGTGCTTTAAATGCCACCAAATGTCCACACAGTAGACCCCACATTACCCACAGAGCGCTAGAAATGCTAAAATTTTTAGATCTCTGTCGACCCCATGGGTTCAAGCCAAACGGAGACAGCCATTCATAAATTGCTACAGCGATAGCGGTTACGTTTAGAGAAGTAAATATCGCAATCCACAATTCGGGTGAAAACGGTAACAAAAACGCCAGCAATGGTATATCCGGTCTCTGATTTGGGGCTGCCAGTATTGATATTCCGCTGAAAAAATAAGGCTGGCTGAAATCAACAACTTCAGCTCGCGCGGCTGATACGCTGAGTGCTGCAAATGACATATGAGCGGCACCAGAAACTAAATCTCCAATAATACCATCCCATTTTTCTAGATCATCGTGTGGTTCTTCATCTAATATAAACGACTTTTTATATTCCTCCATTTCGCCATAACCGTTTTTATACTGTGAAAAGTAATTCTGCTGATTCGTCCAAAAATCTTTATTGATATTTTTGTCTTCGTTATACCTTCGATATGGCTTCACTAATTTTCTGGCTCCATATAGGCCGTCCTCTACAATGTATAAATGAAAATCAAACTCTAATTCTTGTGCAATGTTTTCCAACAAATCCATAGATAGTCCGTAACAACAGTGAGTAGCCATTTTCCAATAGGTATTCGGTTTAGGCGTAGGAAAAAAATAATCATCTATGTCTGGAACGCTTTCTCTTTCCAGTTCATTGAAGACAAGAGTGAGATTATCGCGATCAGACGTTTGTGGACGATGGCAGGGTAATCCTCTTAAGCATTGTCCATCTTCATCAAGTTCACCTTCCATTACAAATGGAGGAGCCAAAGCTGTGACTATACGAAAAATTGTGCGAGCCCCAGACGACTGACTGTGAGCAACGAGACGTCCACCCGGCCACACAATTGTATGCAAACTGACACTTCGACCTAAAACATGGCCTACTTCTCTCCATACGTTACTACCTTCAGGGTTTAATACTAAATTCAAAAACGAAAATGCTGCTGTCAGTGATCTCTCCGATCGTCCACCACCAGCTAAGGCCGCAGCGGTCGCTATTCTCATCTCTCTGAAACAAAAAGCATAAGAGTCAGGTACCTTCCATTTAAATGCTAGTATCTCTTCATAATTTCCTTCCTCACTTAAACGACTCTCGAGTTTAAGTCGACTAAAAGTCGAGTTAAAAAGAGTACTTTTAAAATAAAAGTAAGAGTAAATGGGGCACATTACGAGACAGTTGTCGCGGTAACTTTAGCTGCTTCCGGAAAAAAGAAGCGGATGAGATTTTAAGAGTAATTTATTTCATTTTTATATTTTTGAACTTATTGTCCGAGACCTGGCCGGCACTACGGCTAAATGTAGATTATAGCTGCAGGCACTACTATATATGTTTTTTTATACTATATAGGTTTACGCTTGACCACAATCTCACCTGATGGAAAGTGTCGATGTGGTCGAAGATGGAGCGCGCTTACCTAGAAGATGCCTATTCACTCTTTTTTTAAAAGCACCCAGGTCGTAACATGCGGGCAAAACAGATTTCGGGAGAGAATTCCAAACCTTATATAAATGTTCTTTGCTACAGGTTGATACCTGCAGCAAAGATTAGGTATTAGGTATGGGGAATTTTGCAGCAGCTTTCCTCACGATACAAATGGGCGTAGCTCTGACAGTCAGAGGTGCATGCCTAATGGGACCTGCTGCTACCAAGCACAGGTCTCAATAGGCTATTGTAACTCGTGATTTTGCGGATATCCAATCCATAGCGCGTAAGTAAATACAATATCACTGTCAATTTTTAGATATTCCAGCACAAAATGACGTAACCTTCGACAAGTCCTCTTCTATTGAGTCAAGTTTAGCCCTGAACGATGCATATAAAGTAGAACAGCCTGAATACTCATTTGCTCTGCTCTCCACTAACACCATATAGATGTATTCCAAGTTTGAAAACTTTATTCGCCGTTCACCACAAAAGCCGCAATTAAAATTATAGGCGTCAATAAATAGACTCTTAGGACACATAAAACGACTTTATTGATCTGACCTACATTATTCGCCCTTATTTGAAGATGAACGAAAAGGAAAGTATCCGCTTCAAGTCATGTCAATGGTAGGGCATCTTTCTTTTGAATCAGCATGCACAGTCTGGCTGTCGGCCAAAATTTGCTACCGTAGCTCTGTCGAATTTATGATAACATGATCGAGTTGGATGTTACCCAAAAATAGCAAAGTTTTTATACGTTTCCGTGTATCAAAAAAAGCTTAAAACTTTGCACGTAAATAAGTCAGCTTTAAATTTTACAAAATACACACGTTAGTTGAAATTTAATTAAGAAATCTCAATCATCGAGATTTTTGGAGATTCTTTCATTTGTTCCATAGAACATAGATCATCGACATTTTTTTGGTTTCATTCTGTTATCAACCCTTATTTATGGGTTGGTCGTTTAAAAATTGTGAAAAAATAATCACATCCAGCTCGGACAACGATCGCAAGGTGCATAACCGGTTGGAGATACCGGTCCAGATAGGACCAAGCAACTAGTTAATAAATGAATGCAAGCAACCCATTATTTTCGATATATATATTTTCGGTGAACACTGTTCCATGGAACAAATGGGAACAATCCGATCATGCACTTGAAGCTGAGTTAAAGGCCAGTGCATAACAAACGAGAAAACTTCCCGCTGAAAGTAATGTAACTGCCAGTTCGGGTGAAGAACGCAATTAGTTACATGTCACCAAGACATTAGACTCTGAACCCAGCAAAAATGTTTCAATGTCAAAAGATAATTCGTCTAACGACAAAACCTTTTATCCTTTGGTTCCGACGCATTTAGCTTGAAATATTACGAACGTTTGAACTCTATTGGAGTAGAGATGAACGTAAAATTCATTTGAAATTTGTAACAATAAAAACGATGTATTTTTGAACTACCCTACTTATTTTACGTTCTACAGACTCCTGTTTTATTAAATGAGAAATTTTTAATTTTGCTACTTTTGATAAAACATACACGTTATTCCACGCTAATTTCTTACTTAGAAGAGATTGTTGATTTACAGTATTTAGTTAAATGAGACTAGTGTCTCAGTTAAAAAATACTGTAAATCAACTATACTGTATTATTGACTGAGACAGTAATCTCAGTTAATAAATAACAGTTTTGTTGTGGAGAAGTCTTAAAAACCTACCTCTTAAGGTTTTTAAAACTTCAGGGACAGGGAAACTCTATGGCTCGGTTTCCACGAAATCACTAATCAGATCCTCTCCCTCAGTTTTTTTGATGGATAAAAATACTACATAATGTCGTGAAACGATAAATGACGTTACTAATACTTTCGGACCTCCCAATATTAATGTTCAAACTTAATAATATAACGCGGACATTCGAGGCACGTATTTTATTAAATAACGCCCCAATAACTGTGGGGCTCGGAGTGCCCGATTTGATAGGTCAAGTGAAAGAATTCACGGTTTCCTTACAACAGTACTTGAAAAGGAAATTTAGATAAACCGATCAAAGTAAGTCTTTCACGTTTTGTGAAGTGTTATTTAACTGAACGTAAAAAACCGTTGACTCTTGCCGATAGGCTAATAATAATTTGAAGATAAGTTATCTTTTTGTTATTTATGCTCTTATATTTTTTTTGAGTTCCGTATTTCGAATAAGAAAACAAAATCCTTGCAGGTTGTATTTTCATTTTATTGTTCGTCCATCCATTTGCGTGCCATTTATGAGCGTTTTTGCAGTAACGGGTAGAGTTATCTATACCAAGTATTCAGGTCTCTAGTCCTTTCGATCTAAAGTTCAAGAATCTAAAGCAAAAATGCAAGTTTCTAAGATAACTCAATCAAAATGTACCGTTATTTAATCGTTTTCGGAAGCTCCAAGCCTCCAAGTACTCATTTACTTTCGTAACCCAAATATCATGTTTGAAAAAAAGCAAGGGATGCAAAATTAAAGATTTAATCCAAGGAAGTAAATTCTCGATTATAAAAAAAATAATTAGGCTCTAAAACACCGACCGCAGCGATGGCAATAATGAAAATTGGTTCCAATAGTATAGAATCCTGATTGCTTATGTCCGACCGTACAAGTTTTTCTATTGAGTCTTGCTTTTAGGGTTCCATACCAAAATGGTAAAAATGGAACCCTTATGGTGAGACTTTCTCCGTCGTCCGTCCGTCCGTCCGTCCGTCCGTCCGTCCGTCTGTCACACTCGATTATTTCAGTAACTGTTGAAGCTATCGACTTGAAACTTGGAATAGTTTTAGTACTAGTGACCCAACGTCATAGCAATTATAAAATTTTGAAAATCATTTTTATTTTTATTTAAAAAAGGGGATATACCGGGTTGTTAAAATTTCAAAATGAGATAACAATATTGAGTGGGGTATCATATAAAAGGGCGTTACTTGTGTATTCTAAAACCAATTTTTATTTATTTTTATGCCTGATGGTTTTTGATTTATTGGGCAAACTGTCGAAAAAAATACCGTTCAATCCCCCCCACCCCCTTTTCTCCGAAGTTTACCAATCGAAAAATCTGAAATAATTATGATCAATAGAAGTTATTTTACGTATATTTTACAGGAAAAATAAAATGAACTCGCTGACTTATATACTTTTTGTGATATTAACAATAAACCGCCAAAAACAAAGTTACGTTTTCGGTTCGCCAACAAAAGTACCTACATGTAAATTATACTCGTAAATTCATGAACAAAAGAGGATTTTTTTAATTTTTTTACTTCTTTTATAGTATGGAACCCTCGGTACGCGAGTCTGACTCGCACTTGGCCGGTTTTTTTTAATATCGTTTTTCACCAACATTTTAAGAGACACCTAAGCCCTTAGGTGACAGTTGTTGTAAGTGAAAACTGTCACCTATCGGCTTAGGAGTTTCTTAAAGTGTTGGTGAAAACGAGCACAAGACTCAATTCAAGAGTGTCAAAAAAGATCATAATAAATGGATACTAATTAATATTAGTAAGAAGGGTAGTATGAATTCCATAGATGAAAATACATTTGGAACTTCACAAAATATTCATTCTCCGACTTCCATAATTTAACAATTGCGTTTCATTCTCGGGCAAGCGCATAGTAACTATTGTGTGCCACCACACTCGGCAAATATGTAACTCAGTTAAAGTTCTCTCCGGAGCAAGCAACCCTTTTGCATATTTTATTCCATGTGGTACGGAGAAACAAGTCACATTATATATCAAAGTCTGACAAAACATCAAATCTCCAACTTGCGATATAATTTCACTGAAACTTATTTATAGGTGTTTGGTTTATTTACGTTGGTAAATAGATATATAAAAAAAAAAGATTCCGACGAATTGAGAACCTCCTCCTTTTTTTGAAGTCGGTTAAAAATGGTTCGTTAACGATTAAGATTGACTTACCATTTTTGAAGAACTTTCTTTTTTAAATACATAATCTAAGACCTAACTTAATCCGACCAGATGGAAGTTGAGACGTACATACATTAAAGTTTTTTTTTCATATGTTTGGTATCCATTTAACAACGGAATAGTTGTTACCGTAAAAGTAAATATAGTGGTAAACCGAGGAATTTACAAGGGTTTCTTAAAAATTACTATAAGGGTGAAAATGCGATGTCCACAATAGAAAATTTTATAGCGCACCTAAAGCTGAGTTCAGACGGCTTATCGCATTGCATGAAGTAGTGATAGATATGAGAAGTAACATCTAAAACCTACGTTTATTGTGTACAGTTAAGGTAAACATCGCTTGGCTATTTATAGCTTGACTTTCGAGCTGCATTATCAGCACTTTGTAATAATTTTTTTTAGAGTTAAATATGAAAAATAGCAAAAACTTTCAGCCTTGTAGTTTCTATCACTATTTTTATTTCTATTTAATTCAACGATTGCTTACAAATCGTAATTAAAAAAAACATCGGATGACACATCCGATCGACCACCTGATCAATATAGATCCTGAGTGTTACATTTATTATATAGAATACCCGTATTCACTATGGTAAAAATTGGATTGTATACAGAATGGGAACTGAAACAGAAAAGCACATATACAAACCTCCGATACATGTCAGAGCATAACATTGACGTCTCCTTAAATTAAAAATGGAGGGTTCCATACCATAAAAGAAGTTAAACGTTCAAAGAATCACTTACGAGTATAATTTACATGTAAGTACTTTTGTTGGCAAACCGCAAACGTAACTTTGTTTTTGGCGTTTTATTGTTATTATCAAAAAAAGTATAATAGTTAGAGAGTTGATTTTATTTTTCCTGTAAAATATACGTTTATTCCTATTGATCATAATTATTTCAGATTTTTTGATTGGTAAACTTCGGAGATAAGGGGGGGAACGGTATTTTTTTCGACAGTTTGCTCAATAACTCAAAAACTATTAAGCATAAAAATAAATAAAAATTGGTTTTAGAATACACAAGTAACGCCCTTTCATATGATACCCCACTCAATATTGTTATCTCATTTTGAAATTTTGACGACCCGGTTTTCCCCCCTTTTTAAATAAAAATAAAATAGATTTTCAATTTTTTATGATTGCAATGGCGGCGTGCCGTAATTACCTACAACTATTCCAAATTTCAGCTCGATAGCTTCGATATTTACTGAAATAATTGAGTGTGACAGACGGACGGACGGACGGACGGACGGAGAAAGTCTCACCATAAGGGTTCCATTTTTACCATTTTTGTATGGAACCCTAAAAACCTGATCACGAGACTTTGGCTATAGCTGTAAGTAATGTTTGGCTATAGCTGCAGAACCACACTTCTGGGGTAATTCTACTGAATGAAATAACAAAGAATTCAAGTTGTATTAAATCGCAAGCCATTTGAAACCCGCTTAATACTGTCTCTGATATAAACCGACCAACCTTCGCCTTTTAGATAGAAGGACGTAAAAGTAATCTCGGGCCGTTGTCGGACTCGCTAGTCAATTTGCTTTTATGACGATGCTCCACGCTTGTTACCATTCTATCCCGTATAGTGTATATCGCCTTTGTTTAAATGCTCAGGAACTCGAGAAAATACGATCTGACGAAAATACAACTGAGGTCGGTGAGCAATTTGAACACTTAAGTGGGCATAAGACCTTGAAATAGATATTTAAATAAATTAAGTACCTTAATTACCTTGTAAGTTCAAAATCGAAACCTATACCGAAGTTTCTTTTTTCGCATTTAGCTTTAATTATACAATAATAATATAGTGATATAATTCAAAACTACTTTATATAATTTCCTTATAATATTTAATTTTTTTTAAATTTGTAGCCTCTCAAATTTATTATATTTTAGACTTTGATTCCAAGAGCTTATCACTTTTCGAAGAAAGAGAGCTTATCACTTTTGCTTTCGGTACATCTTTTTACAATTAATTTCACAAGTAATTTGTTCTATCCAACTTGTTATTTTCAGATTACTTACATTCCAATAAAAAACACCATATATTTATACTTAAGAGTCCACTAACCTACGATGTCTCCCATACAAACGTAATACCAAAATCATTTGTAATTCGTGCAAATTTCGATCATGTTGTGGTTCGATCATTCGGGTTCATATAGTAATAATCTATGCTCCTGGCAATAACACAACATGATCGAAATATGCACGAATTATAAATTATTTGGTATTTTGAATGAATGGAGACGTTGTAGTTCAGAGGCCTCTTAAGTAGGTACAAGATTCAAATAAGTTATATAAAAAGGCAACATTATAAGAAAAAGCGTTGACACAGAAAACCATTCATCACGCAGAACGTAATCAGTCATGGCGATATCCGACATTGGATTTTCACGAAAAGACCATGAATTATTGCAAGGTCGTTAGCCTGTTTGCTTAACATAAGAAAGTTTCGAAGATTGGCATGAGAAAATTTTCTTAAAAAATGTATTACCATCTTATGAATTAACCACCATTTTCAAAAATGATCTGTACTAAAAGAACATTATGACGAAATATTGATATATTTTGAGGCATATTTGAGTCTAATGTGTATATAAATAAAAATAAACGTATACCTTACAAATTCCATGGAAAAGTCTGAAGCAGCATCACTAGGCTCATCCCAACATGATGCTGTTGCGTCGCTAAAAAATTGTGCCTGCGCAGACCAAGCGTCGCACGCTCTCAACACACGACGTAGGGCCCCCACCATCATCCGTACTGCGGCCCGGGCAAATGTTTCATCTGATAAAATTGGTAAAAACATTGTGAAACTATGATTAATTGGTTTCAAATCAGCAAAACCAAGAATCGTAATCAACCAGTTTTGAAAAATTATTCACAAATATACTTACCAATTTTCATAGGTTGAGGGTATAAAGCCAGTAGTCCAATAGGCAAAGAATTAAATATTGTAGATACGTTACTTTTTACATCACTGATCGGTTCATCATCTTGATTCATCATTAACCGATCTAATCGATCCTTATTTTTATCTCTAATTATATTCACCGTAGGGGTTTGCACCGTGGGATTCATTATGAAATCACTAATATCACTTGAAAATAATAAGTTATCTCTTAGGTCTCCACTATCAGTTCTACTTACAATTCTTTCTTCCATCAACATATCTTTGCTTTCATACGATTCATGTACATTTATACTATTTACATATTTATTAAAAGATTCATTTTTTAGTTTGCTACTACTAGTACGTCTACTATTATTTCTATCAAGAGAGGATTTATTTTCCTTCTCTATTGAATTGCTTTCGATTTTAGAAGTTTCAACGCCTTTGTTATGTACATTATAATTCCTTACGCTTTCTTCACTTAAATTTTGACTACTACTAACCGAACGACTAAAATTTACATATAATAATTTGTTATTAATGTGCGTTTCTTTATTAATATTACTATTATTATTACGATAAATCGAATTTCTTGAACTATTTCCCACAGAAGTGCGATTTGCTCTACTAATATTCTTACTGGAAAACTGTCGGAACTTTTTTGCCAAATTTAGATGTTTTTCTGTTTCATTAGAATTATTGTCTAAATCATCCCGTTTCTTGCGCTCAAAGTCATCAATATCATATTTAATTGCGTTATGATTTTCCTTAAAACTATGAAGTTCTGGATCATTTACTTCTGCATATTGTGTTCGATTGCCAATATTATGGAAGACATCAAACTCGCTTGAAGCGTCAATCCATAGCCAGAAAAAGTGTCCTTCGAGCATGTTCAGGCGTCTAGCTTCATCCATTACATGTTTAGCGTAATGAATGTCACATATCAAGACGATTACACCGCGAGTTAGTCTCGACACTTCAGCAAGTCGTCTGAAAACAACAAAATAATTAATATTGTATTCAAATTGATTAAACATCTAATAACTGGCTTTTGTATAGTGGCAGATGTCATAAATGAAACGTTTACAATGAAAAATGAGCAGGAAATGTGTGAGACAAAATATTTTACACATTTCTTAGAATTTAACACTACCTACCTAAACAGCAATCGAAAATGTGCTAAATTCGAGTTTTGATATGAACTGTCGCGTTTGAAAAATGACCTCAGTTACAAGTAGGATAGTTTCAATTAGTTCATGTTAACAAAATCGTATACACAAACTGATTAAGCTAACATTAGGATTGAAAATAACTTACAAGTAATTACGATTTCATATATTGGACCAACTTTTTATTAAGACGTAAATAATTTTCTAGTTAGCAATAAAAGACAGAAGATAAAAAGATTTACCTGAAAAGAGCTCGGCGAGTATATTTCGATGGAAGCGAAAGCCATTTCGGATTAAGTGGTTGAGTAGTGAGAATTGAAGATAGATCCTTCCTTAGAGAAAGCGTTGTATATATATCTTCCTCAGCAAGCAATGTAAATGTGTGCCAATGTGTGTGCAGGAGCGTGGCTCTGCTGAATGAAATTTTGGCATAAAGGTTTGGTACGTAGGTATTAATATAATATACTCGTACAATTCTAAAAACAAGGAGGTTAATAGTCAGCTAATACAAGTGGACAAATACCAACAATCCGAGGAAAGAAATTCATTTTTGTAAAGCGAAATAAAATCAGAAAAATAAAGGTTATTTTAAACAGTTTTTTTGAACTCTCAACAGTAAAGCACACAAAGGGAGCATACGAGGAGACTTCTCTATAATGGTGCTCTAAAGTTTTAGCTTGTTGGTTAGTTCAGGACCACAAGCTAACCTGCTGTATTTTAATTCCTGTCCAAAGTACAGAGTTAATCAGCTGTTAAAGCTTTGAGCAGTATCTTTATTGAAAAAAAAACCGAACTTCTAGTTGGCATTAACAGTGACTAAATCAGGTACAGAATAAAGCGCGGAAAATTAAAGATAATATGTTTAAAAATATAAGGGTCAAAAGACGAAATGAATGTTTAGCTGACTATTATTATTATTATCGAATAAATTTTTAAAACTTTTAAGAAATCATAAAGTGGTTATTACACAAAATAGTCGAATATTCGACTGGTTTTCTTAACCGTGAAATAACGTGTGAAGATGATACTGTCATTTCCACAATTTTGCCATCATAAACCTACAATGGGTTATCAGTTTACAAACCAAAAAGTAAAACAAACAAAATTTGAATAAGGACTCTAGAGAAATAAAAACTCTTGCATTGAACATTAAAGTATTGTAAAACAACTACCAGACGTAAAATCAGTAGTAGAGATGTTAAGATATACTATTTTAACGACTCTACCACACTTTGCTTTAAAAATACTCTAGCATTAAATCAGTGTAAATTGATTTTTAACAAACAAACCTGAGTGCGTGTAAAGTTTCTCTAGCTGTTATCTCCAATCGTATCTCCAGAGGCAGCAATTCCTGGGGAAATATGAAAAGTTTTTATTACAGGGATGCCATTATTAGTTCACGTCGCGTTATAAACGTTGTTGAAGTGGAATATAAATTACCATCATTTTGCTGCTAGACGGTTTGAACTTATGATGGATGATGATACTATGAACGTGGAAAATCTTAACACAACTGAGAAATAGTTAAGAGAAGTGCGCTAAAACCCGCCAAACATTAAAATGCATCGAGATAATCCGTGTTACTCGTATTTACGAGATGGGAAACATTAAGTTTTACAGTTTTATCCGTTCGTCTGAGCTTGTTTTATTTTCCCAGTTTAAAATACGAGCACAATGTTAGATAAGTTTCTATCCATTTAGATCTGACTTAGTTGTATACTTCCTACTGATTCTATTACCTAATTTGTGAATGATTTTAAATTTTACATTTACATTTAATATTTATTGGCTCACTCTGAGAGAAATATCATCGTGTTCTATTTTATATTTGAAAGTTTGTTTTTAGATGATGTATAGTATCTTACAATGTACAACAACAAATCTCAGTACAACACAGTTATTCATTATTTAATATAAGCTAACGTTTGTCTCACCTGATGGAAAGTGACAATAAGGTCGCACGTCAATGGAGCACGTTAACCCAAAAGATGTTACAAATACAAAACTGATTTTACTGGAAATTTGAATAGTTTATTTGCACTGGATTTAATCTTAGTTTACTCATAAAATCGTAGATTATGGTATCTAACTAATTATATGTCACTTTGAAAAATTCTACTATTCCCTCAAAATATTAAAAAAAAAATCGGCGAGGAAACGCATTCTGAAAAATGTAGTGAAAAATCCTTAAAGTAACTTTTCAAGTAGTAACGTACAATGGTTATTTTTACAAAGGAATTGTTTATTTTTACCACGCTTGTGTTAAAAACCTGTAAGAGCGATATATGAAAGCGATGGTTATTTATTACACGATGAACTTACTTAGGTACGTGTAGGAAATCATAAGCAATTGTGATGTCAGAACGAAGAAAGGTGTAATAAATTACCACAACGCGTCAGCAATGTTATTCGTGAATTAACAAAGAATCAATAAAAGTATGTATAGTAAAATACATTTTTAACAATGGTACGAGTAATAGATTAATCTCGCGAATTTGCTATCGATATTTCCGCGGATATCATTTGATGAAAATAATGACTAGGTTCCTATTTGTTATAGAATTTCTGTGATCCCATAGAGTAGACTACTCATCACGCATTTACAAAATTATTGTACTCTGTCTAAGTTGACAAACCCGAGCCGTCGCTACACAATTTTTCACATAGGCACAATAAAGCTTGACCGCTATAAACTTGGCCCTCCCACGGTCTGCGGGACGCAGACGATGGGAGGGCCTCCGATTGGCTATGCACGATACGATGTAATGACATCTTGAGAATTCGCCTATGGTATTTTCTTGAGTATGTATTATTATCCACATAGCAAGATTAATATCATCGTGTGTAGCGTAATTCACGTCAGTCACTGACAGCTGATTAGTTAAGCGCACTGATCCCTATTCTATGGATCCACAGTGAACCTAGCCTGATTTGTATAGAATGTTTAATCCATAGAATATAGATCAGTGGTTGAGTAGCTCCCGCGCCGCGTCCCGCAGACCATGGGAGGGCCAAGTTAATAGCGGTCTAGCTATAGCAGCTGCGCTCTTCCAATTGTCACACTCACACTACAAGAAACAGTTGCCACACTCACGGAGCTGTTGTTTTTATGCAGGGCTCTATCTAGTCTATCAAATGAAAATTCTATTTTTGACATTGGTATTGTATAAATGTATAAGTCTTCATTTTTATTAAGTTTTGTATAGATAAAGCTTCATAAAAGCATTTTAAAAATATATATCATGTCAGGATAATCATTCCATACACGTAGAGTATACCTAGTCTATATACTATCTATCAAAATTCGAATTTGTCGAAATGGAAATGTTTTCGATATTGAAAAAAGCATCCAGCGACGATGGTTATAAACCTATGGAAAAAAGATTATAAATGCGAAGCTTTCAACTGTTATGGCTCGTTTGATAGTTTTTGATTGGTATCAGAACAGTTTCGAAGTGTTTTTGTATAGCAGAAAATATTATTATTTTTCACATTACTTCACTTAATAAAAGAATCACTGTTGAAAAAAGTTCAAGTGGACAAAAAAATAAGTGATTTCCTTATTTCACTTAAGTACCTTGTATACAACTGTTTAATATACACCTTCTAATAAAAATGATTCACTTTTGAATTTGCAAAGTAGGTGTTCGTTGAAAGGGGTTCTTGTGGTTGGTTTTTTTATATTATTATCATTCTCTGACAAAGCAGTTCTTTTCTAGACTTAATAAGATCATCTAGATGACTGGAGGGTCTCCGACCTCGTCTCGATAGCCTATGTAAGCAATTTTTATCAAGAGACTCTTAAAAATATGCATGCAAATTCTTGTTCAGAAGAATAACGTTTATTTTTCTTCAAGTAACATCTTCTAGATAAAAAAAGTTTATCTATTATAGTGTTTTTGACATTTGCCCAATAAAATTGCCCAAAAAAGGCATAAAAATAAATAAAAATCTGTTTATGAATGTAATCTGTCTATACTGAGTGGGGTATCATAAGAATCCTCTCTTACACAGATTACTCAGTATTGTTATCTCATTTTGTAATTTCAACACCCCGGTGTTTCCTATTTTTTGATAAAATATAAACGATTTTCAAATTTTTATGATTGTAATGACGTTGGGTCACTGTTACCAGGCCGATAGCTTTAATATTTACTGAAATAATCGAATGCAACCGACGGACGGACGCAAAGTGAAGCGCGGCGGAAGCGCGTCTGCAGCGCAGCAGCCGCGCTACTTTATAAATCTCTGTAAATAATCAACGCGAGGCCGCAGCGCTACGAACGCGCTGCCACCGCGCGTCTGTTCATCGATCGCTGCGCGCATGTATTTTTTTGTACCAATCGAGCAGTGTTTTCTCGTCAGAGTCAGAGCGACAGAAGCCGCACTTCACTTTGCGGCTAATTTGAAGGTGCCCTAAGTGATTCGAGGCGAAAACAAAAACTGCTCACGTTAGCAATGGTGTAAGACAGATGCAGATGGGAGGGTGATGCGCGTAGCACGGGCACGCCGGCGCGGGAGGCAGTCGAGACCATCGCGGCAGCGGCAGACCCGCCTCCGCAGACCAGCAGCGCCGCCACCCGACGGTGCTCCAACATCGCGCACGTCTGTTCCAGCACCCGCACACTGAACCTATAGAAATACATGATTTAGTATGAGCTTAACTCATTGACATCCTAGAAAGGCGATCTAGTACTAGCACCACAGACTTGTATACTAAAGACAGGGCAAACAGCGAGAAAAAATGTCGCCAGTTTAAGGGAGCAAGAATGACTATTTTGCACCCCCTGGCAGTAGTCAGTATAGGTAGATAGGTGATCTATTTCTTTTTTTTTTTTTGAATTAATAGTAATATTGCAGGCAAGGTGACCACAGACACATAGATAAAAAATATATAAAAAAATAAACATGTATTTCGCAGGAGTTTCGACAGATGGCGCTACATTTTCTTGTACGAAGAACGTTTACGTAAAATGTTCGGATGGGCCTATCTTGACTATTTTTATCTTTGACTAGCACTTATTATTATAATGTATATCAAAATTGCCGCTGCCACCACACACCACACCACATTTCGCGACTGTGGGAGTGACTACCGCTGACACGATAATTTCGATACACATTGTTTTCCAGTCAGTTTCAAACATGTCCGCAGACAAAGCGACGAAAGAGGCGTAACTTTCATACATGCATAGCGTCATAACTATACGCTTACGAGTCGTGTGCGAAGGGGGTATGACAATCACGCCTCCTACGATGCTCGTACTGCGCTCGTCGTACGCGAGGATTACGCTACACTTACGCTTACGAGCCGTGTGCGATGGGACTTTACTAGTCGAGCGCGTAATTTAGCCTTGAAAATAAGATGTCACGAGCTGTAATAACAGTATATACTCGCACGGAAGAAGACGATGTTGGGGTGCCTAATTGGGAGAGTTGGTCTTCA